>JANAVB010002794.1:10107706-10185362 GCA_029216955.1 Iris pallida | reverse complement strand
CCCAGTTTTCATGAACAGGGGTATTTTGGTAATTTTCCTACTTTAAAATTATGTTGGAATTATTTATTTATTTATTGTATTATTTTGGGGTTGTTTGAGTCGGGTTCGAATTTCAACTCATTCCGACTTGTATCGGGGACCCGGGGTAGTTTTGACTCTAGCGGGCCCACACACTAGTTAGCCATGGCCCACATGTTAGTTATTTTAGTTAGTGACTAGACTAATTATTTTGGTTAGGATTAATTAAATTAGAGTTAGTTGGAATGACCAAACTACCCCCGACTTAGAAGCCCTTCCATGTATTAACTAAATAGACTAGAGATGGGGCTTTTGGACTTTTCTAATAGGACAAAACAGCCCTTTCTTGGCCGGCCACACATGGTGTGGATAGGGATTAGCCACTTCATTATCCCTCTTTCATTCTCTCTCTTGTTCTTCCCCATTTTGTTTTAGAGAGCAAACCCTAATCATTCCTCCTACCAAATCCTTCCATTTCTCCACCAAATCTTCTTCCTTCCTTCTCCAATCAAGCCAAGGAGGGAGCTACCCAAGTTTGAGAGGATTCAGAGCTTGTCCGTGTCCGTTTGGGATTCCTACGTGTCGGTGGCGTATCGGGATCGATTCGAGTCACCGGGAGGTATAAATCCCTTCTTTTCCTCATTTCTCTCATGCATTAGAATGGTATTGACCCATAGGAATGACCCCCTTGGTTTTGTGCCCATTGGTGTCCATTTCGTGTCCATTTGGACACTTGTAGAGGTGTCCTATGTGTAGGATCGTGTCATAATGGGGAAAACCCTATTTGGACACTTGTGAATCATTTGTGTATTGATTTATTGTTGTTCTAATATTAACTCCAGATTTTACTATGTGTTTAGAATGTGTTTTCCATAGTATCATAATGTATCATATTCCTAAAATCAATATGTGTATATATGTGGTTATATATATATTAATCTCTATATATATATATATATATATATATATATATATATATATATATATATATATATATATATATATATATATATATATATATATATATATATATATATATATATATATGTATGTATATATATATATATTGGTTTATATATATGTATATATAATTAATGGTGGAAGTGTGTATATGTTTGTGATGGGTTGTGGGTACATAGAGGGTCGGCCAAGTGATGGAATATGTGTGTGTGTTTGTGTTTGTAGAGAGGTGTGTAGGTGTTGTGTTTGAGGAAATGGATGAGAGTAGATGAGGGTGGTGTAGTGGTGTAAGTGAAGGATTATAGGGGGGGGGGGGGGGGAACCACTGTCCAAACAGTCCCTATCAGTCCAGAAATTTCCCCCTCATGTGGCTGTCAATGACAGTCCACATTGCTCATTTCAGTCCCTACCTGGACTGTACAAGGACAGCCCCAACAGTCCCCTCAAACCCTTCAATTAAGTCCAGTTTTTTCCCCCACTAGTTGGCTGTCCCCTTACTGCAATTCAGCCCCATACAACCCTCCAATATCAGCCCAATAAACTCCCTAAAACCTGTCCCCTTGTACCAAAATTTCAGTCCTAACATAGCCTCATTTGGCTGTCCATTTCCTCCACTTATCAGCCGTTGTTGGCAGTCCCAACAGTCCAGAAAAACTATCTATTGGCTGTCCAATACACCTAAATTGTTGTCCCCATATCAGTCTCCTAGATTGCTGGTTTGCCCATATACAGTCCTGAAATCACCTACAAAACAGCCCTACCAAAACCACTTCAATTTCAGTCCACCAACACCATATATCATTCCATATAATTAGCTATGTATGTGAGTGTGTGTTATGAGTTTGTGTGTGTGTGTGAGAGCTATATGAGTGTGTCTAGTAGCCTATAGGTTAGCCTATGTGTAGACTAATAGGAAAGCCTATAGGAAAGCTTATAGGTGAGTGATAATTGTGAGAGTGTTGTGTGTGAGTGAGACATGATACTTGGTAAGGTAATGGTAAGGGTAATATAGGTTTTACCTAGAAATAGGGTATTGGAGTCTAGAGTCTAAGATAGGGTTAGAACTTGATTCCCTTGGTTGGTAATGATCAAATATAGTGCTCATAGACTAGTTTTGACGTCGGTTGACCATTTTGACCAAAAATTAACAAAAGTCAACCGAGAGTCAAACTTAGTCTTTAAGCGACTAGATTTGACCGAAACCAAACCAGAGTTGACCAGTTGACTGAAAGTCAACAGTTGGTCAACATTAGACTAGTTGACCTAGGGTTGACCTAGAGTTGACCAGAGTTGACTAGAGTTGACTTTTTGACCAAAAGTCAACTGTAAGTCAACCTTTGACCCCGTTTGACCTAGTTTGACTTGGATTGACTCCCAGTAACCTAGTATGGCCTAGTATGAACCAGTATGACCTAGTATGACTCAGTCTGACCTAGATTGACCTAGTTTTGACTTAGACTTGCATTCATGACTTGAATTAGTTTCCTTTTTCAGTATTAAGCCCTGTTTGACTCGTAGTACCTTATTTTAGGTCTGTGATCACTCTGAGCAGTCTGTTCACCTTATCAGCTCAGGACCATAGGCGAGTACATTCACTGATAGTTTTCATTGTCTTGATATCTACTATATTTGATTCAGTTGTAGTGTTTTACATGATTCCTGACACGACAGTTCACGGACTAGTATGCGTTGGATCCTGTCATGAGATGTTATTCCTAGACTTTCTTGGTATATAGGTATATGATATTTCTGTGTTTTTCTGTACTTATATAGACATTGATTTGGGAGTGGGCTGGCCCCCTGTTCTCGAACCCTGTGTCATGACGTGCCATGTCCGGATCCGTGATACTATTCGGGGATGGGGGAATTATTAGGGGTTATGTGATCAAAGCCTTCCTGTAACTATATTGCTAGCGCCACCCTCACCTCACGTAGGGTGTAGCAGATACCCTATTACCAGTTATCCAGGTTGGACGACATGACTCTCCGTTGAGGACACCGCGGATTGCCGGGCCAAGTGGATAACTCTCTCTTGACTCCCTAGCCGATCATATATCACTCTAATAGTTCAAATCACATTTACATTTTATTAGCATATCTTATATTCCAGTTCAGCTTTACTTTCTGTACTTCTCACCATGCTATGATTCTATTACTCACATGCTCTACCTGTCTTTATACTGTGCCATGATTTGAGACTAAGTCCTGTTTGAAAGAAGGGTTACAACTCCGGTCCTTGTTTGGTTCAAGGGTTATAACTCGGCTTTCAAATGGTTCCCAAGTCGCCTATATCTTTGTCTTGTATTTCATTATACTGTCTCTTATAGTATTTCTCAATTCATATGGAACTGCTGTTGGTGTTTGTACTTGCTCATTTTCCTGACAGGACACCGTTGAAAATTTTTACAGATGATTCAGAGGCTGATTGCCCGATCTATTATGGGGTTGAGTCTGATGGATTAGACTTAGACCGTGGCTTGTTGGTAGAGCCACTAGATTTTGCTCACCCTGAGTAGCATAGTTTAGTTAGGTTTGTCTGGCCTGCGAGCCAGCTAGTACATTTCAGTTTGTAGTATCTATTACATATATTTTCTGAGACTCTGGATATTTGTGTATAGCTCTGACTTGTGGATCTTGGACTCATTTCCTGTTTTATCTATCGTATTTTCTTTCCATGCTATCTACCTTAGTTTTGATATATGTGATTGAGATTATAATGCTATGTCACCTCTATTCAGGAGTGTATATACTGTACAGGTACATTTATCTGTTTTAGTCGTAGTATTTATAGACCCTATATACAGTGTTCTACCGCCGATTCTGCGGCATAGGCTGGACGTAACCACGTGCTCGTGTCCCTCTTCAGGGTGCGGGTCGTGACATACGTAGCTGGCCTTGCCACGTGGCTTGGTCCCGTGTATTTTGGGACTGGGATGTGACATGGTTTTTATGGTGACCCATGCCGGTCAAGATCAAATCGTTTCGGTTACGTTACTGTACCGAACGAGCCTGCCCTAGGATGATATATTAGGATCTCAATTCACTATTGATATTAGAAATTCGTTTGACTTCTACTATCGTCCTTGAAATTTTGCATTTGTGCTCAATCATACCATTCTTGAATTCCTATTTATGAATTCTCGTCTTTTTCTCTCTCGGAAGGATGAACACTTGTGTTTTACAATCATTTCGGTACTTTCTTATCATAGGTTATGATTAAGACAGATAGAATATTTCGTAGGTGATTACTTAAGGTATAAAGGGGGTGGATAGACGTCTTACTAGATAGACCGATAGGATATAAATGACATTTCTATCAAGATTTAGCTTCTATAGAAAAATTCCTTTGTGAAGAAGAGACCACTCGCTTAAGACACAAATAATTGAATTAGAGGTTTTACATATTGTTTGGTAGAAGAGATAAAATTTTCAATGATGGCCGAAGTGACTACATATACGATTAGAAAATTGCATAGATTGACTTAGGACTAGACAAAGATAAGAATGGTGGTAACTCTACAATAGAATTTTCAAACGATATGACTTGAGGAAAGGATAATTCAATGAGTCACGAATTGGTGATTCGACAACAGCATGTAAATTATCACATTGAACTAGAAAGTTATACTTGAAGGACATAGTAACCCATGCTTGACAGGACTAGGTGATTAGCTAAGGTGGGTAGGCTTGTATAGACACTCCAGCAAGATATGATGTTGCATAGAGTATAGTACAAGGCTTAGCCCTCTCACAGAAAGCCATGTGTCCCATCCTATCTTCCGTAGCATGTTTGAAACAGAACATGGCTTGCAAAGTAATACACAAATCAGTGTATTTTATACTACACGCCAATCAATGTAACTTCCTGGAAGTTATCCAAAAAACTCTATAAATAGAGTTCTAAAGCCACTTTTTAAGGCATCATTAATGATCATTATCTTTTGACAAGAATTCTTGACACTTCTCCATCGCTTCTGTAGCATGTTTAAGAGATTTTCTTCTCTGATATCGCATCGTCCAAGAGATAAAGTGATCGTCTTCTGATCAGATTCCTACAGTTGTACTTCCCCAGAATCAAATTGTACTTTGTAATTTTCTTTTCTTAGTTTGTATTTAAGTTTTCCTTCGAAGACTTTTGTTTTTGCAAACAGTTGTGGGTAAGTTATACGAGCCTTAGGCACCCACGCCTTCTTCATCTTCTTAGGCTTCGTCAGCCTAGGAGAAGGGCCTACACTATCCCCCGAGAGCATTTCCTCAAATGCTGATTGGTAGAACTTAACGACCAGTATCTTCACAGTGGTTTCGAGCATAACCATGTCATATTGCATCATAACTTTCTCATTAGAGAAGAAAGACATCCCCAGCAGAGTCGCCATCTTGTTTTTCATCGCTTCGTAATACTATAGAGAGAGCGTTGAAGGTTGTAAACGAGAATGCAAGAGGGAATCCTTGAACATGAATCTTTCAATTACACTTTATTTTTGATCTGGGTCATGATGATAGAGGGTTGCTTCGTTACTCCATTGACGATCTGACTGGGAGAGAGGGTTACTGGACTTAACTTTACTGGCTAAGGGAAGCAGCAAGAGCTATCTCTGGAATGCTCGAGAACTTTTGAGGAAATCAGTGAATTGGGGGATCGATAGAGCCTTAAAATGGAGGAGAACCCCTCCTATTTATAACTGAGGAGAAGCATCACTGCACACGCCTGTGGGAGGCAGGCGCGTTTGCCTCTGATTACCATGTGGCATTTGATTACAACGGCATGCACATTTCACTGATGTGGGACTGTTGTTGATTGCCATGTGTGATTTTGTTGAGATTTTGGAGGAGAGGATCTTTGTGCTACTGAAAACCCGCTCTCTGGGAACGATCGGGGCTTCGACACGTGGTGCGTGCCTAATTCCCTCCATGCCTAGGAATCACTGTCCTAGGTGGCATGTTTGTTATTTGGAAGAACTGTAGGCGCGGGGTAGGAGCACACGTGTTTGGAAGGAAAGACTCAGGACGACACACACCTGAGCATGATCGGACATCACGCGCCTGGGGGAAACTCAAGGCAATACACGCCTGAGTTTAACGTGCCTATCTGTACTATTTTCAAGGAGAATGAACTTAGACTTCTATGTTCATTCTCTGTACGAGAATCGATGCGTCAAGTTAAAATCTTCGAGAAGCGTTGAAGAACATTAAATACAGCCTTGGGGAGAACGATCTGAGAGGCGTAGGCGGAGGCGTGATGAATCAGGCACGCTCATATGAGTGAGGCACGAGTATGGGGAGGGACGTGCCCTTAGTGAGGCGTGAGCAGCCATCGTAATCATGACTTTTCAATCTGTGAGCCTGTGACTGTCTTTTATACAGAGATCGAGGCATTTCTTCATGACGCCTAGATGAGGCATGAGCACCATGCTGCTTTAATTGGGCGTGGACAGCTTGACGCCTAGGTGAGGCATGGGTCACTTCATTCTCTCTGAGGCGCATGACCCATGCGTCTACATATACATGTTTTTTTATCATTATATTGTATCTCTATTGTCTAGCTTTATTTTGTATTAAGTTACATTATTGCAATAGGATTGTACTTTGCTTCCTTTCTGACTGGATACCTTGCATGTGACTTTCTATTTTTTATTTTGGACCCTTCTGTCATGCCCCAGTTCCAAAATATGCGGAACCGGGCCACGTGACGATGGCCAGCGAGTACCACTCTAATGGTTATCCCAATTTAATGGAAGCATTGGGGTAGCACTTAGCTGTAAAGTATAACAAAAGTAAATAATATCCAAAATCTCAAGTAAACTAATCTCATCTACAATAAGAAATCAAGAACACATAGATAAAAGTCCACTAATATGATGAAATAAAAAGTCTAAATGTAACATAGTACAATACTGAATAAAATGTCTTGCGGGAACAATCCCGCTAATACAATACTGAATGAAAAGAAAACAGTAAGATAAGTAGATTTGGTAACCGGCTAACTAGATATGGTATCATATCTAAATGAAAGAGCTCTACCACTGAGTCAAGGGTAGTCTCCTGGAAGAACCTCGTCCACAGCTGCTAGTCCTGCTTCTGAATCAACCCCGAATCCGTAAATCTTCGGCTACTCCTCTTCACCTAAATATGGAAAGAAAATCAGGTCCTCAGCGGGATGCAAAAAGATACATAATATGCAAGCCATGTGTACGACAATGATAATATATAAGTAAGGTAAATACGACTGTACAAGGTGGGTTGTAACCCCACTTTCCACTTTCTGAAAAAAAAAAACGTTTCCTAAATAAATAATTTTGGTTAAATAAATATTTGAATATTAAATCTATCTTTTGATATAAGATTTCTTTTACTTATTTTGATTTTCAAATAATAAATCCTTATGAGCATTTTGGAGGAAATTCGAATTTATGATTTTGAGAAGAAATTCCTAGGTTGTTCCAACCAATTGGAGTGGTCCCCATTTTTCAAATATCCTAACAACTTTTCTAATTGTTTTTTTAAAGTTTATGCAAATAATGAAAAGGGGGAGGGTTATTTCCTAAATAACCCTTGGGTGTAAATTGGTTCTGCAAATTGCTCGGGCGGAGGGACTGATTTGCATAATTAAAATTTTATTTGTATTGCTGAGGAGAGGGACTCCTCAGTCATTCTTCTCGAGCAATACTCTCCCAATTCCCCCAAATTTCTCACATAACCCTAATCCTAACTATTTGGAGATCCGGCCATGGCGGGGACGACCGCAACCTCGTCAGCGTCCGGTGCACTCCGCGGAGGCGGATGATCGATTTCTAGTCAAAGTTCCTAGGTGGTGATCAACTACGAGGCGGTGGCGACAGTGAGGCGATGGCGACCACTTCGGCGACGATGGCGAGAGCTCTCTTCTTTGGAGAGGACCAGTGCTACTTCATGGCCTAGAGTCCTCGACGAACGGCGTGCGATCATCGGAGCGGCGAAGAACCATTCGACTTCTCGGCGACGATCGATTGGGTCGACCATTCTCCCGGCGGCTGAACGAACATCAGCGATGGCGGCCACCATGGTGGAGCCATCTTCCGACGACGATCTCTTCCTTCTCTCGGCAACAACGGCTACGACGACGGCAAGTTGTTCTCCATGACGGCGTCCTCTTCCGACGACGAGTGGCAGTCAGGCGTGGTTCTTCTCCCTCCGGTGACCGATTAAACCCAGTAAGTGGTGAGCACCTGATCAACTTCTTGATCCCTAGAGTTCTTTACAAATTTTTGGTAGAATGTTTTTAACTGTTTATAATTGTGTTATGTTCTTGCTCGGTTGTCACACCCCAGAACCAGAATACTGGAGAGCGGGGGCAGACATAGCCAGCTACGTATAACGGAATGGAAACCACACCGCTATACGGTCACGGCTGTCTAGATATGTGAGGGTTTCACTACAATCCATCAGTCTCTTAAGGTCATAAAATAGCCTATTGTCTCAATCTCAACCAACTAATAATAGTTACAAGATATCAGACCACCAAATACACAATAGTAAGGCGTCCCATACATTATATATTCGGAATGATCATGAAGCTAGTCGTTACAAAATGTGAGGACTAGCAAGAGTTCAGTCATACATGATCAACCCCCGGGGCTTGTCAATCATGTTACAGCCCGTAGGTAGACAGTAAGTGAGTACAATCGAGCTAACACTTGCTCGTCGGCTAAACGCCTCAAAATAATTAATTTACAATATTACAGTGGGAGAACAAAAGAAACCCACTCGATGCCCTGGTTACGCCTGGTGACCACCATCGGGCTAAAATGCAGGAAGATCCTTTGGTACTGCTCCGGTATCTGGCCATACAAAACCAGCTGGGTCAGACCCCAGAAAGAGCAAGTGCCACAAAGGAGGCTTCACTTAAGAACTAAAGCCAACAAATCATTAGCATTCAACAGGTAAGAAAACAACAATAAATAACGCAGATTGAGGTTTGTGCACTACCAATGCACTTATCCCAATCAGAGAACATAATTAAGCGAAGCATCATTGACATAACTGGAGAATCATGCTAAATAAAACATAGCTGGACAATATATGAAGAGAAAACGAAGGTACTATTCCGGAAGCCATGTTACAATCCTTAAACCAAACAAGGACCGAGATTGTAACCCTTCGCCTGAACAGAACTTGGTCTCTGATCATTTATTTCTATAGGTGACAATCATTAAGGTGAAAAGGAGAGAGTACAATGATAAAAGTGACAATGAAGAGTGCAATACGCTAGAGTGACAATAGAGTACAATCGTTATAGTGACAATCTGGAGTGACAATCATTCTGGTACAATCTTACAATCAATCAATTCTAGACAATACTATCCTGGACTAGACTCCATCCAAGCAATCACGGCCAATCATTGCCTACGGCTTTCTATATTAACTAACTAGGGTTATCACAATCCTAGTTACTAGCAAGATGCAATGAGATGCTCCAAGTAGTCACAGGCCCTGCAGCTATCCAGGTTATCCAGGCAATCATTATAGTGACAATTTGGAGAGTACAATACATTAGAGTGACAATAGAATTCAATCATTTAAGTGACAATGATGGGTGCCCCACATAACAGTGGACTGGAAATGTGCCCTACTCGTCGGCAGGCTACAAGTCCAAACATTTGCGGCCGGGATAAGGGGATCGCCTGTAACTGGGGAACATCTCTTCGTGACTAGTGAATTATACTAATCATTAACCTTAGTCCATTTCAGTAGGTACTCCTGACCGTGGTACTCAGGAGTCCCCTCCTAGACATGATGCAAGACAGGACTGGATTATTTGTACAAGCACAATCGCCCACGGTGTCCAGATTAATTATACATGTCATGTCATGTCAGGTAGCCGTCGCAACAGCTATTCGAGATAATCATGTCAGGTTATCATACCAAGTGTACTTGTCAGGAGTGCGCTACGACGGGCCACTATCAGGTCATGTCAGGTTATTACGTCAGGAGTGCACCACTACGGGTCACTATCACGTCATGCTCAATTATCAATTCCAAACATATCAAGTAAATTCATGATTATCAAGTTCAGAACAAAAGGCGTAAGGATATAAAATGGACGTTAAATATCTAATAAAATATTAATATACAAGGCTATAGAAGAGCCAAGCTTAAGGAAAATAAAACCAAACTGGCACGCTGACATAAGACCAAGTCAGCCAAAGGCCATACGCTCAGTGCAAAAGTCATACGCTCAGGTCAGGCTACGCTCAGGTCATACACCTCCAAAAGGCAGCGTATGAGGTCCATACGACTCCTCATCAAGGCAGCGTATGGACTCCATACGACTCCTCATCAAGGCAGCATATGGACTCCATACGACTCCTTGCTATCCAAGTCAGCATATGCAAGTCATACGCTCCAAAAGGCAGCGTATGAGGTCCATATGACTCCTTGTCACCCAAGTGAGCGTATACAAGACATACGCTCCAAAAGGCAGCATATGAACTCCATACGACTCCTTGTCACACAAGTGAGCGTATGCAAGACATACGCTCCAAAAGGCAGCGTATGGACTCCATACGACTCCTTGTCACACAAGTGAGCTTATGCAAGACATACGCTCCCAAAAGGCAGCGTATGGATCGGACTGCGCTACGCTAAAGAGCGCACGCAACTCAGTGGCGCAAGCTAAAAAGCTCGCGCACTGCTCACTGTCTTCTCCAAATCAGCAAGAACTCTATGGTTGAACCCAAAGCTTCAAAAGTCCATAACTTGGTCAAAATAAGTCCAAATCCAACTTTTCAAAGGTCAAAATTGGGTAGAATAAAATTCTCTACAACATGGAACCATCAAAACTTGAAAACAAGGAAGTTTGATAGATCAAAACCACCAAAATCTGAAAATAACTAATTTCTAGATCTACAAAAATTAAAGCCTCAAAATGGAAAATGACAAGTTCTAATGTGTCTTAGAAACATGAGGAGAAGCTAATGGAACAATAAAAATGGGTTCTCTTGTAGAAGCAAGTTGCACTTGCCTAAGGGGTGTTCTTGGTTGGTGGTGGGTTTAATGGAGAAGGAAGAAGAGTTAATAAGAAAGTGGAGGAGAGAAAAAAGTTAGGTGGGTTATAAAGGGGGATGGTGGTGGTAGGTAGGGGGTTCACCCCTATGGTTCATAATGAACCAAGCAAACCAAGCCAAGCCGAACCAACCCAGGAATAAACCAAGCCCAAATAAACCAATGAACCATTAAAACCAATTAAACTATCAATGTCAATAAAACCAAGCCAATGCAAAATAAACCAAGATAACTAACCATGAATAAATAAAATATGGGTCCAAAACAAGTATACGTACACTAAATACGTATCACGAATTTGGGACATTACATCGGTACTCATTCGATGCAATGCCTGAAGAGCTATCATGGGCAATAAGAAGGCTGTGTTGAGTCTGGATCGTATCCAGGGCTCTGCTTATGTTCGGGAGTGTGTGTTCGTGTCCGTATGAATGGAGTAGCATGAGCAGGATTCTCAGTTTGGCTTCGTCGATTCATTGCTGTAGAAATTCTTATTTGAAGCTATATTATTTTGTATATTCTTTCATATATGTTTTCAATTGATTTGTGTGTTATTCTTTGTAAATTTTGGTTTTGTGGTTGGAAATGTAATGTTCTGGGATCTGATTGTGTTCAATCTTCTTCTCCCAAGCTCTTAATAGCCGTTAGTCTTGACTGCGATTGTTTAGATGTTGTGTTGAATGGAACCTGGGCCTTGCTTCAGACTTTGCTTCGAGAACCAACTTGGATGAAGGGATGCAAGGGTGGGAACCTTCGAATTTAAAGTTAAATCTTTTCAGTTGAGTTTTGTGTATATAATAGAAGCCTATGTGTGCTTTACAGGGCTTTTGTTTGTATGCTTTAGTGAATCTTTGTTTTGGGTATTGCCAGCTTGGGATCATCTCTTTGTATCTGAGTTTGGGACGTAATTCTGTGGATTGGCATAGGCTGGGTTAAATGGATGATGTTGATACTTTGGGCTATGTTGAGTCTTGATTTTACTGAAGTATTATCGAACTAATGTTCAGTTGGAGTTGGCTGAACTTACAGCTTGTTCCTTAAGGACTATTCGAGTTGAGGGAGTTGGCTTCATGTATATACATTTTGCAATAGAGTTGTCTATATTAGTGTGGTTATAGAATGGCTGTCTGAAGGTTGGATTTTCTCCTGGGTTGGTGTTTGAGTCCTTGTTTTCAAATGAGAAAGGGAGTAGAAGTAGAATGTTGAGTCGGGCCTATTGTATTCTGTGTCATAATTTATGTGTAAATTATTTTGTTATTATTTTTGTATTAATGACTAGCTATATTCAGTAAAGAGGAAATTGGAAGGATTTGTTACGTATATGTTGTTCTTGCCAATTTGATTAATGAATATCCTATCTATCTAGCACTTCTAAATAAATAATATAACCTAGACTATTTTGCATACTTTGTAAGAAACCATCTTCTTATCTAGTAATGTCAGAGAATTGCTAGTAAATATTTTCTATCTAGCATAATAGTTGATTGGCGTATATCATATTAGTATCTTCTATCTAAACTCTAATATTTATCTAAACTATGGCATATTATTTTCTCACTAATTATATGTATATAAGATTTGGCTATAGATGTATAACTAGCTAAGGTTGATGGCTAGCAAGTTATGGTTAGAAAAATAGTTAGTTAGTTAAATGTCTTATTTAGATAATAACCAACTTGTATCAAATCATTTAAATACAGGAGGACATCCAGCCTCATTCATTACCGTACTTTCCTGGAGCAAGGCAAGTACATTTTATTGTCTTGTACATTTCATTATATTATGTACTTCCTTGATTGACACACTACGACATGACATATTTTTTGGTGCTCATGTTCCTTGTTCTTATTACTTGTACCTGGGGAGGGGAAATATACTGTTTATGTGACCAAACCTAAGAAACAACTCAGGTGTGTTTAGCTTAGACCCCACATCGTGCACGCGGGTCCTAAGCCATACCATTCATGTGCTTTCATGTGCTTACCCCTAGCCGGTCACATAATCAATTATATTTCAACATTGTGCACACATGTTCAGGAGATATATCTTGTACTTAGTTCCTGTGTTTCCTGAGCTTATACTATGTGATACCATGTTCTTTCATGTTCTTGCATACCATGTTCTTTCCTGTGCTTACACACCATGTTCTTTCTTGTGCTTTACATACCATGTTCCCTTGTACTTTCATATTATGATGTCTTGTTCATTACCTAGAACTGTACTTTGCTTCGCTCCTGACTGGATATGTTGCAGGTATACTTGCAGGATATCATTCTACCATATGGGCCAGAGCCCGGGACATTAGCTGAACAGGATGGAGACATGACTTAGCTAGATGCTTCAGGTTTAGACTGTTAGCTTTACTCTTAGATATTGTTTTAGAGTTCATAATACATTTCATTCCTGATGACTAGTACATTTGATATATAGAATTGTGGATTATGGTGATCATTCTGGGATCGTGTATAGATGCTGTGATTGTGTACATTATGTTTATCTGGTTAGATTTCTCTAGTTTGGTACAGCTTACTTCGTCGTGTCTAACGACGAAGGCTGGGCGTGTCCGACTCGTGTCCGATTATTCGGGAGCGGGTCGTGACATGGGTGAAACTAACTGTAAACCCCCTAAATTTTCACTACAATTTTAAATTTTTATTTATTTCGGTATTGATTTTTTTTGTTTTGGTATTTGTACGTCGAGTGCGAATATGTAAATTTAAAAAACTTGTTACTTCTTATACAAAAAGTTTTATTATCATTTTATTTATAAATATAAAAATAGCAATTTTATTTCAATATCGTATAATTGGATAAGAGATATAAAAGATTGGCCAAGTTATTTTTACTTTATATAAAAGCTATTTGTTATACTGAAATAAGTGCTAATTTTAAAAATAATATTACATGGATATTTTGTACTAGTTGCATGCAAGATACATGAAAATTTAATTCATGTATATATTTTAATTTTCAAAATTATTTATTATTATTTTTAAAAAACTATTTTGAATTTCTTTTATTAGGGATCGGCATTGGGCCGGGCCGGGCCGCCCAAGTCCATAAAGTACGGGCTCTGGCAGGGTTCGTGCCAATTTTTTTGGCCCTACAGAAATTTTGGGCCGGATCGGGCCGGGCTTAGTTATTATTTATGAAGCCCAAGCCCATCCACAAGAGTCGGGCTTTTCGGGCCAAGTCGGATCGGGCCGGGCTAGCTCTATAAAAATTGATAATTTGAATATTTTACTCTTTCAAAATAATAATATAAAAAATATAAAAATGTTGGACCTACGAGCATGTTACGCTAAACTCTGAACATCAATATTACATTTGCTAATATTGCTCTTCTGTGATCAATTTGTATATGTTGAATGGCCTTGGATTGTTCTTTTGGATGTTTCAAACCTCTGAATCTAACAAGTATTGTATTTGTAGGAAAATTATGCCCGTAACACAATAAACTTAAAAAAGAAAGGTTCAACCTGATACCAATTTTATTTTTTTAACCAAAACATATGTAATTCTGTGAACCTACATAACATATACGCTTTTATAATAAAGTTAAGTCCACGTACTAGACATGGTGCATTGGGGGTTTATTTGTAGGGGGTTTATTTTTTTGTCTTTGGTCGGGCTCAGACGGATACATAGTCCAAGTTTGTATCGTACGGGCTTTGGGCCGGGCTCGGGCGGACGGATGTATAGTCCAAGTCCGGTCCTATACTAATATGGATCGGGTCGGGCTACCCTAATGACCGGGTTCTATCGGGCTTTGGCCCATCGGGCCGGGCGGGCTTTTCGGACGCCCATGGGCTTCGGGCCAAATGATGATCCCTATCTTTTATTTAATTAATACTTATTATGGTTATTTAAATTTGAAATTTTCTTATTGCTTTTAATAAACTTAATTTAAATATGGGAGTTATCTATATTAAATTTGGATTTGAATATATCTAGATTTAAATCGGATTTGGATTTGAATTGGATTTAGATTTAATCGGTTTTAAATTGATTTAAACTAAAAGTGAGATTATCTAAAGGGGGATTTGCAATTTCCTAGTCCATATCTATCTAGGAGTCCACCTCCTATATAAGGAGAGGCTCCTTGCTTTTTTTCCAAAAATTCCATAAGTCCAAATTTCTCTCCACCAAAAGTGTCGTGCACCGTGTCGGTGTCCAAATTCTTCTGTGTCAGCAGTGACGGCCTCGGGTCCGACCCCGGATGTCTTTCCAATAAATTATTTCCTTTTTACATATACATTTATCCAACCTCGTACCCGACACACCGGACACGACCTCCCCTATCCACCTGTGTCACACACGACCACATGTACACCAACTCCCTAATTCATCTGTATCGGACACACCCGACAGGACACAATAGAACCCTAGCCCTAGCCTACAGCCGTTCCGCCACCAACATCCAGATCCCGTCGACATCCCCAAACCACCACCAGCCTATTAATACACCGTCGTCACCATCACCCCGACCCCGACCTCGGTGCCACCGGACCGACCGTCTCCCCCGACCGTCCATCACTTCCATCGCCGCAGGCTGCCACCATCCCAAACACCACTTCCAGCCCCGTCAGCAAACTGTGACCGCCCTCACCAGAACCATTCCTCCTCCTCGGACCGACCATCATCGTCGTGGACATTATCTCCACTACATTCACCATCACCGCCCTCGACACCTCCAGCCAACACCATCCGTAATCACCCAACCCATCACCACACCAGGAAACAAAAAGGGAACTAAAACCCTAACCTTACACCGGCCACCATGCCCGTCCGCCACCAGCGCCTTCCCGCAACCCGCCGTCAAGCCTTTAGAGTCACCTTCATCCCACTGACGACTCCCAAGCACTGCACCGATCGGCGAACGCCACATCTCGATTCTCCTTGTGTGGCTGTCCCTCTGCCACACTCGGAAGCTTGCGCTGGCAGCCCCCAACGCCGGTTGCTTTGACCACCGGAGCACCCAGTCCCGGGATAGCCGACCATTGTCGACACAGCCCTCCATGTCGTGCAGAACGACCACCGCCGCGGCCTTTCTCTCCACGCCAGCCGCCGAAGAAGCCCCTCCGCCTCAATCCCCTTTCGCGTATCCCTCATGGAGTGCGAGGCCCGTGCTCTGCTGGCCGTCCCTCGAAGCAAGACCGGAGCGCGTGTCGCATCTTCTTCAGCTCAACGCCCGGGCCGCACAGCTCTGGTATTGCTCCTCCCTCTCCTCTGCTCTCCCTTTCTCTTCCCCGCTCCCTCAGCTCACTCTCCTCACCTATTCCCTCTCTCCTCCTGTTTTCTTTCTTGCTTTCTTTAAAACCCCTCTCTCTTCTACTACTACGTTTTCTACTGGGTCGAGTGTTCCACTTTTTCTTCAAAAACAAATTTTTTGCTTACTTTATTTTGGCCTCCTACAAGAGAACACCACAGTAGGACTTTACACTTTACAGCTGGTATTGTTATTATTATTTTAATTATTTTAATTATCTTTATTATTATTACTATTACAATTATTATTAGGATTCTTATTATTTTTAATAGTCTATTAGTAAACCAGTATGTCTACATTATTATTATTATTGTTATTATTATTATTATTATTATTGTTGTTGTTGTTGTTATTATTATTATTGTTGTTGTTGTTAATTATTTTAGGAATTCTATAAAAATACTATTATAATAATTTTCTAATCTCAAGATAGTTTTCTACCTATCAAATTTTGCTTTTAAGTATTTATGAAAAATTACCTTTACAAAATCTAATTATAGCACTAAGTAAATTTCTTGATTTTATATTTTCGAAGAATATTTTTGAAGGTATAAAAATTAGTTGCCAAATTATACGACTACTTCTAGTCTTTTCAAATTATTATTTTACTATATAGCTTTTATCTAAAATATTATTTACAAAACTTAGAGTTTTCACTAAAACGAATTTTTGGAAAATAAATATATATTATTTTATGGTGTCTTATCTGTAGCTTTCGACCTACAAAATATAATTCGACGAAAGTTAGGTTTTTGCCTTAAAATAATTTTTTTATATTTTAAGTATTTATCAAAAATATATATTTTTGGTAATAAAATATAGTTTTCGAATATTATAAATAGTTTTCTGAATTCGTAATATATTATCTATCCAATTTCCTTCGATTATCCTTCTGTCCATGACTAAGCCCATTATTCCTATTCCCTCGTCCATTATGTACTTCTTTATGTCGTTCCTAACTAAATCAATTCTTCTGAACCTGGTGGAACAGACCATGCCATCATCAGAGGCCCTTTGCGTAGTTGTAACACCGAAGTCATATGTTGTGCCATCTTGATTATCGTACCCCCTCAGGCGTCACACCAGACAAGATACCTTACAATTTGCTGTCTATTTATTTTATCTCATATTTCATGCATTTACTTATTATTTACTTTCTACAAAATAAACTGTGATACATGGCATAATTTGGTAGAATCTTACTGTTCAGTTCTATTTTCATCTATGTAATATTTTCTTACATATTGAACTAAGATTTAAGGGACCACCCTTTGTGTGTTGCATTCATAGGCCATGACACATTTGTTCCACGTTGTTGCGAGTTGCATATAGAACTCGGACATGCGTGATTGACTGGCCACCGGTACGTATAAGCCGTACGAAAGGGCTAACAGCTAACAGTATTGCATGATAGTTTGACTTAGCGGTTCTAGAGGTTATGTGTTGTTAAGGCAACATATAGGCATTGGGTGGGGAGGACATATCCTTAGCATATGGGTTACTATACACATTTCCCTTGTGACCTTTACACTCCGCCGGAGATGCGGGTTGATGACCCATTTATTTTATTGCTTGCACGTTCGAGGAACGGTTATACTTGAGGCCCCTGGTGCCCCAAAGGGGGACTATGTCGATCCTATTTTAGCCAGAGAGCCCATGCGTGGAGGTTTGTTCTTAAAACTGCATTCACATAGAACGGTTAGGCTCCCTTATTCGTTAGGTATGAGTACTTTTGGTTTGGGTACTCGTATCTGATCGCGGCTTGGAACAGTAACTTGTCGCGGACTAGTTTGCCACATCTTATCCTTGTTTGGTTGTAGGTGTGGCTCACTACTCCAATGAGAATGTACTGAACCTTGTTGTGGTCCGGTTACCATATTGGATCCATATCATGGAAATATATGTCATCGTGAATTAGGGTGCCATCTCCTGTCCTTGTTTGGTTGGGGGATGGTACGCTAATTCAATAGTGTGTATTGGACCATGTTATAATCCAATTGACTTATTTATTGAGCAGTTTATATTCAGTATTATGGCATGATATTATGTGTCTTGTTACGTCTCTCTAAGGAACTGGTTATCTCTCCAGGTGTGTGCTATTGTCATTCGCAAGTATTCGAGTCATGGCCGTGATATTCTCTATTTCCTTATAGATGACGTGCTCTTGGATTGTCATTTGCTTCGCTTGACATTTTCTCTCATTGTATTCATTTCTGTTCATATAAACAGTTGGTAGTAGATTTGTCTCCGCCCAACATCTTGTACAATGATAACTCAAAGTTGATTTATGACATATCTTATATTCTTTCATTTTGTGGATGAGATTAGATTACTCTTGGTTTACTGTATTTTACAACTTATGTATACATACGAGATTTCTATATATTGGAGTATACTTCGTACGTATACCGCTGGCATGTCTACGTACTTAGTCCTAAGTATTTTGGGACTGGGGCATTACATATTTTTGTGGTGGCCCATGCAGGTCAAGATAAATTGTTTGGTTACTTTACCGTACCAAGCAAGCCTGCGTATAGGATTAGAGCCTAGGATCTCCTCCACATACTTGACCTCTTTCCTCGATTCTATTTTTGAACTACCGCTTAACTCATCGATTTGTATCTTGCTTGATTCCTTCTATCATTATTCTTATCTTCCCTTCGTGCTTGCTAAAGGTTAGGAAGGTGACCCCTACTAGATAGACATGTTTCATTTGTCCCAAAACACTATTAGTTTATCTCTTGTAAGTTGGGTAGAATGCCTTACCACCTAACCTTTCTTATGACCTTAACCAATCCTTAGATAAGAAGACCGTTAGACGACTATATAGGCCAAACTTTAGACGAGACTTGGATTTAAGAAACACGAACTAATTCTACTCTTTCAATCTTAATCTCACGTGCCTATGTTTTCACCATCTTGACTAATGTTGTTACTATAGTCTAGTTTTTGCAAGCTTATCCATTTATCGAGCTTGTTCAAGATATATGCTATTGAGCGCGCGCTCACTAATATATTGTCTAATCAGAACCAGTGCATGATGGTCTGATCAACCTAGTGCACTTTGGTTCACGTTTTATCTATCGTTCTACGTAGATGGAGACATAGTTGAGGCTTGCTCTCTAGAATCTCATCCGCGACTGCCTTGGCAAATTCTTGTTGAATTATTCGATCGCCTTTGAACCACGCAGTCGTATTCGATAACATCTTCTTCGAACTCTTATTCATTTTCTTTCACCTATTTTAGAAAGATAAATGCTCGTACTTGATATTCCCTTAGTTGCCCCACCATCTACTGTCAAGATAGTTAGCCACTAACCAACCAATATGACTATATCCTCGTCTTAAACTACTCGTCCTTTCCCTCGACCCTAAATCTACTATCATGACCTTCTAATCACTTGAAATTAAGAATGATTCCAATCGTTCTCTCAATCGTGCCCTCAACCTAGACAACTAGTACACAGTTTTCTCACAAGGAACCATATCTCCTAAGTCTCTAAATTATTTTCTCTTGATCTACCCGATTCCATACTATTCTTTAATTCGTGTTAACTTGGTTAACTTTAACCCTTAAATCTTTTTTTATTTTATTTCTTGTGTTAACTAGCGACTCTAATTCATTACCTAAACCATATCCGTGAATTATTCCTAGTTATCTAAATCACGACTTTCTAAATGCATGTTCGTGTTAAACGTCGTTTCTTCTCCTGGTCCAAGAATTTGATCGTATTTCTTTATCGATACTCTTTCTATCTCCTCAACCCTACCTACCATAGTTATTTCTTAATTTTGAGGACAAAATTCTTGTAAGTTGGGTAGGATGTAAACCCCCTAAATTTTTACTACAATTTTAAATTTTTATTTATTTCGGTATTGTTTTTTTTGTTTTGGTATTTGTACGTCGAGTGCGAATATGTAAATTTGAAAAACTTTTTATTTCTTATACAAAAAGTTTTATTATCATTTTATTTATAAATAAAAAATAGCGATTTTATTTAATATCGTATAATTGGATAAGGGATATAAAAGATTGGCCAAGTTATTTTTATTTTATATAAAAGCTATTTGTTATACTAAAATAAGTGCTGATTTTAAAAATAATATTACGTGGATATTTTGTACTAGTTGCATGCAAGATACATGAAAATTTAATTCATGTATATATTTTAATTTTTAAAATTATTTATTATTATTTTTATATTATTTATAAAAAGCTATTTTGAATTTCTTTTATTTAATTAATACTTGTTATGGTTATTTAAATTTGAAAATTTCTTATTGCCATTAATAAGCTTAATTTAAATATGGGAGTTATGTATATTAAATTTAGATTTGAATATATCTAGATTTAAATTGGATTTGGATTTGAATTGGAATTAGATTTAATCGGTTTTAAATTGATTTAAACTAAAAGTGAGATTATCTAAAGGCGAATTTGCAATTTTCTAGTCCATATCTATCTAGGAGTCCACCTCCTATATAAGGAGATGCTCCTTGCTCTTTTCCCAAAAATTCCATAACTCCAAATTTCTCCCCACCAAAAGGATCGTGCACCATGTCGGTGTCCAAATTCTTCCGTATCAGCCGTGATGGCCTCGGTCTGACCCCGGGTGTCTTTCCAATAAATTATTTCCTTTTTACATATACATTTATCCAACCTCGTGCCCGACACACCGGACACGACCTCCCCTATCCATCTGTGTCACACACGACCACATGTACGCCCACTCTCCAATTCACCCGTGTCGGACACACCCGACAGGACACAGTAGAACCTTTGCCCTAGCCTACAGCCGTTCCGCCACCAGCATCCAGATCCCGTCGACATCCCCAAACCACCACCAGCATACCAATACACCGTCGTCACCATTACCCCAACCCCGACCCCGGCACCATCGGACCGACCGTCTCCCCCAACCGCCCATCACTTCCATCGTCGCAGGCTGCCACCATCCCAAACACCACTTCCAGCCCCGTCAGCAAACTGCGACCTCCCTCACCAGAACCATCCTCCTCCTCGGACCGGCCATCCTCGCCATGGCCATTATCTCCACCACATTCACCATCACCGCCTCCGACACCTCCGGCCAACACCATCCGCAATCACCCAACCCATCACCATACCAAGAAACAGAAAGGGAACTAAAACCCTAACCTTACCCCGGCCGCCACCAGCGCCTTGCCGCGACCCGCCGTCGAGCCTTTGGAGTCACCTTCATCCCGCCGACTGATGGAACTAGGGATTCCCAGGACCCCAACTTTGGTGTGCGTATTGATCGATAGAAAGTTAAACAGATTTAATACGTGTTCTAACCCTTTATAGGCGAAAACTAGGGTTCACGAATTATACCTGCGGCGGGAAGAACACAAGTAGTTCCTGGCAATCTCGAGCGGACGACCCCAAGATCTTCTGCACATATTCCTTCCTCGAGTTGGACGTCGTGTGGGCGATGATCTCACAACCTTTTCTTCTCCTTGGCAGCCCTCTCTATCTCTACTTATGTGAATCACGAATTTAGAGAAAGCTTTAGATTTCTGATCAGTAATTTGGCGGCCAGAGAATAGAGGATATATATAGACTACGGCAGGGACCATGAGGAGAAATTAGGGTTAGGCCTTCTAATGGATCTGGATATCCCGTGTTCAGCCCGAACACACAATCCAGGCCCATTAACAATAGCTCAGTCCACTAATGAGCTATTGTTGCACTACCTCCATAATTCCAAATTATGTTTGTGGGCTCCTTTTATTATATGCTCGTTTGGCTTCCCATGTTAAGATATCGAATGTATGTCGATCAAATTAAGTTACTGACAACTATATTGATTCGATATCTTTTATCCTTAAGTAGTACCGCTCAACTTTATTTGTCATGTCGGATATAATCCACCTACAGGGTTTACATGACAATCTTTATGAGCTCCTTAAGGGGACATCATCAACCCGATGTATCGGGACATGGATTCCATTTATAATCAACAGCCCATCATACATACAATATTATTACCAATTCATAGAGGTTGTTGACCCATAATGAATCTTACTCTTTCATGAGTCAAAGTATTGCACACTGCATATACATATCTGTTATTATATCCAGATTAAGAGCATAAGCATCCATAATAACAGAGGTATTTATTTTCTTATGTAGTCAGTACAAAGAGAACAACCTCAAGTGGTCTTGTTCAATACACACAAAGTGTACTAGTGTAAACCTCTAGTCAAGATAGACTAATACCAGATTACACTACAACCTTTCCAATAGATTGTCCAAGTCCATCAAGGTTGTGAACTATTTATATATTTCATAGGGAACTGATAATATGATCTTCTGTGTGACACCACACACCATATTATCTACAATATAGAATATAAGACATTTGCATTAACACTTGCAACAAATACAATATGCAAACATTTGTCCATATGATTCTCATTCAAAATTTAAGGAAATAAGGTTACTACAAAAGTGATGCTTTTAGTATATAACCCTAACAATTTCCCACTTATACTCAAAGCATTGCTTTTCAGTATACTGTTACAAATCTTCCACTTATACTTAAAGCCATGCTGCTACACATCTGACTCCCATTCCCTCAACATGACTATCAAAAGCCTTAGCTGGTAAGATCTTTGTAAAGGGATCAATTAGGTTGTCGGCTGATGCTATCTTGATCACAACAACTTTTTCTTCTTTTACGAAATCTCGTATCAGGTGGTACTTGCACTCAATGTGTTTACCTGTCTTATGGGCTCGTGGTTCCTTTGAGTTTGCAACTGCACCACTATTATCACAATAAAGTGTAATAGACTTAGGCAAACTAGGTACCACATCCAAGTCCAACAGAAAGTTTCTGAGCCAAACCGCTTCTTTGGCTGCCTCAGAGGCAGCCACATAATCGACTTCTATGGTGGAATCAGCAATACAATTTTGCTTAATACTCCTCCACACAATGGCTCCACCTCCCAAAGTAAACACATAACCTTAGGTAGATTTCCTGGAATCCCTATCCGACTGAAAATCTGAGTCTGTATACCCCAAGGGAACTAAACAATCTGCCTGGTAAACTAGCATATACTCTTTAGTCCTTTTCAGGTACTTCAAAATATGCTTTACGGCAGTCCAGTGCTCTTGTCCTGGGTTAGACTGATATCTGCTGACCAGGCCTACGACAAAGCAAATGTCTGGTCTCGTACATAGCATTGCATACATTAAGCTTCCTACTGCTGAAGCATAAGGAACTGCTTTCATGTTCTCTATCTCTTTAGGTGTCCTTGGACACTGCTCCTTTGATAGAGCAATTCCATGTCTAAAAGGTAAGAAACCTTTCTTAGAATTTTGCATACTAAAACGAGTTAGTACAATATCGATATAAAAAGCTTGGGATAAGCCCAACATCCTTTTCTTGCGATCTCGTAGAACTTTGATCCTAAGGATGTGACCTACTTCTCGCAAGTCCTTTATATCAAACTGTTTGGATAACCATACCCTTACATCAGATAACCCCTTCACATTGTTTCCAATGAGCAAGATGTCATCCACATAAAGTACTAGGAACACCACCACGTTTTTGTCACACTTTCTGTATACACATGATTCATCCTGACATTGATCAAATCCGTAGAATTTTATCACCTGATCAAAATATATGTTCCAAGATCTGAAAGGTTGCTTAAGTCCATAAATGGACTTCTTGAGCTTACAAACAAGATGTTCTTGGCCGTTTTCAATGAACCCGTTTGGTTGCTTCATATAGATGTCTTCCTCAAGACTTCCATTAAGGAAAGTTGTCTTGACATCCATTTGCCAAATCTCATAATCGAGATGAGCTACAATAGATAAAAGAATTCGGATAGACTTAAGCATGGCTACTAGAGAAAAGGTTTCCTCATAATCGATACCCTCTCTTTGAGTAAAACCTTTTGCAACAAGCGTAGCTTTAAAGGTTTCAACCTTACCGTCTAATCCTCTTTTTCTCTTATAGACCCACTTGCATCCAATGGCTTTTACACCAACGGGTGGTTCTACAAGCTCCAGACCTGATTGGAATCCATAGATTCTATTTCAGATATCATTGCTTTTTGCTAAGACTCTACATCTTTATCTTGGAGTGCTTCATTGTAGGTACAGGGATCAAAATCTTATTCCTCAAGGACGAAGTCTGACGACTCTCCCAAGAACATATATCTATCAGGTTGTATCACAACCCTCCTACTATGACGAGACACTATCGATTGTGGTGTAACATTTGTGACATGTTGTGCAGTTAATTGTGGTCCATCCTCTTGTACTGTTGGTACTGAAGTACTTGGTGTCTCACCTCTCAGTTCTTCTAGAATAACTCTATTTGTGGGTTTATCGTTTATCACATAGTCTTCCTCTAAGAATCGGGCATTGATGCTAACAATCACCTTCTGATCCTTAGGACTATAAAATAAACCTATTTTCGTTCCTCTTGGATAGCCTACAAACAAGCGTACTTCTGTATGAGATTCCAACTTATCTGCTTTCCCATTCAGCACATATGCTGGACTACCCCAAATTCGAACATGTTTCAGACTAGGCTTACGCCCAATCCACAACTCTGTGGGAGTAAGAGGTACTGACTTAGAAGGAACCAAGTTCAAAATATAAGCTGCAGTCTCTAAGGCATATCCCCAAAATGAATCTGGTAAATTTGAATAAATCATCATTGATCTAACCATCTCCATAAGAGTTCTATTCACTCTTTCGGCTACACCATTCTGCTGGGGCGTTCCAGGTGTAGTCAATTGGGATGTAATCCCAGCCTATGATAAATAATCCCTAAACTCTCCAAAGAGGTACTCGCCACCACAATCTGATCGTAATAACTTGATATATTTTCTATGGCGTTTCTCCGTTTCAGCCTTGTACTCTTTGAATTTCTCAAAGCACTCAGACTTACGGTGCATCAAATAAATGTATCCATACCTTGAATAATCGTCAATAAATGTGACAAAATATTGAAAGCCACCTCTAGCTTGGATAGTCATGGGTCCACACAAATCAGAATGAACCAATTCCAACACATCATTGGCCCTATATCCCTTTGCCGTAAAAGGCCTTTTGGTCATTTTACCTTCCAAGCAGGATTCACAGACTGGTAGTGCCTCCACTTCCAATGAACTCAAAGGTCCATCTTCAACCAGTCTTTGAATCCTTCTTAGGTTAATATGCCCCAATCGTAAGTGCCAAAGACATGTTTGGTTCATACAAGAAGGTTCCTTTCTCTTATTTAAGTTAGATGACATATTATTCATTTCCATAAGTTGTATTGTGGGCGAAACAGGATTAATGACATACAGATTATCAACTAATGCACCAGAACAGATAAAATGTTTATTCTTTCTAATAACAATATTGTCATTAAAATAAACTGAATATATCCATCCTTAACTAACATAGAAACAGAAATTAAATTCCTTCTAAGTGAAGGTGCAAAAAGACAATCTCTCAATATCAAAGACTTATTTCTACCAAAAGATAAAGTAACATCTCCTAATGCAACGATCGCTACTTTTGTAGCGTCACCCATAATATCTCTCTATCTCTGAGCCGCCTGGTTTCCTGGAACCCCTATATTGTATTGCATATATGATTAGTGGCTCCTGTATCTACACACCAGGTGCCGGTAGATAATACCGCTAAACATGTTTCAACTAGTAGTAAATGAGATATACCTTCTTTGTTCTCTTGTTTGGAAGTGGACAGTCAGTCTTCCAATGTCCTGACCCTTTGCACTTGAAACATTTGCCTTTCGGCTTTTTCACAGCGCCTTGAGGTCCCATGCCCTTCTTTGCTGAGTTTGTTTGTTTCTGAATGTTATTCTTCTTCTTACTGCCTTTTGGCTTAGAAATAGAAGCCTTTTTAGAAACAAAAATATGACCACTCTGCCTAAAGAGAGATTCAGCATCCTGTAGCTCTTTTGCAAGTTCTGCTAAACTATACAACCTTTTGTTCATGTTGTAATTAAGGCAGAAATTGTCAAAACTTTTAAGCAGAGTTCCGAGAGTGATATCGACCAGGGATTCCTCATCAATTTCAGCTCCAAGGATCTCCATCTCATTCAGATGACCCATCATCTTGAGAACATGATCCCTTACTGGTGTACCCTCAACCATTTTTGTATTCATCAAACACTTCATAGAAAACTGCCTAGCTGCTCTACTCTGATGTTCGAAGAGTTCCTTGAGGTTATACATCATGTCATAAGCCATGGCTATGGCCTGATGCTGATGTTGCAGTACATTTGACATAGATGCCATAATGTAACACCGCGCCATCTCAACTGCCTTCTTCCACTTCTTATAAGCCTCTTTGACCTCTTCATCAGACTTAGCATCAGGCTTAGATGGGCATTCCTCAATAAGTACATATTTGTAATCCTCAGTAGTCAAGACAATGTCCAGATTACATTTCCAGTCAATATAATTAGGTCCAGTAAGTTTGTTTTCTTTAAGAATCACCATAAGTGGACTGAAAGAATCCATTTTTGAAATCTTGAGAATCACATAAATAAAAATTATGTAGGGTAAAAACTTTTTAAATTAATTAAATATTGATTCCCTCAAAACAATAATGAGAAATATACCAACACCTTGAACATCATGAATTTAGCATGCCACGATAGTTTAGACGTATACAAATTCAACTTTGTTCAAGTAGGTACTACCTATTAATTTTATTATCATGTCAACATAACTTCATGACAAATAAAATTAATATATTGGTCTTGCTCTGGTCATACAAATAATAGCAGTGACTCCGATGGAAAGGATACCATTATTTGTATCTAAGTGTATACCATTACTTAATACTAAGTCCATTACCTTGTAATGAGTTCCTTCAGATGGAGAAGTGAACACATACTAGGTAACTTTCTACAATTATCCCTAAGTATGTTTGTACTGGTGATCCATAATTATACTCATCCGATATGGAGGAAGGCACTAAAGCCAACGCGCAAGTATAATTACATCACCTACAAACCAGTAATGGAGACTATAGGATTTATACTAAATAAATATCTTTTCCCACTTAGTTATTTAACAATGAGAGTTTTTCTACTAGTTGATATTATGTCCATGTTGTCCATTATTAATGTAAGCTTAGTTTTTTAAAAAAAACATCCACACAATAATAAACATACATAATCAAAAAAAGCAAAATGACAAAAAATAAGAGAAAAATATCCAACTATTATGGTCATCTTTCCTGCCCCGTCCTCAACTATCCGAATCCAAAATCTGGCGCTATGCAGATCTATTCGGGGTTCGACCTGCCCGGTCAGGTCGCGGGATTCTGCCCCGATTTTTTTTAGGTTTTGGCCATCGATTCCTTCATCGAAAACCATCCGTCTGTCTCTGGACTGCTTAAAGCTAGCATCTCGTCCGGTGTCAGAAATAGCCACTACCGCCATCACGATTGATCAAAAATAATTAAGATTACATCAATCCTATGCCTCCCAAAGGAGTTCACACATAATCTAGATTGAAAAATAAAATTATAAGCACGATCAACCCTCGTGATTTTAATTACATCCACAACAACAACAACAACATCCACGACATGCCTGTGGTTTAAAACAATCACAAAACAAAACATGCAGTGGACCATAGTAGTTGGATCTAAGATGCCTGCAAAACTGAGTTAGAAGATCTACATCTACCGACTATTACACAATGCAAGTTTTATTGGACAACATGGACGTATCAATCAATACGCAGATCAAAAGTGGCTCTGATACCAATTGATGGAACTGGAGATTCCCAGGACCCTTACTTTGGTGTGCGTATTGATCGATAGAAAGTTAAACAGATTTAATACGTGTTTTAACCCTTCATAGTCGGAAACTAGGGTTCACGAATTATACCTGCGGCGGGAAGATCACAAGTAGTTCCTGGCAATCTCGAGTGGACGACCCCAAGATCTTCGGCACGTATTCCTTCCTCGAGTTGGACGTCGTGTGGGCGACGATCTCCCAACCTTTTCTTCTTCTTGGCAGCCCTCTCTTTCTCAACTTACGTGAATCACGAATTTAGAGAAAGCTTCAGATTTCTAATCAATAATTTGGTGGCCAGAGAATAGAGGATATATATACGCTACGACAGGGACCATAAGGAGAAATTAGGGTTAGGCCTCCTAACGGATCCGGATATCTCGTGTTCAGTCCGAACACACAATCCAGGCCCATTAACAATATCTCGGTCCATTAATGAGCTATTATTGCACTACCTCCCTAATCCCAAATTATGTTTGTGGGCTCCTTTTATTGTATGCTCGTTTGGCTCCCCATGTTATGATATCAAATGTCCGTCGATCAAATTAAGTTACTGACAACTATATTGATTCGACATCTTTTATCCTTAAGTAGTACCGCTCAACTTTATTTGTAATGTCGGATATAATCCACCTACAGGATTTACATGACAATCCTTATGAGCTCCTTAAGGGGACATCATCAACCCGATATATCGGGACATAGATTCCATTTATAATCAACATTCCATCATACATACAATGTTATTATCAATTCATAGAGGTTGTTGACCCATAATGAATCTTACTCTTTCATGAGCCAAATTAATGCACACTGCATATACATGTCTGTTATTATATCCGGATTAAGAGCACAAGCATCCATAATAATAGAGGTGTTTGTTTTCTTATGTAGTCAGTACAAAGAGAACAACCTCAAGTGGTCCTGTTCAATACACACAAAGTGTACTAGTGCAAACCTATAGTCAAGATAGACTTATACCAGATTACACTACAACCTTTTCAATAAATTGTTCAAGTCCATCTAGGTTGTGAACTATTTATATATTCCACAAGAAACTGATAATATGATCTTCTGTGTGACACCACACACCATATTATCTACAATATAGAATATAAGATATTTGCATTAACACTTGCAACAAATACAATATGCAAAAATTTGTCCATATGATTCTCATTCAAAATTTAAGGAAATAAGGTTACTACAAAAGTGATGCTTTTAGTATATAACCCTAACACCGACGACTCCCAAGCACCGCACCCATCGGCAAACGCCGCATCTCGATTCTCCCCGTGTTGCTGTCCCTCTGCCACACTCGGAAGCTTGCGCCGGCAACCCCCAGCGCCGGTGCTCTGACCACCGGAGCACCCAACCTCGGGATAGCTGACATTCGTCGACACAGCCCTCTACGCCGCGCCGAATGACCCCCGCCGCGGCCTTTCTCTCCATGCTAGCCGCCGGAGAAGCTCCTCCGCCTCAATCCCCTTTCGCGTATCCCTCATGGAGTGCAGGCCCGTGCTCCGCTGGCCGTCCCTCAAAGCAAGACCGGAGCGCGCGCGCCGCATCTTCTTCATCTCAACGCCCGGGCCGCACAGCTCTGGTATTGCTCCTCCCTCTCCTCTGTTCTCCCTTTCTCTTTCCCGCTCCCTTAGCTCACTCTCCTCACCTACTCCCTCTCTCCTCTTGTTTTCTTTCTTACTTTCTTTAAAACCCCTCTCTCTTCTACTGCTGCGTTTTCTACTGGGTCGAGTGTTCCACTTTTTCTTCAAAACAAATTCCTTGCTTACTTTATTTTGGCTTCCCATAAGAGAACACCCCAGTAGGACTTTACACTTTACAGCTGGTATTGTTATTATTATTATTATCTTTATTATTATTATTACTATTATTATTATTGTTAGGATTCTTATTATTTTTAATGGTCTATTAGTAAACCAGTATGTCTACATTATTATTATTATTATTATTATTATTATTACTACTATTATTTTTATTATTATTGTTGTTGTTGTTGTTATTATTGTTGTTGTTGTTAATTATTTTAGGATTTCTACAAAAATACTATTATAATAATTTTCTAATCTCAAGATAGTTTTCTACCTATCAAATTTTGCTTTTAAGTATTTACGAAAAATTAACTTTACAAAATCTAATTATAGCCCTAAGTAAATTTCTTGATTTTATATTTTCGAAGAATATTTTTGGAAGTATAAAAATTAGTTGCCAAATTATACGACTACTTCTAGTCTTTTCAAATTATACTAATATAGCTTTTATCAAAAATATTATTTACAAAACTTAGAGTTTTAATAAAAACAAATTTTTGGAAAATAAATAGATATTATTTTATGGTATCTTATCTGTAGATTTTGACCTACAAAATATAATTCGACGAAAGTTACGTTTTTGCTTTAAAATAATTTTTTTATATTTTAAAGATTTATCAAAAATATATATTTTTGGTAATAAAATATAGTTTTCGAATATTATAAATAGTTTTTTGAATTCTTAAATATATTATCTATCCAATTTCCTTCGATTATCCTTCTGTCCATGACTAAGCCCATTATTTCTATTCCCTCGTCAATTATGTACCTCTTTATGTCGTTCCTAACTAAATCAATTCTTCTGGACTTGGTGGAATAGACCGTGCCATCATCAGAGGCCCTTTGCGTAGTTGTAACACCGAAGTCATATGTTGTGCCACCTTGATTATCGCACCCCCTTAGGCGTCACACCAGACAAGATACCTTGCCATTTGCTGTCCATTTATTTTAGCTCATATTTCATACATTTACTTATTATTTACTTTTTGTAAAATAAACTGTGATACATGGCATAATTTGATAGAATCTTACTGTTCAGTTCTATTTCCTGCTATGTACTATTTTCTTACACATTGAACTTAGATTTAAGGGACCACCCTTTGTGTGTTGCATTCATAGGCCTTGACACATTTGTACCACATTATTGCGAGTCATATATAGAACTCGGACATGCGTGACTGGCTGGCCACCGGTACATATAAGCCGTGCGATAGGGCTAACCGCTAATAGTATTGCATGATAGTTTGACTTAGTGGTTATAGAGGTTATGTGTTGTTAAGGCAACATATAGGCATTGGGTGGGGAGGACATATCCTTAGCATATGGGCTACTATACACATTTCCTTTGTGACCGTACGCTCCGCCGGAGATGCGAGTTGACGACCCATTTATTTCATTGCTTGCACGTTCGAGGAACGGTTATGCTTGAGGCCCTTGGTGCCCCAAGGAGGGACTATGCCAATCCCATTTTTAGCCAGAGAGCCCATGCGTGAAGGTTTGTTCTTAAAACTGCATTCACATAGAACGGTTAGGCTCCCTTATTCGTTAGGTATGAGTACTTTTGGTTTGGGTTCTCATATCTGATCGCGACTTACAACAGTAACTTGTCACGGACTAGTTTGCCACATCTTGTCCTTGTTTGGTTGTAGGTGTGGCTCACTACTCCGTTGAGAAGGTACTGAACCTTGTTGTGGTCCGGATACCATATTGGATCCATAGCATGGAAAGATACGTCATCGTGAATTAGGGTGCTATCTCCTATCCTTGTTTGGTTGAGGGGATGGTACGCTAATTCAATGGTGTGTATTGGACCATGTTATAATCCAATTGACTTATTTATTGAGCAGTTTATATTCAGTATTATGGCATGATATTATGTATCTTGTTACGTCCCTCTAAGGACCTGGTTATCTCTCCAGGTGTGTGCTATTATCATTCGCAGGTATTCGAGCCATGGCCGTGATCTTCTCAATTTCCTTATAGATGAAGTGCTCTTGGATTGTCATTTGCTTCGCTTGACATTTTCTCTCATTGTATTTATTTCTGTTCATATAAACAGTTGGCAGTAGATTTGTCTCTGTCCAATATCTTGTACAATGATAACTCAAAGTTGATTTATGACATATCTTATATTCTTTCATTTTGTGGATGAGATTATATTACTCTTGGTTTACTGCATTTTACAGCTTATGCATACATACGAGATTTTCATATATTGGAGTATACTTCATATGTATGCAACTGGCATGTCTACGTACTTAGTCCTAAGTATTTTAGGACTGGGACGTTACACTAACATAACAATTTAAAATGACAATGCAATTTTGAGAACATCACTCGAACATGCAGGCTGTCACGGTGTACCCCGGAGACCTGATAGACACTTCAACAAACTATGAAATACCCCATAGTTCCGGTAAGAAAACTGTAACAAATTATAAAATCCTCGAAGCTCTGGTAATGAGACATCGACATACTCTGTGGTTAAGTATCCCAAGTGTATGGTGTATGTTCTTCCTTCCCATGTGACCTTCCGAATCGTGTACACGAGACGCTTGGTCAGATCCTCTAGCTAGGATATCGAGTCATAATAGTAACAGTGTAGTTAGCAAGTGATCGTCCTAGAACCAAACACGGTCTTCAGTATATCAAGATGTAATCATGTACGAGATCCGTCAGTAATGTAGTATCACATGAACATATCCTAGGGTTTGATGTACCCGGAACGATTCGTCACGGAAACATAATATAAATATCTAATATCGATACCCGATATTCATCGGCACCCGAATATGATTCAGACACATGGTACTGAACACAGGCCCTATAGTGACAAATATCATAAACAAGACAAATATTTAAGAACAAATATAGTAACTGATGTACAAAAATAGCAAGGTACACTTGCCTGATTCCTGAAACTTATGAGAAGAGACTGGTCGATTGCCCAAGTCCACAGAGTAAAAAGGACCTAGAGGAAATAATTTAGATTAATTAATATAATTATTTAGCCAAAAATAATTCTATCTGTCACCCCCAGTTTTTCAAATTAGGGGTATTTTCGTCATTTTCAAGTTTTAAAATATTTTAGGAATTTTATTTGATTTTATATGATTTTTAGGAATTTATTTGAGTCGGTTTGAATTTTATCCAATTCGGACCCAATTTGGAGACCCGGGTAGCCTGGACCCTAGTGGGACCCCCATACTAGCTGGGCTTAGCCCATGTACCATCAAAAATAGGCTAGAAATTATTAACCTATTTTCCATGACTTAATTAGTCATTTTAGAGACTTAATTAGTCGTTTAGAATCGAACCGAATCGAACCGAACCAACCCGATTTCAAATTGAACCCAAACTTAGGTTATTGGGTTGTGGGCTATTGGATCCCAACCCAATAGCCCACACATGGGTGGCCGGCCATGGCTACAAACCCCCCCCCCCCTCTTTTCTTTGTTTACTTCTCACCTAAGTCTTCTTCTTCTTCCACATAATTTCTTTTCCTCCCAAGCTTTCTCTTCCTCCTCCAAGCATAGGTATGACATTTAACTCCTCCATAAATTCCCCTTTTCATTTATGACATTCACATTAAGTGTAGAGAATCTCATTCTCTACACTTTGCCCCTATTTTTGTAGGTTTTCTCTAGAGTTTGGTTAAGTGGTTAATTAAGGGAGATTATATGTTAATGGTGTATATATATATATATGTATATATATATATATGGTTATGTATGTTTGTATATAGATATATATATAGGAATATATATGTATGTATGTATTTGTGTGTGTGTGTAGAGAGTGGTAGAGGAGAGGATGAGAATGGTGGTGTGGTTGTGTGTATATGTGTGTATATATATATGTATAGGTGAGTGTATATATGTGTATATGTGTGTGTATATATATATGTATAGGTGTGTGTACATATGTATATATGTGTGTATATATAGGTATATGTGTGTGGGTGTATATGTGGATAGAGAGGGGAGAAGAGGATATATATATGGTTATATATATATATATATATATATATATATATATATATATATATATATATATATATATATATATATATATATATATATATATAGATGGAAATAGATAGATATATAGATAAGTATATATATAGATATATATGAGGAGAGGAGAGGATTAAGAGGAGGAGAAGAAGAGATAGCAATAGCAGCAGCAGTAGGTGCTGCAGCAGCAGCAAGCAGGAGCTGCAGCAGCAGCAGCTTGCAGTTGCAGCAGCTTGAGCAGCAGCAGTGGCAGCAGCTTGAGCAACAGCAGCAGCTAGCAGCTCTAAACCCCCCATTGACCCCTCCCCCCCTAGCCCACTATAAACCCCCATTTTAGTATATATGTAAGTGTATATATATAGATATATATACGATTATGTAGAGAGAAATAGATAAGAGAATTAGAAGAAGAGAAGGGAAAAAGAGTTAGGATTTAGAAGAAGAAGAAGTTTAGAGAAGAGGAAATTTAGAGAAATAAGGAAATTGAAGAAGAATAGGAGGGAGGAGTAAGAAGAGGAATTAGAGAAGAAGAGGGAGATTAGAAGAGTAGAGAAGAGGAAGAATTAGAATCGAGAATCAAGAGAGGGAAATAGAACGAGAGTAGAAAACGAAGGTTTTGTTAGAAATCGAGTTAGAGGGCGAAATTGAGCCCGGAGCATCGGATCGCGATGAAACTTGACATGGGCCTAGGTTACGTGATTTAGATTTTGCGGGTAAGCTCCCGGGTGGAAATCGGGGTCATAGGGCGCCGGTATCGCGCCGTGTCAGTGCGTATCTCGAAATATTCGAGATTTCTACAATGGGCCGTAAGGTGGACTAAACGTCCACTTTACTTAGGTATTTTGGTAGATAACGAACCTATAGGACAGTACCCTACTACCATAGGGAGATCGGATCATAATAACTAGCGTAGGTAGGCTAACGGGATTATCGCCGAGGGTAGAATTTTACCCTTAAAAAGGGTAAAATAGAGATTTGGCCCACGGCCAAGATTCGAGTTTCCAAGTCCAAGATGGACTTGGATATGGGTTGTATAGGTTGGTAATGAGCAGATTTAGCCGTCTAAACCTAGTCTTGGACCCGGTTGACCACGGTTGACTTCTTGGACTAAAAGTCAACCATGGGTCAACACTTTACCCAATTTGGTCCCAAATTCCATCCAACTTGGACCGTTGACTAAAAGTCAACTATTAGTCACCAGTGACCTAGAGTTGACCTAGTGTTGACCTCGAGTTGACCAGAATTGACCCGTTGACCAAAAGTCAACGGTAAGCTAATTTTCGACCTAGTTTGATTCGGATGGATTTCCAATGTCCTTCCATGACCAAGTATGACCCAACTAGAGTTGTCTTGGCCTCGTATGACTTTGTTAGGTCTAATATGACTTAGATTGACCCCGTACAATCTAGTTTGACCTTGTTTGACCTAGATTGACTTAGTTTGACGTGTCTTGACCTATTTTGACTCAGTATGACTTAATTTTACTTCCAAACCATTATATTGATACAGTATTCCATCTATAGGTCCTCGAGGCACTGATCTTGGACTCAGTCGACTTATCCATCACAGTACAGGTGAGTACATTCTCTGATAATATTTCTGTTTTATGATATCGTCTTTGTTTCTAGTATTTAGTGCAGATTATCCTTGTTCTCTTGACACATTGTTCACACGGATTGATATTTGTCTGGATCCCGTCATAAGATGTTATTCCTCTTATATATGGTATACACTGGGCAAGTCTACATTGTTTATTGTTCATTGTATAGATACGATTCCTGCGAAGGCTAGCTACCCTCTCAGAGAATATGTACCATGACGTGTCATGACTGGATCCACTATATTGGTCAGGGATGGGGGTGTTAGCGTAGATATGTGATCAATACCCCACAGATATTGTATCATCATTGTATAGTGTTAATCATACACTCACGTATGATTAGCCAGGCCAAACATTGTATCAAGTTCTAAGCCGGTCACATGTTGAAACTAGTGCTAAACTCACATAGATATAGTTCCAGATTCTTGTACATGATTTATACTGTTTTTCCCTGTTCTTACATTCAGATTACAGTCTTGATATGCCTTACCATGATTCATGTACACATTATTTATCTCGTAGATTCTCTCTATTTACTGCTACATTTTCAATATCGTCTAACTAGAACTGTTATGGAGGTTTGTGCTCGTTCCATCCTGACTGGATATGTTGACAAAATTTTACAGATAGTGGCGAGGAGGATTGTCCTACCTACTACGGTCCGGTTGACGTAGTGGGCATAGACTTGGAGACCTTGGTTCAGCAGGGCTTAGCTCCGCCCGACGAGCCTTTAGCTTAGTTTAGTTAGGTTAGACATTTTGGACTGGACCTTGTCTCCAGCTTGCTACTTGTTATTTTATTATATTTTGGGACTGTATTAGAGACTTGGACTGTATATATTCTTGTGTTGGACTTAACAGGCTATATATTATTTTATCGTCTTGTTGTCTTTTCATTTCAGTCTTTACTTTGTTATCATAGAGTCGTGATTGAGTACTCGTATATATATTCATTGCTTGTCCTCCGTTCGGAGTTGACCATGGACTTGACAGGTTTTTGTTATATATATAAACTGTTTAGAAGTAGAAAATCCACAGCGTTCCACGCCGATTTTTCGGTGAGGGCTGGGCGTTGTCGCGTCACGTGCCCTTTTAGCGGGTGCGGGTCGTGACACGTTTTAGTGGTGGCCCACGCAGGTCCTGAAGTCGCAATTAGTGCGATGTCGTAGCGGCACTCGTCTTAGAGTGTTGACTACGAGCCTGTGTTACCCATAAGAATAGTAGGCTAGGAGTGCTCAATCACAGTAGGATCTTTCCTTGCTTATCTTGCTTACCGTCTTTGATATCGATTTACTGCATTTTAGCTGTCCTCCTTTGATATTGCCTTCATATGCCATATTGATATCTTCTTCTTAATTTGTCTCCAGGATATTGATGACTCATTCTCCTGGCGAGGGGCTCGGGGAGACGGAGAGGTCTGCCACTTCTGGCGGACAGGCTCCGGTTACTTCCCCGGCTGATGGGACTTCTGTTGGGGCTCTTGGGGGTACTCCTCCAGCTACCTCTATGACCGTCCCTGGGGCCATTGCGGGTACTCTTCCCGTAGTGCCAGGGGCTACAGTGGGAGCTGCGGCGGGTATTCTTCCTCCTCAGCAGGGGACTCCTTCGGTGATGATGGGAGCTATTCCTCCATTGCCTCCTCTGCCCACAGATATGGGGCAGATGCTAGCGTTCTTCCACCAGGTGCTTGAGTCCCAGCGGGCTCAGCACGAGGCTCAGCACGAGGCTCAGTTGAGGCAGACAGAGGTCATACGCCAGGGCATGGAGGATGCGCACAGATTGGCTATGGCGGCAGTGGAGCGTCAGGCTCCACAGAGGGAGGTTCAGCAGCAGGAGCAGCCGAAGATCGGGGATATTCATGCTTTCAAGAAGCTTGGTCCGAGGGATTTCAAGGAGACAGAGGGCATTATTTACGCTGATGACTGGCTCGAGGATACCGAGCGCCAGATGGGGGCCTGCCGTCTAGCAGCCGACCTGAGGGTCGAGGCGGTTGGGTTGCAGTTGTTAGATATTGCCCGGACGTGGTTCCGGAATGAGCCGGCTCTTGCAGGAGAGGGCCATACTTGGGCAGAGTTCAGGACCTTGTTCAGAGAGAAGTTCTTTTCCCCTACGGACAAGATTGGCCTGGTGCGGCAGTTCCAGAACCTGCAGCAGGACAGTATGACCGTAGAGGAGTATGCGGCGGAGTTCGGCCGGCTGAGCCGATATGCCGAGTACATGGTGAGTGACCCGGTGATCCGAGCGGAGCGCTTCAGGGAGGGATTGGCATGGGATATCAAGTTCCAGATCCCTTCTTTCTACGCGACATATGCGGAGGTTTACGCAGAGGCTCGGAAGGTGGAGAGGGAGTTGGGCTTGAAGCCCAAGAGGGACCGTGATCAGTTTTCGGGGACTACTAGCAGCGCGGGGGCTGCTAAGCATCCTCAACTCCAGCATCATTCTATTCCGCAATGCTCGCAGCAGATTCCTGCTCCGATCAGGGCACCAGTTCAGCAGGTGCCCCGGCAGCAGCAGCAGGGACCGACGCAGCAGGCACCTACTTGCCACTACTGCAAGAGGTCCGGACATCTCTGGGAGGTTTGCAGGAGACGTTTGGGATTGTGCCTATACTGTGGCACCGAGGGGCATCAGGCGAGGGATTGTCCTTCGAACCATCGCCGTGCAGCTCAGGGAGCACAGGGTAGGCCACCTGTGGCACCGCATCACGCCCTCCACCAGCAGCGGGATATACCTCGCCAGGACAGGGCTTTTGCGATGACAGTTGAGGATCCTGCACGCATTGGACTAGGAGGTAGGGTCTTGCTCTTTCTTTTACCTGTTCTTTCTGCCCATTGATTGATGATTACTTTCTTAGTACCTTTAGTTTGCATATGTGATGATCATGCTAGATTAAATAGAAAACTCCAATGAAGACTGCAATAACATGATACTGTAGAGATTTAAAACCATGCATGTGTTCTGATTTTCTAGATTACATGTTATATAACTTAGGATAAAATTTAGTAGACCTTGATTGTTGGGTGCTTGACCTAGAGAAGAGTACGACCGTTTGAATTTCGAGGACGAAATTTTTTTAAGGAGGGTAGATTTGTCACCCCCAGTTTTTCAAATTAGGGGTATTTTCGTCATTTTCAAGTTTTAAAATATTTTAGGAATTTTATTTGATTTTATATGATTTTTAGGAATTTATTTGAGTCGGTTTGAATTTTATCCAATTCGGACCCAATTTGGAGACCCGGGTAGCCTGGACCCTAGTGGGACCCCCATACTAGCTGGGCTTAGCCCATGTACCATCAAAAATAGGCTAGAAATTATTAACCTATTTTCCATGACTTAATTAGTCATTTTAGAGACTTAATTAGTCGTTTAGAATCGAACCGAATCGAACCGAACCAACCCGATTTCAAATTGAACCCAAACTTAGGTTATTGGGTTGTGGGCTATTGGATCCCAACCCAATAGCCCACACATGGGTGGCCGGCCATGGCTACAAACCCCCCCCCCCCCCCTCTTTTCTTTGTTTACTTCTCACCTAAGTCTTCTTCTTCTTCCACATAATTTCTTTTCCTCCCAAGCTTTCTCTTCCTCCTCCAAGCATAGGTATGACATTTAACTCCTCCATAAATTCCCCTTTTCATTTATGACATTCACATTAAGTGTAGAGAATCTCATTCTCTACACTTTGCCCCTATTTTTGTAGGTTTTCTCTAGAGTTTGGTTAAGTGGTTAATTAAGGGAGATTATATGTTAATGGTGTATATATATATATATATATATATATATATATATATATATATATATATATATATATATATATATATATGTATATATATATATATGGTTATGTATGTTTGTATATAGATATATATATAGGAATATATATGTATGTATGTATTTGTGTGTGTGTGTAGAGAGTGGTAGAGGAGAGGATGAGAATGGTGGTGTGGTTGTGTGTATATGTGTGTATATATATATGTATAGGTGAGTGTATATATGTGTATATGTGTGTGTATATATATATGTATAGGTGTGTGTACATATGTATATATGTGTGTATATATAGGTATATGTGTGTGGGTGTATATGTGGATAGAGAGGGGAGAAGAGGATATATATATGGTTATATATATATATATATATATATATATATATATATATATATATATATATATATATATATAGATGGAAATAGATAGATATATAGATAAGTATATATATAGATATATATGAGGAGAGGAGAGGATTAAGAGGAGGAGAAGAAGAGATAGCAATAGCAGCAGCAGTAGGTGCTGCAGCAGCAGCAAGCAGGAGCTGCAGCAGCAGCAGCTTGCAGTTGCAGCAGCTTGAGCAGCAGCAGTGGCAGCAGCTTGAGCAACAGCAGCAGCTAGCAGCTCTAAACCCCCCATTGACCCCCCCCTAGCCCACTATAAACCCCCATTTTAGTATATATGTAAGTGTATATATATAGATATATATACGATTATGTAGAGAGAAATAGATAAGAGAATTAGAAGAAGAGAAGGGAAAAAGAGTTAGGATTTAGAAGAAGAAGAAGTTTAGAGAAGAGGAAATTTAGAGAAATAAGGAAATTGAAGAAGAATAGGAGGGAGGAGTAAGAAGAGGAATTAGAGAAGAAGAGGGAGATTAGAAGAGTAGAGAAGAGGAAGAATTAGAATCGAGAATCAAGAGAGGGAAATAGAACGAGAGTAGAAAACGAAGGTTTTGTTAGAAATCGAGTTAGAGGGCGAAATTGAGCCCGGAGCATCGGATCGCGATGAAACTTGACATGGGCCTAGGTTACGTGATTTAGATTTTGCGGGTAAGCTCCCGGGTGGAAATCGGGGTCATAGGGCGCCGGTATCGCGCCGTGTCAGTGCGTATCTCGAAATATTCGAGATTTCTGCAATGGACCGTAAGGTGGACTAAACGTCCACTTTACTTAGGTATTTTGGTAGATAACGAACCTATAGGACAGTACCCTACTACCCTAGGGAGATCGGGTCATAATAACTAGCGTAGGTAGGCTAACGGGATTATCGCCGAGGGTAGAATTTTACCCTTAAAAAGGGTAAAATAGAGATTTGGCCCACGGCCAAGATTCGAGTTTCCAAGTCCAAGATGGACTTGGATATGGGTTGTATAGGTTGGTAATGAGCAGATTTAGCCGTCTAAACCTAGTCTTGGACCCGGTTGACCACGGTTGACTTCTTGGACTAAAAGTCAACCATGGGTCAACACTTTACCCAATTTGGTCCCAAATTCCATCCAACTTGGACCGTTGACTAAAAGTCAACTATTAGTCACCAGTGACCTAGAGTTGACCTAGTGTTGACCTCGAGTTGACCAGAATTGACCCGTTGACCAAAAGTCAACGGTAAGCTAATTTTCGACCTAGTTTGATTCGGATGGATTTCCAATGTCCTTCCATGACCAAGTATGACCCAACTAGAGTTGTCTTGGCCTCGTATGACTTTGTTAGGTCTAATATGACTTAGATTGACCCCGTACAATCTAGTTTGACCTTGTTTGACCTAGATTGACTTAGTTTGACGTGTCTTGACCTATTTTGACTCAGTATGACTTAATTTTACTTCCAAACCATTATATTGATACAGTATTCCATCTATAGGTCCTCGAGGCACTGATCTTGGACTCAGTCGACTTATCCATCACAGTACAGGCGAGTACATTCTCTGATAATATTTCTGTTTTATGATATCGTCTTTGTTTCTAGTATTTAGTGCAGATTATCCTTGTTCTCTTGACACATTGTTCACACGGATTGATATTTGTCTGGATCCCGTCATAAGATGTTATTCCTCTTATATATGGTATACACTGGGCAAGTCTACATTGTTTATTGTTCATTGTATAGATACGATTCCTGCGAAGGCTAGCTACCCTCTCAGAGAATATGTACCATGACGTGTCATGACTGGATCCACTATATTGGTCAGGGATGGGGGTGTTAGCGTAGATATGTGATCAATACCCCACAGATATTGTATCATCATTGTATAGTGTTAATCATACACTCACGTATGATTAGCCAGGCCAAACATTGTATCAAGTTCTAAGCCGGTCACATGTTGAAACTAGTGCTAAACTCACATAGATATAGTTCCAGATTCTTGTACATGATTTATACTGTTTTTCCCTGTTCTTACATTCAGATTACAGTCTTGATATGCCTTACCATGATTCATGTACACATTATTTATCTCGTAGATTCTCTCTATTTACTGCTACATTTTCAATATCGTCTAACTAGAACTGTTATGGAGGTTTGTGCTCGTTCCATCCTGACTGGATATGTTGACAAAATTTTACAGATAGTGGCGAGGAGGATTGTCCTACCTACTACGGTCCGGTTGACGTAGTGGGCATAGACTTGGAGACCTTGGTTCAGCAGGGCTTAGCTCCGCCCGACGAGCCTTTAGCTTAGTTTAGTTAGGTTAGACATTTTGGACTGGACCTTGTCTCCAGCTTGCTACTTGTTATTTTATTATATTTTGGGACTGTATTAGAGACTTGGACTGTATATATTCTTGTGTTGGACTTGACAGGCTATATATTATTTTATCGTCTTGTTGTCTTTTCATTTCAGTCTTTACTTTGTTATCATAGAGTCGTGATTGAGTACTCGTATATATATTCATTGCTTGTCCTCCGTTCGGAGTTGACCATGGACTTGACAGGTTTTTGTTATATATATAAACTGTTTAGAAGTAGAAAATCCACAGCGTTCCACGCCGATTTTTCGGTGAGGGCTGGGCGTTGTCGCGTCACGTGCCCTTTTAGCGGGTGCGGGTCGTGACACTATCATATATAGGAAGTAATAATTAGAGCTTGGTTTAACCAATTCATGCCATATATATAGATTGAAGCTTATTTAATGCTATAGTAGGAAGGTTGGATATTCTTTCATCTACTTGCATAATTAGTGCATAATATGCACACATGAGTCAAGACCATCTTTCCCATACCATTCCACTCCTATTGTTAAGTTTCCAGATCAATCTACCTTCCCTCCTTTTATTCTACCTATATAGTTTTATGAATTCATAATGTTCCCACATAATCCTCCCCATCTTTAACTAATATATTCACACATACTACCATTTAATTTTTGTATGCTCACAACCTAAGGATAGAGCCTATCATAAAGAAGTGTTACACACCACACCATACTTAGTTATATAACTACACTTCCTTTACATCTATACTGGTTCCCTATCCTGAATGTGGAGTTAATCCCCTGCATAACCCTTATGGTTCAACCCTAAGGATCCGGTTGCTACATGACCCTATCACTCTTACAGTTATATTTCTACTAACATGGAACCTAAAATTTCATGCACCTACTCCTTAGTTCATAGCCAAGCACCCATATATATGTTCTTAAGTTAAACTTTCATAGAAAACTCATATGGGTATTCATGCATTCCAAACCCATGCAAAATAAACTACTAACATTACTCTTGTTTTTTTGTCAATGCCGACTAATGCATGCTCATGACAGTAAAAAGAAAACACCCTTGGTTTCAAGAATGTTCATACTCGAGTTTCAAATTGCTTCTTGGCTCCTCAATCCCACTGGCAATGTTTCTTCCTTCCCATAAGAGACTCCTCTAGCTAGCAACCCAAAACATTACACAGAACATCATCACCAACAGTTATGCTAGGGATCACATCAGCAAGTATGTTTCGAACCATACTCCATTACTCCAATCAGGAAATATCTACTAATAGTCCATCTCCCATATTGGTATATGGAGGAGGTACACTCAATCTTGCATACTGTCAGTCATGGTACTGCCCCATTACTTTTCTTCCTAGGAAACACACAACACTATATTGTTCTCCCCTAGATTTCATCTATATGCCATCTACATTTATGTGCTTACTGTTATATATATAACTACCATGAACCACATATATTCTTTGCAACAGTAAGGAACACGATTGTATAAGAACTAACATAGGATATAGTAGGAAGAAAAGTTTTCTTGGAAGGATAGAAGGATCGAGACGCAGGGAACTCACAGGTTGGATGAGAAACCTACACGAGAACTCCTTGAGCTCGGGCCCGACGTCGGACTGTCGGAGAGCTGTCTTTGAAAGATGGTAGAGGATGATGGTGCCCTCGTTCGCGTCTCGGCCTGGTTACATGGTGGAAGTCGGCTTCAGTGTGATTATTGGCCGAGATCGAGCCCGCCGCGCTGCGGAATGCTCGGTACTGCGAATGATGAGAACTCTGCCTTGCGAAAAACGCCCAACTGAGCAACTCCATCGCCTGCCTATATGGGTTTGCCGGCGGCTAGGAGTAGGGGCGGGTATGGGTGCAAAGGAGTGCTCGAGTAATCACTAATGGTGGCGGCTAGGTTTATGGGGAAAATGGAGAAGGAAAGATGTGCATACTATATAGGTGAAGGATATGGTTTCTAAAGGCCGACTCCTCGCCGTACAGGCATGCTACGTGAAGCAGTGGATGCTCCTTATCCGCGTGGAGAAGAGAAACAGTGCCCTACCCTTAACGGGTTAGGTCGGGTCGGGTCGGGTCGGGTTAAGTTAGGCACCCACCCAAAAAGCACTCAACCGATAGATTTGCTGCCGGGCCTTTGAAGTTGGGCCAGCTGCAATGGGCCTAGGGAGGTTAGGTTTTAGGAATTAGTTCTTTTTTTGGGGAATTTGGTTACATCATAAAGTAAGCCCATTCTAAAATAAAAAGGATAAATTATATTCTCAAATAAAATCATCAATAAATGCTAAAATTTCCTAAATAATCAAGCATTCACCACATCTCCTAAATTAATTATATTTAATAATAAACTAATACTTTAACTAACTATAACGATAGGTATAATTGTAAGTAAAAATTTCATGCAAGGTAATTGGAAAATTTTAATTTGGTAACAAATAATTGTTGACAAAAGTCATATATATATATATATATATATATATATATATATAGAGAGAGAGAGAGAGAGAGAGAGAGAGAGAGAGAGAGAGAGAGAGATAGAGAGAGAGAGAGAGAGAGAGAGAGAGGGGGGCTTACACCTTCAGGTAGAGATCGAGACATATGAAGGTCGACTTTAGATTCTAAATTGATTATATAGTTTTTGATTTTAAATATTTAGCAGGTTTGTTCCTGAATATTATTTGATTGCCATTTGAATAATTATTGTGAATGAACAAATAGATATGATTTTGTTGTAATTGAGATTGATGTTGAGGTCTAGATAGTGTACTACCATCGATGTTGCGACGTAGGCTGGACTTGACCACGAACTCGTGTCCCAAAAGTGGATGCAGGTTATGACAAGTTTTTATATGTGAACAAATCCAATTAATGTTAATATGGATAGCTAAGTCATACACCTCAGGTATGGGTTACCCGTACCTTATAATGTGGATAGCCATCTATATGATGTGCTGTATTAGTCCAACCGTTCATATGTCGAAAGGTATTTCATACACTGTCTGTTAGTTTTACTTGTTCATGATCATTGTCTAGTTATCTTGTTTATACATATTCTTGCCAGTGTCTTCTTGTTCGTGTTATTGTTTCCAGTTCATATACATATTTTCTTTATTGATACATTGCATATCTAGTATCTAGCTTTATTTTGTGCTGAGTTACATTATTGCAATATGGTTGTAGTTTGCTCATTTTTTTACTGGATCGTTGACATTCTATGTAACTTGCTATCTTATGTGCTATGGACCATTTGGATGGAGATAGAGACATATGAAGGCCAATCTTAGATTCTAGTTAGATTAAATAGTTCTTGAATTTAATATTTAGCGGGTTCGTTCCCGAATATTATTTCAACGTATTATTGGATTTGTAATTTGAATAATGAAGTGAATGAACAAATAGATAATTTTGTGATCAAATATTGTTTCTTTGGTTTAAGATTTTTTTTTGAGGTCTAGACAGTGCACTACCGCCGATGCTGCGGTGTAGGATGGACTTGGGTACGTACTCGGATTCCAAAAAACGAAAGCAAGCAAGTTTTTATGGTAGCACATGTAGGTCATCTTTCGCAAAATTATGCAAACTCGTGGTAGTGCCTATATTAGTAGTACTACTGCGAGCCTGTGATTATGAAGTGCTCATTCATAATGAGGAATTGATTTGATTTGTAAAAGAATGACTAGGACTAGGGGTACAATAGGAAGTCTTTATTCAATTTGACCACTTGGGTAGTTAAGGTTGCTAATAGGCTATGTGACTAGGACTATCCGTTTAGTAAATTTAGACTTTCTAGGATGTAAGGACCTAACCTTGATAATTTGTTCAAATTTTATTTTTTGCTCTTTCTAAATCATCATATCGTAAAGTCTTACTTGTTTATTTCCCTTTTGGTCGTAAGGAATTATTTTTCCAAAATAATTTTTGATTCAGTTATTCATATATTAATCTCGAGTTAGTTGTTGATTCAAAGTATATAAGTTTTCCCCTCAATTATTGAATATCCATGAAAATAAGGATTAGAAAATTTTTACATATCTTGGCTTCGATCATTTTCTTCCTAATCGATAGTTTGACTTTCAAGAATTGATACATATACTTAAAGGATAGATACCTACACCATTTTTCTATCATGATCAACTTGGAAATTACTTGAATTTCTAGAAGCTCCTTTGAAAATTTTTGTAGACAAAGTTGAGAGACTATTCGATAAACTTACTATGGCAAAGGAGATGCGCACTGCATCGATTTATCTGAAATATGGAGCCTGCGGGTTCATTGCAGCCAGCAGCACACTGGCAAGACATGACCTTAAGTTGAAGTAATTTCAGGTATGCGTAGGTTTTTGAATATTATTAGAGCTATGTCCTAATTGTATCATTTTGATCTTTTGAGTTGTTATGTCAATATTGGACAAAGTTGACAGAATATTCGATACCTTATCATTATTTGAGTCATAAACCAAGAGTTTACTACAGCCAGATGTACACTGGCGGGACATAAATTTTCGGTAAAATGACTTCAGATATACATACGATTTTTGGATACTATGGAGACTATATCTCTTTTTGACATATGCTATTGATTTTCATGGTCCGCAAATTCTGTACTCTCACTTCAATTTGATTTGGTATACCATTTCTTATAATTTCTTTTTTTTTTCTTACTTTTCCTATTCCCGAATCACCATTTGATTTCCTTCTAATAATCATTTAAAAACCTATTTCTAGATTTTGATTCCATTCTACTAGACTCATAATCGTACTTAGATTTTGAATCTATGATCGTGTATAAATGATTTTGGTTGAAACGATTACGATTTGATCATTCTTAAACGAATTTAAATCGTGACTTAATCATTTTGACTATATTTGATCGTGCCAAAATTGCATCTTTTATTAAATTTTGATTCTATTTGCGATCATGCCTAACTGACTTTGATCCTTGATCTTTTCATACTTGATTATATTATTAGTCGTGCCTAGTCGTACCATTAAAATTTGGAGGACAAAATATTTTTAAGGTGGGTAGATTTGTAACCCCTGTTCCCAAAATTTTTAAATTTTTTATTCATTTTATTTATTTTTCATATTTTGTATTAGAGAATAATTTTTATTTGAAATATTTAATGTTAGAAAATTTTTTATTTGACTTTCTATAAGGGAAATCATAAATATTTTCGAATGACAAAATAGATTTGCCAAATTATATTTTAAAATTAGATTTTGAGTTTATGAAAATATTATTTAAATAATATTAATTTGAATTATTATTGTAACCAAATATTAGATTTAGATTTGATTAATTTAGTTTTGAAATTAATAATTATTATCTTTGACCAATAAAAAGATTTGCTAAATTATTTTATAAGATTTGGATCTATGCAAATATACTTTAAATTCTACTTGATAATATTGGATATTATTTTAAATTATTATGATCAATTATGGATTGATATTTTATCAATATAGTTTTGAGGTTGATTTGATTTGAATTTAATGGAAAGATTTATCCATTAGATTTTTGACTCTTCTAAATTAGGAAATTATGTGTCAATCTCCATCTATTTAAGGAGAGACTTTTTTCTATTTTCTCCCAACACCAAAACTCTTCCAACATAATCCTCTAATCCTAATTAAGTAATTTCTACCCATTATATCTTATGAACATTTTTATCTTTTCCTTTCTCAAAATTTCTTTCTTTTTCGTCGAAAATAAGCCAAAATTCGTCATAAATTCAGTCTCATTTTTTAGAAGCTATAACAACTTCGCGAAGCTGTTGCGACCAACTCTGGACTCCGTTTTATCTCCAACTTTTTTGTTAGAACGTATCGAGATTTGCTTTCCAAATATATAATTTTTTTCTGTAATTATGAATGTAAATTTTTGGAAAATTCTTCGAGTACCAGTTGTTCAAAAAAAATTGACATGTCATACTGTTTTCGAGATTCCGGGAGATCCCAAACTCCGTTTTACACACCGTTTGATATTTTAGAAAGCTACCACATAGATTTATAGTATACTAATTATAAAATAGTTTAATATTTTTTTATTTGTAGAACCCATAGATGACCGATGATTCATAGAATTAGTAGCGGTTAGCCATAATTATAGCAGCTTTCAACAAAATCGAGAATGTGTCACACATGTCAACTACAACTTAACTTGAGGCAAGTACACTATTGCTTTATGTTCTTAATACATTATAATGCTACTCTCCATTGTGATTTAATTTAGTATCCAGTTCCAGACACGATTATGACACGATAGGACTTGTTGTACCACTGCTCTGTTATCGTTGTTTAGTGAGTTGGGAGGAAAAATACTAAGTAGGTATATGAACAAACCCAATTAACATTAATGTGGATAGCTAAGTTATACGCCTCACGTATGGGTTAGCTGTACCTTATAATATGGATAACCATCTATATAATGTGCCGTATTAGCCTAGCCTGTAGGAACGAAATCGTAAAGCAGAATACTCTAGAGGGGGGTGAATAGAGTAGACAGCGGAATATTGCTAATTAAAAACTCGTTAGCAGTTAGATCACAGATATAGAAATAATCACAAAATAAATGACAGTAATAAAAGAGTGATCAGAAGGCAAACGCAGACACCGAGATTTGTACTGGTTTCCCTCTTGTGAGGACTAGTCCAGTCGGAAGAACTCTAGCTTCCAGTTGAATCCACTATTGGAAAATCCTGCAAGTTTTCATACGAAGTCTTTGCAACTTCTACAGACGCGAGCTTTGATACGAAGAACTCGACCAACTTTAATTGTGAAGAATCAATCTTCAATCAAGCCTCTGATTACAATCGCTCTGAAACGTCAAGACCGTACTGTACTGGCTGTAATGCCTGTGGTTCGTATTACATATTTCTGGAATACGTGTACGTATTTATTCTTGTATTGCATGATTTCCTGGCTTAGCATTTCCTTCTTGGCTCGGTTTATTCTTGGCTCGGTTTATTCTTGGCCCGAGTTGGCTTGGTTCGGCCTGGCTTGGTTTTGCTCTTGGTTCATCATGAACCAAGGGGTGAACCCCCTACCTACCACCACCACTACCAGTTATTAACCCCTTCTCCCTTTCTCTCTCTTCATTTAATCATCTTCTTCTTCCCCATTTACTTCCTTCACCTACCAGAGAGAAGAGAGAGAGGTCTAGGCAAGTGCAACTTGCTTCATGGAGGAACTCTGATTTTATTGCTCCATTCTCTTCTTTACTATATTCTAAAATGCTTTAGAACTTGGCATTTTCACTTTCCATGGCTAGATTCTTGTAGATCTATATTTATATTATTTTCAGATTTCTTGGGTTTTGATCTACTTAATCTTGTTATTTCTAAGTTTTGATGGTTCCATGTTGTAGAGCATTTTATTCTGCCCCATTTTGACCTATGGAAGTTCGGATTTGGGCTCCGGATGATAGAGTTATGCAGCTTGGAAGCCATGGCTTATGGTGTACTTCTTTTCGGAAATTTGGAGAAGAAGCACAGTTTCGAGCCGCATGATAGCACTTGACCGCATGAATATTCATGCGGCAAGTCAGCTTCGAAACCGCATGCACTATCAACTGGACTTGACCGCATGACAAGTTCATGCGGCAAGTATTTAGTTCGGCCGTATGAGGCTCTTGTACTTCTAGCCGCATGGGGCCTTTCTTCTCGAACCGCATATGCACCCTTGCTCCCAGCCACATAGGCATTGCTCCCCGCTGCCGCATGGGACTTCGCCCATCCCGAGCCGCATGAACTCCAATACTCGTGAGCCGCATAGACCGCAGTCTCCCGCTGACGCATGAGGACCCGAGTCCTCTCAGCCGCATGACTGACTGATCCCGAGCCGCATAGACCCTGATTCCCTTCAGCCGCATGAGACCCCTCCATTCCTGACCGCATAAGCTCTTGCAGCCGCATGCGCCGCACGCCCGCACTGCCTTGAGACCGACCTTTCCGAGCCGCATGAACTCGGATTTCGGGCCGCATGAACCCATATCCATTCAGCCGCATGGGCTGTTCTCTTCCAGCCGCATGTGATCATTCCTGACCGCATATGCTTTAGCCGCATGGCTTTTCTATAGCCCTGAATATTGATATTTTATTAGATATTTAACGTCCATTTTATATCCTTACGCCTTTTGTCCTGAACTTGAAAATCATGAATTCATTTGATATGTTTGGAACTAATAATTGAGCATGACACGATAGTGACCCGTAGTGGTGCACTCTTGACAAGAAAACCTGACATGACCTGATAGTGGCCCGTCGTGGCGCACTCCTGACAAGTACACCTGACATGACTATCTTGATCAGCTGTTGCGACGGCTACCTGACATGACATGACCTGTATAATTCATCCTGGATACCGTGGGCGATTGTGCTTGTACAAATAATCCAGTCCTGTCTTGCATCATGTCTAGGAGGGGACTCCTGAGTACCACGGTCAGGAGTACCTACTGAAATGGACTAAGGCTAATAACTAGATTAATACAGTAGTCATGAAGAGATCTCCCAGCTACAGGCAATCCCGTTACCTGGGCACGCTTGGGATCTGTAGCCTGCCGTCGAGTAGGGCACATTTCCAGCACACTGTCATGTGTTGCACCCTTCAAGCTACCTAAGAGTACATGCGTTTCCTGGACGGTGTACCCACCTGAATTCAACCCCTAATTTCGACCTGGGTAACCTGGATGGTCTGCAGGGCTTGTGGCTGTGGAGTAATCTCGCTGCATCTTGTTAGTAACTAGGCCTGTGATAACCCTAGTTAGTTAAAGTATCAAGCCGTAGTTCTTGCTTGGCCGTGAAATGATTGGATGGAGTCTAACCAGTCTAGTCTTGTCCTGATCCTGTTCCAGATTACTACATGACCAGAATGCCTATATTTATTTTACTGATAAATGGTGAGAATTCCAAGCTCTGTTCAGACGAAGGGTTACAACCCCGGTCCTTGTTTGGTTTACGGGTTGTAACCTGGTTATCTGAATAGTTCCATGGTTATCTCATCGTATATCATCCTGATGTATTTTCTTTATTTCCAGTTCTTACCTTTATTTATAACTGTGTCGATTGCTGGTTTTAGTTCCTAAGTGAAGCTTCCTTTGTGGCACTTGCTCTTTTTGGGATCTGACCCAGCTGGTTTTGTGTGGCCAGATTTCGGAGCAGCTCCAGAGGATCTACCGACTTTCCAGCCAGATGGTGGCCACTAGACGGAACCCTGGCAACGAGTGGGTTTATTTTTGATCTCCCACTTTATTGTAAAATTATTCTTTTGAGGCATTTAGCCGACGAGCACCTGTTTAGCTCGATTGCACTTTACTTACTGTCTGCCTACGGGCTGTAACATGATTAACAAATCCTAGGGTTGATCATGTATGACTAAACTCTTGCTAGTTCTGACATTTTGTAACGACTAGCTTCATGATCAGCTGAATATGTAATGTTTGGGACGCCTTACTATTGTATATTTAATGATCATACATCTTGTAACTCTTACTTACTTGCTTGTGATTGAGACACTAGGCTTGTTCATGACCTTAAGAGACTGTTGGCTTGTAGTTAAACCCTCATGTATCTAGACAGCCGTGACCGTATAGCGAGATGGATTCTATTTCATATACGTAGCTGGCTATGTCCGCCCCTGCTCTCCAGTATTCTGGTTCTGGGGCGTGACACTGGCAAATCGACTAGAGGAACTGGCTTGGGATTTGAAAATAGAAGCTTTTTAGAACTCTTTGGAAGAAATATAAGCTTTAGAAGAGAAGAGATTGAAAGTAAATTGGTGTGTTGAGATGATCGAAATCCTTCTCTATTTATAGTTTTTCCAAAGGCAGAACTCTGACAGAATTTGGACAGAACTCTTTGTAACCAACCGCAACTGAAGGGAGACCAAGTTCAAAATCAAACGTTCACATAACGTTCAACTTGGCCGAACTCTGGCCGAGTTCTGTCAGGGTTAGGTCAGTTGATTATGTGAAATAAATTTTGGCTTTTTGAAAAGTCCTTCAGAAGCTTTTTGTAAAATAGGTATTTTTCAAAAACATATGTTATTTTTAAAGAGATAGGTTAGTTTTGAAAAACGTTTTCGGATAGCCTATTTGCCAGTACGACTTGGTGTACAATGTATTCCTAGACTCAATAAAATAAAAATTTACATTGCTTTGAAGGAAATATATTTTGAGTGGCAAACAGCTTCGGTCTTGAACGGAGTAGATCAGTGTCCAAAACGTCGTTAGAAAACATCTGAATTGACTTGTATATATATCGAGACAGAGTTTGATCAATTATTAAAATCAGGTTTGACCATGACCAATGGGCCAACAATCTCCCCCATTTTGATAATTGACAAACCTTGACTGATATAACATCTTGGTTTTGATCAATTCAAAAGTGTACCGAAAGTACCGAGAGATAAAATGAAAAAAATTGTTCATAACCTGTATTCATGAAGATGTTAGATCTTATTTTTCCTCCGTTGTCACTTAGCAAAATAATTGCAAAAGAGAAAGCTCCCCCGCAATAAATGCATAAGTAACAAGCAGTGAAGAAACACAATAAAAATATAATAGGAACATTCATCACATGCATGGTATAAACATTGATAGAAAAATAAGATAACAGATATGGTATAAACAACACATGCATGGTATTTATCACAGGCAGTTTATATGAAGCATAAAGAAAGATAATGCTATAAGGCTGAAACAAATAAAATGCTAAGCTGAATAATGAACTAAAGTGAAACATATGCCAAACTGAGGCATAAAAAATATGTCTATGAAGAGTCACAAATCATATCCAAAAATAAAGTGTACTGATAATATCTTGGAATGTCGGAGCATTTCCAAGTAAACATAAGACAAAATAGACAGTCTCAAATAGTAACATCTCAGAAATCATCATCCTCATCCTCATCATCATCGGCTGCAGCGCCAGCATGTCCAGATGGACCAGCTCTAGAAGTGCCGGCTCCAGAAGTATGAGGAGTGGCACCAGAAGTACGATACCAATCGTATGCGTTCCCTGGCTGGAACAGAGAGTGGACCGCCTCATCATCAATGCGGTAGCCAGAAACAGAAGGGTCTCGAGGTAGAGAGCTAGCAGAGTGACCCGTTTGTGCAAATCTCAGATCGACGAAGGAGTTGGCAATAGCCTGGAACCGAGTCACGTCACGGAACTCATGTTCCCTGGAATCAACATAAAATGACTGCAGATCTGATAGATGCTGATGAATACCCTCAAAGGTCATAGGGTAAGACTGAGGAGGACCAGGTGCTGTGGGAGTAGGTGCAGGAGGAGAAGGTGCAGTAGGAGAAGGTGTAGTAGGTGGAGGAGCAGTGGCAATGCTACGACGAGAGAGTTTGAGGAACTTGGGCTCAGGGTCCAGAGCACAAGTGGATAAGTCAATATCGAATCTCTGAAAGATACATGGGATGATCATCGCATAAGAGAGGTTGCGATCTCTACCGCGACATCTACCCATCATCTGAATGATAGTCTTGGGGGCAGAAAAAGGAATTCCCTCAAGAATATGATATAAAACAGAAAGCTCAAGTGCAGTGACATCATCTTTTGAAGTGGATTTTGGAAGTAGAGTAGAATAGATGATGCGATGTAATTCGTAGTTAAACAAGTTCAAGTTATTGGCCTTGAACTTTCTAGGACGAGCACGTGCGGGCGCACAAAGCTCATTCTTGAAACTAACGAGGGTCGTACCATCGGAGAAATCGAAATCAGTGATGTCATCAAGCGGGGCACCTTCGTTTGGAAGACCAAAGATTTCCGCTAGCGTTTCATCATTGAACTCGATATCTATCCCTCCGACACGAGTTCTCGCGGTAAAAGTGTCTAACACAAAATTACAGTAAAATAGTCTAATGGCATTAGTAGCTATAGGGAATTATAAAGTAACAAAGTGATGTAACCCTAATGCCTCAAAGTAAGGGCGGTGGTCAGGAAATACAGTCCATTTGATCGGAGATCCGATACAAATAGTACACATAATGAAATCGGCATACCAAAGTAGGGCTTGGTCAGGAGTTTTGAAATAAAACTCGTCCGATGCACCGTCATCCGATTAGACTGGAGAAAAGAGGAAATCCGTATACGGATCAGAAGATGATATCTCTTCACTGGCATTGGTCTTCTTCCTCTTGAAAGGATTGAATCCCTTAGGCATTCTATCCCAAAAACTAGAAACCCTAATAATTTGAAAGTGGAGGAGAGAAGGAATTATACCTTCTAAGAATCAGGTATGTTGTAGAGAATGAGATTCTCCGTACGAATCCAAATTTTGGACGAAGATCTCCACGTGGATTGGAAGAAGGAAGGTGGAGAAGAGCTAGGGTTTTCGGGGCATGGCTGCTGCTGTTTTGATGAGGTTTGGAAGATTGAAGAAGAGGGGGCCTCGGGTTCTGACTGGTACATATATATACCCAGCCGAACTCTGGCCGAATTCGGACCGAACTTTGGCCGAATTCGCCAAGGGTTGCCTGGCTATATATATATATAAATTTATGGGGCCACATCTTTTTTATCAATTTGTTTCAAATGTTTAATTCAGAGTTTAGTAATTTTAAATTTCAAATAATACAATTAATATTATTTTATGAATTAATATTCTTTACTCAGCATCTGTCTCAGATTAGCTGTAGGAGTACTGTCCCAGCTAACAGAGATTCATCGGGAAACTCTTAAATACCGCTTCGCTTCGACCGTAGTCGTGGTGACAGACAGACTCTTTTTAGGCTTGTCTCAAAAATAGTTATTGAGTATTAAATAAATTAATTAATAAAGCAAAATTAATTAATATTATTGACATCTAAAATTCCTAATCTCGACGTAAATAATTGAAACTATCTTCCGCTAGAGGTTTTGTGAGTATGTTAGCTAATTGATTCTGTGTGTCTATGTATACAAGGTCTATATCTCCATTTTATTGATGATCTCTAAGAAAGTGATGTCAAATCTCGATATGTTTATTACGAGAGTGACATACTGGATTCTTAGTCAAATTAATAGAACTAGTGTTATCACAGAAAATGGGTATGTGCGTAAAATATAATCCATAGTCTTATAAAGTTTGTTTCATCCACAAAAGTTTTGCACAACAACGTCCTGCGGCTATATACTCAGCCTCGGTTGTTGATAATATGACATAATTTTGCTTTTTGCTAAACTAAGATACTAGAGCTTTTCATAGGAAATGATATGTGCCGCTGGTGTTTTTTCTATCTACTTTGCATCCGGCAAAATCAACATCAGAATAACCGCTTAGGTCAATTGACGTGGTTTTGGGATACCATAAGCCGACAGAAGAAATGCCTTTAAGGTATCAGAAGATACTCTTAACTGCGCACAAATGTGATTCCTTAGGATTAGCTTGAAAATGTGCACACAAGTAAACACTAAACATAATGTCTGGTCGACTAGTAGTTAAATACAGTAAGCTATCGATCATACCTCGATACTTACGTATGTCGATAGGTTTGCCTTGTTCATCAGTATCAAGCTTGGTTGAAGTCGCCATTGGAGTGCTAAGTGGCTTGACTGCTTCCAGGTCGAACTTCTTTAATAGATCTTTTGTGTACTTTGCTTGATTTATGAACGTCCCATTGTTGGTTTGTTTGATTTGCAGTCCGAGAAAGAATTTCAGCTCTCCCATCATGCTCATCTCAAACTCATTCTGCATACACTTTGAAAATTCTTGACAAAAAGATTTATCAGTAGATCTAAAAATAATATCATCTACATAGACTTGAATCAAAAGAATGTTGTTATTCAAAGATTTTATAAACAGTGTAGTGTCAACCTTTCCCTTTGAAAAACTGTTATCAAGTAGAAAAGAGCTTAGACGATCGTACCAAGCACGAGGGGCTTGTTTCAAACCGTATAAGGCTTTCTTCAACTTGAAAACATATTCAGGATATGTGAAATCAGTAAAACCGGGAGGTTGAGCTACATAAACTTCTTCTTTTATAAAACCTTTTAAAAATAAGCTTTTGACATCCATTTGAATTAACTTGAAATTATGAAAACATGCAAATGCACATAACATGCGAATGGATTCTAATTTCGTAACTGGGGCATAAGTCTCATCGTAGTCGATACCTTCTTCTTGATTGTATACTTGAGCTACGTGTCGAGCCTTATTACGAGTCACTAAACCATTCCCGTTCAGTTTGTTTTGGAATACCCATCGGGTGCCAATGACCGGATGATCAATGGGCTTGGGAATAAGTTTCCAAACTTGATTCCATTCGAATTGGTTTAATTCCTCTTGCATAGCATCTAACCAAAAATTACTACTACATGCTTCTTCAATATTTTTGGGTTCAAACTGCTAAACAAAAGCAACATAAGAAGCTATATTTTTATTAGAGGAACGAGTATTTACACCCTTGGTAATCTCACCAATTACCAAGTCCTTTGGATGATCTGCCAAGAATCGCATTGCTTTTAGTGTAGCCTCAGGATTGCTGGTTCCTGCTTCTTTGCTTGAAGACTCAGCTGGTGCTTGGTGTGAAGGTTCTGCATCTTTGTATGAAGGTTTTGCAGTACCTGTACTTGGTGTGATTACGTCTTCATTGTCTTCATCGTCGAAGTGTTGATTTAGCTCATCAAACTTGACATTAATAGATTCTTCGATGATCATGGTTTTTTTATTGAAGACTCTATATCCTTTGCTCTTTGCTGCATAACCTAAAAATATACCTTCATCGGCCTTTTTATCAAATTTACTCAGATTGTCTTTAGTATTAAGAATAAAACATTTACAACCAACAATCTTGAAATATGAAACATTGAGTGTTCTATCAAACCATAATTCATAGGGAGTCTTCTTCAATATAGGTCGAATTAGAACCCTATTGAGAATATAGCACGTTGTATTGACAACTTCAGCCCAAAAGTATCTAGGTAGACTAAACTGGTTTAACATTTCTCTAGCCATTTCAGATAGAGTTCTGTTCTTACGTTCCACAACTCTATTTTGTTGTGGAGTCCTAGGGTAAGAGAATTCATGCAGATAACTGTGTGTGTCACAAAATTGCTTGAATTCTGCATTCTCAAATTCGCCACCATGATCACTACGAATGCGAGTAATCATGAACCCTTTTTTATTCTGTACTTTCTTGCAAAAGGTGACGAATTTTGATAATACATCATTCTTGTGTGCAAGAAAATAAACCCATGTATATCTAGAAAAATCATCTACAATGACAAATGCATATAACTTACCACCTAGTCTAGCAATTCTACCTGGTCCAAATAAGTCCATATGCAACAGTTGTAGAGGTCTAGTGGTACTTACAGCGTTCTTGGATTTAAATACGGATCGGCTAGCTTTGTTCTTTTCACATTCACTACATACCGTATCCTTCTTGAAAGATATGTCCGGTTGTAGAGCCTAAAAATCAAGTTACGCCTTCAATATACTGATCAGTGATCAAGTTGCGCCACTGATATGAAGCACAGATAATAGACTGCGCCACTGATCAGATTGCGCCCAATATCAGACTGTGCCCAGTCTTTTTGTGCCAAAACCTACGTGGCATCTGACAGTTAATGGTCATCATTACCTGACCATACTGACGACTGACAAAACAGTGAACGAGGAAAATCTCTTCGAATCCCGTGAATTGTGCCACTCAAGGAAAAGTTGGTGGACAGCTGTCCTGTACACTTCGTGAGTTACTCCCAGGCGCAATCTAAACAAAATCCTTAGTTGCGCCTGGGCGCAACCTGAACGACTTTTAATCAGAAGCTGCCACGTGTATAGGCGCAGCTCAAATCAAGCGCAGTTTGACTTGTTGACTGAAGCTCGCGCAACCTGATAAAGTTGAGACAACTTACATTCTAAAGCAGGATGACGTGGCGCACATGCCACTAATCTCTCAAGACATGTCTACTATCCTGTACACGACCACGTGCATCTCAATCATATGATGCCACGCGTCTAAATACAGTTAGTACACTATTGACAACTGAATGAAAGTTGGCACAACAGGATGTTGGTGCAACCCAGTATGGCGCAATCCAGCCTCGCACACATCAGAATAACTGCTAAAACAGTTATTTCCTGAAATCTATAAATAGAGTTTCCAATCATCATCACAAGAGACAGAGATCAAGAACTCTAGCAAAATTGCTGCTGCATTCTCGAGAGGCTACAGTCTTCAAGTTCACATAGTCCAAGGGATAAAGTGATCGTCTTCTGATCAGATTCCTAAAGTTGTACTTCTCCAGAATTCATTGTACTTTGTACTCTTTTACAAGTTTGGAATAAAAACAAACTTTTATTTTGTTTTTTGCAAACAAAATGGCGACTCTGTTGGGGATGACTTTCTCCTCCGACGAGAAAGTGACAACTCAATGTGACATTGCGTCAATTGGCAAGACGCAGAAGACTCTAGTTGTTCAAGTCAACCAGACAGCCTACGAGAATATGATCAACACCAAGAGCAACAAGCGCACGGTGGCTATCGCCAAGAACAGGACTGTGTGGACTCCTAAATCCCCCACAGTCGCTGTTGCCCAGGCGCAACTTGAGTGCTCAATGACCAAGGCACAATCCGCCTCAGTGGCTCCAGTACAGCCTGTCTCTGTTGCTAGGGCGCAATCTGCTCACTCTGCTGCCCATGCGCAGCCTACTACTATCTTTGCTGCCAAGGCGCTGTCAGTCCAAGCTACTGTCGAGGCACAGTCTACTAATGTTGTTGCCAAGGCGCCACCAGTAGTCCGTAGGACTATGGCACAACCCAAGCAATCTGCTACTCCGGCACAACTCAAGGGAACTAGTCTTTTGGCTATTCCCTCTTCCAATTCTAAAGTTCTAAACTTAGAGAATTCATGTCCTAGTGCCGACACTAGACAGAACAAAGGAAAAAGTCCTATGACATTTCCTCAATTGGCACAACCTATGCCTAAAATAGACGCACAACAGAACAAAGGAAAACGCTTCTTAGCTAACCCTGTTCAAAACAAAGGAAAGCACCCTTTGGTCTTTCCTCAAACTTCCCTGGTCTATGACTCAGAGGAAGATGTATCAGATTCTATTCCTGTAAACAGAGGTCCTCGAATCTCTGATACCGAAAAGAATACTGATCAGAGAGGTATCTTACCTACCCCTATGGGGTCTGGTCAAGACCTTTCTACCTTACAAATTTTAAGATCCAAGCAAGGAAAATTGAAGGTATCACAAATAGAGACACCGAGAACGGAATTTTCAGATTTACGCGCTTATCTCAATAGGCGTCAAGCAATATCAACTTTGGCAAAACGCAAGAACCCTATGCCAAAGGCCAATCTGCACCAAAAGCCAAAGTTTGAAAAGAAAGACCCATCTACCTATGCTAATGAGTTGAGTACATCTTTGTACACTCAAGGAACTAAACACCTGAAGAATAGAAGACATGTTCCTAACATCATTAAGGAATATGTTCCTCTGACTTCTTCTCGTCCTTTGGTTGTAACTGATCTCCGGCAACGTCTTACACAAAGGCGAGAGACTACGGGAATATTTTCCTCACCTCCAAATCGCGCTTCAAATCGCCACTGCCTACATGAAGTTGTCATCAACTGTTGTTGTCAATCGGCTCGACGATCTGTCTTCGACCGTCTGAACTATGCTTCAACTCCTGAACATATAATAGAAGACGAAGATGAACTATTATATGCTTCTGTTAACATGACTTCTCAAGGCACTAGGGGTGGGAAACGTCCAAGACGTAATGCATCCCGTAATCCCAGTCAACAATACTTAGACCGGATCCATGCATCCAATGAAGGTGTCTTTCAATACACTAGATCGAGAAATCGTCATTTGATCCAAGGTGTCTTTAATCAAGAAGATCCCCCTATCACTCATGTGGGAGAGGAATCTCTTTCGGAGTTTGATGCAGATAGTGAAAGTTCTGAACAAACTATCTCATCAATAGTAGCAAGAGAAGTGACGGCATATACCATTACAGAAGATCAAGATGCCTCTACGTCAACCAGCCAAGAGCAACGAATTATTGCATTAGAAGACAAATTAAAAACCATGGCAGAAATGGTTGCATGCATGCACACCATAATGGTGGCTCAACATACAATGCCTCCGATTGTAAACCCTGCTACAAATTCGGAGCTTATAGCATCTTCTGTACCTGTTAGTCTGGGGGTACCAGCCCCTCAAGTTGCTTCTGTGCCAATTCAAGCTGACCCAAGTCAGTCTAGTGCTGGAGGTGGTAATTACCATGTTGTTCCTCCTCCCAACACTTCTAATCAGCCCACCAATTCCCAAACATCAGGAGATGTAAATGAGGCTGTGAAACTTTTGTGCACTCAGTTTGAGGCCTTCAAGCAAAAGGATGGCCTACAAAGATTGGGCATAAAGAAACCATATCCTACAGAGTGGAAGGAGGTTCCATTTCCTCCTAAATATAAACTCCCAACCATTATGCTGTTTGATGGTAGCACTTCTCCAAGTCAGTACATCAATTATTTCGAGGTGATGACTGATCAATTACAGCCAAATGATGCTCTCCTTACCAGGGTATTCGTCGGTTGTTTAGCCGGTGCATCATATGACTGGTATCGTAGCCTACCTGATGGCTGTATCACTTCTTTTGCTGGTTTCAAGCAAATGTTCTTGGAACAATTTTATGAGGGAGTCAATGACATGACAATGTCTACCCTCATTAAAATTAAACAGAGGCACAATGAATCCACAGAGAGTTTTATCAAAAGATTCTGCCGAGAGGCACTCAAAATGCCTTTAGGTACTCCATCTGCTGTAACAATAGACACTTGCAAATCAAACTTGTTGCCTATTATCAGTATGTGGACGGGATCTACACAATTCTAGGATTGGCCTTCTTTCATTGTTAATGCAAAGGCGACAGAAGTGAGTGCCGAAAAGTTCAAGTAGTTAGGAGTCCAGATGACTCATCCTAACCAAGATGAACATTCTACACCCGGGGGTAGTAATCGCCAGAATAACCGCAAGAGTAAAGAAACACTGGCTATTAATCTCAAAGGCAAAGATTCTTTGGCTGTCAATGTTACTGAGACGACATCCACCCCATCAGTACCATTACAAAAGTCAACTCGTCCAAAAGAAGAGTATTCTTTCGATGAAGATGATACTTTAAGCATCTTCGATTGCTTGATCAAACGCAATAAGCTTCAGCTTCCAGAGGGTAAGCGACAAGAAGAAGTTGATAAAATTGATCACCCTAAATACTGTGTTTATCACAGATTCATAGGGCATCCAACCAGAGCATGTTATGTGCTCAAGGGCAAAATCCAGGAGTTGGTCAACTCTGGAGCAATTACTCTACAGCAGGACGAGAAAACGGTGACTGCTAATGTGGTTTCTCTCCAATTTGATGATTTTCCACCACAACTCATACAAGATGGTGCTGTCCCCATTCCAAGAACTACTCCAAAAATTGTGGATATCCCGTCTCCTCAAAATAAAGGTCTCGTTCCGATGTCAACTGACAGAGGAGAGATTATGTGGATTCATCCAGATCTGGTGGCAGAATTTGAAATGCCTTCCTCTTCTAAGCGAAAGAAGCATTCCAAGTCTAAATCCAAGAACTGTAATATGGTAACCTTTGAACCATTAACAGAAGAAGAAATTCTAATGGGCACTAGATCTGGAAAACCCTATCTTCGGGAGTATTCTGAAAATCAAGAGAACCCTGCTCCATCCCTGGATGCTCTCCCTCTATCATCTTCCCCTACTGAAGATACACCGTCTGCATCCTTACCAGTGGTCGAGCCATCTCCTCCTAAACCAACATCAGCAGACAAGGGAAAGCAACCTGTTTGCTTTGATAAAGCATTGAAGAAGTCATCATCTCTTGGACTTGAAAAGCCTTACAATTTTAACATATTGGCTCAATTGGCCAATACTCCAGCAAGATTGTCAATCTTTGAACTTTTACGTCTCTCAAAAGAAACTCGTGAGACGTTAAGTGAAGCCTTGATGCAGGCTGACACTTGTTTGACTCTTCTCAAGAAGCCCGAAAAGGAGCCAGTCAGCTGTGCACATTGTCATAGTGTATTTGAATTAATGCCCAATATCACTTTTACACAAGATGATATGTTGTTAGAAGACAATCGTCATGATCGTCCTCTCTATTTCACAGGATATGTGGACACCATGAAAGTCGACCGTATTCTAATTGATCCCGTATCTGCACTTAGCATCATGCCAAAGTCTTTACTGGATGCCTTAAAAATTCCAGTACATTATCTTTCTATAACTATCACTACCATCCTGGGATTCAATCAAGGAAGAAGTGAACCTTTGGGGAAGATACGCCTAAAACTTCAAATTGGCAATCTTCGTACAAAGGTAACTTTCTATGTTATTGACAATCATGGTTCATACAATGCTTTATTGGGAAGGCCATTCCTCCATGAACACAATATTGTACCCTCTACGCTCCACCAATGTTTCAAATATGTGGATGGTAATGGAGAAGTCCAAAAAGAGGTTGCAGATCTGAATCCTTTCAAGGGAGTTGAAGCATACTGCAACGATTCTCGCATGTACAAAGAGGAATTCATGAAGGTGGTACTAGCAATAGACACATATGAAGAACAGAAGAGTATACCTAATGATACTCTGGTGATTCCAGTCAAAGGACGTACCTCCTGTCCCCAGTCTTCCAAACCACTGACTATCTATCTACCTTCCCATGAGAAGCGACCTAAAGGTGATGGTCAGGAACAAAGAGAGCTCACCTCTTCTGAGCCGCTTGTAATCGACCTTCGTCGCAAGAAGCTCCCTCCTCCTTCTCGTTCTTCTTCTCTCCCTCTTGTCATCAATCTGACTAAGCCTGCTAAGGCTAAAGTCCCTGTTGTAAATGATGGTATAAAAATTAATAAAGCATCTCCTTTGCAGTATACTGATGTCTTTTACTATGCTCAGTGTTATCTGAATATGCTAGATAGCTTTAAACTACTTACAATAGAAGTCGTATCATCTCGACGAAACGTGGTATCACTGAATTCAATACAAGAGTCGTACTTCTTAGTACCGTCTCGAAAGAAAGATGAAAAGCCTATATTCTTCAACAAAAAAAAAGAACAAAAAATTATGCTCTATAATGATAATAGAGATGATACATGAAGGCTACAATTACGACGCTATAGTCCACAATCCAAAGCCATCATCCGTAAAATGGGCTATGATTTCAGAACAGGTCTCAACAATGGTAAAGGAAGGCGAACCCCTCTTCGTATTGCTGTTCCAAAAGAAAAATCACAACAATACCACAGTAAAATAAAACGAGGACTAGGTTATACGTCACCACTTCCAACTCCAGAATCTTCTGAATCTGATGAAGTTCAAACTCTTCTAATTCTATCTCATCGGATTCTGATACCAGCATTGGTCATGTTCATCGAATAACAGTATCTTCTAACATGGTGTCCGTCGAATTCTCAGAAGATGACGAAAGTGACATTGAAGAAGTTACTGAAATGGATCCTTGGGCACAAAGGATAGACAATCAGTGGGAACTTTGTTTTGAACAACGAGAACCACCTACTGAAGATCAACTTGTCCAAATCGATATTAGAGAGGAGGGTGTATCACGACCAATCTTCATTAGCAAGAATCTCCCAAAGGATGATAAACAAGAATTAATTCACCTTATTCGTGAATACATTGACGTCTTCGCCTGGAGTTACGAAGATATGCCGGGATTAGATCCTCAAATTGTAACTCACAAGCTTAACATTTTGTCGAATGCCAAGCCGGTCAAACAACAACAACGGCGATTCAAGCCTGAAATGATGGATGCAATTGATGATGAAGTCAAAAAGCTTATAGCTTGCGGTTTTATCAGAGAAGAACAACATCCTGACTGGGTAGCCAATGTCGTCCCTATCTTGAAAAAGATCAGAAAAGTTCGAGTTTGCATAGACTTTCGGGATCTCAATGATGCTTGACCTAAAGATGAATTCCCTCTCTCAATTACTGATGTTATGATCGACAATACATGTAGATTCGAACGAATTTCTTTCATGGATAGGTTTTCTGGATATAATCAAATCCGGATGAATCCTAAAGATGAGAAACATACTTCGTTTCGTACTCCTCGGGGTGTGTACTGTTATACAGTCATGCCGTTTGGTCTTAAGAACGTAGGTGCAACTTACCAGCGGGTTATGAGTACTATCTTTCGAGATCATTTGCGAAAGACTGTCGAATGCTATGTTGACGATATTGCTGTCAAAAGTCGTCTCAAAGAAGATCACATTCAAGATTTAAGAACTATCTTCAATCTAATGCGCCAGCATCAACTCAAAATGAACCCCACCAAGTCTTTCTTGGGTGTCTCTAGTGGTAAGTTTCTCGACTTCGTCATTACCTCTAAGGGTATACACGTTGATCCCGAGAAGATCAAAGCCATTCAAGAGATGCGTCCTCCACGCAACCTAAAAGAGCTACGAGGATTCCAAGGTCGACTTGCATACATCAGGCGGTTCATTTTGAATTTATCTGGACGTTGCAGACCATTTACTCATTTAATGAAGAAAGGTGTATCTTTCGTTTGGACGGAAAAATGTCAACGAGTATTTGATGACATAAAGCAGTATTTAATGAGCCCACCGGTTCTTATACCACCGATCTCAGGAATACCCTTTTTAATGTATGTTCGGGCAATGGATCATTCATTGGGAGCTCTGTTGGCTCAGAAGAACAAGGAAGGCCATGAGCAAGCCATCTACTATCTTAGCCGAACGATGATTGGAGCTGAACATCATTATAGTCCGGTAGAAAAGGAATGTTTAGCCTTAATGTTTGTTGTTCAGAAGACAAGGCATTATATCATAGGCCAAACTATTCATGTCATATCCCGAGTCAATCCTCTTCGAGTCTTAATGAAGAATCCAAGTACACTCAATTCTAGGCTTGCTACGTGGGCCATATTATTAGCACAATATGATATAGTTTATGTTCCTCAAAAGTCTGTGAAAGGCCAAGCAATTGCAGATTTCTTAGCAGCTCATCCTGTTCCTGAGACATCTAAACTCTATGATGAGATTTCGGACGAAACATTGGAATCAAATATGATTTCAGAAGAATTTCCTACTTGGAGATTATTCTTTGATGGAGCTTCTAGAATTGGACCTAGAGGTACCCTTGTGGCTGGAGTAGGAATTGTTCTTGTTTCACCCGAGGGATTAACTATTCAAAGGGCTTATTCTTTAGACGAATCATGCTCTAACAATGTGGCAGAATACAATGTCTTGCTCATTGGACTCCAATTGGCTAAACAACTGGATATTGAATATCTCGAAGTATATGGCGACTCTAAACTGATTGTTAATCAGGTTAGAGGCATATATGAAGTCCGACATCAAGATTTAGTACCATACCATGAAGCAGCAATCAAGATAGCTTCTTCATTCAAAGAGTTCTTCGTCGAACATGTATGTCGGGCATGCAATACAGAAGCTGATGCCTTAGCTAACCTAGCGACGGTATTAGCAGTTCCAGTCAAAAGACAACAGATGGTTGTTATCTCTAATAGAGAATTATTTTGTGTTGAAAACAACCACAACAATGAATTCAGCAACTTAACTGAAGTCAATGTCCTTAGCGAGGATTGGGGAGTACCTTTCATTGATTTTGCAGTGCATGACATTTTGCCAGAAGATCCTAAAGAAGCTATAAGTATCCATCGCCGATCACTTCGATTCTATTATAATCATACTACTAAGACACTATATCGAAAAACTTTTGATGGATTACTCTTGAGGTGTCTCGCTGGTGATGAAGCAAAGCAGATATTACGTGAAGCTCATGATGGTGTTTGTGGAGCACATCAACCTGGTCCTAAACTATAGGATCGTATCCGACGTATGGGCTACTACTGTCCATCTATTGTATCAGATGCTATTGATTATACAAGTAAATGTCGTGCATGTCAAATTCATGCAGATTTCATTTACCAACCGTCAGAATTTCTTCATCCAACTGCAGCCTCATGGCCTTTTGAAGCTTGGGGCATGGATATAATTGGCCATATCAATCCTCCTTCATCTAAAGGACATCGGGTCATCCTAACTATAAGGGGGCGTTTGGTATGCGGAATACTATATAGCCGGAAATTCTATATTCCCGGGAATCAAATTCCAAGGAATTAAATTCCCGAGAAAATTATATTCCCATGTTTGGTGACAATATAAATATTCCCGGGAAAAAAACAAAAAATAATAATAACAAAAAAAAATGAACAAATATAAAAAAAACCGATAAAAGGACAAAAAACCGGTAAAAACGAAAAAAATCGTAAAAACGACAAAATAACAAAAAACGACAAAAACGATGAAAAATGACGAAAAAATCGGTTAAAACGACAAAAATGACCAAAAAGCGACAAAAAATGTATAAACGACAAAAAATAACCAAAAAAAGGGTAAAAACGACAAAAAATAACCAAAACACGACAAAACGACATAAAATCGGTAAAAACGAAAACGACATAAAATCGGTAAAAACGACGAAAAAAAACCAAAATGCGGCAAAAACGACCAAAAAAATCGGTTTAAAACGACAAAAAATCGGTTAAAACAAATAATCGATAAAAACGACAAAAAAGAACACAAAATCGGTTAAAACGACAAAAAATAACCAAAAAGCGACAAAAACGACAAAAAACGGTAAAAGCGATAAAAATGATAAAAAATGACATAAAATAAGTAAAAATGACCAAAAAGCGAAAAGAAAATCGACAAAAACGACTAAAAATCGGTAAAAACAGCAAAAGAAAACTACAAATTGACAAAAAAATCGCTTAAAACGACAAAAATTGACAAAAAAGCGACAAAAAGGACAAAAGTTTGATAAAAACGACAAAAAATAATCAAAAATGACCAAAAAAGGGTAAAAACGACAAAAAATTGCTTAAAACGACAAAGAATGGGTAAAAACGACAAAAAATGACAAAAAAACGATAAAAACGACAAAAAATAATCAAAAAGTGACAAAAAAGACAAAAAAATGAGTAAAAACGACCAAAAATTGTTTAAAACGACAAAAAATTGCTTAAAACGACAAAAATGACAAAAAAAAACGATAAAAATGACAAAAATAATCAAAAAGTGACAAAAAAGACAAAAAAAAATGGGTAAAAACGACAAAAAAATCGCTTAAAACGACAAAAAATTGGAAAAAAACGACAAAAAATGACAAAAAAAAGCGATAAAAACGACAAAAAATAATCAAAAAGTGACAAAAAAGATAAAAAGTGGATAAAAACGACAAAAAATTGCTTAAAAACGACAAAAAATTGTTTAAAACGACAAAAAATTGGTAAAAAACGAAAAAAAAATGACAAAAAACTGATAAAAACGACAAAAATAATCAAAATGTGACAAAAAAGACAATGGGTAAAAATGACAAAAAATCGCTTAAAACGACAAAAAATGGTAAAAAACGACAAAAAATGACAAAAAAACGATAAAAACGACAAAAAATAATCAAAAGTGACAAAAAAGACAAAAAATGGGTAAAAACGACAAAATTGCTTAAAACGACAAAAAATTGGTAAAAACGACAAAAAATGACAAAAAACGATAAAAACGACAAAAAAAGAAAAAAATGTTCAAAACTAATCAAAATTGAAAAAAGAAGAAAAAAAATTTAAACAAATTTTTTTTTGCCCGGGCAAAAAAAAAATACCCACCTATTCTCAAGGGATAGAATTCCCATGTTTTGTGGGAAAACTATTTACCCGGGTATTTATAATTCCCGGGAATAAATTTTTTATAAGCAAAACAAACGTGGTAATAGATTCTCATCTTAAATTTTCCCGGGAATAAAAAAAAATACCGCGTACCAAACGCCCCCTAATTGATTATTTCTCCAAGTGGGCAGAAGCTATACCTTTGGCTGAAGTAAAGACTGTAGCATTATCAATTTTATCAAACATCATGTGATATATATATTTGGTGTCCCTCGCCGAATCATTCATGATAATGGGCCGCAATTCATCAGCCAGAAATTTAATAGGTTCTGTGATGACAACAGAATCAATAATGTCGCCTCTACAGCCTATAATCCTGCGGCTAACGGGTTGGCTGAAGCATTCAAGAAGACCATTATCAAACTCCTTAAAAAGTTTGTCTCCATTAACAAACGTAATTGGAGTGATAAACTTGGAGAATGTCTATGGGCGTATCGCACTACTGTCCGTAACCCCACAGGTTGCACACGTTTTTCTCTGGTATATGGATGTAAAGCTGTGCTACCTTTGGAGATTCAAATTCCATCATTGAGAATCGCTATTGCTAATGAGCTTAGTATAGACAATAATGATCATCTTCGGCTTCAGGAATTGGAGGCGCTTGACGAGAAAAGGTTATTAGCTCAACAATATATCAAACTTTATCAGGCCCAGATTTCAAAAGCTTTCAATCGCAAAGTCAGAGTGCGAACATTTCAAGAAGGCGAGTTGGTTCTTACAGTCAGACGTCCTATGACTATGACACATATGAGCAAAGGCAAGTTCGAGGCAAAATGGAAAGGACCGTATGTGATAAATAAAGTCTTCTCCAATGGAGCCTATCAATTAACAGATATGGATGGCAGAGTTGCTATGATGTCCATCAATGGTAAATTTCTCAAGAAATATTATGTATAAAGACAAAATGTACTTTCAGAGACATGATGTAAATAAAAGTTCATTTTTATTCAAAAGCAGAATAGAATTACATAATATTAAGGACGGGGAGGAGGCCCTGAACCTTTCTGGTTAAATACAAAGTTCGCCAACCGGTCAAACATCTCATTGTCTGAATGCACCAAGAATTCACAAACAGCCATCCTCAATGTCTCTTCTTCAGCAGTTTTTCCAGGATCCACTAACTTAGAGATCAAATCCTGTCCTGGTGCAGGAGGAACAGTTGAGACTTCGCCCCTTTCTTTTTGAGAAAGCACTGGAGGCTCAGCAGGAGGTGTCTCGGTCTCTCCTTCAATCTTCGGAGCGATCAAGTCTTTGGAAGATATTTTTCTTGCACATGAAGAAAAGAGGTTGGCAATTTATAGGCAGAACAACTAAGTAATCAGCCTTGAGAATTGATGTGACTTTTGGAAAGAGGCACAACTATTTGTTCATTTCTAACGGTTCATTCATAACCGACTCTTCATCTTCCCTTCTTCGAAACCGACGTGCTTGATTCATTCGCTTTCTCTTTCAAATGACCATTCATTCATCCAATATTTCTTCCTCGGAAATTGAAGTGAATGGTCATCCATTCATTCATCATAGTGAGAGGTCATGTCTCTTACGAATTTGAATTCCAAATATTCACATCAAAACAATTTGCCACATTCGCAATCCTCTCTGGATTCTGTTATTTATGACAGCATAGCAAAATCAAATTATAAAAAAAGAAGAGAGAGAATAATGAGACAATTATTTCTTTATTCCTTTTTTAAAAGCATAGATACATCTTAATGAAAATCTATTACATCTTGGATTTTCATTCTAGTGAAGGTCTATTACATCTTTGGATCTTTCCATCGATAATGAAGGTTTATTACATCTTTGGATCTTCTTATTTGTTGGTGGCTATTCTTTGTCGTCTCGACCTGAAGCAACGAGCCAGACAATAGAATTAACTCTGGTCTTCTCTCTGAGAAAAACGAGAGAAGAACCACAGAGTGCAGCAGCCCAAAGATGAGCTGCTGTCAATACAACTGGTGGAGAGAAGACATCCCGCCAGGGGAACTAGGAACGAGATCACCCTTGTGATACGATTCCTAATTCTGTCTCTCCACTATCCAACTCTCATGTGTATAGGCTCTTCCTACCATCTGAGGAAGACCCTTCTTAACATGAAGAGTCCTGAGCTGTCTGATTTGAGTGTCAGAACCACATGAGCTGTCTGATTTGGGTGTCAGAAGAATGCTCTCTCTAATATCTAAATCACCAATGCCATTTCTGAAGAAGCTCGCTAACCAAGTCCCTGCAAATATCAATGAAACAGAAGAAGTTAGCAGAATCTATCAGCAGTATGCGCCTACAAACAGGCGTACATCAGCAATGCGCCTACAAACAGGCGCACATCAGCAATGCGCCTACAAACACGCGAACATCAGCAATGTGCCTACAAACAGGCGCACATCAGTAATGTGCCTACAAACAGGTGCATATCAGCAATGCGCCTACAAACAGGCGCACATCAGCAATGCGCCTACAAACAGGCACACATCAGTAATGTGTCTACAAACAGGCGCATATCAGCATTAAGCACTGATCAAACAAGTGTATGTCAGCAATACGCACCTCCGATCAGAGCTAAACACTAGACCACAGTGTGCGCCTATTCTCAGAAACAGTTAGCGTATATCAATAGTGTCTACAACATGCAGATCAATACTTGTCTCCAGAAGTGGTGCGAAAGAAGAATATTCATACTATTGATTCTTCGACGAGACTTACCGATTTTTGAAGACACAGCATGCAAATAAATAATATCAGGATAAAGTGGCGCAAGTGAAACCTTATGGGAAGACATTTGTTTTGGGAGAGTATGAATGATTCTTTCATTTCTGGATGTCCTTTTTTAAAGAGGTTAAAGACGAGGTGGGTGCATCGTTCTGGGATCCTATTTTGGGAAAGAACTAAAAATGGGCATCTAAAATCGTGTAACGACTGCCACGTGTTCTTCAGAAGAAACAATAAAATGAAGAATTAGTTAAAAGAATATGTCCATGAGAACCATTCGAAATCACAGCCACACAAAATCAGAAATTCTAGGTTTCATTGCATAAAGACGGGTAGACCCCTACTGTCAAGGACATAAAAATAAAAAAAGTTGTTCTGCCTAGAACATTATTTCTTGTCCTTGCCTTCATCAGTCTGACGAAGGGCGGCGTCCAATTCTTGTATGGTGCGGATCCCCGAGCGGCGAATCAGGTTAAGAAATCCCTCTGAATTGATATGCTCCTCAGAGGATGATCCGCCACTCGAGCGATTGAAGACTGACGGAGTTAAATCGAAACAGTTCAAAAAGTTTACTGCCCTCAAACCTGGGTCAGCCTCCAACAAAAAAGTTGTAGGCGCAACATCATGTCCTGCTTCAGAAGACTTGATTATGGTGTCAGAATTGGTCTCCATCTCTTTCTTCTTGGGGGCCATTAAGGAACAGGAGTGAAGAACAAAGCACAGAGATCAACTACTACATATATATCAACAAATTGACTCTTCGTATTCTTCTTCTTCATGGAAAACTGAAAGTAATCAATGAAACTCCAGAAGACGAAGAGAGGATTGAGTATTTTCGAGAAAGGTACTTAATCATGATGACCGAGCATTAACCGGCGCAACTTGACTTAATCAAAACTTTTTTAAATTCAAAGTATTCCAAAACTTTGCAATGTTTTTAAGTTTTGAAAACTTTGAAGGGGGTCTTGTAGAGCCTAAAAATCAAGTTTCGCCTTCAATATACTGATCAATGATCAAGTTGCGCCCCAAAAATCAAGTTGCGCCACTGATATGAAGCTCAGAGAACAGACTGCGCCACTGATCAGATTGCGCCTAATATCAGACTGTGCCTAGTCTTTTTGCGCCAAAACCTACGTGGCATCTGACACTTAATGGTCATCATTACCTGACCATACTGACGACTAACACAACAGCGGACGAGGAAAATCTCTTCGAATCCCGTAAATTGTGCCGCTCAAGAAAAAGTTGGTGGACAGCTGTCCTATACACTTCGTGAGTTGCGCCCAGGCACAATCTAAACAAAATCCTTAGTTGCACCTGGGCGCAACCTGAACGACTTTTAATCAGAAGCTGCCACGTGTATAGGCGCAGCTCAAATCAAGCGCAGTTTGACTTATTGACTGAAGCTCGCGCAACCTGATAAAGTTGAGACAACTTACATTTTAAAGCAGGATGACTTGGCGCACATGCCACTAATCTCTCAAGACGTGTCTACTATCCTGTACACGACCATGCGTATCTCAATCATATGATGCCACGCGTCTAAATACAGTTAGTACACTATTGACAACTGAATGAAAGTTGGTGCAACAGGAGGTTGGCGCAACCTAGTATGACGCAATCCAGTCTCGTGCACATCAGAATAACTGCTAAAACAGTTATTTCCTGAACTCTATAAATAGAGTTTCCAATCATCATCACAAGAGACAAAGATCAAGAACTCTAGCAAAATTGCTGCTGCATTCTCCAGAGGCTACATTCTTCAAGTTCACATAGTCCAAGGGATAAAGTGATCGTCTTCTGATCAGATTCCTAAAGTTGTACTTCTCTAGAATTCATTGTACTTTGTACTCTTTTACAAGTTTGATATAAAACAAAATTTTATTTTGTTTTTTTAAACACCGGTAAGCCGCGTACCAACTTCTTTGTAGATAGTCTAAAAATTGTATACATGTGCATGACCGAGTCTCATAGGCCATAGTTGACTCTCAATGCTTTTGGCCATCAAACATCTACCTGCTTTGTTAGCATCTTCCAACAAATAGAAAACATATATGTTGTCTTCCCTAATACCTTCAAAGATAGTACTACCAATTGAACTATCAACTATAGTACATTTGTCTTTAACGAAGTTAATGCCATAACCGTGATCAGCTAAATAGCTTATGCTGAGCAGATTATGTTTTAACTCGGTAACTAGACAGATATCTTTTATCACAGGATAGAGAGCCTTATCAATATCACCGATATCGATTATGTACCCTCTTAAATTATTACCGAAGGAGACATATCCTTCTTTATTCTTCTTCGACAGTTGCGAATAATGAAGCGTCACCGGTCATGTGCCGTGAGCAACCGCTGTCGAGGATCCATTTGCTCATAGCATGTGAAGGGCGTTCCACCTGATCGCAAGCCATAAAGCATACATTTGCAGCGTCATCTGATTATTCGTCTTCTGAGTCGCTGGCTTCACTTTTATGCGATATGCTTGTGTTGGCGTACTTCCTTGATGTATATTTCTTCAGGTAGCCTTTATCATATTTGCTGCTTTTCTTTGATGATGATACTGTTGGACAATCTTTCTTCATGTGTCCTTTCTTCTTGCATCCGTAGCAAATAGGATCTTCCTCGTTGTTGTTGCTATTACTGTCTTTTGTTCTCCTGTTAAATCTCATGAACTTCTTAAATTTTCTTACCAGAAGAGCTTGATCTTCAGAGTCGGAGTCGCTGTCGTCAGAGTCATCTTCGACAGTTTTTCTATGTTGACCCTTGAGAGCGATCGACTCCTCTGACTTCTTCTTTGGTGTAGCATCTTCAAAGTCTTGAAGTTCTAACTCGTGAGTGAGTAGCTTACCCATGAGTGTTTCTAGAGACATTGTTGAGAGGTCATTCCCTTCAATGATTGCTGTAGCCTTTGGAATCCAGTTCTTTGTGAGAGCTCGTAGAAGTTTGCGAATCTTCTCATGGTTACTGTAATCCTTGCCTAGTGAAGACAAATGATTCATAATATCCAAGAATCTTGTAAACATCTGAGTGACTGATTCACTTGGCTTTATTTTGAACGCCTCGTACTCCTGAGTAAGTCTGCTGATCTTTGACTCATTGACTTGTGTTGTTCCTTCGTAGGTTACTTCGAGAAGCTTCCACACTTCGTTTGATGTTGTGCAGGTAGACATCTTGTTGAATTCAGTTCTGTCTAAAGCACAAAATAAAGCATTAATAGCATGTGCATCAAGACTGGCATTTTTTTCATCCTCTGTATATTTGTTATGGGGTTTTTAACTAAAACTCCATCAACATTAATACGAGGGGACTTTTTATAGCCATCAATAACTACAGACCATAAGTCAAAATCAAGAGATTTTAGGAAGAAACTCATACGTGTTTTCCAATAAGTGTAGTTCGTGCCGTCAAACAGTAAGGTCTGTTTGTGGCTTGGCCTTCACTTGTGAATTTCACAGTTGTCATGTGTAATACTATGATCTATATAACAATTGAAATTTTACCTTGCTTTACCTGTATAATCCACTATGATACCAATTATAGGAACGAAATCATAAAGTAGAATACTCTAGAGGGGGGAGGGTGAATAGAGTAGGCAGCAGAATATTGCTAATTAAAAATTTGTTAGCAGTTAGATCACAGATATAAAATAATCACAAAAAATGACAGTAATAAAAGAGTGATCAGAAGGCAAACGCAAACACCAAAATTTGTACTGGTTTCTCTCTTGTGAGGACTAGTCCAGTCGGAAGAACTCTAGCTTCCAGTTGAATCCACTATTAGAAAATCCCGCAAGTTTTCATACGAAGTCCTTGCAACTTCTACAGACGCGAGCTTTGATACGAAGAACTCGACCAACTTCAATTGTGAAGAGTCAATCTTCAATCAAGCCTCTGATTACAATCACTCTGAAACTTCTAGACCGCACTGTACTGGCAAATCGACTAGAGGATTGTAACTGGCTTGGGATTTGAAAATGGAAGCTTTTTAGAACTCTTTGGAAGAAATGTAAGCTTTAGAAGAGAAGGGATTGAAAGTGATTGGTGTGTTGAAATGATCGAAATCCTTCTCTATTTATAGTTTTTCCAAAGGCAGAACTTTGACAGAATTCGGGCAGAATTCGGACAGAACTCTTTGTAACCAACCACAACTGAAGGGAGACCAAGTTCAAATCAAACGTTCACATAACATTCAACTTGGACGAACTCTGGCGAACTCTGGCCGAGTTTTGTCAGGGTTAGGTCAGTTGATTATGTGAAATAAATTTTGGCTTTTTGAAAAGTCCTTCAGAAGCTTTTTGTAAAATAGGTGTTTTTCAAAAAATAGGTTATTTTTAAAGAGATAGGTCAGTTTTGAAAAATGTTTTCGGATAGCCTATTTGCCAGTACGACTTGGTGTACAATGTATTCCTAGACTCAATAAAATGAAAAATTACATTGCTTTGAAGGAAATACATTCTGAGTGGCAAACAGCTTCGGTCTTGAACGGAGTAGATATCCATCTTTGATCAGTGTCCAAAACTCGTTAGAAAACATCTGAATTGACTTGTATATATATCGAGATAGAGTTTGATCAATTATTAAAATCAGGTTTGACCATGACCAATGGGTCAACATAGCCGTTCACATATCGAAAGGTATTTCACACACACTGTCGGTTAGTCTTACTTGTTCATGTTCATTGTCTAGTTATCTTATTTATACATATTCTTGCCAGTGGTCTTCCTATTCATGTTATTGTTCCAGTTCATCTACATGTTTCCTTTATTAATATATTGCATCTATAGTATCTAGCTTTATTTTGTGCTGAGTTACATTATTGAAATAGGGTTATACTTGGCTTCTTTCCTGACTGGATCGATGACATTTTAGGTAACTTGCTATCTTATGCGCTATGGACCATTTGGATGGACATAGAGACATATGAAGGCCAATCTTAGATTCTATTAGATTAGATAGTTCCTGAATTTAATATTTAGCGAGTTTATTCTTGAATATTATTTTGATGTATTATTGGATTTGTAATTCAAATAATTATTGTGAATAAGAAAATAGATAATTTTGTGATCAAACATTCTTTATTTGGTTTGAGATTTTTATTTACGACTAGACAGTGTACTACCGCCGATGCTGCGTCGTAGGCTGGACTTGGCTACGTACTTGTATTCCAAAAAGCGAGAGCGGGTCGTGATACATTAGTATTCTATATTTAGGTCTTCGAGGTATTGTTCAGGATACTGTTGATACTTCACACCAGATTTCAGGCGAGTATATTCTTTGATAATTTTTCGTTTATGATATCTTTTATGTTTCTTGTATTTAGTGTAGATATCCTTGATTTCTTAACACAATGGTCACACAGATTGGTATTTCTTGATCCCGTCATGTGTTTTTATTCTTTGTATATCTTGGTGTACTTTGTCCAAGCCTTGTTGTTCTTGTGCATTGTATGGATACCGATTTATGTGAAGGCTCGCGACCTTCTCAGAGAATCCCGTGTCGTAGCGTACTATGGTTGGATCCACTATACCAGTCAAGGGCGGGGAGTATTAGCATATGTGATCATACCCTCCTTGTATCATGTCACGATGCGCATCCGCTTTTTGGGATACGAGTGCGTGTCCAAGTCAGCCTACGCCGCAGTATCGGCGGTAGAAAGCTGTCAAGGCTATGATACTTAAAATCACATAACATAATGCTCACAAAAAACTTACTTTATTGCTCATTCATATTTCTAAATTAATTGCAACATTTACAAGATTTATTCAAAGAAAAGTACTGTAGCACCCAGTTTCTAAAATGAGGATAATTTTGAACTTTTGTATATTTTAGTTATTTAATAATGATATTTAAACCATGTTATAATTTTGGTAATTTTTAATTAATTTAAAACTATTTAAAACTATGACTTGTGATTTTGATGATTAACTAGTTAAACCCTAGTTTTGCTAAGCCTAGAGACTAACCATGACCATAGTCATGTGATTAGGATGACTAATTACTACTTTTAGCCTAAGGATATTTTGGTCATTTTTGGCTTATTAATGAAAATGAATTTTGATTAATTATTATGTGCTAATTGAATTGTTAGATACTAACCTAGAAGCTTAACCTAATCTTGATTAGTCTTGAGGTTAGAATCATGGTTAGAACATTACTACTAAGTGCCAAGGTTAGTAATATCTAGATATTCCTAAGTAGGATATTTACCCCTTAGGATATTTGTGAAAAAGAAGGCCTTAGGACTAATTGAACCAATAGGAAGGCTTGGAATTGGGTGGACAAGCCCTAGCCACTAATTTACAAGTAAAACTAACCCTAATTCATCTAATGACCAGCCATCAAGTGCCCCCCTTCCTATAAAGAATCCTTAAGAAAACCCTTGCCTCTTTTACCTCCACATAGAACCCTAATTTGTTCTTCCCCAAACTTGAGAGCTTCCCTCTTGATTTTGATCTCCAAATCCCTCCATTCTTCATCCAATCTTTCATTATTTCTTCTCATTCAACCAAGGAGGAGGTGCTAGCAAGGATTGGGAGCAAGGAGCAAGGAAGGGTGTCCATTTTGGAGGAGCTTTCGTGTCGGAACCGTGTCCTTTGAGTGTATCATTTGGATCCCACTTCCAATAGGTATAACCATCTCTCTATTTCAATTTTCCTTGCATTTTAGTTAGATTTGAATCCATAGGATCCACCCCCATGCATGTACAACCATTAGATTTTAATTTGAGGCTCTTTGGAGTCCTCTTTAGGAAGTTTGAATAGGTTTGGTGTCCTACTTGTGGAGTTTCCAATAGGACACCCCATGTGTTTGTGTTTATACAAATCGGCTATTTTGTGGTTTAATTTCAGTTTTAAGATGGTTAGAATGAGTTTTATTTGGATAGCTATGTTGGTATCCAAGTATCTAGGCCTACATGTGTTTCTTTTGTCCAAAACAACCCAAATTCGTAATAATTTTTATCCACGTTTTTAGTAGCCAGAGCAACTTAGAAATGCCATAACTCCTAGCTCAAGACTCCGATTAATCTCCCATTTTTTTAAAGAACGTATCGAAGTTAGCTTTCCAAATATATATTAATAGGCCAAATTCGTTCTAGAACTTTCTGTAAAACTGTTTGAGTATCAGCTGTTCGAAAGATGAATGCGTTTCGGTGTTTTCGCGATTCTAGGAGCTTCC
>JANAVB010002794.1:10067830-10071646 GCA_029216955.1 Iris pallida | reverse complement strand
AATAAATATTTATAAAAACCAAAATCACCATTCAATTCAAATAAATAAACTAGAATAAAATTATTTTCAAAATTCCAGAAAGTGGAGTTACAAATCTATCCACCTTAGAAATAAATTTGTCCTCGAATTTAAGGACTACCAGGATAGATAGACTTGGATGCTCAAATCTTTCAAAGATTTAAAATAAATATTAATTCCACTAAATCAAGAATAATTCATAATAATTAAAAATAATTGTAGATCTTATTAATAACGTTTAAAAATACTTTTAATAAAATAAAAAAAATATATTTGATAATAATCTTAATTGGATACTAAGAGTTATCAATTAACTTCAAAATTCATTTGCATAGCTCTAAACAAATTTAGTAGAACTTCATCTAATAATCTGTCACTATACGAATATAACATAATATTTAATATCATCCAAATATATTTATAAATTAAAATCATAGAAATATTTGATAATGACATAATTCTTAAAAGTCGATTTCCGTCATTTTAAAAAATATTTTATAAAAGAAATTTTTGGGGAAAACTCCTTTCATTTCAAAAAACATCTACAATAGGATTAGAATATATATATTATATATATATTATATATATATATATATATATATCTATTATATATATATATATATATATATATATATATATATATATACTTTCAAAAGTTTGGGGAGTGGGCTCACTATCTACCCATCTTAGAATGTTTCATCCGAGAAATCTCAAGGGCCACGATTAAGTGTGACTGGAAATAAATCAATGAACGAAATTTCAGTCGATCCGAATAAGGACGATAATTGATATAATCAAGAGGATGATACGATTCATGATCAAACTAGTCATGGACAATCGCGGATATGATAAAAATAATAAAATTTAATAGGCAAAAGGAGAATGTGATTGGGCACAATCAACATTTGGTCAAATGGTCTAGTTGACGAGTGACTGTTTTTAAGAACGATCAAGATTGAAATGGTTTGGCACGAGCAAACTGTAGTCAACATAGTCTAGTTACGACCAGTTTTCTAAGGAATGATCAAAGTTCTAGATGAAATCTAAACATGATTATAGTCGCTTGGATAGAAGTTAAAATACAGTCGCGATCAAGGCTAATCAAGCAGGTTATCCCTACATGAAGAAAATTAGAAAGTTGGCACGAGCACGATCATGATCAAAATTGTCATGGCCATAGTTGGATTGGAAATATAAACCTTAGTTATAATCAAATTGAAATATAGGCACGATTATGATTTAGTCATGGTTAAAACTATTTGAGGTTGATCAAAATTGAAATCATTTTGGTACGAACAACTAGTTAAGAAAAATTATTTAGGCACGATAATAGAATCGAATTCTAGGATAACATGCGAATTGGCACGATTGAAATAGAATTGAATAGTCTAGTTGTGATCAAAAAGTCGTTAAGGATAATCTAAATTGAGACTATTCTAACACGATCGTGTGTGTATGCATGATCCTAGAATCATAATCTAGGGGTGATTATGAATCTAGTGGAAGGAAATCAAATTAGGTTTAAAGGACTTCTAGAAAAACTAATAACGATACGACAGAATAAAGGTGGTTCAAGAAATGAAAGGGTAAGAACTGATCGAACTTTAATCGAGAGTTCATGGAGTTGTGAACCGTGAAAATCAACAGTCACATGCCATAAGGATATAGTCTCTATAACATTCAAAAACCATACGTATACGTGAAGTCACTTCACGAGAATTCCTACCCAGTGTACATCTGGCTGCAGTAAACCCTTGGTATCGTGACTCGATAATGATATGGTACCGAATACCCTATCGACTCTATCCAATATTTACATAATAACTCAAGATTGAATAGGACAAACGAGGCATAGCTTTCATAACACTCGATATTCTACTCTTATTTGAAACTACTTTGACTTAGGGGTCCTGCCACGCCAGTGCGCTGCTGGCTGCAGATAACCTGTAGTCTCGATAGTTCATAATAAGCGCTGACAGCGTGCAACTGCCTTGCCATCGTAGGTCATCGAATATTCTTTCAAACTCTGCCTATAAGAATCTTTCAAGGAAGTTTTCGAAGTTTCAAACAACTCGATCATGATGGGAAATGTCTAGTATCTGTGCTCGAAGCAAAAGTATTCATTTGATAATCATACGATTGATTAAGAAGAAAATGATCGAAGACAAAATACAATTTTTTTTCCTCTAATACTCGAAGATTCGAGGGAAAACTTATGTACACCTTGAGTTTCCAACAAAACCGAGTCGGAACAATTATAGGTATGATTGGATCATGTTAAGGTCAAAAGTCAATGGATGGATATAGAGTATTAATCTTTAGGAAATGTGATTACTTATGCAAATAAATCAGTAATATGGCTTGGGCTGGTAAGACAATTCAACAGTTTTCAAGGGGTCGAGATGTGAGAGGTGTAGTGTGTGTCATTTCGAGTATCAATTTGAAATGAAGTGAGTGGCTAGGGAAGGTAATGGTCAAAGCCAAACAAGGATAGATCTTCTATTCCCTTTACCTATGCATGTATATATATACTCATATCATATAGCCGAACTACGTTTTAAAAGCCCCAGGCAAATTATGTATAAAACTATTTACTTCAACCTGACCAAGTACAACAGATCCAAACCCAAATTCCATATATTAAAACAAAAAATATTAGCCCATAATAAAATTCATCTTGTGTCCCAAAATAAGTATTATATATACATATATTTCCATGCTAACTATATATTTATTATCCAAAGAAATCCATAGATGTAACTTGCCTATGGAATGGACTAAACATATTAATCATTTAAAACCAGCCCATATCTAAACCCAATATTTAACCAAAAAGATAATACTCTTATCTATTTCATTTCCTAAACACAATATACATAATACTAATACAATAACAATATCATCATAATATATCTCAATACAATTATATATGTATAACATTGAACCCAATTCAATAATATAACTAATTTAATACACACAAATGTATATGTACAATAGTACCCTTACTATGCCTTGTACATAAAACAAAAATTCACTCTCTCTCTCTCTCTCTCTCGGTTCTGTTGTCATTAAATGAGAGAGCTGCCATTAATTAGAGAGGGAGAAGGAGCAAAGGGGATAAAATAAATGTCACAATCAATGGTAAAAGTTGAATCCTACCTAAATCACATGGCCTGTATACCAATCTTAACTACCCAACGGTTAAAATGAATATGGGACTCCTAGTCCTAACCATTCTCCTAAAATTGACTTACTCCTCGCTGTGAATGAGCATTTTCTAGTCGCAGGCACGCCAGTACGACTAATATGGTATTACCACGAGTTTGCACAATTTGTAAAGACTGACCTGCATGGGCCACCAAAAAAACTTGTCACGACCCGCTTTTCGGGATACGAATGCGTGTCCAAGCCAGCCTACGTCGCAGTATCGACGGTAGAACGCTGTCAAGGCCATGATACTTAAAATCACATAACATAATGCTCACAAATTAAAACTTTATTGCTCATTCACATTTCTAATTGATTACAACATTTACAAGATTTATTCAAAGAAAAGTACAAGGTTTCTTACACATATTGAAAATGACAACAACATCTATCTAATCTCTAGGTTTGGCCCAAGTACACCCGAATCTTCCAATGCTAAAGAAGCCACCGCTAACCTGAAAAATATTGGTTATCCAGTCAGGAAAGGAACAAGCACACAGATCGACGGCAATCCGAAAACACAATAGAATTCACAAAACATGAAAATAGCATATATGAAATGAAGCCAGAGTGTAAACTAGTAACATGTCA
>JANAVB010002794.1:10060330-10062830 GCA_029216955.1 Iris pallida | reverse complement strand
GCGCGCGCACGCACGACCGCGTGTCCACGTGCCTGTGTCGACTCAACCCGACACTAATTCGTGCTCAGTGCCAAAGAAATGCATAAACGAGGTCAAGATCTATTTTCCTATTCAAACACAATCCACAAAATCAAACGAAATGCCCTTTGAGGCATTTCGTCGAACACGTTCCTATACACACTGATACGTGTCCGATACGGACATGTAATGGGCTCAAAATCTAGGGTTAGCCTATCCTACTGTTAGGTTAGGGTTAGGGAATCCTAGAAATGAAATTAAATAGAAATTACATGGAGTAGATCGAAATATACCTATTGATGAACAAGGGTCAAAATCCCCAAATGGAAAGAGTTCCTCAAGCCACCAAACTCCCTTAAATTGTGTCCTTCCTAAAAATACTCAACACCAACAGCAAGTAGACTAATATTAGGTCCTATTGCAATTGGTTTGGAGGAATTTGGAGTTGAAATGGATTTTCTAAGATTTTAGAAAGATGGAGACTCACCTCTTCCAAATGGCAATAATTCCTAAAGAGGCAAGCCTTAATTTCAAGGTGCTATAAATAGGGGGAACACACTAGTGGCCGGCCAAGGGTTTTAGGGTTAGGGTTTGGTTCATGGGGTGTGGGCCTATGGGCCATTAAGCCTTTAAGTCACAATAATGACTTGTGAAATCATAAGCCATTCCTTAAACAATTCAAATCCTATTTTCCCAAAATAAATTCTAATGGGTTAATATCACTATCTTAAGTCAACCTAGGTTTCCATATCCTAATCATATAGTCATGACCTAGGTTAGCCACTAGGTTAGTCTCCAAAGTCAACATACGTCAAAGTCCACTAAACACCAAAATCAATTATACTAAAAAAAAATCACTAGAAATCATATTAATTCTAATAAATCTAAATAATACATAATAATTCCAAATTAATTCCAAAATTTTGAAAATGACCAAAATGACCAAATACCCTCAAGCTAGAAAAGTGGTAGTGACATACTGTTTGGCCCTTTTTGTTTTATTGTTTTGTTTTCTATTTCTTTTTTTCTATATATATATATATATATATATATATATATATATATATATATATATATATATATATATATATTGGAAAAACCGTTACCTTTATTGAAAAAAGAGGGTAATGAGTACATCCAACCTCATGGTAACAAAAAACAAAGACAAAAAATAAAATAAAAACACTACTCTAGAGCCCAATACGGAATAGTCGGAAGATGATGACAACCCGAAAGCGACTTCCGAAACTGTCGCTTCACCTCCCGAACCAAGAAATCAGGTCCAGCACTACGCCCCTCGTATCGATGCTTGTTCATGTTCTTCCAAAGCACCCAAATGATCGCACCAGCCAATGATCTCCGATGGTGACTTCCCTGACCCCGCCACCACCTTTAAAGAAAGACTAGAAAGTCACTATGCATCCGTGCCTTGAAGAAACCTCGGAAAATAGACCAAACCGTCATAGCAAGATCCCCGTGGAAAAAAATATGCTGAAGGTTCTCCCCATGCCCGACCTGACAGCAATGATACTTGGAAGCCAGATGGAAGCCAATCTTCTGAATAATGTCATCAGTAGGTAGCCGGTTGTGACAAACCCGCCACATCAGAATGCTCCACTTCGCCGGAATACACTTGCCCCATATATTAGAAAATAGTGATGATATAGGGAGGGAGATCCGACAACACCTCCAAGCCGCAGCCAACGAGAAAGAACCTTCCCGCTCACCCCAAACCAGTGAGTCAGGAGCCGAAGTACAAGACAGATTCGCCTCTCTGAGTCGCCTCGCTGCCTCGACACCAAACTGCTCCAAAAACAAAGACAGATCCCATCCAGTGGCTGTCCAAAAAGATCGGATATCCGGACCACCATTATCAGAATTCCTCGCCCTAGAATCTCTGATCTTTCTTTCCCTATCCGAAAGAGCTCGGACAGTCACCGTACGTTGGAGAAGAACCACCCTCCTCCCGGCCAATCTGGCCGACCTCCGAAGCTCTCCAGTGCCACCATCCAGCGTAACCCGCCCCGAGGGGAGCACCATACGCTGTGAACCCGTCGAATCAGCACCCTCTCCCTCAACACGGTCCTCCTTCGCCTGTGTTCGTCTCCGCACCCGAGTCCGTCTCCCCGTTTCGTGCCTGGTCCCAGTAGCCACTCCCTCAGGCGATGGAATAGCAACGCTACCCAACCGGGGACCCGCCGGAATCCATGCTTCGCACCTCGCTGAGCCTTCACCACGCCCATGTCTAAACGAGATATACGGTTCCGCCAATTTCCTCCCCCGTAAAATCCGTCGCCAAATATGGGAGCACTTGGAATTCATAAACGCATCACATGGATGACGCTTACGAAAATATTTCGATTTAAGAAGCTCCACCCAAAGTCCCTTCCCATGCCTCAGCTTCCACCAAAGCTTCATAGAAAAGGCATCCATAATATCATTCAGGCACTTAATCCCGAGGCCTCCTTCGGACTTGGTCTGA
>JANAVB010002794.1:9767830-10055330 GCA_029216955.1 Iris pallida | reverse complement strand
CTGGAAGGTTTTTTTAGTGCCCCAACCCGCTTGGTGCATATTGATGGCTGGTTAGTTTGATGAAGCCTTGTTGGACTTAGAAATATGCGAAGGATCGCTCGGAAGACTATGTGATCGAGGCAGGAATCATCTTACAAAAGTGAGTAGTGTTGAACCCTTCGAAGATCCTTTAGCTTCGCGCTTAATAAAAGGATTGTATGCTATGTTGCTTACAAAGTTTTTAAATCACATCTTGCATGGAACCCAGAAAGATAAAGAAAGATAATTAATCACATGACCTAAAAGCTATTGCGAATCATTTTATGAATTGTGTGCTTCGAATTATTTTAATGAATTGTATGCTTGCGTGCCTTGTAATGAAATATATGACAGGTGAAGGAAAAGTCCCAAATACTTGGGCGGTGAGTATATCGAGCCTCAACTCGATGAATAGAGGGTAACACAGATAATAAGACCCAAGAACTGGGCAGTGATTATGTTTGAGTTATGACCCGAAGAAACGTAAGGTATCAAAGATGTGAGAAAAAGATTGAGTAGTCACATTTTATTATCCTTCATAGATAAGTTACATATATTTGCATGGTCATGGACAACTTGTCGATAAGGTGGTTCCTCGAACGGTATTCTGAGGTGTAAACCCCCTAAAATTTTACTACAATTATTTTATTTTATTTTTAATATTTATTTTATGTTGGTATTTGTACGTCGAGTGCGAATACATATAGACAAGTTATTTATTGTTTTTTTAAAGAAGTTTTATTATGGGTTTTTGATAAATATAGAAATAAATAGTTTCATTTTCGAAATACATAGAGTAAATATTTTGTATATACAATTTTTCCTGCCAAAATTTAATCAAATTTTATATTTATTTTTATTATTATAAAAAGGCTTTTTATTTATACAGGTATAGGTAATAATTTAAGAAATGATATTTTTCTTTTTAAATAACATGTACTATACTAGAAAAATATGTTTTATGTAAAATTCTATTTGCATGTGAGTTCATGAAATTTAATTCATGTATATATTTTAAATCTTTGAAATTATTTTTATTATTTATCTTAATTTATTAAAAAGACATTTTTGAAGTTATTTCCTATTAATATTTAAATATTTATTTTAAAGTTCCAAATTATTTACTATTAATTTTATTATTTATTAAAAGTTGATTTGGAATTTGTAGATTTAATGTTTAAATAATTTATGGTAATTTAAATTAAGGTTTGGTCTATTGATCATGATTTTTTTAAATAGTTGTAAGTTATAGATAAGATTTATCTAGATTTAATTTGGATTTAGATTTGACTGAAATAGTTTTAATTTTGATTTAAATTAATAGTGAATTATCTAGTGGGTCTAATTTTTCTATTGCTTATCCAACTAGGTGTTTCCACCCCCTATATATAGGGGAGCATCCCTATGGTTTTTTTCCATAAAATTATTCCACAAAATTATCTCCACCAAGGTGTGTGCACCGTGTCGGTGTCCAGAAATCCCGTGTCAGTCGTGACGGCCTCAGGTCTGACCCTGGGTGTCTTTCTACTAGATTATTTATACATATACATTTATCCAACTTCGTGTACGACATACCGGACGTGCCTCAAACTTCTCGTGTCACGCTGGACACGAACCTAGTTTCCGTGTTGGACATACCCGACACAATCCCCGATCCCAAATCCTAAATCCTAACCCCAATTCCCTAACTCTTATCCTAGTCTGCAGCTCCGGCACCTCCAGCCTCCACCGCCCCTGTCGACGACAACCACCTGCTTCCTTTCGCCTTGCCAGGGACCAGCACTGCCCCGGTCACCGACAGTATGAACACCACCTTAGCCCTGGACACCACCAGGACCATCGCCACGACCAGCTAATAACCTCCCTACGACCACCATTATCCCTTCCCGGCCGTTCCCTCACCACCATGACACCACCACCAAAACCACCCCTGCCACCAAAATCACCGTCGCCAGGCCGCAGCCGCCTGACCCCTCCAACCTCCGGCCGAGCAACCTACGGCTACACCCAGTCACCACCCTTTCCATCATCAACACTTACCGCCACCTTCACCATGCCCACCACCTCGACCTCACCCCCTCCTTTCGACCAAACTGCCACCACTACCAGAAAATCCCCCCAAAACCCATAATACCACCACCATCACCATAAAAACCAAAAACCAAGAAAAACTCACCTAAGCCCCACATCAGCGCTTCTCCTCAACGGCTGCGCACCAGCGCTGTTGGCTGTCTCGACCCCGCATATGCGTGCGACAAGATCCCTCTAGATCCGCCAGTCCCCCGCCGTGACCTCCGAAGCCGCTGTCGTGTGCTCATGTTATCCTCGAACAGGCGAGCCTCCGTGAGCGTCCTCCTCCTACACCGCGTCTCCCCGTCGCTGGCGGCCTCCCACAGGCGAGTCTCCCTTCTCCCTCACTGCCTCTCGATCCCGCTTCCCTTCTCTCCTTCGCTCTCGTTCCCCCGACCCTCTCTCTCTCCTTTCCTTTCTTCGTCTTCTTCACTTCTATGATTTTTTTCTTTCTCTTCCTTTGTGTGGATGTTCTCTCTCTTCACGAGGAAGAGAAAGGCTGACCAGTAGGTTCTTATCACTAGTTAATAATAATAATAATAATAATAATAATAATAATAATAATAATAATAATAATATTGAGTGGTCTCCTCCCGCGAAAGAGAAGAAAACAGTAGCGTGCTGCTAATTTTTTAGTTATTATTATTATTATTATTATTATTATTATTATTATTATTATTATTATTATTATTATTGTTATTATTATACTGTTATCAGTATTTAGTTTATGGATAATAGTATTATTGTTATTAGCTTATTATTATACTTATGAATTTGATTAATATTATTAAATTATTATTTGAGAATTATGTATTATTATTTTTCAAAAACTATATGTATAGAACAAAGGTTGGAGCTATCTATGTAAATTTCAAAATTTGAGTTTTTCCCTAAAGTATTTTTTAGATTTTTTTTATATATTGATTTGAAATATTTTTGACTAATAATGTATAGATTTCTACCTAAATAATATTTGACAAAACTTGGAGTTTTAGCCTAAAAATAATTTTATTATTATTTTCAAGCATGTAGTTTAGCTAAAATTAGTTTTTACTATAAAATTTGGTTTTCAAATAATATTTTAATAGTAAATATAGTTTTCAAGTATTGTAATAATTTTCCTAAAAATAGTATAAGCGTCTTCTCCTCCAAACCCTTATCCGTTTCTTGATCATGGCTAAAGATAATCCTTATCCCCTTCCGAGACTGTACTACCGTATGTCAATCCTAACTAATCTGACGGTTATGGAATTGATAGAATAGTCTGTACCATCATCTGAGGCCGTCTTGCGTAGTTGTAACATCAAAGTCAAACTCCGTGCCATCATAATCATCACACCACACCAGGTGATACTACCAGGCAAGATACCTTACCATCTACTGTCTATTTACTTTAGCTCATATATTGTATGCATTTATTTATTTATTATTTATTTCCTGCAAGATATTGTGTTACCTAGTCATATTGAGATACAATTCTACTGCTTAGTTTTATTCCTGTTATTTAATATTTCTATGCCCATTGAACCTAGATTTATGAGACCACCCCTGTTTGTGTTGCATTCATAGACCTTGACACAGTTGTACCACGAAGTCGCAAGTCGCATATAGAACTCGGACATGCGTAGCTGGCTGGCCATCGGTACGTATAAGCCGTACGATAGGATTAACCGCTAATAGTATTTTGCATGATTAGTTTGACTTAGCGGTTAATAGAGGTTATGTATTGTGAATAAAACATATAGACATGGGGTGGGGAGGACATTTTCTTAGCGTATAGGCTACCATGCACATTACCTTTGTAACCCATGAGCTCCGTCGGAGACGCGGGTGAGATTACCCATTGTTACTGACGGCCACTAACGTTTTGTGAAGCGTTATGCTCTTACATTATTACTGACGGCCACTGTCGCTTCGGTGAACGTTATGCTCTTAGGCCCCTGGTGCCCAAAGAGGAAACTATGCCAATCCTATTTTAGCCAGAGAGTCCATGCATTGGAGGTTTGTTCTTAAACTGTATTAACTTAGATTGGTTAGGCTACCTTATTTGTTAGGTATGAGTACTTTTGGTTTGTGTACTTATACCTGATCATGGATTGGAACAGTAACTTGTCGTGGACTAGTTTGTCACACCTTGTCCTTGTTTGGTTGTAGGTGTGGTTCATTGCTTCGATGAGAAGGTACTAAATCTTGTTGTGGTCCGGATACTATATTGGATTCATGGCATGGAAAGATACTTTATCGTAGATTAGGGTGCCATTTCCTGTCCTTGTTTAGTTGGGGGTATGTACGCTAATTCAAGGGTGAGTGTTGGACCATGTTATGATCCGATTTGACTTATTACTGAGCAGTTTATATTCAGTTATATGGCATATTCTTTTTTGTATCTTGTTACGTCCCTCCGAGGACCTGGTGATTCCTCAAGGTATGTGTTCTTGACTTTTCATAGGTCTTCTAGCAAAGGTCGTGATCTTCTATATTCCTTCGAAGATGATGGCTCTTGGATCGTCCTTTGCTACTCTTGACAAATTATTTCTTTGTTTATGTATTACTTCTCCTTTAAATAGTTGGTAGTGGATTGTCTCCGCCCAACTACATGTACAAATGACAAATTCTTACTTGATTACATAAAAACTTTATCTTTATTTTGTGGATAAGATTATTTGTCATGGTTTTACTACATTTTATAGCTTACATATATTTATTATACGGTTGGCATATCTACGTACCTAGTCCTACGTATTTTGGGACTGGGAAGTTACACGAGACCTCAGAAACCAATTCGTCCTGGGGGAACCTCGTGCTGAAGTAGTAGCACGGTGATTAGAAAACCTTCCGGATTGGGCTAGCTACCCGCCGTTGAAGGGGAGCTGTCTAACCATAAGTCCAAGATAGCGTGTCACCAGTGACCTTCATATAGATAGGTCCAGTGCTAATGATGTCTTATGTAGGCAGAGTAAATTATTACTCGATTACAGGAAAGGATGTCGACCGTTGGTAAGAAATCACCTGAACGGTGACCAATGTGATGATTATGATATTGTTTCTAACAATGTCTTATCCAGGCAGAGTAAGTATTATAAATGTACAAGGATGGCTATACGACTGTGGGTAAGGATCACCAAAGGGTGATAATACATATGTTTTACATTAAGCTGCTTTGAGAACTATATGCTTTACTTCTATCGGACATGAACTGCCAATTGACCCGAAGGCAACGAGAAATACTACTTTTAATAATGTTCTATAACATGATTACTTAGTGTTTTCTTCTTAGGTGAGTTAGGCCAGTACCGCTCTCTAGTATATAGATGATGTACTGACCCATGTTTGTAGGTATCTTTACAGGTGCTCATACATGGGGAAATCATTGATCAATGCTTGACATCGATGAATCGGATGGGTGTGCAGAAGCTCTTCTCACAAGACGATGTCTTCTGCTATATGGGACATAATATATGGAACATTATAAATTAGATGAACGAGTGAGATTGTAAGCCAAATTGGCAAGTTCATTGTAAGCCAAGTCGGCAAGTTCGGTTGTAAGCCTAAATGGCAAGGAATTCAGTTGGCTATTCAAAAGTCTTTGTAATATGTTATAAACTCTGTATTCAGCTGTAAGCCTTGTAATCGATTACAATTATTAATAAAGATGATTTTTTATATCTTGTTGTGACTTCAATTTATCTGCTTAGTTTTGCTACGATGTCGTTATTTTCTGAGAAATACCAAAAACTATAATGGTTTTGCCTTGTACAAGTACAATCTAGAATTGTACGACATCACGCCCAGTGGCTAGTTTTCGATCTCCCGGGATCGAGGTGTGACAGGTTTCATAGACCTTTTTATGAAAAGTTCTTCTTTCCTACTGATAGGTTGGATCTGGCTAGGCAGTTTCAGAACCTCCACCAGGAAGGTATATCAGTGGAGGAGTACGCCGTAAAATTTGGTAGGCTGAGCTGATATGCAAAGTACATGGTGCGAGATACGGAGAACAGAGCGAGTCACTTCAGGGAGGGTCTGAACTGGGAAGTGAAGATTCTCATTCCATCTCTTTACGACACTTATGCAGAGATCCTTGCGGAGGCACGCAAGGTTGAGCGGGAGTTGGGTTTGAAGTCCAAGAAGATCACAACTTCTTTGCGGGAGCTAGTAGTATGGGACCTGCTAAGTGTCCCCAGCTTTAACAGAGATCCGTCCAATTGTCGTAGCAGTTTCAGGCTCCAGCTAGGGCGTTAGTTCAGTAGGTGCCACAACAGCAACAGAGACAAGCGCACCATGTTCCTTCTTGTCATTACTACAAGAAGCTCGGTCACATCTGGGAGGTCTGCAGGAGACGACTGGGAGTGTGCTTATACTACAGTGCTGAGGGACATCCGTTATGGGATTGTCCTTCGAATCCTCATCGTGTAGCTCAGGAAGCGGGTGTAGCTCAGAGGGCACCGACGAAGCCATCTGCGGTACAGCCGAGGGGACCTCCAACCCAGACCCAGCAGCAGCGGTTTGCTCAACACCAGCAGCAGAGGGGTGCTCAGGGCAGGGCATTTGCTATGACGGTCGAGGAGGCCGAGCCCGTTGGAGATGTCAATGTAGGTTATGTTCTTCTTGATTCCATTCCAGCTTCAGTATTATTTGAGAGTGGTGCTTCTCATAGTTTTGTATATGTTTTATTTGCACTCAAGCATTATATTTCTGCTAAACCTTTGGGTAGGACTTACAAGACCATGACCGGGAGAGGTATTTGTAGAAGCATGGAAAAGAATAGAAATTTCTATGTGGCCCAAAATCAACATAAAACTTCATGCGGCTCAAAACCTGGGGAGTTTCATGCGACTCAAAATTCCTGGGAGCTTCATGCGACTCAGAAAGCCTCATGCGGCCCATAAATAGCAGGGAGCCTTATGCGGTTCGAAAGCAGCCTAAGCAGCTGGCCATAATTACTCTGACATAAAGGCGACAGCTCTGACAGAGATGATGGCTCTGACATAAAGACAAGACATGACATGCTCCTAAAAAGACGAGAAAATCATTATGATATCCGGCACAGTGTACAGTTCCAAAGAAGACACTTCATACGGATCACCTATGAGACACCCTTTATGCGGATCAGTCATGAGACAACTCTCATACGGCTCTAGCATGGATCATCTCATGCGGCTCGGTTATGAGACGTCTCTCATGTGGCTCGGTTATGAGACGTCCTTCATGCGGCTCGGTCATGAGACGTCCTTCATGCGGCTCGGTCATGAGACACTCTTTATACGGCTCGGCTATGGGACAGTCCTTCATGCGGCTCAGCCAGGATGCATCATTCATGCGGCTCGCCGCAGAGTAGCAGTTGAGACACGTGGCAGAAATTGACCAAGTCTTAACAGTTCAAATTTAGTACAACAAATAGATCATGATCAATCTTAACCAATCCCCAGCTGCCCACTTCTTGAGGCACAGTTACAAGGATGTGGCCCAAAATTAGCCATGTAGCTGTACACTCCATTACTCATGAATTCCTATAAATAGCAAGGTGCTATTCCCTTGCACACACACAGAGAGATATACACACACCCGGGCAGAGAGAGAGCATTTTCTTCACTGGAGCAGAGGTTACGTTCGATCATCCAAGGAGTAAGGCAGAGTTGATAGCACTTTCCCGAGCCTCTACCGTCACCCCTTATAATCTAAACTAAACAATTTTACTTAGATTGCTTTTCTTAGGTTTTGTTCCTAGGCTCTCTTTTGTACAAGCGAGTTTGTAATTGTGAGTCAAAGTTCAGTCCTCCTATAAAACTGTTCTGTTATATGATAATCAATGGCAAATACGATGGCGACTCTGCTGGGGACTAACTTCACCACTGTCAAGAAGTTGGTGCCTCAATTAGACGCAGCCAAACTTGGCTCCACGCAACAAATGCTGGTTGTTCGCTTCGACCAGCAAGCGTTTGAAGAGATGCTATCCGAAGGGAGCGCTAGCCTAATCTAGAAGCGAGTTAGCACAAAGAAGGCCCGCAGGACGTGGAGGCCCAAAACTGTTGCATCTCCCCGAGCTCTGGAACAAGTTTTCTCTGCTGCTCAAAACGGCGAAGAAGACTCGCATGCGGCCCCACTTCAGGCGGCAGAGGACCCTGTTGTCTCTAAGTCCGACAAAGGAAAACACTACGATGCTGGACTTGCGGGGGCAAACAGGAACTCCATAGGGTCCAAGAAAAAGCCGCATGAGGGGATGGGTCGCAGGAAGAATGCATATGCGGCCACCAATCCTAGCCGCAGAGAGAACGCATATGCGGCCACCAATCCCAGCCGCAGAGAGAACGCATATGCGGCCACCAATTCCAGCCGTATGGAGAAAGCTTATGCGGCCAGCAATCCCAGCCGCGGGGAAATGGCCTATGCGGCATCCAATCCCATCTGCCGGCCATCTGCCCTATGTGGTCGTGTTCAGTCTTCGACCGCCTCTCATGCGGTCCTGACATCAGAAGCTCCAATGAGGATATGCTAGACCCTATACGGCACAGTTTGGACTCTTCCTACTACGTGCCCTTGGGTGCTAGAACGAAGAAGTCTAGGACAGCGCGGGCTCGTCGAGCTCAGTCAGCTGTCCCAACCTCTGACCATCAGAGAGTTTCGCTAACTGTTATGCGGGCCTCTGATAGAAAGCTGTATAGAATCGCCCGTGTCCAGCCCCCGATGGCAAACGGACAGGGTGGTTCCCAAGAGTCTCCCAACAATGATCGAGGGCAAGTACTTTTACTAGCCCCGCATCAGGAAGCAAACATGATACCAACGCACTCGTGTGCTCGGGATTCCCGGGCCCACAAAAGGAGTGTAAAGGTTGATCGAGATGTCCTTGACTTGCGAGATGTGATCCTTCACAAGCGCAAGGAAAGAGAAGAAACCTTGGTGTGCAAAGAGTCCTTCCATGGACGTCACTACACTCAAGTCGTTGTCAATTGCTGCTGCAATAAGACAGCAGTACAAGGGGACCGGCAGTCCGTCTTCCAACGACTGCAGCAGCCAGGACCGGTCCTACAACAAAGCTCGGGAAATGAGGTGCTTCCTTTCACCTCCTGTAACTCTACCCGGAAGGTCCCTATCGGCAAAGGAGGGAAGAAAATAAATACCTCTAGTCCGACAATTTCAACGAGCACGGCCAAGAAACTCTCATCTAAGCAGTTGTCCACAACTGTCACATGAGGAGTTTATTAAGGTACCCGCTCAAAAACGAAATCTTCAACACTGGAGGATTCATCATCTACATCCCTAGGGGTAGTTGAAGTTGGGGGTAGCACTCCTCGGAACATCCATAACAATCCGCTGTTTCAAGAAGATGAACCAGGGGAAACAATCCCCCCAACAGACTCAGACGTCCCTGAAAACGTCCACAAGTGCCAAGACGAGGCAACCTCCTATACAGGGGGTGGCACTTCCTCCGAGTCTGAACCAGAGGAGAATATTCCCACATACCCCGATGACTTCTCTATGCGAGGTTATGATTCGGAGGGCACGTCTTCTACAGTTTCTTCCACTTCTCCTAATGTGAGAACGACATTCATGACTGAGAATGATCAAGACGGTCCCAGTGATCGGCAGAGCCTCGACACTCTCGAGGCCATACTTCAAACCCTGGTCAAGTCAGTGGATGAGATCAAGGCGGCCCTACTGGCTCTCCAAGGAAGGACACCTGGACAAACAAGCTTGGGTCCCGCCGTCAATGCGGACTCAAACACAAATGCGCCAACCCCAGGCGACAATCCACCCAAAATTTTGCCTCCTACTACTACAGAAGAGGATGGGGAGGCCAGAAGAGAAGTCCAGGAGCTCCGTGCAATGTTTCACGCCTGAGAATCCTCTCAAGATCTCAGGATACGACAGCCGTATCCCGTCACATGGAGAGATGTCCCCTTCCCTCCACGATACAAACCATTCAATATCAATCCATATGATGGAAAGACCTCGACGAGCCGGTACATGACCTACTTCGAAGTCACAACAGACCATCTGTCGCATGACGATGCCATCCTCACGAGGTTGTTCATTGGGGCATTAGAGGGGGTCGCATTCGATTGGTACCGCAACTTACCGGATAACTGCATCCATTCCTTTGCCGACTTTAAACATATGTTCCTGGAAAGGTTCTACGAGCTGGGACAAGATGTGATAATGTCAACCCTCATGGACGTTGTTTAAGGAGAAAAAGAGCTGGCAAGGAATTACATTGAGCAGTTTTGCCAAACCGCGATGAAATTGCCCTCGGGTAACCCAGACTCTTCTTTAATTGAGATTTGCCAAAAGAGGCTACTCCCCACAATCAGCCTCTGGATGGGGAAAAGTCAATTTAAGGACTGAAAGACCTTCTTCATCAGCGCCACTAGCGCAGAAGCAAAATTGAAGAAGGCTCGTCAACTGGGATTGCATATCTCGGATGGAGAGGATAAGGGCAAACGCCCTAATGCCAACAACAACAACGGCGGTAGTTCCTCTAACAACCGAGACACCAAAGGCAAACAGGCTATGGTGGCCGACACAGCCTAGAAGCCTGAACCAAATTAGGTAGAGAAGCAGTGGCCTCAGGTGACTTACTCCTTCAAGGATAGCCATGTCAAGCCCATCTTTGACATGCTCTTGCAAGGAGATAGAATTCATCTCCCTCCGTCGAGATGTGAACCTCGACCTGCAGAGATGGAGAGCCCGAAGTACTGTCACTTCCACTGCTACGTCCACCACGCTACTCAAGACTGCTTCCAATTGAAGCGGTACATCCAGAACTTCATCGATTCCAAGGCTCTGGCCATTGATTTCAAGGAGGTAACCGTGGCTGCCAATATGGTGTCGGTCCAATTCGGCAGCTTCCCTCCAACGAAGACTCAAGATGGCATAGTACCCATCCCCCGGGCAACAATGGAGGTCACTAATCTGCTGCCTCCCCAAGACCAGACGACTGGGCTGGTGCCCCTCACCACGTCAAGAGGGGAGGTCATGTGGGTCCACCCGGACTTGGTGCCTGAAGTAACTCAGTCAGCATCGTTCTCTACCGGCAAGAAGAAGGATGGGAAAGCTATGTCCTGCCACACAATCTCAGCCGGCATCGAAGAAGCAACAGCTGTTGTTACCCGGTCCGGTGCATAATCTCAACCCATACCGGGTAACTCGGCTGAAAATCGTCAGCCGGCCACTACTGATGCCCCAGGACCTTCAAGCCTCCGTCGGCCGACAAGCCTAAGCCAAAAGAGACCCGCTTCGATAAGCCGCTCCATAAAGACGTACCTCGGGGGCTAGAGAGGCCTTACAATTTTGACATCCTAGCACAATTGGCCAACACACCAGCCAAATTGTCATTATATGAGCTCTTGAGACTCTCCAAGGATGTTCATGTCGCATTGAGCGAAGCACTCCAGAATGCCGATGCTTATTTGGCTCAGGTCAAGCTTACAGGGGAGAGCCCGCCAGCGGATTTCTAGGACAACGCTTGTACAGGTGCAATGCCCAACATCGTGTTCACTCCACAGGATATGCTCATTAAAACCAACCTGCACGATCGCCCTATGTATTACACTGGATACGTCAGCGATATCAAGGTGGATCGGATGCACATTGATCCCGGTTCTTCAATAAGCATCATTCCAAAGAGCTTGCTCCACCTCCTGCGCATCCCTATGCATCGGCTGACACCTACCAGCACCGTCATCAGCGGTTTTAATTCAGGGAGAAGCTATCCTATTGGGAAGATTCGCCTGAAATGCCAAATTGGCGACCTCCAGTCGGAAGTGACTTGCTACGTCATAGACGCAGATACGTCCTACAACATTCTCCTGGGGCGTCCGTGGATACACGATTATATGATCGTGCCCTCCACATTGCACCAGTGCTTCAAATATGTCGACAAGCACGGCTTCATAAGAATGGAATTCGTCGACATCGATCCTTTCAAAGGGGTTGAATCCTACTATTCGGATTCCTGCTTGTACGAGAAATCAAAAAGGCACATGATCAAAGTGGATGCTCAAGAGCAGATAGAGGCTACAATAGGATCAGAAGAACCTCTGAAGATCCATCTCCAGCCTAGCAAACCAGGCAGAACTGCACCTCTTATAGTCACTCTGCGTAAAGAAGAAGCCAGTCTACCAGTGCTCACTGCACAAAAGGAGCAAATAGTTATCCGACTTCCAAGGTCTATCCAAGGGCCGAGACCCACTGAGGAGCCACTGACAATCATACTGCCAAGAGCCGGCCAACAATAATCAGAAGAGATCAATCCTTCTGTTAAGCTGATGATCATTCGTCTTCCCAGGACAAGTCGATAGCCAAGCGCTAAGCCAGGGACTGCTAGTGAGCCAACGACTCTACGTCCAGCACCACTAGTAGAACCCTTGATAATCAAGCTACCCAGGTCATTCTCCCAATCCTCAATAATGAGGGGGTGGCTGACCAGGAGCTAGGGACAAGTCGACAGCCAAGCTCTAAGCCAGGGACTACTAGCGCACCAACGACCCCATGCTCTGTACCACCAGTGGAACCCTTGAGGATCAAGCTGCCCAGGTCATCCTTTCTGTCTTCATTAATACAGGGGGTGGCTGAAGAGGAGCTAGAGCTAGCCAAATATGTGGCTGTGCACACTGATGTTCCTTCTGCTGATGATGTAATCCCATCAGAAAAGATACCATATTTTATCAATAAAGGGCTATCTTTGAACTACCTCAAGCTTAACAAGCTTCATATAATGTATGCTATGTAACAAGGTATGGGCATCAACTTACATACATAAGTGACAAATATCTATACCACAAACAAACTTACTCCCGTGGAAGGCACTTGCTTCATAGTCGAGGGAGAAGATCATCCAATCATCTTCGGCCGAAAGAATAATCAACAGTCCTTCAGGCCAGAAGAAGTCGATCTTGAACCCGACACTGGAAGACTACCCCTTTATCTGTATAGATCCCGATCCAAGTACCTGATGCAAAAACAGGGGTATGATATGGAGGCTACGCCAGGCTTGAACTATGGCACCGGCCGGCGATTACCTTTGCAATTGCCCGTCCCGGCTGGTAAATTACGGGATTATTATAGCAAGACCAGACATGGTCTAGGCTATATTACACCTGCAACAACTTCCGAGAGCTCGGATGAGGAATACGGATGGCATTCACATTCGACAGGATCATCCACTTCCGATTCGGATGTCAGCATCGGGGACGTACTCAGGCAAGCTTGGTCTGTCAACATGGCATTTGCTGACACCTACAAAGAAGACGAAGACGTACCCGAACTTCTCGAGTTAGAGCCTCGGGTCCAACAGCTAGATGCACAATGGAAGAAGCATTTCGAACAAAAAGATCCCCCTACCAAAGATAAAGTTATGCAAGTTGACCTCGGCGATGAATCCTCTCCAAAGCCAATCTTTGTTAGCAAAAGTCTGATAGACGAAGAGCGGGAGTCGCTATTGCAACTTGTCAGATAGTATATTGACGTGTTTGCCTGGAGCTATGAAGACATGCCAGGGTTAAACCCCGAGATTGCACTCCATAAGCTCAACATTCGTCCGGACGCAAAGCCGGTCAAGCAACAGCAACGACGGTTCTGCCTAGACATCATGAATTTCTTCGAAGCTGATGTCAACAAACTAATAGCCAGCGGCTTCATCCGTGAGGAACAACATCCAGATTAGGTAGCCAACATAGTACCGGTCCTTAAGAAGAATGGAAAGATCCGAATTTGCATCGACTTCCGAAATCTGAACGAAACATGTCCTAAAAATGAGTTCCCTCTTCCTATTACGGACATATTGATTGACAAAACATGTGGCTTTGAGCGCATGTCAATCATGGATGACTTCTCAGGATACAACCAAATCAAGATATTCCCTGACGACGAAAAGCATACATCATTTTGAACGCCGATTGGCGTGTACTGTTACACAGTCATGCCCTTTGGTTTAAAGAATACCGGCACCACATATCAACGAGCTATGAGTGTCATCTTCAGAGATCACCTGCGTAAGACAGTGGAATGTTACGTCGACGACACCGTCGTCAAAATCCATTCTAAGGAAGACCATCTGCACGATCTGAGGACAGTATTCGACCTGATGCGAGCACACAACTTGAAGATGAATCCCACCAAATCTTTTTTGGGCGTATCCAGTGGAAAATTCTTGGGTTTTATCATTACCTCCCAGGGAATCCAAATAGACCCTGAGAAAATGAAGGCAATCATGGAGATGGGTCCCCGACAAATCTTCGAGAACTCAGAGGCCTTCAAGGGAGGCTAGCTTATATCAGGAGGTTTATTTCTAATCTCTCTGGATAATGTCAACCATTCACATACCTCACGAAGAAAGGCGTCTCCTTCGTATGGGATGAGGAGTGCCAATGTGCCTTTGACAACATTAAAGAATATCTGTCGAACCCTCCAGTCCTGGTGGCCCCGGTCACTGGAAAGCCATTTTTGCTTTATGTACGAGCGATGGAGCATTCCTTCGGTGCTCTACTAGCACAAAACAATGATGCATGGCATGAACAAGCTATCTATTACCTCAGCCGAATGATGATAGGACCTGAGCATAGATACACCGCCGTGGAGAAGGAGTGTCTCGCTTTGGTGTTCGCTATTCAGAAGATGCGACACTATGTTACAGGACAGACCATCCATGTTATATCACAAGTCAACCCCCTCAGGGTTCTCATGACCAAACCAGGTGCACTCAGCTCTCGCCTCGCTACCTGGGCGATATTTTTGTCTTCCTACGACATGATCTTCGTCCCGCAGAAGGCTGTTAAAGGTCAAGCTCTGGCAGACTTTTTAGCGTCCCATCCAGGTTCGAAGTCAACCAGAATATATGAAGAGATCCCAGACGAGGTTGCCAATTCAAATATGGCTTCCCATGATACTGTTTGGCGAATGTTCTTCGACGGTGCTTCAAGAACCGGACCCAAGGGCAATATCGTCGTTGGGGTCGGAGTGGTACTGATTTCTCCCTCTGGATTGGTGATCAATCGGGCATACTCACTCACGGAACCTTGTTCAAACAACGTGGCCGAGTACAACGCCTTGGTTATCGGCCTCCGACTTGCAAAGGAACTGGGGGTAGAGTACTTGAAATCTTATGGCGATTCACAGTTAATAGTTAATCAGATCCGGGGTTCTTATGAAGTTCGCCATGAAGACATGATCCCTTATCATCAAATAGCAATCACCATCATTACGTCCCTGAAAGGATTCTTCATAGAACATGTTCCCAGACTCCGAAACATTGAAGCCGATGCCTTAGCAGGTCTTGCCGCTTCTCTGGCAGTTCCAAATCAAACTCATCATTTGGTTGACGTAATAGGCCATGAATTGGTTTGTCCTAAGAACAACGTGCAATTTACTGTGAGTTACTCTTCCCTGGCGGTCGAAGAAACATAGGACTGGAGACTTCTATTTATTGACTTCATAGTCTATGGTATCTTGCCGAAAAATCTGAAAGAAGCCACTTCTATTAGAAGACGTTCTCTCAGATTCTTCTACGATACAGAGACAAAAATGCTGTATCAGCGATCCTATGATGGATTACTGCTCCGATGTTTCTCAAATACAGAAGCCAAAGAAGCTGTGCGCGAAGCTTACGACGGCATTTATAGGGCCCATCAACCTGGCCCGAAATTACAAGACCGCCTTCGCCAGACGGGCTATTACTGGCCTACTATGATAGCAGATGCGATAGACTATACAAGAAAGTGTAAGGTTGTCAGGTCCACGCAGATTTTATACACCAACCATCCGAATTCCTACATCCGACGGTGGCATCCTAGCCATTTGAGGCATGGGAAATGGATATTATTGGTCCAATCATCCCGCCTTCATCCAGAGGATACCGTTTTATACTGGCAATTACAGACTACTTCTCCAAATGGGCGGAAGCTGTTCCGCTCGTAGAAGTGAAGACATCAAACGTGATCAACTTCGTCAAGCATCACGTCATTTATCGCTTTGGACTACCTCGAAGGATCATCCACGACAATGGTCCGCAGTTTGCAAGCCACGCCTTCTATCGATTTTACGACAAACATCAAATTCAGAATGTTGCTTCAACACCATACAACCCGGCGGCTAATGGTCTGGCTGAAGCATTCAATAAAACCATAATCAAGATGCTCAAGAAATTCGTGTCCTCAAACAAACGCGACTGGAATGAAAAGCTTGGCGAATGGTTATGGGCGTACTGCACTACAGTCCGGACAGCCACTGGAAACACACCATTCTTTTTGGTATACGAAAGTGAGGCAGTTCTCCCCTTGGAAACTCAGATTCCCTCGCTCCGTGCCGTCCTCACTTACCGATTAACGACGGATGATAATTACCGTCGTCGGCTACAAGAATTGGAGGCCTTAGATAAAAAGCGCCTACTAGCTCAACAACGAATCGAGCTTTATCAAGCACGCATCTCTGGAGCCTTCAACAAAAAAGTCAAACTGAGAACATTTCAAGTAGGCGATCTCGTTTTGGCAGTTCGGAGGCCGATGGTTATGACTCATAAAATCGCCGGCAAGTTCCAACCCAAGTGGGAAGGCCCATTTATCATTGAGGCTGTATTCTCTAATGGTTCATACTGTCTCGCAAAGCAAAACGAAGACTTGCTCATGATGCCCATCAACGACAAGTTCCTGAAGAAATATTATGTCTAAACGATACACTCCGAATCAACTGGATTGTTGAGTTATGTACCCTTAGGTACCGCTGAACTTACACTCTGGTCACTCCAAATGAATTCATATCGCATCTTCTGGGTAGCAAGTCATGTATGATCATACCTCTAAACTTCCTCCATAAAAGAGCATTCTCCTCATAATCTATTACCCGCGCTTTCAGTGCATAAAAAAGGGTAACAGGTCCACAAAATTCCCGAAACAACCACGTCGATGTCACCTCTGAGTTGTTTCTCTTCCATCACAAACAAATCACCCCTTACATAGAACTTCCACGTCCATATTACCTTTGAGTTGTTCTATGTATTCTTCGTTGAGTCCACTCCTGCCACGTCCTCATTACCTCTGAGTAGGAAGACTCCGTTGTAAAACCCCCATATTTACTACGTCCTCATTACGTCTAAGTAAGTATGTTGGTTTTCTTTCGACTTATTATCCGTACCCAAAACCAGGGTACGCCAAGGATAATAGGCCCACAAATGTCCACAGTTGACCACAAATGTCCACAGTCGGTCATAAACGTCTGCAGCTGACCACAAATGCTGTACTAGGTCCTCTAGTACATGTGCCTCTTTTTTCACCATTACATGCCTCTGGAGCCCAGCTGTTCCATGGCATTCTTTCGCCTAATACCAAGAACTTCCATGTCCGCCTTGCCACAGAGTCGTTCTAGGTATCTCTATCGAGCTTATTATCCATACCTAAAACCAAGGTATACCAAGGGTAATAGGTCCACAGAAAGTTCCCAGTGGGGCAAGTACCGTAACACCAAAAATACTATACGAACACAACAGGTACCACAAATAAAGGATGAAGTAAACATATTCATTCATTTAAAATCAAAAGTCCTATATTTACCTGGGACCAAGTCCCAATTAAAAAAGAAAAAATGGAGGGATACAATAATGAAAGAGAGAAAAATCCGATCACGGCTCGGCGACACACAGTTCTCTGAGACGGTCCTTCAGCTTGGTCGTCGACCGCTCAATCCTCAGTGTGGCCCGACGTTCAGCCTCTTGAGTCAACTTCTCTGCATCCTCCAGATACGCATGTGCCTTCCAATCGTCTTCAAGTTTCTTCAGTGAACACTGTAAGGCAGCAGAGGTTCGGGTGACCTGGTCGGTCTCCCGAAAAATTAGCTCCTTATCTTTGCGGGAAGCCTAGAGCTCAGATTCTAAAGAAGCCAATTTCCTCTGAAGCTGGAGGATCTGCTCGTTGGTATCGGCTATCCCGCGAGATGCGGCCTCTTCCCGAGCGATACAGTCATCTCCTCTGCGGCTTAGTTGATCGTACTTCAGAGACAGATCTTGAAGGTCCTTCACTAGAGCTGGCTTGGATGTATCCCGTACCGTCCTTACCTTTTCCATGGCGGTTATAAGGAAGGCGCGCTCCTGATCTATTGCTAAAGACATATCGATTAATCGCAGTCCTTGAAACTGAGCCACGAGCTGATCAGCTTTTACTAATTTAGGCTCCAAGAGCTCGACCATCCCTGCCCCGTCGGGGAGTGTTCTGAGGAGTTCAATCTGACCGTGGGCACATTGACGAGCCAATGCAAAAGATGTCCCCCTCTCCAGGGTAGCTTCGACCCCTCATTTCAGATGGCGGTAAAAACTATCAATCACGTCCTTCGATGATTCATCCAGAACTTCCGAAGGAGACGGTGTCAAAGGAAAAGTAGATGGCAGAGTTGAAGACGGTTGTGAAGAAGATGCACCAGAACTTGATGTCCCTATCACTAAGGATGCAAGTTCCGAGCGGTAGGACGCCTGAATAGCAGTCATCTCCTTCTCTGCAGCCCGAAGGATTCAAAGACTGGGCAGTACAGAAAGGTCAACCTCCGGTGATAGAGTTACATTAACAGAGGAGGGTGCAAGGACCATTTCTCCCCGCCCCGGCAGTTCCACTACGTCTCCTCCTGAACTCGACCCGGCAAGAGGTTCCTCGATAGTAGTTGGAGGAGAAGGAGGCATACTTCCTTCCACTAGATCCCCTCTGGTGACTTCTTCCCAGATGATGTCCGTCGTCGACAGCAAAAGAGCAGGACCTGTATGTCCGGAGCAACCATCGATCAACTTATCCTGAAGGATATGAAGATAGAGCAAATGAACCTCCTCACTAGTCAAAATATGACATAGCTTACCAGGGGAGGGTCACTGAGGCTGAGGCTCACTCACAGCCACCGTATCCTCTTCAACGGCGACACTTGAGCCAATTGCAGCTGCTTCCTCTGCCCCAGCCGCCCCGGAGGTGGATACGACTGGATCAGCATCAATCGGCTGAGATTCAGCAACCTCGGGGACTGATTCAGGAAAGCCCATATCGTCCCTAGTGGGGATGTCAACAGCAGGAGGAATCTCAGCTGTCGCCAGAGCGACCGTGGTGGAAGGAAGCTCGTCAGTCATAGCACCAATTAAGGTGGCTTTAGCCGGGTCAACCTCAGAGGCGGTAGCCGGCTCTGGGGAGTTCACTTCTCCTGACGCCTACAAAGAAAAGGAAAATGATCAGATTATATTTCAGAAAGAAAGAACTAAAAAGATGGTCGTAACTCGATTCACCTCCGAAATGGCTTCGACGTCCTCACTTCTCTCCCTAATGCTCGACCCGCGAGGCTTGACCGCGGCCCATTTTCGGGAGTAAGTTATGCTGCCGGCAGAGGATTCACGCCTGCTTCATTTTCGTGAAGGACTAGGCGCAGCAAGGGGCAGATCTGCCACCGAATCGTCTGCAGGAAGAGGCAAGTTATCAGGGTCATCCTCTTCGTCCACATTGATAGACTCCGAGTCAGACATATCAACTTTCCTCCCCTTCTTAGTCCTTGGCTTCTCCTCCAAGCCAGTACCAATAATCAAGCTGGTACTTGGGTCAAAATCTCTTGGGAGCTTATTCACCATTACATGGTATAAGGTCACCATGTACAAAATGTGTCCCGACTCTCTAGCATCGAGAACGGAGAAGCTGGCACGGGTGTGAACCGCGCTATAATAGTGCCAAGCCCGGATGCCGTCAAGAACACTACCCTCAAAACCTAGACAGGAGCTGGGATAGTCCAAGAATATTTGACTGTACCCAAATTGTCGAAAGAATCGACTGGGTAAGTAAGGCTCCAGAAAGACAAAATTACGGTTGCGATACACCAGATGTGCAGGACAAATGTTCTGCAACCAGAGGAGCATCTTCTCGGACAAGAATTGGGGAGATGCAGCACCAACAAGATGCACGTCTCTTATTTCTCCATCAGTAAAATGAGGAACATACACGAAGAAGGAATATCTGTCTACTCGCGCCAGCGCCATCCGACAGGCTGGCATGGTAGTGTACTCCCAGGGCATACGGCGGTACTGGAAGATGAATGTATCATCAGTAGTTACGTCATCCTCTGGGCCAGGCCTCATCAAAGACGGGCAATGCATCAACATCCACCCCATCAGATAATGATAGGGTAGCTCGATTCGTTCAAAATCCTTCACCGTATCACTAGCAATGACTTTGGACGAGAAGGCACGGAGGCCACGATATATGCTGCATACCATGGCGGGGAGTAAAGCTAGTCTGGCCCCAATGACTAGCTTCACCACAGGAAGGATCAGGTTACGGCTGATTCTCTCAATAGCACCAGTCCCTTCCGAAACTACACAGTTCTATAGCCACACCATCAGAAATCCTGCCAGGAGAGCCTTATCAGACATCTTCTGGGTATCTTGATAAAAGTAATTAAAGGTGTCAGATTGGCTCCCAAATCTGTCACCCGTGGTTTTTACCCTCTTGGCAGTCAACACCTGGTTCTGCACCTCCTCCCGGGTTCGAGGACTTCGGGGGAAAACCTGGCATGAGGCGCCTAGCTCAAAAAGGTAACTGAGCTAGGTCTTGGTGTGAGGAAGGTTCCCTTCCGAGCTATCGTTCTTCTTCTTCGACATCTGTTGGCACGTGCTATGGAGACATAGCAGTTCCCGGTAAACAGCCACAAAAGCCGGGAACCGTCGCTCCAATTCCTCGAATTCTTCATTCGTAGGGGTATACGCCTCAAAAACTTCATCTCCCCAAGGCAGCTTGGAGACCACACACATCTCGTAGAGAGTGAGTCCTATTTCCCCTCCGGGTGTGAAGAAGGTCCCCGTACGACGGTTGTACATCTCAAAAAGAGCCATAAATAGCTTCTTGTTTATGGGCAGACCATAACAAGTGCCCCGTATGGCATGATAAAGGCCAATCTCGAGCAGGAGTTCCTTGTATGTCCGCAAGATCCACGAGGTCAAGTTGATCCATAAAGGGGCCGGGTTCATCCAGTTCAGCAGCGACAGCCGACCTGTAGGGTAGGACCCCTTTTGAGCAATCTGGTTCATAAAAGTGTCAGCTTGGGAGAACCGAAAGTTGGAACCCTGTACGTTTATAAAACTGCCCGGGGCCAACCCCATCACAAAGCAGCTGATCGGTATCTTGCTTGCAACTACCGACCTCGATGTTTTATTATAGTGAATATCACCAACGAACATCCCTTGCTGGCTCAGGGTTAGGGAGTCCACCATTTTTCTGTCGATGGGCAGCATATTAAACCAGGACAACGGGAAATGATGTTCCACCTGAGGAATGTGAATCGCCATCCCGTTGGAAGAAAAACTCCAACTTTCAGATAAATCTAGAATGCTGGAGTTCTTTACCGTTATGGCATCCCCAAAGAGGAACGCGGGTTTCAGATGTGTGCCCCTAATTCCCCCGAGTTCATCATGCCCAAGAGAAAGAAGAAGGATTGGTTTCTGATATCCCTCAGCCTGTCCTCAGATTGATCTTTAGTGATTTGGGCTGACACATAATCGACCACATTGTCGAACCTCACACCCACAGCAGATTGAGCTTGACCTACCAAAAGTTCCCCCGAAGGATTGATCGAAAACTTCACTGAAAAGGAAAAAAGAAAAAAAAGTCAGAAGATAGCCAGAGAAAACCACTTAATGTTTTCTGAGCTTATGCGGCTCTGTTAGGTGGGTCTTCATGCGGCCCAGTTCATAAGGTGCTTATGCGGTCATGAGACGTTTCTCATGCGGCTCGGTCGTGAGACGTCTCTCATGCGGCTCGGTCATGAGACATCTCTCATACGGCTCGGCCATGAAGCAACTCTCATGCGGCTCGGTCATGAAGCAACTCTCAAGCGGCTCGACTATGAAGCAACTCTCATGCGGCTCGGTCATGAAGCAACTCTCATGCGGCTCGGACATGAAGCATACCCCATGCGGCTCAGTCATGAGGCGTTCATGCAGCCCATACGGCACAGCTTATGCGGATTTATCACACAGAACTTGAACAGTTCAGTAAAGACGAAAAAAAGCATCAACTATGTCGAGGCATAATAGAGAAAGGCCCGCGCATAAAACATACGACATAGCCATTGTGGTTAGGGTTTGGACTCATGTAGTTTTTTCCCAACGCTCTTACCATTAATAGGAGGATGAACGTCGGGGTGATTCAAACTCGCCGTGTTCGACGAGCAGGCAAGTCCTTTGCCCTTCGCTGTAGCACTGGAAGAAGCCTTGGGAGCCATTGATGATCGAGAGAAGAAAAGACGACGACTAGGGCAATGAAAAGTTGGAAGAAGGAAAGAAGGAACCTCTCTCCTCAAAACTACTCATACTTACAGGCTGGCAGAGGTGTGTAAATCGATAGACACCGCTTTGAATTTCGTGCTGCCTAAAAAATAAAGGCGACTCTTGGGATTCTATCCCCTTTCATGCAAAAGACGGCTCCAAATCATCAAAGCAAATCAAAGGTAATTAATGCTGAAGTAATGGGACGCCCACATGGCACGAAACCAGTATGCGGCCAGAGAGAAGCCTATGCGGCATGAAGAGCTTATGTGGACATACCCATGCTTCTTATTCAAAGTATTTCAATTTTACAAATTGAAAACTTTGAAGGGGTCTTGTAGAAGCATGGAAAAGAATAGGAATTTCTATGCGGCCCAAAATCTAGATGAAACTTCATGCGGCTCAAAACCTGGGGAGTTTCATGCGGCTCAAAATACCCGGGAGCTTCATGCGGCTCAAAAAGCCTCATGCGGCCCACAAATAGCAGGTGTAAAACCCCTAAATTTCTACTACGATTTTTTATATATAATTTTGTATTCATTTTTATATTTCATATTTGCACGTCGCATACGATTTCTCATGGTTGAATTTACGTAACGTGCGAGATTGCGTTCGTAATTTCTTGACGAGTACGAATATGCGTCGAGGTACATATTTAGAAAAACATTTTTATAAATTTTATTTTATAGGAAAAGTACATATGATAAATATTTTAATTTCAAAAAGAGTTATTTTATTCGTCATTTAAAAATAAATATTGATTTGGAAATTTTTGTTTATATAAGAGATATTCTAGATACTTGCGAAATTTGAAATTGGTTATTAATCTATTTTGTCATTTACAAAAGCTATTTTTATAATTTAATATTTAAGTAATATCCTTAATTTTTGAAATTAATTATTTTTATATTTATTAAATATGAAAATGATACTTGAGATTTTGTTGATTTTAATATTTGGTTAAATATGCTAATTTAATTTAGAAAAGATTTTATTGGAATTTGAATTAAATCAGTGGAGGTTTGTATTGGATTTGGAATTGAATGATTTAAAGTTTAAAGCGAATTTAAATTATATTATGATATTTTCTATTGGGATTTAAATAAATCCCAATCCCTATCCAACTGGAATTCCTACCTCCTATAAAAGGAGAGGTACTCCTCCAATTTCCACACCACAATCACAAGTGCATCATGTCTGTGACCATCCAGTCTCTTATTCCATATTTTACAACTGGGAGGTTTTCCTAAAAGCATTTTTGATTAATATAAAAGTATATTTTTGCCTAAATCCTATTTTTGAAAAATCTAGAGTTTTCCATAAAAATAATTTTTTTCCAAGTATCTACCAAAATTAGTTATCTAATAAAAATCTAGTTTCAAGTATTGAAAGTACCTTCTAAAAATAATATACATAATTCTTTCCAATACCTTCTTCAATTATCACCGTTGATCATGACTAATCCCATGTTCCTATTTTTTCGCGATTTGGACCACTACATCGACCATGGCTATTGGACTATTGAGACATGTCAAAGAACACCACACCACACCCAGCGACACACCAGGCAAGATACCTTGCCATTATACTGTTTATTTTCAGTTTGCATTTTATTACATATCACTGTTCATTTATTTCCAGTTCTTGATTTACTGCCTGCTCAGTGATATTAGATGTACTTTGTTATTTATCCTTTGGTTGCATATGGACCTAGAGTTCAGGGACTACCGTTGTAGAGTATTGCATATACCTTGACACAGTTGTATCACGAGGATGTGTGAGATGAGTAGCATGTAGAGGTTCTTGTGTGTGGGCTGATCCCCCATGTGCATGCGTTAGGGCTAACTGCTAATAGAGGCGTGTTAGGAGACTTAGTAGTTAGTAGCGATACATGGTCGTGGATACGACATGATAGGTACATTGGGTGGGGAGAATATTTCCTTATCGTATGGGCTTCTATTGCACTTCCCTTGTAACCCGGAAGCTCCGCTGGAGATACGGGTATGAGCCTCTCAGGTTGGCCACTGTCGTTTTTGAACGTCATGCTCTCGGTCACTGGTGCTCAAGTGGGGACTATACCAGATCCCATTACAGGCAGGGCTCATGCGACGAAAGGTTTGTTCTCACTGCATGTTCACTTTAGTTGATTAGTTTACCTTATTTGTGTCTTGTCACTTTCTTTAATTGTGGCATGTTTTATATTCAGTATTTATATGGCATGTTGATGTATCTTGTTACGTCCCTCTGAGGACCTGGTTATCTCGCCAGGTGTGTGTTATTGTATTCCTGCAGGTGCTCTAGCTAAGGCCATGACTTGCGCTCTATTCATCGAGATGTTGCTCTTGGATCGCCATCTCCTTGCTCTACCAAATTCCTTTCCTTGTATATTTCGTTCTTATTAAAATTTGTTGGTAGTGGACTTTGTCTCCGCCCAACGATTGTATACATGACAAATTCAAAGTTGTTTTTTTATCATAATTATCTTTGTGGATGAGATTTAGTACCTTGGTTACTGCATTTTACAGCTTATGTGTATATACGAGGGTCCATATACTTCGTATGTATACAGCTGGCATGGTTACGTTCTAGTCCTACGTATTTTGGGACTGGGGCGTTACAGCAGGGAGCCTTATGCGATTCGAAAGCAGCCTAAGCAGCTGGCCATAATTACTCTGACATAAAGGCGATAGCTCTGATAGAGATGATGGCTCTGACATAAAGACAAGATGTGACATGCTCCTAAAAAGACGAAAAAATCATTATGATATCCGGCACAGTGACAGTTCCAAAGAAGACTCTTCATGCGGATCACCTATGAGACACCCTTTATACGGATTAGTCATGAGACAACTCTCATGCGGCTCGAGCATGGATCATCTCATGCGGCTCGGTTATGAGACGTCTCTCATGCGGCTCGGTTATGAGACGTCCTTCATGCAGCTCGGTCATGAGACGTCCTTCATGCGGCTCGGTCATGAGACACTCTTTATACGGCTCGGCTATGGGACAGTCCTTCACGCGGCTCAACCAGGATGCATCATTCATGCGGCTCGCCGCAGAGTAGCAGTTGAGACACGTGGCAGAAATTGACCAAGTCTTAATAGTTCGAATTTAGTGCAACAAATAGATCATGATCAGTCTTAACCAATTCCCAGCTGCCCACTCCTTGAGGCACAGTTACAAGGATGTGGCCTAAAATTAGCCACGTGGCTGTACACCCCATTACTCATGAATTCCTATAAATAGCAAGGTGCTATTCCCTTGCACACACACAGAGAGATATACACACACCCGGGCAGAGAGAGAGAGAGCATTTTCTTTACCGGAGTCGAGGTTGCGTTCGATCGTCCAAAGAGTAAGGCAGAGTTGATAGCACTTTCCCGAGCCTCTACCGGTACCCCCAGAATCTAAACTAAACAATTGTACTTAGATTGCTTTTCCTAGGTTTTGTTCCCATGCTCTCTTTTGTACAAGCGAGTTTGTAATTGTGAGTCAAAGTTCAGTCCTCCTATAAAACTGTTCTGTTCTACGATAATCAATGGCAAACAGCATTATCTTGGTCAGTGATGTTTGCAAGAGGCAGAAAGTTTCTCTGGAAGGCCAGGAATTGAGTGAGTGTTTACTCGTAATACCACTTTCGAGCTACTACATTGTACGCTGGATGGATTGGTTGAGTATGCACTTTGCTAGCATAGATTGTAGAGGAGGAAGAGTTTTGTTCAGCCCGCCAGGAGAGCCAGAGTTTGAGTTTGCCAAAGGGGTAGCGGAGCAGGGTGATAGTATTATTTTTGGAGCTTTGGTGGAAGATAAGGAGTTGCCTCATCCATTGATATATGAGTTTATAGATGTATTTCCAGATGAGTTGCCAGGGTTGTCGCCTGAAAGGAATGTTGAGTTCTCTATAGACTTGGTGCCGGGTGTAGAGCCTATTTTGTAGCATGTCTATAGGGTAAACAACATCGAGTTGGCTAAGTTGATGTCATGACTCACACCCAATATAGGGGCACGAGTGCGAGACGACACCCAGCTTACGTCGCGACATCGACAGTAGAACGCTGTCTATGTCTACTAAACTAACTAACAATACAATATCATAACCTGTCAAGATAATCATCTCCAAATATTTAGAGAAAGTCTAACATAAATATAATACAAGTCCAGGAGTCAACTACCTCAAATATAAGTCTGAAATAATAACATGCCAAGAGTTATAAAGCCGGAGACAAATCCAGTACAAATCTAGCCTAACTAAGTCGCTAATAAGGCCTCCTCAGCTGGAGCTAAACCCTCCTGAATCAGTGTCTCCTGGTCTATGCCTAGTACATCTTGTGTGCCGTAGTAAGTTTGGCAACTATCAACTGAATCGTCTAAAAATATATCCAGTCAAGATTGGAGCGAAGTATACCTCTAATAATAGTTTCAGTAAATGATAAAGGCTATGTCACAGTAAATAGAGAGAATATACAAGTTAATGTAGCAAGTACATGAATGGAACATATATAGAAATACTATAAATAAACAGAAGAACATGAATCATGTATAATAGTTAGAAAGTAACTATCTAAGTGAGTGAGCACTAATTTCAACATATGATTGGCTTAGAAACTTGTATGAGAATTTATGGCCTGGTTAATCATACATGCGGTATATGATTGACACTCATAGGAAACAATATCATGCACTAGAAGGGTATGATTACATATCTATACTACTACTCCCCGCCTCTGACTGGTATAGTGGATCCAACCATGGTAAGTTACGACACGGGATTCACTGAGAAGGTCACGAGCCTTCGTAGGAATCAGTGTTTATACAATGCACAAGAGCAACAATGGGGCTTGCACAAGGTATACCAAGACATATGGGAATGACATCTCATGACAAGATCTAGAAAATACCAATCCGTGTAACAAATGTGTCAAAAGATCATGGATATCTATACTAACTACAGAAAACATAGAAGATATCATAAACGAAAAATTATCAGAGAATGTACTCGCATGAGATCCGGTGTAAAGTATCAACAATATCCGATAAGGTGTCTCGAAGACCTAAATATGGAATATCAATATCAATTTGTGATTTGGAATAAAAAACATGCTATACTAGCTCAATACTAGGTCTCCAAGTCATTTCTAGGTCAAACTAGGCCATACCTTGCTAAACTTGGTCAAACTAGGTTGTACCTAGGTTTTTGGATCCATACCTTGCCATAACAAGGTACTCTAATCTATACTAGGTCAATATCCTATGTAATCAACTATATTGTATAGCTATATAGGCTCTATGATACAATACCTTAGCCAAATTACCTAAGTATCTATGTATTGCCTATACTTTACACAAGATAAAACCAATTACCTATACTCAATACCCTATACTCTATAACATAGGTATCTTCCAAACCTATGTGTCAACCCATTACCTAAACCTATAGGCTTCCTAAACCAATTACCTATCCCATTACCTAGGCACCCTTATAGGTAAACCAAAGCCTACCCATGCCCATTGCCCCTTACCTTGCCTAAACTACCTACCAATACACTCACACAAATATACTACACATGTGCCTACACTACCATGTACTAGCCTAACCTGTATCCATACTACAAGCCACCAGCTGTTGAAGCTCACTGATACCTCTCCTCCCTTGTACAAGTTGCTGCTGCAACTGCTACTGTTTCTTCCACATAGCAGTACACTGCTACATCCAATGCCCTGTGTACACAAGAGCCCTGCCCCTACACCTCTGAACAAGTTACTGTTTCTAAAACAACATGCTACCTAAAGTACCTGCTGTATAGTACAACATGCTTACCTCAGCTGCTGTTTCTCCTCCATTTCCCCCTTCTAACCTGTACAGGCAGCAAAGTCCTACACCTCGACAGGCTGCCCTACCTGTTCCCTTTATGATGTTGTTGTCCCCATTAATCCCCACTTTCTGGTACATGTATCAGTGCCAAGTGCACCTACACTTGACCCCCCTATTACTGCCGCAAACACAGGTGCACGATTTTCGGAATTTTTCCCAAAATAGCAGAAAACCTAATATAATTTTCACATAGAGAGTCATTTGAGTCTCAAAACTCTTTCTATGAGTAGTCCTAGTCCATGGGTGAATTTCTAAAGGTCAAATACCACAATTAGAGTCTAATTAGTAAAGGAAATGTGATATATACCTATTAGAAGATAAATTCCCAATAGAAAGCCAAATGGACACGATCCAGACACGTAGCTCCTAGCAAATAGACTCCTCTTCTTGTGCTCGTAGTCTCCAAGCTCCTAGGCTCCTTTTAGTAAAGAAAATGAGAGGGAGGGATGCGAATCTGTGTGGAATTTGAGAGAAATTGGTGGAGGAATGACTCAACTTGGGAAATAACACCAAAATAAGAAGAATAGGAACAATGAATTGAAATCAGAGCATGACTCCCTATCCATGGAGTGGTCGGCCATATAGGTTATATAGGTAGGGTTAGGCTAATCTACATTGTCTAATATCCCTCTAAATGTTGTCATGTGGGTGTAGAAGCATAAAAAATTACAGCTGATATAAGGCACAGGAGGGTGCTCTCGTCGCCCACCCTCTTCCTACCATGGTCCAGATGACATATGGCACAGGTTAGTGTCCCCCACTACCAACCTAACATCACAGAGGCGCAGACAGTGAGATGCGAAGACCAACCAAGGACGAAGACATTCTCAGGATGAAGTTAAGAAAAAAACACTCTTCTCATTGATCGTAGCTACAAGGGTCTATTACACAGGCCTATCGCAAGTACATAAGAAAGAAGTTTCTTGAATGTAATTTAGAAGGATTAATTACAAGGTCTATGTTACACATGTGAGAATAGAAATTTTTATGAACATAAGGGAAGGATCGTCTTCGATGTGCAGCTTTCACAGTATGATCGTCATGGGCAGAAGAGTAGTGTAATCTGGTATTAGTCTATCTTGACTATAGGTTTACACTAGTACACTTTGTGTGTATTGAACATAACCACTTGAGGTTGTTCTCTTTGTACTGACTACATAAGAGAACAAACACCTCTGTTATTATGGATGCTTGTGCTCTTAATCTGGATATAATAACGGACATGTATATGCAGTATGCATTACTTTGACTCATAAAAGAGTGAGATTCATTATGGATCAACAACCTCTATGAATTGGGTAATAACATTGTATGTATGATGGGATGTTGATTATAAATGGAATCCATGTCTCGATACATCGGGTTGATGATGTCCCCTTAAGGAGCTCATAAGGATTGTTATGTAAACCCTACAGGTGGATTATATCCGACATGACAAATAAAGTTGAGCGGTACTACTTAAGGATAAAAGATGTCGAATCAATATAGTTGTCAGTAACTTAATTTGATCGACGGACATACGATATCTTAACATGGGGAGCCAAACGAGCATATAATAAAAGAAGCCCACAAACATAATTTGGGATTATGAAGGTAGTGCAACAATAGCTCATTAGTGGACCGAGCTATTGTTAATTGGCCTGGATTGTGTGTTCCGACTGAACACGGGATATCCAGATCCATTAGGAGGCCTAACCCTAATTTCTCCTCATGGTCCCTGCCGTAGCCTATATATATATCCTTTATTCTCTGGTCGCCAGATTACTGATCATAAATCTGAAACTTTCTCTAAATTCGTGATTCACGTAAGAAGAGAAAGAGAGGAATGCCAAGGAGAAGAAAAGGTTGGAAGATCTTCGCCCACACGACGTCCAACTCGAGGAAGGAATACGTACAGAAGATCTTGGGGTCGTCCGCACGAGATTGCCAGGAATTACTTGTCTCCTTTCCGCCGCAGTTATAATTCGTGAACCCTAGTTTTCGCCTATGAAGGGTTAGAACACGTATTAGATCTGTTTAACTTTCTATCGATCAATACGCACACCAAAGAAAGGGTCCTGGGAATCCCCAGTTCCATCAATTGGTATCAGAGCCACTTTGGATCTACGTATTGATTGATACGTCTATGTTGTCCAATAAAACCTGTGCTGTGTAATAGTCGGTAGATGTAGATCTGTTCTAACTCGGTTTTACAGGCATCTTAGATCCAACTATTATGGTCCAATGCATGTTTTGATTGTGTTGTTTAAACCACGGACATGTCGTAGATGTTGTTGTTGCTGTGGATGTAATTAAAATCATGAGGGTTGATCGTGCTTATTATTTTAATTTTTCAATCTAGATTATGTGTGAACTCCTTCGGGAGGCATACGATTGATATAATTTTAATTATTTTTGATCAATCGTGATGGCGGTGGTGGCAGCTTCTGACGTCGGACGAGATGCTGGTTTTAAGTAGTTCAGAGGCAGACAGATGATTTTCGATGAAGGAATCGACAGCCAAAACCTTAAAAAATAAATTAGATCTGTGCAGTGCCAGATTTTAGATTCGAATAGTTGAGGACGGAGCAGCAAATATGACCATAATAGTTGGATATTTTCTCTTATTTTTGTCATTTTGATTTTTCTGATTATGCATGTTTATTATTGTGTGGTTGTTTTTTTGAAAAACCAAGCCTACATTAATAATGGACAACATGGACATAATATCAACTAGTAGAAAAACCCTCATTGTTAAATAACTAAGTGGGGGAGGATATTTATTTAGTATAAATCCTATGGTCTCCATTACTGGTTTGTAGGTGATATAATTATACTTGCATGTTGGCTTTAGTGCTTTCCTCCATGTCGGATGAGTATAATTATGGATCACTAGTACAAGCTTCCTTAGGGATAATTGTATAAAGTTACCTAGTATGTGTTCACTTCTCCATCTGAAGGAACTCATTACAAAGTAATGGAATTAGTATTAAGTAATGGTATACACTTAGATACAAATAATGGTATCCTCCCCATCGGAGTCACTGCTATTATTTGTATGACCAGAGCAAGACCAGCATATTAATTTTATTTGTCATAAAGTTATGTTGACATGATAGTAAAATTAATAAAAAAAATCTACTTGAATAAAGTTGAATTTGTATACGTCCACAGTATCGTGGCATGCTAAATTCATGGTGTTCAAGGTGTTGGTGAATTTCTTATTATTGTTTTGAGGGAATCAATATTTAGTTAATTCAAAAAAAATTTTGCCCTACATAATTTTATTTATGTGATTCTCATAATTTCAAAAAATGGGTTCTTTCAGTCCACTTATGGTGATTCTTAAAGAAAACAAACTTACTGGACCGAATTATATTGACTGGAAACGTAATTTGGACATTGTTCTGACTGCTAAGGAGTACAAATATGTACTTGTTGAGGAATGCCCACCTAAGCCTGATGCTAACTCCGATGAAGAGGTCAAAGAGGCTTATAAGAAGTGGAAAAAGGCAGATGAGATGGCGTGGTGTTACATTCTGGCATCTATGTCAAATGTACTGCAACATCAGCATCAGGCCATGGCCACTGCTTATGACATGATGTATAACTTCAAGGAACTCTTCGGACATCAGAGTAGAGCAGCTAGGCAGTTTGCTATAAAATGTTTGATGAATACAAAAATGGTTGAGGGTACACCAGTAAGGGATCATGTTCTCAAGATGATGGGTCATCTGAATGAGATTGAGATCCTTGGAGCTGAAATCGATGGGGAATCCCAGGTCGATATCATTCTCGGGACTCTGCCTAAAAGTTTTAACAATTTTTGCCTTAATTACAACATGAACAAAAGGTTGTATAGTTTGGCAAAACTTGCAAAAAAGCTACAGGATGCTGAATCTCTCTTTAGGCAGAGTGGTCATATTTTTGTTTCTGAAAAGGCTTCTACTTCTAAGACAAAAGGCGGTAAGAAGAAGAATAACATTCAGAAACAGGCAAACTCAGCAAAGAAGGGCATATGACCTCAAGACGCGGTAAAAAAGCCGCAAGGTAAATGTTTCAAGTGCAAAGGGTCAGGACATTGGAAGACTGATTGTCCACTTCTCAAACAAGGAAACAAAGAAGGTATATCTCATTTACTAGTTGTTGGAACATGTTTAGCGGTGTTATCTACCGGCACCTGGTGTGTAGATACAGGAGCCACTAATCATGTCTACAATACATTGCAGGGGTTCCCGGAAACCAGACGGCTCAGTGATGGAGAGATATGCTTGTTCATGGGTGATACTACAAAAGTATCGGTCGTTGCATTAGGAGAGGTTACTTTATCTTTTGGTAGAAATAAGTCTTTGACATTGAGAGATTGTCTTTATGCACCTTCACTTAGAAGAAATTTAGTTTCTGTTTCTATGTTAGTTAAGGATGGATATTCAGTTTGTTTTAATGACAATATTGTTATTAGAAAGAATAAACATTTTATCTGTTCTGGTGCATTGGTTGATAATTTGTATGTCATTAATCCTATTTCGCCCACAATATAACTTATGGAAATGAATAATATGTCATCTAACTTAAATAAGAGAAAATAACCTTCTTGTATGAACCAAACATATCTTTGGCACTTGCGATTGGGGGATATTAACCTAAGAAGGATTCAAAGACTGGTTGAAGATGGACCTTTGAGTTCATTGGAAGTGGAGGCACTACCAGTCTGTGAATCCTGCTTGGAAGGTAAAATGACCAAAAGGCCTTTTACGGCAAAGGGGTATAGGGCCAAAGATGTGTTGGAATTGGTTCATTCTGATTTGTGTGGACCCATGACTATCCAAGCTAGAGGTGGCTTTGAATATTTTGTCACATTTATTGACGATTATTCAAGGTATGGATATATTTATTTGATGCGCCGTAAGTCTGAGTGCTTTGAGAAATTCAAAGAGTACAAGGCTGAAACGGAGAAACGTCATAGAAAATGTATCAAGTCATTACGATCAGATCGTGGTGGCGAGTACCTCTTTAGAGAGTTTAGGAATTATTTATCAGAGGCTGGGATTGCATCCCAATTAACTGTACCTAGAACGCCCCAGCAGAATGGTGTAGCCGAAAGAAGGAATAGAACTCTTATGGAGATGGTTAGATCAATGATGAGTTATTCGGATTTGCCAGATTCGTTTTGGAGATATGCCTTAGAGACTGCAGCTTATATTTTGAACTTGGTTCCTTCTAAGTCAGTACCTCTTACTCCCACAGAGCTGTGGATTGGGCGTAAGCCTAGTCTGAAACATGTTCGCATTTGGGGTAGTCCAGCACATGTGCTGAATGGAAAAGCAGATAAGTTGGAATCTCGTACAGAAGTACGCTTGTTTGTAGGCTATCCAAGAGGAACGAAAGGAGATTTATTTTATAGTCCTAAGGATCAGAAGGTCATTGTTAGCACCAATGCCCGATTCTTAGAGAAAGACTATGTGATGAACCATAAACCCACAAGTAGAGTTGTTCTAGAAGAACTGAGACGTGAGACACCAAGTACTTCAGTACCAACAGTACAAGAGGATAAACCACAAATAACTGCACAACGTGTCACAAATGTTACACCACAACCGATAGTGCCTCGTCGTAGTAGGAGGGTTGTGATACAACCTGATAGATATATGTTCTTGGGAGAGTCGTCAGACTTCGTCCCTGAGGAACAAGATTATGATCCCTGTATCTACAATGAAGCACTCCAAGATAAAGATGCAGAGTCTTGGCATAAAGCAATGATATCTGAAATAGAATCTATGGATTCTAATCAGGTCTGGGAGCTTGTAGAAGTACCCGTTGGTGTAAAAGCCATTGGATACAAGTGAGTCTATAAGAGAAAAAGAGGATCAGACGGTAAGGTTGAAACCTTTAAAGCTCGGCTTGTAGCAAAAGGTTTTACTCAAAGAGAGGGTATCGATTATGAGGAAACCTTTTCTCCTGTAGCCATGCTTAAGTCTATCCGGATTCTTTTATCTATTGCAGCTCATCTCAATTATGAGATTTGGCAAATGGATGTGAAAACAGCTTTCCTTAATGGAAGTCTTGAGGAAGACATCTATATGAAGCAACCAGACGGGTTCATTGAAAAGGGCCAGGAGCATCTTGTTTGTAAGCTCAAGAAGTCCATTTATGGACTTAAGCAAGCTTCCAGATCTTGAAACATATGTTTTGATCAGGTGATAAAATCCTATAGATTTGATCATTGTCAGGATGAATCATGTGTATACAGAAAGTGTGACAAAAACGTGGTGGTTTTCCTAGTACTTTATGTGGATGACATCTTGCTCATTGGAAACAATATGAAGGTGTTATCTGATGTAAGGGTATGGTTATCCAAACAGTTTGATATGAAGGACTTGGGAGAAGTAGGTCACATCCTTGGGATCAAAGTTCTACGAGATCGCAAGAAAAGGATGTTGGGCTTATCCCAAGCTTCCTATATCGATACTATACTAACTCGTTTTAGTATGCAAAATTCTAAGAAAGGTTTCTTACCTTTTAGACATAGAATTTCTCTATCAAAGGAGCAGTGTCCGAGGACACCTAAAGAGATAGAGAACATGAAGGCAGTTCCTTATGCTTCAGCAGTAGGAAGCTTAATGTATGCAATGCTATGTACGAGAACAGACATATGCTTTGTCGTAGGCATGGTCAGCAGATATCAGTCTAACCCAGGATAAGAGCACTGGACTGCCGTAAAGCATATTTTAAAATACCTGAAAAGGACTAAAGAGTATATGCTAGTTTACCAGGCAGATAGTTTAGTTCCCTTGGGGTATACAGACTCAGATTTTCAGTCAGATAGGGATTCCAGGAAATCTACCTCAGGTTATGTGTTTACTTTGGGAGGTGGAGCCATTGTGTGGAGGAGTATCAAGCAAAAATGTATTGCTGATTCCACCATGGAAGCCGAGTATGTGGCAGCCTCTGAGGCAGCCAAAGAAGCGGTTTGGCTCAGAAACCTTCTGTTGGACTTGGATGTGGTACCTAGTTTGCCTTAGTCTATTATACTTTATTGTGATAATAGTGGTATAGTTGCAAACTTGAAGGAACCACGAGCCCATAAGACAGGCCAACACATTGAGCATAAGTACCACCTGATACGAGATTTCGTAAAGAAAGGAAAAGTTGCTGTGATCAAGATAGCATCAGCCGACAACCTAGCTGATCCCTTTACAAAGAGCTTACCAGCTAAGGCTTTTGACAGTCATGTTGAGGGAATGGGAGTCAGATGTGTAGCAATATGGCTTTAAGTATAAGTGGGAGATTTGTAACAGTATACTGAAAAGCAATGCTTTGAGTATAAGTCGGAGATTGTTAGGGTTATATACTAAAATCATCACTTTTGTAGTAACCTTATTTCCTTAAATTTTGAATGAGAATCATATGGGCAAATGTTTGCATATTGTATTTGTTGCAAGTGTTAATGCGATTGTCTGATATTCTATATTGTAGATAATATGGTGTGTGGTGTCACACAGAAGATCATATTATCAGTTCCCTATGGAGTATATAAATAGTTCACAACCTAGATGGACTTGGACAATCTATTGGAAAGGTTGTAGTGTAATCTGGTATTAGTCTATCTTGACTATAGGTTTACACTAGTACACTTTGTGTGTATTGAACAGGACCACTTGATGCTGTTCTCTTTGTACTGACTACATAAGTGAACAAACACCTCTGTTATTATGGATGCTTGTGCTCTTAATCCGGATATAATAACGGACATGTATATGCAGTGTGCATTACTTTGACTCATAAAAGAGTGAGATTCATTATGGATCAACAACCTCTATGAATTGGATAATAATATTGTATGTATGATGGGCTATTGATTATTAATGGAATCCATGTCCCGATACATCGGGTTGATGATGTCCCCTTAAGGTGCTCATAAGGTTGTCATGTAAATCCTGCAGGTGGATTATATCCGACATGACAAATAAAGTTGAGCGGTACTACTTAAGGATAAAAGATGTCGAATCAATATAGTTGTCAGTAACTTAATTTGATTGACGGACATACGATATCTTAACATGGGGAGCCAAATGAGCATATAATAAAAGGAGCCCACAAACATAATTTGGGATTAGGGAGGTAGTGCAACAATAGCTCATTAGTGGACCGAGCTATTGTTAATGGGCTTGGATTGTGTGTTCGGGCTGAAGATAGGATATCCAGATCCATTAGGAGGCCTAACCCTAATTTTTTCTCATGGTCCCTGCCGTAGCTTATATATATCCTCTATTTTCTGGCCGCCAGATTACTGATCAGAAATCAGAAACTTTCTCTAAATTCGTGATTCACGTAAGGAGAGAAATAGAGGGCTGCCAAGGAGAAAAAAAGGTTGGGAGATCGTCGCCCACACGACGTCCAACTTGAGGAAAGAATACGTGCAGAAGATCTTGGGGTCGTCCGTTCGAGATTGCCAGGAATTACTTGTCTCCTTTCCGCCGCAGGTATAATTCGTGAACCCTAGTTTCTGCCTATGAAGGGTTAGAACACGTATTAGATCTGTTTAACTTTCTATCGATCAATACGCACACCAAAGGAAGGGTCCTGGGAATCCCCAGTTCCATCAATATGCTCACACCATCTCCATTCCAATGGTGCATTCATCTCCTCCAGATCAGAAGCTTAAGTCACTTCTCTACAAGAGACTTGAGAACTCCCATCGCAACTAATGCAAGTCAACTGTCGCTCCAAAAGCACAGTAATTTCATCAACCTGAAGCACAAGCCTACTTGTCGCCTATAGCATAGTGACTCTGGTTACCCGAAACACAGCTTCATAAGTTGCTCTATATGCACAGAAGTCTCATCGTCATTCGAAGCCAAGTCCACTCGTCGCCTGAAAGTACAGAAGTTTCGTCGTCTCCAGAAGCACGGTCTACTCGTCGCCCCAGAAGCACAGCAACACTTAGTCCTTACCAGAGGTGCAGATAGCGTTGGTCCACCCCAATTGTTTTGTTTAAACCGCCTCTTACAGAGAAGATTGGGATTAAATCATGATTGATATCATATCCGATTGATTTAAATCTTAGATGAGGATCAATTAGACTCCAAACCTAGAATGAAATCCTAAGATTTACTCGACTGTATCCAAGAAAGCAAATTGACACACGCCACGTGCCACCTCCTTCGGTTATGTTTATAACTACCAGAGATCTCGTTTGAGGGGAATCTCGATGTCCGCCACGTGTCAGCGCCGCAGAAGCCTGCACCATACAATGACTGCAGATTCTTTTATATCTCAGGAACCCTAATGCACATCGCGTATGTGCTCAGTTCTCTATAAATAGAAGGAGTTCTTCTTCCACAAAAAGGAAAGAAAAAGAAAAAAAGAGAGAGAATATTGACAATCGACAATCTTCAAAGGAGCAGCGATCTCCATCCACAAAAAGTCGACCACCCTCATCCACCTATTAACTAAGGAACCAACCAACCAACCATCTTCAAGGGACCTTCTAATCCAGACAGCCTCTTGATCGGTGACCCCAGAGTCCTATCAAAGGAGCCAGAGAGCCAAAGCAAGGTTGATTCGTCGTCAGATCGTCAACGGATAAAGGAGCCACTGCAGCGCTCGATCTCCACCATCACACATTTCCAGAAACCTCTTCTTCCTGTACTTAGAATATCCTGTTTAGGACTTCCTTCTTTGTATATAGATACCTTATAACAAAATGGCGACTCTGCTGGGGATTACCTTCTCCTCTAATGAGAAGGCGGTGACACAATCTGATGACAACTTGCTGGGAGCTTTTCAAGATATGCTGGTCGTACGCTTCGACCAGTAGGCTTTTGAAGATCTCCTCTCTGATGAAAAGTTGAAGACTTCGAAGAGGTTCATACAACCGAAGAAGACTCGACGTGTCTGGAGGCCTAAGGCGGCTGCAGCCAGCAACACGATGACGGGAACTGCATCTCAGGACCCCCTCGATGTCAAGGCCACAGAGAAGATCCTGGCTGCTACAGCCTTATCCCCTCGCCAGATTTCCATCCCGGGAAAGCATGGCGAAGAAGATGGTTGTTCTATGGTTGATCTGACGAAGGAACGATGCCAAAGGAAGCACACACCGGTCCAACCCCTCATGACGGGAGTATTGCCGGGAAGGAGATTTATCTTCGACAGAATTGCTTTCCCTTCAGGTAAACCTTCGACGGACTCTGAATACTACTCGCCCAATAGAGGTAGTAGGAAGAGATTCCAGGTGGTTTGTGCTTCATACAATAAGCATGCGGCACCAGCGGCATGCCAGAGGCCCGTGTTATCAGTAACACGCGCAGCCGACGGAAAGCTATACAAGACTGGCTCTCGCGCTCCGATGCCTCAACCAGTCTAATTTTACTTCTACTGGGGTGCTCCTGTGCATAAGCCAAGTCGGGGGGTACGTCTCACGGAGAGGGAGCCACACGAGTAGCGTCCCCGCAGGAGCGATATGAGGCTTCTTCGCTAGACCCGCTCCGACCGTGCTTACATGCAGCTTTCCTGCATGTACAATAGGAGTGCTACGACAGAAGATCCAACCCTCTCCCAAGCGGAAGAAGAATCTGTGGCGCATGACATGCCTAAATTAAGGCACTCTTGTACCCAGATTACCATCAACTGCCGTTGTCAGCAGACGGCTGCGCCATCCCCAAGCAGGTGCTCCATCTTCCAGAGACTCTACTCCATGCCGACTCTATGCCAGAGGCCAAACAGGGGGTCGATGAGCCATAGAGAAGACGGGCCCCACATTGCCACATGCTATACGGTACAGGGTTCTAGATCTTTCAAGAAGTCCTCCCAGAATCCTTCCATATCGGTTGCTAAACCGAAGAGGAGGCCAGAGAGCAGTAAAGCTAAGGTACCCGATGCAGGTGTGTTCTAACATACTCGTTCCAAATCTGCATTGGGTGACTTGTCAAAAACTGGGGGTAGCCAGCCTCCTACCGTGCACAACAACCCCATGTTCCAATATGATAAGGCGCAATACGACACAGATGCCTCCATTGGCGCAGCTAGTCACCAGACCGGGGTAGCAACCATACTGAGTCCGAAGAAGATCACAATCTTATAGTATATCCTCAGGACAGCGAGACTCAGGCATCTGAGCCAGAAAGTAAAGGATCCATGGCTCCCTCGAGTCATCCTCACACTCAGTCTGTGTTCATGGCCGATGGCAATGAAGAAGACAACAATAAAGCGCTCAGGCGTATCGAAGTCCTCGAGACAAAGTTGGATACGCTGACGGACACCATAAAGACCCTATCCTCGGTTATAATCAACCTCAAGAGTAGTATGGCCCCCGCTGCCTCTACACCTGTACGTGATCTGCCAACCAATGACGAATCCAGCAGGTTGCCTACTGCCAATCAGGCATGACTATCCTCGTCTACTCCATCGGCTACAAGCTCCGCAATGCCGACCGAGATACAACAGGCCATCAAGGAGCTGTATGTCCGTCATGATGCCAAGGAGAAGCAAGTAATGCTCCGAAAGATGGGGATCCGGCAGCCATACCCTACCGAGTGGGACAACGTTATCTATCCTCCCAAATACAATCCATAGACTCTTACACCTTATGAAGGGAAGGGGTCTCCCCAACAATACTTGAGGTACTTTGCCTCAGTAACGAGGCACCTGCCAAAGGATGACACCCTCCTATCTAACATATTCATAGGAGCCCTACAGGGGGTTGCCTATGAGTAGTTCTGCAGTCTTCCGGACGATTGCATCTCATCATTTGAAGACCTGAAGACTCGGTTCATGGACCGATTCAACGAAGGAGGCATGGATATGACCATGTTGACGCTCATGGAAATTATCCAGAGGGAGAAAGAGCCTGTCCGTGCATACATCGAGAGCTTCCGCCAGTCAGCCCTCAGTTTACCACCCGGCATGCCCGAGCCCATGCTTATGGACTCTTGTCGCAAGAACATGCTGCCCGCTATAAAATTATGGCACAGTGCTCCCTGCACGGAGTCGACGCCTTTCATTACAGAGGCGGATGCCACACAAAGTAAAGCCCAGGATGCGCAGCTTCTGGGGCTACACTTTCCTGTGCCCGAAGACAAGGGAGACGCTCGTCTAGCAACAACCCTAAAGACGGAAAAGACAAGCAAGCCATGACCGTCAACATCTCAAAAGGTTCAGCAGCTGCGAACCCCAAGTCTGTGGAAATGCAGAGGCCAAGGGAGGCTTACTCCTTCAATGATGAGGATACGCTGGAGCTCTTCGAGATGCTTATGAAGAGTGACAAACTGTCCATCCCGACACCCAGGCATCCTGATGAAGTGGGAAGGGTGGACCATCCCAAGTACTACCATTATCATCAGTACGTCCATCACTCAATACAAGACTGCTATGTGTTGAAGGGGAAAATTTAGCACCTCATTAACGCCAACATCATATCGTTGGATTACGAAGAGAAGACTGTCATAGCCAACATAGTTACTCTCCAGTTTGGGAGTTTTCCAGCCACAGAGGTACAAGATGGCATCATTCCTACTCCAAAGGCGACGATGGAAGTAGTCAACCTTCTGCCAGCACGGGACAACGCTCAAGGGCTCATCCTGTTCTCCATGCCTCAAGACGGAGTCATGAGGGTCCATCCGGACCAGGCTCTCGACACGATGAACCAGTAATCATCATGAATCTCTCGGGAAATATTTCATGACCTCGCTTCTGAAATGTTATACTAAGATATGTCTACCATGTACTCTATACATCTGAGTAGTCATCTCCTCCACAATAGCTGTAAGCTGTCATAATCCATAGAAAATATTTTACGTCCATATTACCTCTAAAGTGTTATTCTACATCGTGTCTACCATGTCCATATTATCTCCGAGTAGTTACCCCGTTATGATAACCCTAAAGTTGTCATAACTCCCTAAAAAAATAGTTCACGTCCATATTACCTCTGAACTATTAATCTAGGAAGAAGGATGCTTGCCATGTCCATATAACCTCTGAGCAACGCCCCCTTTCCCTGATTATTCCCCACAATCGTCATCTATAGAACCCTTCATGTCCATATTACCTCTGAGTCATTCTATAACCCAGAAGAGTCTATCCTTACCATGTCCATATCACCTCTGAGTAAGGAAAGTGTCTCTAGCAAAAACTCTCGTGTTTGCCATATCCACATAACCTCTGAGCAAACACCTTGTCCCAGGGAAATTATCCCCCCTGAAGGAATTCTCACCCCTGTACAGGATCCACACCGTGAAGAGGGACAAAACAGAAAAGGAAAACAGAAACTCCAAATACAAAGAAGGCAATGTTTACTATTACAAATGTGCATATGATCCCTCACAAGTTGAAGGGAAAAAAGACGCAGTAAATCAAAACTGGGAAGACTGGTCCTGAAGGTCTTCCAACCGGCTCATCAGATGAGCCCTCCGCTATGTGATCCAAGCATGGACCCTTCTGTCGGCCTCTTGGTGTCTAGCAGTATCGTCTCCGATAGGGGTCCAAGCCTGACGCGTAAAAGCCAATTCGGCCTAACGGGCGTCGATATCTGCCCTCTCTTTAGTCAGAGCCTCCGAACGTTGGTGAAGGACTTCTCCCTGATCATCTGACTCCTTTAGGATACCATCAGTAAGGGCCAGGGCATCTGTCAGCTTTTGGATCTGTTTACGAAGGTCTCTACAGTGCTCCTCTGTGGTTATGCGACGGCAGACTCGAGCTCCTTCCGCATCGGCCAGCTCGACAATCTTTTATTCGACTTCCACAAGTCGATCAGAAAAAGCCTTACGTATTTGCTCTTGGCGAGATTCTTCAGAGGCTATCTTCTCTAGTTCTACCGCGGCTAAGGTCGACAGATTGTCATCGAGGCCCTGAAGTTCCAAAGTAATGGCATGCAAATCAGCCAGCAGACCTCTCGCAATCACAACCTGAGCACCATACTCGGGGTAGACACGCAGTAGCGCGAACTGGCCTTCTACTAGGTTCCATACCCACCCAGCCAGGGCTTGACCATGCAAAGTGCTCCCTATACCACGACTCAAAGTGTCATGGAGGGTGCTCATCAGGAGTTTGGCAAAATATTCTTTATCGGCCTGACTCATAGCGGTCATCGTAGAAGCCATAGTAAAAGATTTCAGAGCAGAGAGAATAATCCTCTCAGGGCCAGGAGGTGCAGCCGAAATAAGAGGCACAGTCATAAGTACCGAAGAAAGGGATGGAGCAAGAACAGAACCCAACAGCGGCTGGTGTTCGGTGGGCTCGTCGACAGACCCCTTAGCTATGTCGATCAGAGCCTGTCCAATCATAGGGGTCGCCGGTTCATCAGTCCCTATAACTGGCCCCTCTGTAGAGGCCGCAATGATCGATTCTCGTATGACCCCCTCAACAGGGATCTCAGAAGAAACTCTATCAGTAAGCCAAAATGAAGTCCCGGGAAGGAACTCCTTCACTAAAGCAGGCGCCACCCCCTCACCCGATTCTATCCTTTCCCCGGAGTGCTCGGAGGTCCCATCGGTTAGCTCGTCGATGCTGCTGTCAGGAGTAGCGAGATCGATTAGAGCTGTCACAGGGGGCCTGTCGAAGATCGTATCGCCTTGATTGGCATACTCATCAACGGTATCCATCGTTGAGCCCTCGACGGCCTCTTTAACTTCCATACGAGGTCGAGGAAGGATGAATGCTATGGGCAACTCATCCAATGTGGACCCCTTCTCACCCATGGAGGAAGGAGAGCCCCGAAAGACCTTAGCAGAAGTACCTCTGATGCCTTCAGGGACTTGAGATATCCCCAACACAGGTACTTGCATGGATCCTTCTGGAAAGAAAAGGCCTGTCCCGGGTATTGCCGCATGAGTACTCCCAGGGGCTGGATCATCACGGGAAGCTGGAAAAGGTGTCTCATCTGACCCAGGGGTATGACCCTTTCCTTGGGCAGAAGATTCCTCTAGTTGCTCGAATATCCCTTGTACCTATGCTAGCAGAATAAAGAGAAGTAAGAAGATTTAGATATATATATACCGTAGAGAATGACTCAGGGCCAGAATAGGACCTGAGAAGGTGAGGCAACGAAAGGAGCACCACACCGTAGAGGACCCCTCCTCGGAGTCATCCGCTTCACCTTCTTATGGGCAGGAGCGGTGGAAGACGACAAAAGGGGACATTTCATCAGGAGGCTAAAGGGCATTTTATCCTTCCGTCGCTCTTAAGAATTGTCTGAAGCAATAGGAGACTCATGGCGAGCCTCCTCCACTTCCTGTAGCTTCGATCGAAGTTGATCAAATTGGGTACCCACGATGAAGCTTCGTTCCTGGTCAAAACTTGGCAAAAGGTGAGTGACCAGGTAATAAAACTTTATGGCGGAGAATAGAATGCATGGCTCTTCATTTACGTCAGGAAAGGCGAACGTGGCCCCAGTGGAAACGGCGGTATAATACTTCCAAGTCAAGCCCCCTTCCGTACCGGCTCGGTCATCAAGTTCGTCGCCAGCTCCATAGCTCCTATAAGAAGGCGAGATCGGGTTGAAGCTATATCTATCCGGGCGGCCTAGCACTCGCCTACATGTCGGGATGTCTACATAGAACCACTTCGATTTATGGTAATGGCACAAGAGTGCATCTTTGCCATCATCGCCATCTAGGACACTGGAAGCAATCAGCCCTGGACGATGTAAAGCTAGCCAAGCCATCTGATAATGGTAGGGCAATTCCGCTCGAAGAAATTTGTTACCTCGACTGGAAGGTTTTATAATCCCTACAGAGAAATCCCTCAACCTCGGAGAAGGTCGCAGACCATAGCCGAAAGCAATGCCAATGAATGGCCAAAAGCTAACCTAACAGCCGGCATGATGAGTTCCTTGCCCAGTCGTCCCACAAAGCCTAGGCCTCCGGGAACTACGACTTTCCGTAACCACATCATCAAAAAGGCTGCTAATGCCATTTTTTGGCTAATGGGAACAAAATTTTGGTGGAAGCAACTAAAGACCGCAGAAGCAGAGATTTCTTCATCAACTACAGAAGGCGGCTGCGTCTTTGATTTCACCTTTATGTCTTTTATCTCAGCAAGGCTGTACGCCCTACGAATAGAGGGTTGGATAGACCGACCTGCTAATGGGTTGATACCAAAAAAATACTGTCTCCAAGCATTCGTATGGGGCAAGGCGTGCGTGGAATCTTGACGCACACAAGCCTGGTGATGATAGAGCAACTCCTTGTACACCTCTACCAGCTCAGGGTGCTGGTATTCTAGCCCCTTAAGCTCTTCTGGGGTAGGACAATACTTTTTATAGGGATTTCTGCTCCAGGATAGCTTAGAAACGACGAACATCTCTTGAAGGGCCAGCCCCATCTCTCCGTAGGGTAGAAAGAAGGTCCCGGTGTCACAATTAAATGATTCTAGTAAAATTAGGAATAAGGACCGATTTAAAGGAATACCATATTCATTGCCCCTGATGGCACAACGAAGTTAGTGTGCGCAATATCCTCCTTAAAAGTACTCAGCACCCATCGGGTCAGGTCGCTCCACTTTTAATCAAACTGCATCCATCCTTCGGGATGAAATGAACCCTTCGGATAACCATGGTCAGATGCCAAGAGTCTATTGGCAATAATAGAAGCACGAGTCTATGATAATTCAGTAGGCACATCGTTGAACCTATGCCCAGGGAGCAACACTTATTGAGAGGATGATGAACTACCCGGGATAGATATGGGAATATTCTGATATGTGGAACCTTCGCCCGCCTGGATTCGGCCCGAAGTCAAATCCACCTGACCGGGGGTTAAGCCCCAGTCCAATCATTGTTCCTCGGTAAAACAGGAAAAGACCGACAATGGCAAATGGCACTCGGTCTCAGGAATATACAGGAGGAGGTTGTTACTCTTGATAAACCACTCCGATCTTAGGAAGAAGAGGTCTGACTCTCCTGGGACTAATCTGTCACCAAAAAGAAATTGGGGCTTTAACTACCCTGCACTAGTATCTAAGAAGGGGTCAACCTTCCTTGGTCCAGCATACGACAGATGTAAGCCGAAGTCTGCCTTCCAGCCGCCCGTTCGGTTGGTCCGCGGTAACCGACTATTGAAAAGGGATGAGGAGCTCCTGTTCGAGGTCAATCCCGAATGAACAGAGAGAAAATTCGTAGAGGATTTTGCTCAATGGGATGGTCACAGAAACTGAATAACAAAAAAAATATACATAGACAAGAGTGAGCATATAAAGCATTAACGCAGATGCCCGCAGAAGCATGGAGATCGAAGTAGATACCTGCTACGGGAGGGCGTACATCAGGATGAATCACTGAGCCAACAGTCGAAGGTTCATCGAGATCGCCAATATCAGAAATAGCCCTATTTTCCTTCACTTTTTTGGGGCCAACCGCAAGAGCTTTTAGGGTTTTTGACCTTTTGGGGGCTATGGCAAAGAGATAGGGTTTTGAAGAAAGAAAGAACTCTGGCATAGACTACTGAAGAAAATATGAAGGCAGGATGGTTCTCTCTCTCCTCCAAAATCCCTACTTATAAGAAAGAACATGTTCACGAGAGAAAACAAAATGCCTCGGACGACGTGGGTTCAGAAAAAAGGGTCATGATGAACGTTCACGTGATACGAGGAGTCATGATCACGCTTAAGGAGGAGACGACTTAACGTATTTAATGCTGGAGCCTAAGCACATTGTTAGCCTGCCCGCAGGTAGTGATGGGTATGTCCTCTACACAAAAAAAGAGGAGACACGTATCATGCTTCTTTTCAAAGTACGACAAGCTTGAACCAAGTTTGAGACACTTTGAAGGGGGTCTTGTAGAAGCATGAAAAATTACATCTGATGCAAGGTGCAGGAGGGTGCTCTCATCGCCCACCCTCTTCCTACCATGGTCCAGATGACATATGGCACATGTTAGTTGTTACTCCCCGTTCATGGAATACGTAAATTTTTGATTTTTTTCTGTATATGGTATCTAGCACCTGTATCTTTATTGTATGTATCCTGTATTTGCACCTGGCCATGGCATGAAACAGTATTTCGTCGTAGAATAATGTACCATCCCTTGTCCTTGTTTGGTTGTAGGCGTGGTTCACTATTTCGATGATAGGATTTCTGGGCCGTATTGTGGTTAGGATTTTATTTATTTTTGGAATATTTTTTTTATTTTTACGATGTCACGATGACTACAAGGTCGTTTTTGGTCCCACTATATGACTACATGGGCTTAGATTTGACTTGGGTCTAATCTGGACAGGTTCGGTGCAACCGGGTTCTCGAAAACTCAATAATATAATTAAATAATAATTAAAATCTTCGATACGGGTTAAGTCGCAACTTGGCCTGGTTTTCCTAGTTAGGACATCACTATGGCTTGGCCTTCCCTACTAGGGCTAATACACTAGTCAAAGCACGTCATTGCACTATCCGTGTCATGATTCCTAGCCGTCTGGTGCTTTATAACTCAGCTATGGTTAAAGTCACCTATCGTAATAATTAACTAAATAATTATTTATAATATCATAATTCACCATTTTAATCAATTAAATAAAAATAAAAAAAATATTCCAAAAACTTTCGGGAAGGGAAGCTACATAATTAATTTGATTAATTGTTGCATAAAGCATTTAACATGTCATTAGTCATATGGTTAAGAGCATGCTTAAGATTAGGGTTTTTTTGAGTCAACCCAACCACTATATATATTCTCTTCCTGTTTCTCGCTCCTCATTCACTTTTCATTTTATTTTTTCTCCAACCAACATTTAGGCAAGTACATCTTGTACCAAATGGAGAGATTCTTGCATTTTTTTATTCTTAATTTTTCATTTGATATTATTTATCTATATTGTTCTTCTCATCATCCTCTACAAGTTTAGTTCTTGGAGCTTTTGATTTTAATGGCTAGTTTTGTGTAGATCTAAGTTTGTGCCATTTTTATTTTTTTGGGTTTTGATCTATCAAACTTCTTTGTTTTCAAAATCTAGTTGTTCTATGTTGTAGAGAATTTCGTACTACCCTATTTTGACATATGAAAGTCCAAATTTGGACTTACAATAAAGGTTTTATGGAGCTTGAAAGCTATGGGTTCCATGACCATCCTTCTCAGATTTTCGGAGAAGATGGGTATCCATTTACCTTGCCGCATAGATGGGCACCCATCTACTACCGCATGGGATTCTGTTTACCCTGTCGTATGGGATTCTGTTTACCCTGCTGCATGGGATTCTATCTATCCTGCCGCATAGATGGGTACCCATTTATCCTGCCGCATACATGGGCACCCATCTACTGCCGCATGGGATTCTATTTACCCTGTCGCAAGGGATTCTGTTTACCCTGCCCCATGGGATTCTATCTATCCTACCACATAGATGGGTACCCATTTACCCTATCGCATAGATGGGCACCCATCTACTGCCGCATGGGATTCTGTTTACCCTGCCGTATGGGATTCTGTTTACTCTTGCCGCATGGCACCCCATCGACTCTTGCCGCATGGGAAGATGGGCACCCATCTACCCTTGGCCGCATAGTGCCTATTTTGGCTATTTTTGGCTGTTTTATGCCCAATTTGGATGAATTATAGCCAGAATTTCTCCCAACTCTCAACATAAAAGTTGTAGATCTTTGTCTTGGCTTCAAGAATCTCATGTCTCACTTTAACCAGAATTCATATATGACTTTTATGTTATGAGGAGTCTGTGTGACTTCCTGACTTGATCGTGTTCCTGACTTGATTACCTGTATACGTGCTGGTACCTATTCTAAGTGTGCATTGAGATACAATATTAGTATGCACTATGGTGCTATTTAATGAGTACACTGAGGTGTGACTCTACGTACTAAGTGATCATTCGTGTTATATGTCAATACATGTGTACCTTCCAACAGAGTCATGGTAATTGGTCAGTAATAGTGTCGTGGTATAATGATTGTTGTTTGATGCATTATACTAAGCATTGATCTAGATTTGGGACTCCTTGAGTCGATGTGGATTCATACTTAGGGCACACTTACTATGGTATGACATATAGGAGGATGATCATGTGACTACGACATATAATTCCAATATCAAGATAGGGTTAATCTAAGCAACTTAAATCGGTAGAAGCATTGGGAGGGAACAGAATCTCGAGATCGTGCCATACTAGCCAACCCAGGTCCAGTCCTGACGTGTCGGGTTGCCGCCATGGATATGGTTTCATTAGCCTATATCGGATGACTATATTCGACTCCTATGTGCTATGTGTTATATATTTCAGCACGGTAGCCTTACGGGGGATCGGTGCATAATGAAAGTGCTACGCGTATATGTATATATAATGGTTTGGCAAGCCCTGCTGGGTTGACACGATCTGAGGATTCCTATATATTGTATTACTGGGATAATCCAGACAAATCATAGAAAGCCGTAGGATTGATTGGCCGCTTATAAGTCGACTTATTTGTGATATGTTTTCTTCTATTAGCAACTGAAGAACATGGATTATCATGGTACGAGGTCCAACCCATGTCCTTGTTTGGTTGTTGGGTTGGGCTATTGTGCTACGATAGGCTATGGACCGAAGTTGCAATCAGAAGCCCTTCACCTGCCCATGGTTATAGGATATATCTTATCTCGGCACGATATTGGCACCTTTTGTCCTTGTTTGGTTGTAAGGGTGTCGTATTGTCTCGATGATATGGTATATGCCTATAACTCTTGAATCAGGTCTTATTATTATGCTTGGGCTTTATCTCACTCTTTTGTGCTCCCTTGTGGTTCTTGCTATCCGGGGCCTGACCCCGCGGGTTTTGTTTGGCCAGATCTCGTAGCAGCGCCAGAGGATCCAGCTTTCTATCCGAACAATGGTGCACACCAGGAGTATGGGCGCCAGGGACCATGAGTGGGTTTCTTCTTCACTACTCAGTTATCTTCTATTTTGTACTTGTATTTAGCTACCGACACCTATTTAGCCGGCTGTTCTGGACATTAGTTTCCTTTTACATAATTGTAATTAAATCAGACTGCAGCTGACTATAGTTATGAACTTTTGACTCCTGGTACTAGCTTACCCTTTTGTATAGCTAGGTGCATGATTTATTTTGATGAAGCGTCGGGGACGCCTTACTGCTTTGTCTTATATGATCATTATTTACTGCTTCTTATTTTGATTGATTGAGACATAGATGCTCTGTGAGACCGTAGGAGACTTGATTGTAGCATGCACCCCCTTGTCTTTTGACAGCCACGATCGCCGTATGATGTTTATGTACCTCATATGGAGTAGCTGGCCTAGTCCGTCCCACTATTCCGGTACTGGGGCGTGACAAGGTTTTATTGGTGGCCCATGCAGGTCTATTTTTCAGACTTGTGGGGTGTTACGATTATAGGAGTCTAAATCAAAATATGTTCCCTTTGATCTCCTGATTCATCTTCTCTTTCTCCCACCTTGATTTCTAACTTGATTATCATCATCGATTCCTTCCCATCCTGTCTTTTGATACCTTGTATCCTTTCCTTTAAGGGCACATTGTTCTCGGCTATTGGAGGAGCCAGCATGGGAGTGAATCTAGTAGAGCAGGGACCAGTTGGAGATCAGCAAGGGGTAGCCCCTCTACCTGGACAGATTTACATCGAGAACGCTATCGAGCATGAGCCAGTTGAGCCACAGAGGCCAGAGGTTCCCGTACCTCCAGTGATGCCGGTAGTACCAGTAGCACTAGATATACTGGCACTGTTGCAGATTATAAGAGATTTATTGGAGACCCAACAACACCAGATGGCAGCCCAACAGCAACAACAGACCCAGTAGTAAGAACAGAATGTATTACTGAATCAGGGGTTACAGCTAGCTCTTGAGAGGAGTGTCAGGAATGACTCGGGAGCGTCGGGGGGGTTTTGTCAACTTAACCCGAGATACTTTGATGGCACAGAGGATGCCATCACGGCGGATGCTTGGCTTCAGGATATTGAGGCCATATTGACCGCAGCAAAGGTTCCAGCAGAAGAGAAGGTTGATCAGGTTAGACTGTTACTTCAGGACCACACCCGCGACTGGCGGACATCAAAATAAGTTGGAATGAGGCGTCATGTTCCTTGGGATAGCTTCAGTACCAGGTTCAAGGCCAATTACTTTAGCGTGGTAGCTCGGTATGAGCTTCAGCAGAGATTTATCAGCCACAAGCAGGCTGGTAGGACGGTAGATGGCTATGCAGCGGAGTTCTGTAGGTTAAGTAGGTTTGCTCAGACGATGGTGGCGACAGAGCCAGAGAAGGCTATGAGGTTCCAGTAGGGACTTCACTTATAGATTATGCAGCTGGTCGAAAGGCACGACTTCCAGACATTCGATGCAGTATTGATGGCGGCTCGGAGGTACGAGCTTACTATTCAAAGGTTATCAGCAAGGACTGGAGGCCAGAAGAGGTCTCATACGCAGAGTGCAGAAGGAGGAGAAGCACTACCTCGGACGTCAGCACCAACGCCTGGCGTCTATATTCGTGATGTAGCACCGGTCACGACAGTTGTGACTACACCAGTTCGACAGCAGCAACCGAGGTACCAGCAACGTCAGGAGGGACTAGTGGGTTGTACTTTTTGTGGTAAAAAAGGGCATACTCGGGAAGTGTGTCGGTCAGCGAATGGGCAGTACTTGAGGTGTGGAGGTTCAGACCATCATATAGCTACGTGCCTACAGATACAGCGGCCAGGAGGACCAGCTCAACAGTTTTCGGCGTTACCAGCTCCAGAGGTAACACCGTATCAAGGGCCAGCACTAGCAGTGAGGCCACTAGCCCAACACCTATTACTGACGCAAGCTCAGATGTACCGATAAGTACAACATCAGGAAGGGCCGCAGAGGCCGCAGTAGCAGGGCCAGGGAAGGCAGCAGCAAAGAGTCCAGCAGGGGCAGAGACAAATAGAATTTGGAGTATTAGAGCAGAGGTTGGCCGAAGGCGGTCAGATTGTGGGTAAGTTTTGAGTATTTTTTATTATAATTCCTTGAGTTCTATATTCGAAGAGTGAAGGCGACTTTTTCGTCTCACTCATCTGCTCTCGTATCATGTGATACGTGATATTCATCATGTGTCTTGATTACGAGAATACGTCGACAGAGTCTCGTTCTTGATTAAGTCATTGGTACCGACTTATCTCAAGCGTTGACCCTTGTCCACTTTGGGAGTCAGCGTAGGACCTCGAGGACGAATTCCTACCCAACTGACTCGGAAGGCATATTTTATTCGTATGTCTCCGATCACTTTCCTTCTAGGGTATGATTATTGTTTGTGCTTTTACTTAATTATTCTTGCTTTCGTAATCTGTTCATGTGCCATATGTTGTTTGATAATTGTGCTTGCTATATGTCATGAGTGTATTTCGTGATCTGAGAGCGTGCTCGACTAGCCTAACGAAATTCTGAGGACAAAATTTTTCTAAGGAGGGTAGAGATGTCACTCTCCGTTCTCGGAATACGTAAATTTTTGATTTTTTTCTGTATATGGTATCTGGTACCTGTATCTTTATTGCATGTATCCTGTATTTGCACTTGGCCATGGCATGGAACAGTATCTCGTCGCGGAATAGTGTGCCACCCCTTGTCTTTGTTGGGTTGTAGGCGTGGTTCACTATTTCGATGATAGGATTTCTGGGTCGTGTTGTGGTTAGGGTTTTATTTATTTAATTAATTTGATTAATTGTTGCATGAAGCATTTAACATGTTATTAGTCATATGGTTAAGAGCATGCTTAAGATTAGGGATTTCTTTGAGTCAACCCAACCCCTATATATATTCTCTTCCTCTCTCTCTCTCTCCTCATTCACTTTTCATTTCATTTTTCCTCCAACCAACATTTAGGCAAGTACATCTTGCACCAAATGGAGAGATTCTTGCATTTTTTATTCTTGATTTTTCCTTTGATATTATTTGTCTATATTGTTCTTCTCATCATCCTCTACAAGTTTAGTTCTTGGAGCTTTTGATTTTAATGGCTAGTTTTGTGTAGATCTAAGTTTGTGCCATTTTTGGTTTTCTTGGGTTTTGATCTATCAAAATTCTTTGTTTTCAAAATCTAGTTGTTCTATGTTGTAGAGAATTTCATTCTACCCCATTTTGACCTATGGAAGTCCAAATTTGGACTTACATTGACGGTTTTATGGAGCTTGGAAGCAATGGGTTCCATGGCCATCCTTCTCAGATTTTCAGAGAAGATGGGTATCCATTTACCCTGCCGCATAGATGGGCACTCATCTACTGCCGCATGGGATTCTGTTTACCCTGCCGCATGGGATTCTGTTTACCCTGCCGTATGGGATTCTATCTATCCTGCCGCATAGATGGGTACCCATTTACCCTACCGCATAGATGGGCACCCATCTACTGCCGCATGGGATTCTGTTTACCCTGCCGCATAGATGGATACCCATTTACCCTGTCGCATAAATGGGCACCCATCTACTGCCGCATGGGATTCTGTTTACCCTGCAACATGGGATTCTGTCTACTCTTATCGCATGGCACCCCATCGACTCTTGCCGTATGGCACCCCATCGACTCTTGCCGTATGGCACCCCGTCGACTCTTGCCGTATGGTACCCCATCGACTCTTGCCGCATGACACCTCGTCGACTCTGGCCGCATGGAAAGATGGGCACCCATCCACCCTTGGCCGCATAGTGCCTATTTTGGCTATTTTTGGCTGTTTTATGTCATATTTGGCTGAATTGTAGCCAGAATTTCTCCAACTCCCAACATGAAAGTTGTAGATATTTGTCTTGGCTTCAAGAATCTCATGTCTCACTTTAACCAGAATTCATATATGACTTTTATTTCATGAGGAGTCCGTGGGACTTTCTGACTTGACCGTGTTCCTGACTTGATTACCTGTATACGTGCTGGTACCTATTCTAAGTGTGCATTGAGATACAATATTAGTATGCACTGCGGTGCTATTTAGTGAGTGCACTGAGGTGTGACTCTACGTGCTAAGTGATCATTCGTGTTATATGTCAATACATATGTACCTTCCAGCAGAGTCATGGTAATTGGTCAGTAATAGTGTTACGGTGTAATGATTGTTGTTTGATGCATTACACTAAGCATGGATCTAGATTTGGGACTCCTTGAGCCGATGTGGATTCATACTTAGGGTACACGTACTATGGTACGACATATAGGAGGATGACCACGTGACCACGACATGTAATTCCAATATCATGATAGGGTTAATCTAAGCAACTTAAATCGGTAGAAGCATTGGGAGGGAACAGAATCTCGAGATCGTGCCATACTAGCCACCCAGGTCAAGTCCTGACGCGTCGGGTTGGCCGCCACGGATATGGTTTCATTCACCAATAGCGGATGACTATATTCGACTCCTATATGCTATGTGTTATATGTTTCAGCACGGTAGCCTTACGGGGGACCGGTGCATAATCAAAGTGCTACGCGTATATGTATATATAATGGTTTGGCTAGCCCTGCTGGGTTGACACGATCTGAGGATTCCTATATATTGCATTACTGGGATAATCCAGACAAATCATAGAAAGCCGTAGGATTGATTGGCCGCTTGTAAGACGACTTGTTTGTGATATGTTTTCTTCTGTTAGCAACTGAGGAACATGGACTATCGTGGTGCGTGGTCCAACCCATGTCCTTGTTTGGTTGTTGTGTTGGGCTATTATGCTGCGATAGGCTATGGACCGAAGTTGAGATCAGAAGTCCTTCACCTGCCCATGGTTATAGGATATATCTTATCTCGGCACGATATTGGCACCTTTTGTCCTTGTTTGGTTGTAAGGGTGTCGTATTGTCTCGATGATATGGTATAAGCCTATAACTCTTGAATCAGGTCTTATTATTACGCTTGGGTTTTACCTTACTCTTTTGTGCTCCCTTGTGGTACTTGCTATCCGGGGCCTGACCCCGCTGGTTTTGTTTGGCCAGATCTCGTAGCAGCGCCAGAGGATCTAGGTTTCTACCCGAACAATGGTGCACACCAGGAGTATGGGCGCCAGGGACCATGAGTGGGTTTCTTCTTCACTACTTAGTTATCTTTTATTTTGTACATGGCATTTAGCCACCGGCACCTGTTTAGCCGGCTTTCTGGATATTAGTTTCCTTTTACATTATTGTAATTAAATCAGACTGCAGCTGACTATAGTTGTGTTATTGACTCTCGGTACTAGCTTGTCATTTTGTTTAACTAGGCTCATGATTCATTTTGATGAAGCGTCGGGGACGCCTTACTGCTTTGTCTTATATGATCATTATTTACTGCTTCTTGTTTTGATTGATTGAGACATAGATGCTCTGTGAGACCATAGGAGACTTGATTGCAGCATGCACCCCCTTGTCTTTTGACAGCCACGATCGTCGTATGATGTTTGTATACCTCATATGGAGTAGCTGGCCTAGTCTGTCTCAGTATTCCGGTACTGGGGCGTGACATTAGTATCCCCCACTACCGACCTAACATCACAGAGGTGTAGACAGTGAGATGCGCAGACCAACCAAGGATGAAGACATTCTCAGGATGAAGTTTAGAAAAAGCACTATTCTTATTGATCGTAGCTACAAGGGTCTATTACACAGTCCTATCGCATGTACATAAGAAAGAAGTTTCTTGAATCTCATTTACAAGGATCAATTATAAGGTCTTTGTTACACAAGTGAGAATAGAAATTTCTAAGAACATAAGGGAAGTATCGTCTTCGATGGGCAGCCTTCACAGTGTGATCGTCATGGGCAAAAGAGAGATGTACAGTCTATATCAAAGTCTCTTCTCCACTGACTCACAGCGTCATCAGAGCCAACCCTCTTATCACCAAGAGAAGCTAGAGCTCCATTATATACTGAAGCAGTGGAAGACCCAGAACCATAGCACGACGAAGCCCCATTGCTCCCAAAGATCAAGGCAGAGCATAGCCGGCTATTCATCGGGTGAGAAACCGATCTCAAACCCGTGGCTTGGATCTCCCACATCCCTCAGACGTCGCTCCGAGTCGAACTCCCTAAGAAGGACATTTGCATACTTCTCAAGGGAAATGATGGCTCCTTCTACACAGAGTTCCTCCATAAGAATATGGCTCCTACAAACGAGAGAAGCCTCAACGAGCACCAACTTACACAAGGCTGATCGCCGCTCGAAGTTAAGTTTGGATCTCACATGGTGGTGAAGGATGTCAAAAAGAAGACAACTACTCTTCAGAGGAAAACTTCCCCTTTTATAAGACCGAGAGTGGCCTAGAGCGCACGCCACATGGCCGACGGTCAGGATCCCCATATTAATGGGACAAATCTAAGACTCAGCACTTTGAATATTGGTCTTAGACCCTTGGAATTTCCCATATTACGGTGGCAATTAAGAAGGAAGTCCTTAAAGAACGGGTATTTATCACTCTTTACTTTGAAGAAGCCAGAGCCTTCGAGCCAGAGGTGCATCCACCTGCCTATGCCAACCTGAGAAACAAGAAGGTGGTAGGCCCCCTCCCCTTCTTTTACTTCAGAAGCCAGTGTCTTCACTCCAGAGGCACAGCTAGCTGCCTACGCCAATCTCAGATGCGCAAGGGTGTCATACCCTTCCCTTCACAGCCAACGCCTTCACTGTTCAGAGGCGCTTCTACTTACCTGCGTCTGTATGAGGCACAGGATGGTGATATTCTCACATCATCTCTATTCCCACAGCACAGTCATCTGCTCCAGATCAGAAGCTTAAGTCACTTTTCTACAAGAGACTTAGGAACTCCCATCGCAACCAATATAAGTCAACCTGTCGCTCCAAAAGCATAGTAACATCGTCAATCTGAAGCACAAGCCTACTTTTTGCCTATAGCACAGTGACTCTGGTAGCCCGAAACATAGCTTCATAGTTGTTCTATATACACAGAAGTCTCGTCGTCATTCGAAGCCAAGTCCACTCGTCGCCTGAAAGCACAGAGGTTCCGTCGTCTCCAGAAGCACGGTCTACTCGTCACCCCAGAAGCACAACAACACTTAGTCCTCACCAGAGACGCAGGAAGCGTGGGTCCACCCCAATTGGTTTGTTTAAACCGCCTCTTACAGAGAAGATTTGGATTAAATCATGATTGATCATATCAGATTGATTTAAATCTTAGATGAGGATCAATTAGACTCCAAATCTAGGATAAAATCCTAAGGTTTACTCGACTGTATCCAAGCAAGTAAATCGGCACGCGCTACGTGTCACCTCCTTCGGTTATGTTTATAACCACCAGAGATCTCATTTGAGGGAAATCTCAATGTCCGCCACGTGTCAGCGCCGCAGAAGTCCGCACCGTACAATGACGGCATATTTTTTCATATCTCATGAACCCTAATGCACATCGCATATGTGCTCGGTTTTTTATAAATAGAAGGAGTTCTTCCACCAAAAGGAGAGGAAAAGAAAAAGAGGGCGGGAATATTGACAATCGACAATCTTCAAAGGAGCAGCGATCTCCATCCACGAAGAGTCGACCACCCTCATCCACCTATCAACCAAAGAACCGACCAACCAACCATCTTCAAGGGATCTTCTCATCCAGACAGCCTCTTGATCGGTGACCCCAGAGTCCCATCAAAGGCGCCAGAGAGCCATAGTAAGGTTGATTCGTCGTCAGATCGTCAACAAAGTAAATGAGCCACTGCAGTGCTAGATCTCCACTGTCACACTTTCCCATCAACCTCTTCTCCCTGTACTTAGAATATCCTGTTTAGGACTTCCTTATTTGTACACAGATACCTTATACGTTCAATAAAGCAAAAAGTTCATTCAACCTTTTGTTACGTTGAACAGTGGGCTAACTAAATACATGGAAGGGTCTAGACCTATTTAGATAAATAGTCTAATCTCTATTTTAATTAAATGGGCATGACCAATGAGTCTAATTGAGCCTAGTCCAATGAGTTGGTCAATGAATCATGTCATGTTAATTATTGGGCTCTAGTCATATGTCTAGATTAATCGGTTCACTAACACAAGTCTAACAAATAGGCTAACCACTAACCAATATAACTAACACATTATTAATAAATAAATATACACAATATAATAAAATATGAAATGATAAAATTACCCATATTTGGAAAAGGGGTAGTGACAGTTGAAGAAGTAGATGGATGATTTGCAGGATAAGGAGTTTATCAGATCTAGTTCTTCGCCTTGGGGTTCTTATGTATTGTTTGTACCGAAGAAGGATAGATCGGTGCACATGTGCATCGATTACAAGGTATTGAACAACCTCACTATCAAGAATAAATACCCGTTACCGATGATTGATGATCTATTTAAACAGTTGAGTGGCACAAAGGTATTTTCGAAGATAGATTTGAGGTCAAGCTACCTGTAGAAGCTTTAAAAATATTAAAATAGTGTATAACACCATTCACAGATAGTGCATAGTACTATCTATCAAATGACGCCCAATATTCAAAGGGTGTCTGTCATCAAATGGTGCTGGACATTAGATAGCGCAGACAACTATGTGGCGAGCTTCCTCGAGAAGCTGAGTCGTCAGTTGTGATGATTGACAACGCAACAGTCGATGAAAATCCTTTCGAATCCCGAGCGCATGGCGCTCGAGAAGGATCGTGTCAGATCCGTCATAATGACAACTGTCTGTTACTTTGTGCCATTTACCATTGGCACGAAGTGACCAACTCCTCACAGAATCAATGCTCAGCGCGTTCCATAATTGGTGCCCATCAACAGTATGCACCATTTATCAACTGGCACTAATCAGTCAACTATCATCCAGAAGCAGTTAAAGATAACATGGCACGTATGACACTAATCTTGAAGAACGTACACACGTCACTGCCCACGACCAAGCGCAGTTAAGCTAACCGTTCGCGCAAATAGGTGAAACAGAACATGGTGTGCTAAACAGTGCACAATTCAGCATACTTTTGTACTGTGCACCAATCATTGTAACTGCCTGGTAGTTATCTTAAAACCCTATAAAAGGAGTTTTTCTTCTCCGACATCGCATCGTCCAAGGGATACAATTATCATCTTCTCATCAGATTCCTATAGTTGTACTTACCCAGAATCAATTTATACTCTTTTATTTTTATTTCTTAGTATGTAGTTAAGTTTTCTCAGAAAACTTTTGTTTTTGCAAACAAAATAACGACTCTGCTAGGGACAACTTTTTCCTTGGACGAGAAAGTGACAACTCAATGTAATGTTGCGTCGGTCGACACGACGCTTGAGACTTTGGTCGTCGAGTTCGACCAAATTGTTTATGAAGAACTGATTGGCACCGGGGGTGCCAAGCGCGCCACTGTTGCTGCCAAGCGTGCCACCACTACTGCTGCCAAGAACAAGGCGTGCGCTATCTGGACTCCGAAGTCCACCGCTACGCCAATCACTGCTGTTGCTGTTCAGGACAAAGGAAAGCGCTCAATGGCCAATCCCTACTCTTCTCCAGTCCTTGTCTTGGTGGAAAACTCACTTGATTGTGCCGCTGTGCCAATCAGTGCTAGAACAACTCTGAACAAGAACTCTACTTTCAAGGAAGTCAGTTCTGTTCAAAGTTCACTTACTTTTTCCCATAGGCACCGTACCAAACATGTTGTGCCAGTGCGCACAGAACCCTAAGGCATCCTACCTACTTTGCGCCAATCAGACAAGCGCCATGATTTTCCTAGCCTGCGTATATCAAAAAATAAACAGAAAAGAATGAAGGTGTTACAGACTGTTGACAATCAAGTCAGTCCTGACACTGATATACGTACTTACCTTAATAGGTGTAGAACAAAACTTCTCCAGCCAAGTCATATGGCACGCCAAAAGATTCTGATGTAGTCTGCGCCAACCAGCAGTACGCACACAATCAGGGCTTTCAGGAACCAGAAACCCACTCACCTATGCCAATGAACTCAGTACTGCCCTATACACACATGAAACACAAAAGGTTAGGAATATGCATCACATTCCTAATGCAATTAGGTATAGTCTACCTTCTTCTTCTTCTTCTCTTTATAATGTAATAGATCTCCGCGAGCTTATCATACAAAAGCAGAATATCAAAGACTCCCCTCGTGCAGCAGTGACTTCACATAACAAACATCACTGTCATGAGGTGGTAATCAAGTGTTGTTGCAAGTCAGCAAAATGGTATGTGTTTGATCGTTTGAATTACTCTCGCTCTCCCAATTTGATTTTGATTGATGAGGACGACTTGATGTTTGCTTCTATGAGTACGATGTCTCGTAATACTAGGGGTAGAAGACGTCCGAAGACTTCACATAATAAACGTCACTGTCATTCACATGAGGCAGAAGTCAAATGCTGTTGCAAGCTAGCAAAATGGTCTATGTTTAACCTTCTGAATCACTCTCATTCTCCTAATATAACCCTGATAGACAAAGATGAATTACCCTTTGCCTCTGTCAATATGATGTCTCGTAGCACTGGGGGTGGGATATGCCCGAGGCATAATTCATTATGATCTTTGAGCCAACAATTCCACAATCAATTTCTTGACTCTTGTGAGGGAGTCTTCCAAAACACAAGATCAAGAAGCCGAGACTTTTTCAGTCAAAGGAATCTTCTCGATTTCAATCCTAGGGGTGATAACTTACCAGACTTCGATGCCAACAGCGAAGATTCTGATCGGACTATCCTATCTACTGGCTTATTCCTCTTATTAAGAGAGGTGGCTGCCTACATGACCAATAAAGAGCAAGAAATTTCCAGTTATGCTAGCCATGAGCAAAGAATTGCTGCCTTGGATACTAATTTGAAAGCCATGGCTGATATAGTTACAAGCATGCACGCGGTGATCATGAGACAACATGCTGTTCCACCAGTTGTTAACCCAGTTCCAACTGAAGAACACGCAACAAGTTTTGTGCCTATCAACACTAGCCCTGGAATACAGCCTTCGGTAAATACCGTCATCCCAGAGGTTATACACCTTCAAGCACATGCCACTCCAAGTCACTCTAGTGCTGGGGTTGCACAGTACTGAAGTAGTAGCATGGTGATTCGAAAACCTTCCGGACTGGGCTAGCTATCCGCCGTTGAAGGGGCACCGTCTAACCATAAGTCCAAGATGGCGTGTCGACAGTGACCTTGTTATAGATAGTTCCAGTGCTAATGATATCTTATACAGACAGAGTAAGTTGTTACTCGATTACAGGGAAGGATGTCGGTTGTTGGTAAGAAATCACCTGAACCGTGACCAATGTGATGATTATGATATTGTTTCTAACAATGTCTTATGCAGACAGAGTAAGTATTATAAGTATACATAGATGGCTATACGACTATGGGTAAGGATCACCAAAGGGTGATAATACATATGTTTTACATTAAGCTGCTTTGAGAGCTATATGCTTTACTTCTGTCGAATATGAACTGCTAATTGACCCTAAGGCAATAAGAAATAATACTATTAATAATATTCTACAATATAATTACTTAGTATTGTCTTCTTAGGTGAGTTGGGCAGCACCGATCGCTAGTACATAGATGATGTATTGACCTACGTTTGTGGGCTTCTTTACAGGTGCTCGTGCATGGAAAATCGTTGATCAATGCTTGGCATTGATGAAGCGGATGAGTGTGCAGAAGCTCTTCTCGCAAGACGATATCTTCTGCTATATGGGACGTAATATATGGAACAATGTAACTCAGATGAACTAGTGAGATTGTAAGCCAAATTGACAAGTTAATTGTAAGCCGAGTCGGCATGTTCGGTTGTAAGCCTAAATGTCAAGGAATTCCTTGGCTATTCAAAAGTCTTTGTAATCTATTGTAAACTCTGTATTCAGCTGCAAGCCTTGTAATCGATTACAATTATCAATAAAGATGATATATTTCTTTATATCTTGTTGTGACTTCAATTTATCTGCCTAGTTTTGTTGCGATGTTGTTTTATGAGAAATATCGAAAACTATAATAGTTTTTCCTTGTATAAGTGCAATATAGACTTGTACGGCATCACGTCCAATAGCTAGTTTTCGATCTTCCAGGATCGGCACGTGACAGAATGGTATCAGAGCATGGCATTACGTCATTGGATTCTTGTTCGATTTGTTTCAATCAAAGTTGCTCTTATACTGATTCAAAGTTGCTTCTGCGATGATTCAAAGGTGCTTTCGCGATTACTCAAAGTTGCTTCCACGATGAAATCAAAGTTGCCTCTACGATAACTCAAAGTTGCTTCCGCGATTATTCAGTATTGTTTTCAAATTATTTTAAGTTGCTCCCTTGACTGAAAGTCTGTTGATCCTTCTGACCGCTCACTTTGTGTTCCATACAATAAGTCTAAATATGTGGGCTGTGATATGTGTGCTTTAATGAATTCTAAATGATACCAAAATGAATAACAACGATACGATGTAATAATAAGTTGGTAATTTGTGATTGATGTCTTAAATGTGGAATTCATAGAAGTCGATTGTCATGTGGCAATCGGCAGTGGGTGATGGCATGGTATGTTAGAAAAAGAGTAGTGCATCATTTCAGTAAGTGGAAATCAACAAAATCTTCGAGTTGGCTTATGTGTATTGGCTTGGTTATGTTTCAGATGCGAGGGAATTGCGTAGGTATTTGTGGTCGACAGAGCCACTGTGGGATGGATAGTCCATTATGGACGTTGGTTTGGTACGAAAAGGAATATTTTGTCAGGAATGGCTTGAGCTTTGAGTGGTATATGGCTCTACCCTCTTAGTAATATTATGTCCCTTGACCCTGTTTATAGTATGGTGATGCTTTACCTATAAGGTATTGGGTAATATCGAGTCATAGCTAGGATTATGATTGATATATGATGGCTAGGCGTGTTCCTTGGTACTTAAGTTCGAATAACTCGTTGCGAGATTTTGATGAGTTCAGATGAACTGTCGCTAGACTCTGATAGTTAGCATTATGCTGGGCAATGAGAGATTACGAATATGAAATGAATGCCTTGGTCGGGAATGGTGTGAATTATAGATTCAGTTGATGACTTGAATCAGTTGGGTAAAATGATTGTAGGCTCAGTAACGATGGTAGGATGTTGCTATCAAAAGATTTTGGAAGAACAATAAAGACTGTATATAGAACGATGTTGGAATTGAGTAGAGGAAATATATACATACTGGACATCAACAAATTGATGGTGATATTAGACGCTTATCGATTGTTGTGAATGATTTAGAAGATGCAGAGAGTTGTATCAGACTGAAAGGTAGTGAATGGACTTGAGAAAATAGATGATTTTTGCACTTGTGCAGTTGTGCTTGAGAGAATTAGACGTATCCCAAAATAATAAGTTACGACCCTTGATTATGTTGAGCATAGAAAATGAACACTTGCCCCTTGATGCATGAAAAAGTAGACGTTCTTTATGAGACTCTGATGGCTGGAATATAAATAAGTATCGAGATGCAGCAATAAGTAATGGACCCTGTCAGTGGACGATGTTGTCGCATGAATAACAAATTTGGATGAAAGATAGAATTGTTGGATGATGACTTAGTTAAATGAGTTATGTCATATCCACTAGATGACCGAGACACAAATGCTAGATGATTGGTGCCATGGTGATTGGATCGGTGCATGAATAGTAAATCTTCTTATGGAATCACATGGAGAGAATACAAAATGAAATTGATGGTTAACGTGAATTACTAAGAGATGACCATGTTAGTTCTAGTAAAAATTCATAAAGGATGCTTTCGAAAGAAATATGATTATATGGTTGCCTTATTGATTGGTTAAAGAGTACAGACCGTATAGATGAATTGAAATGTAGGAATTGAATATAAGTTGCGAAGAGACCGAAGGAAAGAGATCATAAATGATGGATTGTTGAGATGTTAAAATATGACTTAAAATAGTTGGCTCGATTGAATAGACATAATTTGAGTACGATAAGAGAATACAAGTCAGATTAAGCCGGTGATGATGCGTCTATGCAAATAAAAACTGAATACTTCGATGTTTGATTGATAAAGTTTTATATGACGGCTTCGAGATTGACCCATAAGAATTATCAGGTAGGCTTTGTCGGTTGTGGGTAAGTCTAGAATAACTTTGTTTAACCCGAGGATGAGTACGAGTAGATAGACTTGACCCTAGAGTGTCGGTTGGTTGCCTAAGTTTTAGATTGTCGGCGATGATATTTCAGTTGTTAAACTTTAGGGATAAGTTTATGAGATTTGGGTGGTATCCCATATCCCTTAGATTGGTCGAATTATAGATTATTCCTGAGATAAAATAGAGTCCGTATGATAAGAATTGGTTGCCTCTAAGATAAGAGATAAGTATGTCCCTATTAGCTATCCATCTCAGATGAGTTAGCTGAATGTATGGTTTAGCTTAGAATAGCTGACCTTAGAGACTTGACTGAAGACTAAGTTGACTGTTGGAGACCCTTAGGATGTCCCTATTGAATTTTGCATGGGTATAGTCAAAATAAGTGAGATATGTCATGAAGTAATCTTCGAAATAGAATAAAGATTAGGAAATTCGATATTACAACGGTGGATGGAATGACGAATCATATTAGTTTCAGAAATTGGTTGCCTTTATTTGGAATGTCGAAAATTGTTCTAACTAGTTGGATTTGATTGGTTGTTATTAAGCTGTGCAAATTGATGATAGTTGCCTTGAGACAGTCAGAATAATTTTATTGATGAATTATTAGATCGAAATTGAGAATAAATGTAGCGACGGAATGAGGTAATGCATATAGTCAAGATCGATAAGAACAAATGCAATTTTGAAATGACCTTCAAAATTAATGATGCTAGAAATAAGAGTTGCATATGCGAGATGATAATATGTTGGCTTGATCAATGCAAGAAAATTTTAATTTCATCGAAAGAATTTACTAGAATCAATTGATGGTTTTGGTGGCCCATGCAGGTCTGATTTTGCAAAAAGATTATAAAATCGTCGTAGTACCTATATTAGTCATACTACTGCGAGCCTGCGACTAGGAAGTGCTCATTCACAATTAGGATTAATTTGGTTTTCGGAGAATGACTAGAACTAGAAAATCCTTATTCAATTTGACTGTTGGGTAGTTAAGGTTGCTACATAATCTATGTGATTTAGGTATGGATTTATTGAATTCTAAAGCCTATTATATAACTTGAGGAATCTTTCATAGAAGGATATACTATTGTGTTTGACACGGTGGTAGGACAAAAGTGGGTAGACTATTCGCTTGGTAAATTACGATTTTCTAGGATTCAATTCCTAATCTTGATCATTTGTGCAATTTTATTTCCTGCCTTCTCTAAACATTATAAGATCCGTATTACTTAGTTATTTTCTATTGGCCAGAAAGTAATTGTTTTTCTAAGAGTCAATATTTCCATCCATTGAGTTTGACCCTAACATGATCCAATTGTACATATATTTATTCCGAGTCAGTTTTGTTGAAATTCAAGGTATATATGTTTTTCCTTCGATCTTTGAATATTAGAGAAATTAAAATTAAAATTTATATTTCTCTCGTCTTCAATCATTTTCTTCCTGATCAATCATTTGATCTTCAAAACTGATACTTTCATTAAAGTATAGATACTTACATTTTTCTATCACGATTGACTTGTTTAAATTTCTAGAAGCTCCTTTGAAATTCTTATGGATATAGTTGGGATAATTTTCAATGACTTATAATGGCAAGGCAGATGCGCACTATTGCCATTTGTTTGAATTATGAAGACTGTGGGTTCACTGCAGCCAGCAGCGCACTAGCAAGGCATGATCCCTGAGTTGAAGTAATTTTATGTAAGCGTAGGTTATCGAATATTATTAAAACTATGTCCTAGTTGTCCTATTTTGATCTTTGAGTTGTATGTCAATATTGGTAGAGTTAATAGAATATTCGATACCATATCATATTTGAGTCATGATTCCAAGGTTTACTGCAGCCAGATGTACACTGGCAAAGCATAAACTCTCGGTAAAATGACTTTGGATATACATGTGGTTTTCGAATACTATAGATTCTATATCCCTTTTGACATATAATTATTGACTTTTCATGGTCTGCTACATTCTCATTCATTTTATACATCTTATCGATAAACCTTGTTTCTTCTTTCTTAACTTTTCTATTCTAGAATCGTCATTCCTCCGAATAACCATTTTAATATCTATTACCATATTTTGATTCCAATCTATTAGATTCATAATCATATTCGTGCCTATATTCCAATTTTTAGATTTCTATTCTACTGTGATCAAGACTATTTTGATCATGTTCAAGCTTGTGCCAAAATTTTAATTTTGATCATGCTTGGACGACTTGAATGATTAGCCTTGATCGTGATTGTATCTTAAATTATATCTAAGTGATTATAACCCCGTTTAGATTTTATCTAAATCTTGATCATTCTTAAGCCATTTTGGTCGTCGACTCGACCATTTTGACAAAAAGGTTGATCGTTCCAAATCATATTTTTCTTTTATTTATTATTTTTATTTTTTTGATTTTATTTTCGATTACGCGTAACTAAATTGATCATGAATCATATCATTCTCTTGATTATATCATTTTTCATTCTTATTCGAATCGATTGAAATTTTGTTTCTTGATTATATTCTAAATTGTACCTAATCGTATCCTTTGAAATTTCGATATATATATATAAAAAGAGAGAGAGAGAGAGAGATAAAGATATTTAATTAACCCTTAAATGAATTAAATTATAGTATAATAGAGTTATATTTGCTAAGAAGGGTTAGTATGCAAAAATAGGTTAATGAAGGGGGCTTTGGTTTATAGTCTTATTCAAATTCTAATTTGAATCTCTTTTAAACGATCACCCTTCTCCTCTTATAATCGAAACCAACATTCAAATCTCGGTAAGGATTAGATTTGGAACGTTGATACTAATCTCTCTAGGATTCAAACCCCATATCCTATATATACAATCGATAGGGAGGGCAGCCATGTTCTTCCGCCTTACCATTAAGACTCACAAAAATCTGCTCTACTTCGATTATGTGGACGCTTCTCGAGATAGTTCAACACGCCATTGCTAAAACGAAGGATTCTCTAGTAAGGTAATGATCTAACCTCTTCCTTCTTTACTTTGCACCTTAAGTGTTTGTTTTAATACCAAGGACAGAGGGTGCACAGGAATTAATGGCAGTAGGGTACCTATTGAATCATCAAACATGTTTAGGAGTATGGGTATCTTAAGATACTACAACGTGTTGGTTTCAGCAGAGTTAATATGCACATGTGAAGTGTCTTTGCATGGGCATGTGCTAGATAGCAATACCACGATTAGCGAAGGGACCTATAGTATACATGGTCAAAGTATCGAATAAAGGAAATTACCCATGTCAGTTATTAGGTTTAGAAGTGTGTTATGATTGAGGGCTAAGGTGCATAGAGCATGCGTATAGGAAGGATCTGTTTAGTCTAGAAGACTATTCTATTTCCTAATAACATAATATAGTCAGGAAGAAGTTGTTTCTTGTTGGCATCTGCAAGCAGTGCCTATCCAATGTGTGTGCCTGGTCCAGAATACATCACAAGCGTGTGTTCAGGATGCAGAACCTAGAAATTAGGGAGGGTATCCATGTGTCAGGGATGCAAAAAGTCATATGCAAAATTTATATAGGTGTTTACTATGAAATGTGCCTTGTGGGGAGAGAACATAGGGCAGTCACTTCAAGTGCCGGTATAAGTATCCAGGTTGGGATAAACAGTATAATGGATATAGATGGTTGTGTGTGTACGTGTATCCAAGCATTGACAGGTAGGTACAGCCCCTGTATCAGTTAGAGAGTTGAATGTTTAACCATTGTCAATATTAGGTGTCCATGCATGAGTAGAAAAGTGACTAGGGGTATACATAAGAGTAGGCTTTGGGTTGTAGCAAAATCTAGGGGTATTCCTACTGCAGGTTAGGTGCAGATACATATGGGGATATCTTATGGTTAAGGTAGAAACAGGGACCTACTTGTGCCAATTGCTATGGCTAAAGATGTGCCTATATGCGTATATGTGTGTGGCAGCCTTAGCCGCATAGGAGGTAGCCAAGGGGGTTTGGGTATCATAAAGATGAGGGTAATAATAGTTGATAGAGATCGTGCAAGGGTCTGCAGTAATACGGATAAGTGTCTATTTTATAGAAGGGGTAGCAACATATGGAGGGTAGGTACATACAATAGGAAACAATAGCTCTTATTTGAGTAAGAAGAAGATGGCATTAACAATGATGTACATAGGCGGTCTAATGTTCGTAGCAGTACTAGGTTGATTGTTGTTGCTACAGGTATAAAAACATCAGTTGGGATAAAAAACTAGTGTAACAGTGTTCTACAGGGGTATCAAGGAATTATCTTGGCCAATACCTAAGTAAAAAACTAAAGGATATAGGAGGTACCCATATGTGAAAGGTGTAATCTGACCCTGTAGGTAGGCTAAAGACTGTACCTACTGGTATGCAAGGAGGGAAATTAAGTACAACATGGTATGTATGTGTATTCTTGTGCATAGAGTGTTGCAGGAAGACACAAAATATGGAAACATTAGGATTTGTACAGTGGCTACTGACTCGTAGGTTTAGCAGCAGTAATATGATCAAAATATGGGTGGCTTGTTAAGGAGTATCTGTAGGTAACACCCAACAATGACCTAGTTGATCCCATTTAGGAAGGTAGCAAACATTATGACATGGGAATGTGCATACAGGTAAGTGCATAGGTAAAAAAAAGTGTCTATAATAGATATAGGATTACGTATACAGGTTTACAACATTGGTAGGTGAATGACCCTAGGTGTAGGTGGTAGAGTTAACTCCCTTATTAGAGGAGACATGTAGCTATGTGATATATAGGTGAAACTAGGAAGTATAGAAACCAATAAGGCTAATAGGAGTTAGTTATGAGTTGACTTCAACTTGCATTTATATTTATTAATTTAAGTTAATTCTAAATATATGTTCATTGGACTCTGACTCAGTGCTCGACCCATATCTGCAGTACATGATCACAAGCAAGTACATATACTGATTGCTTTTGATTCTTGATAGTTTTTCCATTACATGTTATACATATGCATCTCCTGTTTTGCTGACACGCTTGTTACACGAGGTTAGTATTATGGATTCCCTACATGTGACATTTTTTTTGATTACCATGTTCGTGACTAATGTATTTACATTATTACCGTATTTATGACTTGTTTGAATCCATGAGTACTAGTCGGGAGGGAAAAATATCTCAGTAGATGTATGAACTACCCTTTCCATCCCATAGTCTTTCATGAAGAATAGCAGCCGCACATGACACGTGTGGTTGGCCAGATTTATCCCTTAGCCGTTCACATGTCGAACATGATATTTCAAAACACTTAGATAGGTGTCGATTAACTTATTTTACCTTGTTTTTCTTCGTCACCTGCTATGTCCTCATATTAACATATTTTTTCGAGCTGCCATGCCTTGTCATGATTATAGTGTTTGCCTATTCCTTTTACTTGATATGCCATGATGTCAGTTTTACTTGCTACTTTATATCCCATATGCTATTTCATATTTTTGTAATTTCTATCATGTTTTGAATAGCTTGTCATATGTGTACTAGTTCCATTCTTGAATGGAAACTATTTTTTAGATAATCGTCTGTTACTCTATGCTTTGGACCATTGGGAGAGATACAGGTGTATTTGAAGGCCAAAACCCTAGAAGAATAGTTAGATAGTTGGGTTGATAGTCGTTTTCAACATTTGTGAGATATTGTATTCTTCTTCAAATGTAAAACTTGTGAATATTGTAAATTGATTTAATTTTGTGAATGAGCAAATAAAGATATTATGAGCATTTGTTTATTACGGGCTAGACAACGTTCTACCGCCGACACTGCGGTGTAGGCTGGACTTGTGCACACACTCACATCCCGAAAAGCAGGTACCGAAAAGCGGGTGCAGGTCGTGACAATGATACAACTTAGAAGAGGAATCACAATTGAAAAATTTATGAGTTGTAAATAAAGTGTATGGATGCGAATAATAATGGCTACATGATTTGATCGATGAGAATATGGTGTTGAAACTAAATGTGGCTATTGGCTTTATCGATTTTGGAGGTATGAATGGCAATGGACTTGAAAGGGAACTCTGGATTCATTAGAAAACTTGATATAACTAAGTTAAAATACTTTGGAAAACTTTGATCGGTTGTGGAAAATTACTCGAGTTAGAATTTATAACATTCATTGTCTTAATAATTGGTTGCAAGATTGAATAAATGAGTTGACTATACGAGATGTTCAAGAGGAATTGCTAATGTTCAGGAATGAAGTTATACCTATAGCTCGTTCGTTTTCTCTATGACTAAACTTGGCTGAAATGCATATATTTCAGGGATGCCTAAAATATGTGTATAATTCTAACTAAGTTGTATGCTGAATGCAAACGAAGCCATGGGAGAGGATTATCATGTGCTAGTGTATTGTACGAGTGTTGTAGGAAAGAACAAGGATGGTAAACTATTGTGAATCAAATTGGGATGCTGTGGCGAGATGGTACATCATGTGAAATCAATCGAGATATTGCGAAGAAATGTCAAATAGTACAAGTTGATCATTGGAAAGTTTCATAAATTCAATTAAAGTTATGGGATGAGTTTTGTTTAAGTTTCGAGGACAAAACTTTTTTGAGTGGTATATATTGTAGTGCCCAACCCGCTTGGTGCATATTGATGGCTGGTTGGTTCGATGAAGCCTTGTTAGACTTGGAAATATGCGAAGGATCACTCGAAAGGCTATGCGATCGAGGTAGGAATCGTCTTATAAAAGTGAGTAGTGTTAAACCTTTCGAAGATCCTTTAGCTTCACACTTAATAAAAAGATTATATGCTATGTTGCTTACAGAGTTGCTAAATCACATCTTGTATGGAACCCAAAAAGATAGTTAATCACATGACCCAAAAGCTGTTGCGAATCATTTTATGAATTATGTGCTTCGAATCATTTCAATGAATTGTATGCTTGCATGCCTTGCAAGGAAATACATGACAGGTGAAGAAAAAGTCCTAAATACTTGGGCGGTGAGTATATCGAGCCTTATCTCGATGAATAGAGGGTAACACAGATAATAAGACCCAAGAACTGGACAGTGAGTATGTTTGAGTTATGACCCGAAGGAACGTAATGTATCAAAGATATGGGAAAAAGATTGAGTAATCACATTCGATTATCCTGTGCTGATGTAGAATTTTGATTACACTAAGGCCCTAGAATGGACAGATGGTAATGCGAACGTTGGCTTAAGGCATATGAGACAATACGAATGAGAATGATGGCTTATTTGAAAATGGTGACTTAATTACTTAGTTCTTCTTATCATGCATTATATGTTCTCTTTATAGATAAGTTGTATATATTTGCATGGTCATGGACAACTTGTCGACAAGATGGTATTTCGAGGCCTCAGAAATCGATTCGTCCTAGGGGAACCTCGTGCTTGTCATGTCTCGATTCCGCAGAGTCATTTCATTCGCATTTAACTCTTGGAATTGATCGTCCTCGCTTGGGCATAATGCCGTACAAGTCTGGTATTGCACTTGTACATGGCAAATACGGTATATAATTGAAAATCTCCAAATAGAAACACATCGCAGCGACAAAAGCAGATAAATTCAAGATGATGAGGACATTCTTTCTTATCGGATAGAAATACATTACTGATTTATTGCAGCGGAGATAAACAGATAAGTTGAAGTCGTACAGAGATATATAAAAATGTATTAGAGTACATGACCTGTAATGGAATACAAAGTTTACAACACTTCTCACTTTACATTGATAGCCAACTGAACAAATGCCACAAAGCTTACATTTGATATTTTGATACATTGGATTACAAATTAACATACCGACTTGGCTTACAACTCACTGGTACAACTGATTACAATGTTCCTTACATTATGCCCTTTATAGACAGCAGACTTCATTTTTTCAAGGAGGGCTTCTGCATGCCCAATAAACCTTCATGCCACGGGACCGATCAAGCCAATCTTCGTGTACATAACTTCCCAAGCACGAAAACCTAAAAAGAGTGCCCATAACATGGATCAGTATATCATCTATGTACTGGCGAGCAGAATCTAGCCCACTCACCTAAACCGACACTAAGTGGTCAATTTTTGGAAGCAATTATTAGAGTGATCTTTCTAGTTGGGACCTAGCATCAGTTTACAGTTTATGAGCAGAAACATTGAAGAGCTAGTTAATATTTCTTAGCAACGTTCATGTAGAGGCCTCATTAAAGCATACTTGGTGTTATCATGAAAAGGCATCATTGAGACATCGTTAGCTTTAACATCTTAAACATGTTATGGGAATTCTCATTGAAAACATCGTTTAACATGTATAGTATATTCAAGCAGTGTTCATGGTAAGGCAACATTGTAGCATTCTATATTTAACATGTTAAGCATGTTATAGAGTTTCTCATTGGAAAGGCAACATCACAACATTATTTCGTTTAGCATGTTAACTAAGCAAGTTGAACCAACATATGTATTGGATATATCACATTTACGTGATTTCTTACCGATAGCCGACTTCTCGTACCTGCATCAAATACATGTTAGCATATATACTTACTCTGCCTGCATAAAACATTTATTAGCGTGCATCCTGACTACATAGTCACTGGCGTTGTTAAACCATATGGTCTCTTTTCATTTACATATAGGACTTCAAGATAATGCGATGACACCATAGTAGGTAGCGAGCCTCTATGCTGCCTCGTATTATCCGTGCTCCTAAAGCACTCATCATTATTTTTCCCTGGGCCGAATCGGTTCTCTAACGTCCCGGGATACTATTTCGAGGAAATTAAAACTCAAACCTTATATACTAGTTGTCCAAGACCATGCGAATGCGTGTCCGACTCGGTTGTGAACATAATCGCTTGGTAAAATAATAAAACAAAGTAAAGACAGCAGTGCATCATTTAACTCATGTTTAATGACTTATTTATTTCCAATATTACCATCATTTCACTTGGTGATCTCAACGATCCCAAGCCTCATCATTTCTCTTGCATCATTTATTTCTTATTTCGTCAACTCCGATACATTGAAGCATTCCCATATTATTCATTTCTCAAGAGACATGTAGCATTTCCTTTCAAAGGGACAATATCGTTCATTTTATTACTTATAAGAAAATATACAGTATTTCACATCTTTGTGATAGTTACACAGAGTAAACATGATTCAGTATTTCATTCAGTTCATTGGGTCGATAGCATAGCCAGTTCATTTCTTATTCTATCATTCACAAGGCATCTCATTTAAGTGTTCTACTTGTTTTGACAATGTTAAGCATAAGGGACATTATCGATTTATTATCAGGCATCAAGTTACATTAGCAGTTCAAGTATGATTTATTCAGCAGTTCAATGTTCATGTGTTGTTCATTTCAATATTAGGCAACATAAGCATCTCTATTATCCATCAACTAAAAAATAGAATATTTAGGGGCAAATCATAGCATCATAATACTCTATTTTATTAAGCATAAAGGCGTAGGGAGGAGGGAGGACAGTTCCACTCACTTGTATAAAGGGTCTTCTTATTTCGATCACACACGTATTCCCACTAGACGTAGCTCCACTAGCGAGCCACGTTCTGATACTTATTCCGTCTAGCCAACTTAGAGAGAATGCAACAGTCTCCATTCTCTTGATTTCCAACCCAAGTCACAGTCTAACATTCTGATCGCATCCAACAAGCCAACCAAATGCCTCGTGCGGAGCGGGATATTACATAATATACCATTCAAAAAAAGTTTTGTCCTCAAAACTTAAGGGAATAAATCATTCTACTAATTTACTTAGTCACAACAAGATGTTGACCCAAACTGGATCACAATCAACCTGATTTAGATAATTAATAATTGATATCTGATATGATCCAATACGACACATCAAGATCAAGACAGAACATCACCTATGATCCAATACGACACATCAAGTTCAAGACAGACGTCGTCTACAAGCTGTTACATTGCAAATATATTTGATTTTCAGTCTGTAATCTTTCAATTTATTAAGTCTAGGTAAATATATGTTGAGTCGTACTGAGTCATCTCAGCCCCTAGACTTACTACTCCAAGCTTCACCATACAAAACTAAACAATCCCTGAACCAAACCAAGGCTCCATAGCCCTTTAGAACTTCTGGTCTCTAGGAGACAGAGTTCGGGTTGAACTCCACCTAAGACAGAACTCAGGCCGAACTCTGCCTCCTTAAAATTAGCAACCTGATTTTTTGGAACACCCTGCTACGAGCTGTCCAACGTTCAAATTTTGAATATTTGGGACATAATTTTGGCCGAATTCTGTCTCCCCTGACTAGTATATATAGGGCTTGATTTCTCTCATTTCAAATCATCTCTCACTCTCAATCTTCTAAGCCTTATTCATTCTAAGCCTTACTCTTCCAATCTACTAGCCACAAAAATTCTAAACCCCAAGGTGCTCAGTACGATTCAGTTAGAAGTTTTTGTGCAAAAGTTATAAAGAAGTCACTTAAATAATTCCATGTTTCACCTCTGTGAAGTTGTAAGAAGTTGGCGTGCTCTTTTGAGTAAAGTCACGTGTGTGTACCCTATTTCACAAATAGTGGATACCTTATTTCACAAATAGTAGATTTCAATCTTAAGCGAGAGTTCTCAGGCCTGGACTAGTCCTCCACGAGGGAAACCAGGTTATATCACTGTGTTTGCGTACGCTCTTCTGATCTTTCTTAATTTCCACATTACTACTCTGATTATTTATTCTATTGGTAGTTGCTTCTGGACTAACATAGAGTTAATTTTTAATTGGTTATTTCTGACACAAACTTTATTCACCCCCTCTAGAGTTCCCTATACGTAACTTCAATTGGTATTTGAGCAAGATCTCTACTGTTAGGCTTAACATCCTTAGAATAGATCTTGTTAATTTTTCTATGGCATCGTATTCCTCCTCCTCTGATAAATAGGGTTTTACTTCTAATAGCATGGACAATTATGTTTCTTCTAAATAAAAGAAATGCTCTAATTGGAAAGCCATGGCTAACCAATCCTTAGAGATTCTTGATGACTTTTATTCTACAAATGAAGAACTTTCAGAAAAGGTTATTCATTTAGAAGAATCTAATAAGGTTTTAAGAAATGAAAATAATAATTTATTATCTAGATTTGATTCTCAAAACTCATCTTGTGTTTCTTTAAAGAGTTTAAATGAGGCTTTAATTTTGAAAATCAAATCTCTTTCCTCATCAATAAAAGATCCTAAGAGGCAAACACATGAGCTAAATAATTTGCATGATTCTTCTATTGACTCTTTAAAGAAACAAAATGAATATTTTATTTCTAGAATTGCTTTATTTGAAAAAGAGAATTATGCTTTAAACGCTAAATTTGATTCTCTTACTTGTTTGCATGATGATTTGCTATTAAAACATGATACTCTTAAGACCAAATCCATGCATGCTCACTCTAGAGATATTCATCATTCTAGTATGTCACATGTTCATAATCATGCTCATTCCGATACATGTGCATACACTAGTATTAGGTGCTTCTATTACTCTCGTATTGGACACATGAGTGTAACTTGTCCTATTCGTAGGAGTTTTTTACCAATGCTCGAGTAAATAGTATATGGGTCCCTAAAGCTAACAAATGTGGATCCAAATTTATTTGGATACCAAAGTCTTCGCCTAATATTGTAGGTGGAGCTACTTGTATCAGGACATAGTACCGAGGAGCGTGTTGGTGGTTGCAAAGCTCAAAGGTCATCTTCCAAGAAATTGCACCAACACAAGTGTGGCCACTAAAGCCACTTTTGTAACATGCTAAATGATTCTCTTTAAATGGTTTATATTTGTAGAATCTAGCATGCCTCTCTTGATGTCTTGCTACTAGCTCAGATTGATCATATCCTTTAGTTGCTTATTATATAAATCAATGTGAGTTAGAATACTAGCATGCTTAGTTAATTTTCTTATTATTTCTTTTATCTAGCATGACTAGTTACTTAGTTTAAATGATTAGTTCACACTATGTAGTTTATCACTCATTTTCTATTAGTGTGACACATTTATATATGCATTCTCGTTATTCCTAATCTTTATTTATAAAGCATGCATATCACTCTAGTCCATAGGACCTTGATTCTGATTTAAGTTAATATGATTTTAACTCTCCGTCTTTAAAAGTTTTGAGATAGTTACTTCTTGCCAATTTGTATTTAATATGTCATCTTAATCGGTATTTGTGAATATATGTGTTAAGCACAAGCATCTTATCACTTGACAAGTATACACTTATACTTCCATTTTAACCTTGTGCTTATATGGTAGACTTGTAACACCCACTTTTCAGAAATGAGGGTAATTTTAAAATTTTGTGATTATAATTATTTAATAATAATATTTATATTACTTTGTCATTTTTGGTGATTTTTAATTAATTTAAAACTATTTAAAACATTGAATTGTGATTTTGATGGTTAACTAGTTAAACCCTAGTTTTGCTAAGCCTAGAGACTAACCATGACCAAGGGAGCCTAGTCAAGTGATTAGGATGACTAATTACAACATTTTGGCCTAAGAATATTTTGTTCATTTTTGACTTATTAAAGAAAATGAATTTTGATTAATTAATATTGTGCTAATTGAATTGTTAGAGACTAACCTAGAAGCTTAACCTAATCTAGATTAGTCTTGAGGTTAGAATCATGGTTAGAACATTCCTATTAAGTGCCAAGGTTAGTAATATCTAGATATTCCTAAGTAGGATATTTCCCCTTAGGATATTTGTGAAAAAGAAGGCCTTAGGACTAATTGAACCAATAGAAAGGCTTGGAATTGGGTGGACAAGCCCTAGCCACTCATCTACATCTAAACCTAACCCCAATTCACTATTGTGGAAGCCACAAACAGATATTTCCCCCCTCCTATAAAGAATCCTTAAGAAATACTTGTCTCTTTTACACCTACATAGAACCCTAAATTGTTCTTCCCTAAACTTCTTCTATTTAATCCAAATTGAGTCCAAATTGAGTCAAATCAATTGCATCATCATCCCCAACAGTAGAGGAGACTCGTGGAGGCATGCTAGCAAGGTTTGAGGACATTTGAACCATAACAAATCGAGGAAGACATCAAGTCGAGGCTCTTTACATTGAGTTTGAACTCTCAATAGGTAAAACCGTACAAAACCTAATAAATTCCTGATTTCTTTACATAGATGCATCCATTTAGGGTTCCCCTAGGTGTAGCCTAAGTTTGGTAGGAATTCGTTTCTATTTTGTGTCCGTATCGGACACGTATCGGTGTTTTTAAATAAGTGTTCGTTGAAATGCCACTGTGGATTGTATGTTCTTGTTTTTCAAAACAAATTACAGATTTGGAAATCTCTATATATGGGGATTAATTCTATATGTGACGGAGTTGATTGTGGTGGGTGTTTCGTGTCCAAACTGGACACGAACTCACCCCCAGGATATTGTACAGGGGAGTACAGTGCTTCCCTGCTGTTCGAGTGTCCTAACAGATATGACACGAAACCATGTGCCATGAAACTTCATGGACATGTGGGGGCACCCACTAACATCATCTCAATGAAATTTCATGGGTCCTCGTTCAGTGTACACGAAGAAATCGACCACGTATTGACATTGCACTGTCTTTGCACACTGTGCACATCCCCTGCTGCTCGGGGTCGACACAGGACACGACACGACACTATATGACACCAAAATTGGTGGACACTTGGGGGAAATATCTGACAACATGCCTCCAAGGTCTCATACGGGTTGGTTTAGTGGTTTGGGAGTTTTCACTCTACATTGTTCTGTACAGACAGGCACACGCACAGGAACACCCCTCTGATACGGCTTCGTATCGAGGACATGACACACTATGGACATGACTCAGGCATACTGACACCCACCCCTAGACCTATCCTACATATTGGTACACCTGCACGACACTTTGCCTTGACACACGTGTCCCACAAGAGCCCGACACATACACACGATGACCTGTTCTTCACATATTCTGGTATCAGGTTGTATTCCTGTTGGAAACTTGTTACACACATTCGTGGGCACAATTGGACACTCCTTGACACACATGACACCTTGAATTGTTGACACACTTGGACACATCACCTTGCTGTTTGACACATTTGTATATTACTGCACCTTAACCCTGTACTCTGAACACTTTGATAACATGCAACACTTCACTGCACATATACCTTAATGACACTATCTGTACACTCTATAGCACATCTGACACCACTTGACACTACCATCTACATGACATTCATGCCTTGACACTCTACATTCACTGGTACATTCATTCATACTTCACTTGACTGCACACTCATGTGACACTCACACTGCACACTTTCTGCCACAGTTTGTATTTACTTCTCAGTCTCCAAATAGGTTCAGTCTATGGAAATAGGATTTTTGGGTGTTAAAATGGTTAGCATCAGTCGAGAACAACAAGGAGAGGGCCATAGGCTATAGTGTTACTGTCACAGGATGTGTGTGTCTTGTTGAGTATGTGAATGTTCAAAGCATCAGTCCTAGAATCCTAGAGATCAAGTGTGACTCATGCCATTAGCTCCCTGTGATTTTAGTAGTGAGTATTTCAGGCCTATTAGGATCTGAGTGTCCTATATATCAATGTTATTGTTCCCTTTCCCTCTTAAGATCATCCAAGGTCTGTGACATCATAGTATTAGCAATTGATGTTAGACCTATTTATGTTTTCCTTGTCAACTTCACATGGTTGCCCAAATGATCTCTAATTCAGTTTCATATACAGGTTTATCCTATAATATCAGTATACTTGAGGGTCTATGAGGTGAAAGGTTAGATGAGAGTTGAGTGTAATACCTTTATATAGTTTAGTTCCCCTTCTTGTCTTGCCATGTATATCCCCATCTAGTTCTGACCCTTAGGATTCTGACTCGATCCTAATACCTTAGAATCTAGTCCATACCTTAGATGAAAGTTTCCCATATGTACATACAGTTGGTTAGAAGGGAAAGGGGGATCTAGTTGCATTTAGTTAGGGAGAAGAGGGGATACCTATATGTGTCCGTGAAGGGAGGCTAGCTAAGTGTAATAAAGAGGCCAAATGCTTGGGCTATATAAGTATGTATAGTGAGATAAGCTTGGGCAAATTGGTATGAGAGAATTGGAGACAGTGAAGTCCAGTCATGTTCTGAGTGTCAATCCTTGGTTAATAAGGAGCACACCCTTCCCTTTACTTCCTACATGTTAGTCCATATACCTATTCTTATGATTTTGTAAGGAGGTCTTCTCTTTATCCATTTGAATCCATACGCAATTTTGGCGACATACTGAGGGCAGAAACCTAAGAGAAGATCCTGTCAGAGCTAAGGGAACCTATCGAGTCTTATCAGGATCTGATCAAAGGAAACATGAACAGATTCGTAGATGCTCAATTTGAAGCTATAGCTCGAGAACATGAAGAACAGTGAGCTACGCTTGATGACAATATAGCAGCATTCGTTGTACAATCTTGAGAAATAAAGTCTGGTATAGCTGAGGCCGTCTCTTCTATTGAACTTTATAAGGCCGAAGAGGCAGATAAAGACAAAGAGGTGTCTGAAAGTCAGGCTCACATCCAAGAACTAGAAGCTAAATTGCTCCGAAAGCCTACACATCGGTCACAACAGCTAGAAAAATGCCAAGAGGAGGTTATAGAACTGCGTCAATTTGCTTCATGCCATTTAGATGACTTGAATAGACAGAGGGATGACCTCATTCGAGCTCAAAATATAGAGATGGAGCATTATATTTTATCGATGTAGCCATTAACTCCAGAGTTCAGGAGGAACTTGGCCTGGGAAAGAGTTTTTGCTACGAGAGTGGAACGAGCTGAAGCCTTAAAGAAGTTGATTTTTGACCTTAGCACACCACCTCCCCAATGAGTCTTTCAAAGGATAAAATGAAAATAATAATCTTTTTGAATGATTTTTATCACATTTTTAAGAAATATAATAGTTCATGTTCTCAAGATTCTGAAATGAAATAAAAAAGTTGGTGATTTTATGACCCTATTACTTATCTTGTATCTGTTTGAGACACAAGCAATAGATAGAAGTGTAGAAATACATTCAGAGGTCCTGGACGTGACGTATTTCTTGAAAATAGCTTCACTTATTATATATGTTGGAGGTAATATAGACATAACAGAATATAACTTGATGTGATGTTATTTCTGGGACAACGTTATTAAAGGTAATGTGGATGTTACAAGCCGTTGATATAGATAACAGAATCCAGAGGTAATATGGATGTGAATCCTTATATCTGTTGATTATTCTTAATCCAACCGGGGTTCAAGAATAATACTGGGTTTCAAAAGATGATGATGTGATGATATATTGTGGTGGATGTTATAGGTTAATCTTTTAAGGATGTACCATAAGATCCGGGTTAGACTCTACTGGAGGATTTTTTTAGGACTTATTTTCTATGGGTTTATTATCGAAAGAATAAACAAAAGATAATAATTTGAAGAGTGCGTATGTACAATATGTTTCTAGAAAATATAATACATGCTTTTAAACATGGTATTTCTTTAGGAATTTGCCGTTGATAGGCATCATATCTATACGACCATCCATCCCGATCAATGGTAAGCTCCGTTAGAGAAGACTTTACTTATGATGTAGGGACCCTCCTACTTTGGCTCGAATTTGCCTTTGCTCGTGTGCGTCATAATCATAGGACGTCTAACAGTAAGGACTAGTTCACCCTTTTGAAAGACCCATACTTTGACTTTGTACATGAAAGCTTTTGAGATAGGGCCTAATATAGCTCAATGTGTTGTTGAGCCAGCAACCGTTTCTCATCGAGTGTTTCAAGCTCTTGGATTCGAAGGCGATCATTATTTTCCATCGTTAATTAGTTGGCGATGGCTATCCTCAGGGAAGGAATTTGAATTTCCAATGGTAAGACATCTTCACATCTGTATAGTAGATAGAAGGGTCTACAGCCAGTTGGGGTATGTTTGGTAGTATGGTACGCCCATAGGCATTCTCCAATCTTTTTGCTCTAATTACGTTTATTAGCAGAAACGAACTTCTTGAGAAGCTTGATGATTGTCTTATTGAATACTTCTGCAAACCGTTAGCTGCGGGATTATAAGCTGTAGAAGTAATGTTGTTGATTCTAGTGTCATTACATAATCGAGTAAATGCTTGACTTACGAATTGAGGTCCGTTGTCATGAATGATTCTTCGAAGAACATCGAATCGATAAACCACGTGATGCTTGATGAAGCTGATGACATTGCTTGTCTTGACTTCAGCGAGGGGAATAGCTTCTGACCATTTTGAGAAATAATTAATTATAGCCAGGATGAACCGATGTCCTCGGGATGATGGTAGATTAAATAGGATAAATAGCGTCCATGCCCCAAGATGCTACAGTTGGATATAAGAATTCTGTCGGTTGGTGGATAAAATCTGTATGAATTTGACATGCTTTGCATTTTCTTGTATACTCAATTGCATCTGCCACTATAGTGGACCAATAGTATCCATTGGTTTAGTACGGTCCTGTAGCTTAGGACTAGGCTGATGTGCATCGCAGACACCATTGTGAGCTTGGCGTAGTATTCGTTTTACCTCATCACCCGCAAGACAGCGCAGGAGCATACCATCAAAAGTTCGATGGTAGAGTATCTTGGACGAGTGTTTGTAATAGAATCAGAGTGACCAATGACGAATTATCGTTGCTTCTTTAGGGTCTTCTGGCAAGATATCATATACCGCGAATTCGATGAAGGGAGTCCTCCAATCTTCACTAGTAGTGCAAATTTCGATCGTATTACTAAATTCAATATTCAAATTGTTCTCAACACAGAATAATTTTCGATTAGCGATGACAATTAATTATTTTCCTTTCAAAAGAATAGCTAGTACTGCTGCTAGATTAGCGAGTGCATCGGCTTTCGTATTGTACGCTCAGCGTACATGTTCAATAAAGAAACCCATGAACGATATAGCAAGTTTAACTGCTGCTTCTTGGTAGGGGATGAGATCTTGGTACCGGACTCATACATACCTCTAACCCGGTTAATAATCAGTTTAGAGTCTTCGTATACTTCAAGATAATCGATATCCAGATGTTTAGCTAATTGGAAGTCGATGAGCAAAGCGTTGTATTCGACAACATTGTTGGAACATGGCTCGTCTAGAGAATAGGCTCTCTGAATGAATAGCCCTTCTAGGTATACGAGGACAATTCCTACTCCAGCAATGATGATACCGTTAGGTCCGATTTTGGATGCTCCATCAAAGAATAGATGCCAAAAGATTATTCCTTCAGAAGTCATATTAGACTCTAAAGTTTCGTTCAAAATCTTATCATAAAGTTTTGAAGTTTCAGGGATTAGATGAGCAGCCAATAAATTAGCTAGGGCTTAACCTTTGACAGATTTCTATGGGAGGTAGAGTATATCATACTGCGCTAATAGCATTGCCCAGGTAGCAAGTCTAGAATTAAGTATACTGGGCTTTTTCATCAGGACTCGCATAGGATTAACTCTGGAGATAACATGGATAGTTTGGCCTATGATGTAGTGACGCATCTTTTGGACGGCGAACATCAAGGCTAAGAATTCTTTTTCTACTGGACTATATCAGTGTTCAACACCGATCAATATACGGCTGAGGTAGTAAATTGCCTGCTCATGGCCTTCATTCACTACCAAAATACATGGATTTACCGACGGCCTTATCCGTCGGTAATCCGTCGCCAAAAATAAATACCGACGGATTACCGACGGATATTTTGGTAAAACAGCCGTCGGGAATAACCTCGTCGCTAAAACATATCCGTCGCTACTCCGTCGCTCAGCGACGACTTAGCGACGGAATACCGTCGGCGCATCTAAATATATATAGCGACGGATTACCGACTAACTTTCGTCAAAACATGTATCAGGATATAGGGTTAGCGACGAAAAACTCCGTCGCTAACCAGTCGGCAAAACCGTATCACTGATTTTCTGATACCCAATATCCGTCGCTAATCCGTCGTAAATTTGTCGGCAAAAGCGTATCAGAGATTTTCTGATACCCAATTACCGACGGATAGTCCGTCGCTAAACCGTCGCTCAATGTAAAATTCTCCAGGTAGCGACGGATATTACGTCGCCAATCCGTCGATACATTAAATTCCTACAGTTAGCGACGGATAGTCCGTCGGGACTTTGTCGCCAGTCCGCCGTAAGTTAGTCGCCAATCCGTCGCTAATGCTAAAATTTATGGACATCAAACAGCATCAGTTCGACGGATCGTCCGTCGCCAATCCATCGCTTTATTGAAATGCTCCAGGTAGCGACGGATTTTACGTCGCCACTCCGTCGCTAACCTCAGTTTCTCCAGTTAGCGACGGATAATCCGTCGCTGAGTGGTCGCCAGTCCGCCGTAAGTTAGTCGCCAATCCGTCGCGAAAGCTAAAATTTCTGGACATCAAACAGTATCAGGTCGACGGATCGTCCGTCGCCAATCCGTCGCTTTATTGAAATGCTCCAGGTAGCGACGGATAGTCCGTCGCCACTCCGTCGCTAACCTCAGTTTCTCCAGTTAGCGACGGACTATCCGTCGCTGAGTGGTCGCCAGTCCGCCGTAAGTTAGTCGCCAATCCGTCGCGAAAGCTAAAATTTCTGGACATCAAACAGCATCAGGTCAACGGATCGTCCGTCGCAAATCCGTCGCTTTATTGAAATGCTCCAGGTAGCGACGGATTTTACGTCGCCACTCCGTCGCTAACCTCAGTTTCTCCAGTTAGCCACGGACTATCCGTCGCTGAGTGGTCGCCAGTCCGTCGCTAACTGCTAATTTTTGAAAAAAAAAATACTGCAAACAGACTCTTTCCTGTTTATACAACACATCCAACACAATATCAAACATGCAAAATATCCATATACAACACCATATATCCATATCCAACACGAATATCCAACGTATCCAATATCCAACACCATATATCCATATGCAAAATATCCATATCCGACACCAATATCCAACGTATCCAATATCCAACAAAATATTACCAACACAATATATCCAATATCCAACATTAAATTATCCAAACATAAAAAAAATATCCGAACATACTCAGTATCCAAATGTCTACAAAACCAACAACATAAACAAAATCAAACCCCGTCCGTCGGATCGTCTCGTGCTCGTGCCGCCGCATCCGCTTTGCATATGTACTCCTCCACCGTGTGTGCCGGCACTTGGGACAAGACATGGTCTGGAAGCGCGCGTAGCTGCTCTGGCGACATCATGTCAAGGAGCGTCAAGATGGTGTTATCCGATACGATGCGGGCGTCCGCAGAGCGGTTAAACGAAAGCCGTCCGGGGGAAGAAGGACCAGGTCGATCCGAAGCACCGGCAGCAGCAGTAGACGGATCAGGAGCAGACGGACCGGGAGCAGACGGATAGCGCCCCAACACTATCGCCCGCAAATCTGACACTGTGGAGGTCAGAGTCGCAAGCTGCTCCCTCACATCGTCAACCGGGGGCGCTGGGGGAGGCGGAGGCGGTGGATATCTCGGGGACGGCTGCAACGAGGGCGCCATGGAACCTAAGCCGTAGACGCGCCCTTTCCTAACGCCGCCGACGGATTCTACGAACACGTCGTCGTAGCGAGCGGCCATAGAAGAGTGCGTCTGGGTGGGCGTCGTTTCGCCGACATTCTCGGAAGGGGGCTCGATCTCAAGCCGACTAAGTGCCTCACGATACGCAGCCTATCCAATGAATGTGTTTATACTATAAGTTTTCCTAAGTTATAATCTAAATCCTATGTTTCCCTAAGTTATAGTCTGAATCCTAAGTTTATCTAATTAACTTAACAATAATTATATTTCTAACATAAATCTCATAAACATAAGTACTTACATCAGTCTCCTCGGCCCTCGCGTCGACGAAGCTCTCGTCCTTCCGCCTCTTGTGCGTATGCACGAATACATCGTGAGCGGTGACCGTCTCCGCCTCTTTCCCCTGCTTCACCGCCCGTTGGGCCTGCATACGTAGAATTTAATTAACTTCGTATATTAACAGTACGAAATTAAATAATAGAATGAATTTGAATTTGCGCTATCTCACCAAATCTGCACGCGTCAATGCGTGGGGCCTTGATCCCCCCCGTATGCAGAACCGCGACCTGTCGATTAGCCTTAGCTTTCTCCGATTTCAGCTTGAACTGCGGAGTATCCATCTTCTCCAACATCTGCTCATAGTACTCCGCCCGGATCCAGTCCTTCCTCGTATGCGCCGTACGAAGGTCGTACACCGCATCCCGTATCTTCTTCCCGGCGGCGGCTTTGTAGTTCCTGCGGATCGCTTCCTCGCGATGGGGGGGCCACCAGAACGTCCTCTGACATACAAATTTAAATATCACGTAATAAAAAATTTAATGATTTAAAGAATAATTAATAATTCACCGACGGATTTATACCCTCATCTCGTCGAGCCAGACGTACTTCATGTCCTGAGGCACCTCAGAAAAATTGAGGTAGGGGCCATGGTAGTTATCCCGGATAATGCGCCCTAGAATCCGGGCAGCATCCCACGGGAAAAACCTATAAAGAAGCAACGACTGGATTATTAACTTGAATAAATGAAACAGATTTAATAAATTTACTTAAATTTACTTACGATTCACCAGCGGGCCATAGCTCTCGTCGGAACTCGCCCACCAGCCTCTCTGGTGGCGTCGGGGGATCCGCGGGTCCGCGCACGTACTCCCCGGTAACAGGATGAAACTGAATCCCGGGGTACTCCGAGGCCCACCCTGCAGTAACTGCTGGGCCCCCTGCTGCATCTGCTGCTGCATCCGCTGGTACATCCGGTGGCGGAACGGATCCGCTAGCGGATAGAGTCACAGGCCTCGACGACGATGTCGGTAGCACCGAGGAAGAATGACGGCGGGAAGAGCCTGTGTCCGGGCTCTCCAAGTCGGGATCGAAGGTCACATCCGGGGAATGCGGCTGGCGACCACGACCGCTACCACCACGCCCACGCCCACGCCCACGACCACCACCACCACCACCACCGCCGCCGCCGCTGCCACCGCCACGACCACGGCCAGCACCACCAGTACGGGTGCTCGCAACCATGCCCTGTAAATAGAACACATAAACAAAATACCGACAACATAGATTTATAAATGAATATAAAACTAAACATATCCATACCAGCAGCAGGGCGATGAGTGCCGCCCAGACGAGTAGGCCTAGGAGTGCCATCTGCAAAAAGAAACTCATACAATAATACGCAAATATCCCAAACTGAAATAAATATTACAATCAGAAGTGAAGTACGAATAAAAGCTAGATACACAAAATCTGATAAAATTACGCACCAATACAACAAAGTACAATTCTTGTAACTTTTGATGAAAGGGCATCTTATGTTCCACTAGACTTGTAATTGTAAATCCAAATGTAATAGGGTAATTTAGGATTCGAGACTAGATATTGGGTGCTTCAAGATACAACTGAAATATAGCGATATTTAATCATCGTCATCGTCCTCTTCCTCGGCCTCGGCCTCATCATCATCATCATCCTCATCGTCGAATTCATCTGTATCCTCATCCTCATCCTCATCCTCATAAAGTTCTTCTTCTTCTTCTTCTTCTTCAGTCTCAATACTTGGGACAAGACGCCTCTTTCTCCCCTGGTTGACATCTAAGTCTTGTATATCAACCTCTTCCTCCCCTCTATTTTCATCAGCAAGAGGTATATCAACCTCTAATTCAACATCTATGTCACAAGACTGTTGTCCCAAGTATTGGGGCTTTTCGATCTGGTCCTCTTGGTATGCTGGGTCTCCAACGTTGAATGTATTTCTAGATTTAATCTTGCATACTGCCCACCAGTCAAAGCGATCTCTACGACGCCTTGGGTAGCTTGTATAGTAGACTTGAACAGCCTGACTTGCTATCGCAAACGTGTCGGACCCTCTATACCTCCTGCGATGATTTATATCGACGAATCCAAATTGTTTATCGATTCTCCAACTGATATTTGGTGTCGTATCGAACCACTCACATTTGAACATAACAATATGCATATCAAATGGGGCACTATATTGTAATTCTACAATATCCCGAAGCACTCCATAATAGTCAAAGTCCGGCTCGTCGTCATAGATTGTGCCTCTTATGCAAACACCAGAATCCTTCGTACTGAAGCCGTCATTGAGAAATTCGGCATTTATAGGATGTTGAGTTGTCTTAAACTTGAAGCCATTAACGACATAGCCGGGCCAAGTCTTTGCATGCTTCTTCGGTCCCAATGACAAATAACGAATGCTCTCATTTGTGAGTGTACTTGGTTCAGCTAATAAAACCTGTAAACTTTAAATGTTTTAGTTGCATATATATATTTAAATGGTAGCCGCATAACATATTATCTCAGTTACTTACGTAATATCGAAACCATGACGGAAAGATAAAATCAACCTCTCTTTGAAGTCCCTCATCGGTAATATCGGGTGTCCTTATTTTGACTTCATCTCTAAATACACTGTTAGAGAGAATAAAAATTAGTGTAGTCACTTACCTCACCAAATTAGAGATTATAACGAGGTGTAGTCACTTACTTCTCCAAATCTCTCACTTCTTGTATGTCACAATTTAACAAGACATATCGGTGAGCGGCATCATACTCATCGTCACTCAACCACCGTTTCTTACTAGCCCCAATAGGCTTGCCCCTTAAATTGAATATACCTCCTTCCTCAACGTCTTCGTCATTCCTTTGAGGTCTATTTCGATTTGTCTCAACATGAGTATCGAAATAAATGGAGCAAAAGTTTGACACCTCCTCGATAAGATATGCTTCGCATATCGAAGCCTCTATATGAGCCTTGTTGCCAACTTTCTTCTTTAGATGATGTAGATACCTAGAGAGACAAATTATCTTGAGAATTAACAATGAATTGTAAAATCCACTTAAATTATATCGATTTTTATTTACCTTTCAAAGGGGTACATCCATCGATAATGAACAGATGCACCGACACGGGCTTCGTATGCTAGATGAATCGATAGATGCTCCATACTGTCGAAGAAACCCGGTGGAAATATTTTCTCTAACTTGCAAATTGTTAAGACAATCTTCTCCTCAAGTTGTATCATATGTTGCACCGTGAGCTTAGTTGAACAGATATCCCTGAAGAATGTAGACAGCTCGGCCAACGGAACCCATACAGCAGAAGGCAACAACTCTCTCAACGCAATGGGCAGTAATCTTTCCATAAACACGTGGCAGTCGTGACTCTTCATTCCTGTTAGCTTGCGTTCATTGAGATCAACGCATCTAGACAAATTTGACACATAGCCGTCGGGAAATCTTAAAGTAGATATCCACTTGCAGATTATTAATCTATCTTCCTTGCTCAATGCGTATGGCGCTATCGGCTTAGTTACTTGTCCACCAGCTCCCCTTTGTATCAAGTTTAGATTATGACGTTTGCATATCTCGGCCATGTCTTGTCTTGCTTTTGGATTGTCCTTCGTCTTTCCTTTAATATCCATAACGGTATTGAAGACATTATCGAACACATTCTTTTCGATATGCATGACATCAAGATTATGCCTAATAAGATTATCTTTCCAATAAGGCAAGTCCCAGAAGATACTCCGTTTGGTCCAGTTATGGCTTTGTCCGAACCCCTCGACACGATTGTTCGATGGATCTTCCATTGCGGTGGGCAATTCCTTTACATCTTCCCAAATATCGTATCCCGACAATCTGGCAGGAGGTTCAGAAAATTCTTGTTTTCCATATCTGAACGCGTCCTTGTTCTTTCGCCAAGGATGTCTCGTTGGCAGAAATTGACGGTGACAGTCAAAGAAAGAAGTTTTTCCTCCATGTCTAAGGCGGAACGCCTTACTATTTTCCATACATATCGGACAAGACATGTTGCCGTGCGTACTCCATCCCGACAGCATACCGTATGCTGGAAAATCATTGATTGTCCACATGAGTGAAGCTCTCATCTGAAAGTTTTGTTTTCTGGAAATATCATAGGTCGTGACGCCGATCTCCCACAACTGTTTCAGCTCATCCACCAACGGCTGTAAATATATATCGATGTTCTTTGTCGGATTTTTGGGACCGGGTATGATAGCTGTCAAGAACATATAAGGAGTCTTCATACACATCCATGGTGGCAGATTGTAAGGGGTAAGAATGACCGGCCAGCATGAGTATTGAGATCCCGACTGTCCGAAAGGGGCGAAGCCATCAGAACATAGCGCCAGGCGTACATTTCTAGGCTCTGCAGCAAAATCTGGATGACACAAATCAAAATATTTCCACGCCTCCCCATCCGAAGGATGTGACAATTCTCCTTCGTCCTTTATGCGATCTTCACTGTGCCACGTCATGTGTTCTGCTGTATTCAGAGACATATACATCCTCTGTAAGCGCTTCGTGATCGACAAGTAATGCATATACTTGTAAGGACGTCGTTTTCTAGTTGTCTTTCCTTTTCCCTGTACTGTCTTGTAACGATCCGCATTACAGAACCAACAACTTTCTAATACGCAATTCTCTTTGTAATACAACATGCATCCGTTGCGACAGCAATCTATCTTCTCGTACCCCAGTCCCAGTTGTCGGACCATCATCTTTGACTTGTAGAAGTTTCTTGGGTGCTCTTTTGATTCCTTTGGTAACACCTCATTAGTTAATTGTGTGATCCGATCATAGCAAGCTTGTGGCAAGTTAAAATCAGACTTTATGTTCAACAACCGCATCGTCACTGACAGTGCGGAATGAGTCTCACAACCAGGATATAGAGGAGTATCTGCGTCCTTAAACATATCATAGAACTCCTTTGCCTCGGGATTAGGATCCTCCGGATCAAAATTAGGCCCTGCCGCAGCATACACCATATCTCGTGCAAGGTTCTGCATGTCTCCATAATCCACAGAGCATCCGTCGTCTTCGAGGACATCCGTTGCAGCATTATCATCAAAAGCATAAGTACCAGCTTCTGCAGCCTGTCTTTCTGAATATAATTCACCTTGCGATGACCACAGGCCGTAATCACGTACGAAACCCTTACGGGTCAAATGATCTCTCACAGTCATCACTTCTTCGAAACGTCTATTGTGACAATTAACACATGGACACTTGATTTTGTTATCGTCCATGTACTGAGTTTTGCTCATGGCATACTTAAGAAATACTTCCACACCTGCCTGAAAATCGTCACTCACACCAATTCTGCTCTCGTGTTGTCGTTTGTACATCCATGTACGATCAACAAAGTAACGATTCATGCTCGATTTGATGTGAATATCTGTATCGTAAGACAAACTAAACATAAGAATTAATAGCCCGATACCGATACTCATATCGTAAGAAAAACTAAACTTGTGGATAACACGCTAGGCCTACGACGAGGCTACTTAGTATCACAATCTAACATAATTAGTATATAATCATGTAACTGGTGGATCCGCTAGCTAGTAAGCCGGATGTACTTAATATCAGAGAGTATCAGATTAGTATCAGTATATAGGTTAGGTAGACCGTATCAAACGCATATCGGAATAGTAGGCCGAATAGGAGGCCGAGATAGTCGAATGAGAAGAAGGGAAGAAAGGAGGAGCAGATGGTATACTAGACTAGTTCTGGGTCAAATTAGGAGTCCAAGTCAACTCTGTCAAAACTAACCTTAATTAGGCTAAACTTCTACCTTAGCTAATCAAATATATATACTAGACTTCACGACGTGTGTCTGTGTATATATATATATATATTATTAATAAATTACTTAAAATTATGCCTATATATATATATATATATATATATATATATATATATATATATATATATATATATATATATATATCAAGGTTCAAAGTATCGGTATCGGACTATTCCTATGAGTATTGGTATCGGCGATATCGGTAGTATCGGCGGTTTCGGATCGGAGTATCGGATATTTTGGTATCGGGGAACAAATAATTATTAATAAATTATTTACATTTAAAAACATATATTTTGTACATTTAGGCATAATTTTAAGTATTTTCAGTGTTATTTCTTAGTAGTTTTGAAATTAAATGAAATAGTAGTCACCCTTACCGATTGGTTTACAAACAATAGATGTGATTTTCATCAATTGATGTCATTTTCTTCTTTTACATGCTTCTACAACCTTGTTATGCTTTAAACCCTTGTTGATTTGTCTTTTCTGTTTAATTTTCTTTGTCGAATTGACCGGAACAAAGACCCCCAATGTCGGTATCGGTCAATACTTGGTATCGGTCGGTATCGGATCGGAACATGCCAAACCGTATCGGTATCGGCCGTATCGGATCGGTATCGGCCGATACTTTAAACCATGATATATATGTCTGAGTGTGTGTGTATCCGTGTGTCTGTGTCCGTGTGTGTCCGCGTGTGTGTGTGTGTGTGTGTCCATGTGTGTGTGTCTGTGTGTGTGTGTTCGTGTGTGTGTGTGTCTGTGTGTGTGTGTCCGTGTGTGTGTGCGTGTGTGTCCGTGTGTGTGTGTGTCTATGGGAGAGGAGGAGGAGGACTCCTGCGCGGGGACTCCAGAGTCCCTCCTACGCCCCCCTGCCCCGACCCCCCCCCAACCCCTGCCCGACCTCCTCTCCCACCCCACTGCCCCCCCTGCCCTGACCCCCCCCAACCCCTGCCCCCCCCAACCCCTGCCCGACCCCCTCTCCCACCCCCCTGCCCCCCCTGCCCCGACCCCCCCCAACCCCTGCCCGACCCCCTCTCCCACCCCCCTGCCCAGACCACCCCCCCCCACCCCTGCCCGACCCCCTCCCCGACCCCCCCTGCCCCCTCTCCCACCCCACCCTTGCCCCGACCACCCCACCCCCTACCCGAACCCCCCCTGCCCAGACCACCCCCCACCCCTGCCCGACCCCCTCCCCGACCCCCTGCCCCCGACCACCCCACTCCACCCTTGCCCCGACCACCCCACCCCGTACCCGAAACCCCCCTGCCCCACACCCTCTCCGACCACTACGACAGCCCCCCAACCCCCCAAATCGTAAAAGAGAGAGAGAGAGAGAGAGAGGGAGATAGAGAGAGAGAGGGGGGGAGAGAGAGCATACCTTAGAGAGAGAGAGGGAGATCGCCGGTCGGAGAGAGCGAGATCGTCGGAGAGAGGGAGAGGGAAGAGAGAGAGTGTTTTGGGGGGGAATGAAAATTTTCCCCCCGTTGGTTCAATTTAAGTTAGGGTACAGAAATTAGCGACGGCTTAGCGACGGATTATTCCGTCGCTAAGTCGTCAGTAAATCTCGCGCCAGAGTAGCGACGGATTATTCTGTCGCTAAGTCGTCAGTCAAATCTTGCGCCAATATTTTAGGCTTTTCCCGCCAAAATATGCGACGTTCTAGCGACGGATATAAAACCGTCGCTACATGGCCGACGACCTATCGACGGCGTAGCGACGGATATGGACATAAAAAAATAAAAAAAATTGTCCACTGCTTTCCGTCGGTATTTCGTCACAAATCCGTCGGTGATCCGACGGTAATAGCGACGGAAAATTTCCGTCGCTAAATGGCCGTCGCTAAAATGCTGTAATTTGGTAGTGATTGTTCTTCTGGGCTAGAAGGGCGCCAAGAGAATGATCCATTGCTCGAACGTACATCAGAAAAGGTATTCATGTGATTGGAGGAACTAGGACTGGAGGGTTCATCAAGTACCGCTTAATGTTCACAAATGCTTGCTGACATTCATCAGTCCAAATGAAATATACACCTTTCATCATTAATTGAGTGAACGGTCTGCAGCGTCCAGAGAGATTTGAGATGAATCTCCTGATATAGGCTAGTCTTCCTTGAAATCCTCGTAGTTTTTTTAGATTGCGTGGAGGACGCATTTCTTGAATGACTTTGACTTTTTCGAGGTCAATGTGTATACCCTTAGAGATAATAATGAATCCTAGAAATTTGCCACTAGAGACACTCAGGAATGACTTAGTAGGATTCATCTTGATTTGATGTTGACGTATTAGGTCAAAGATAGTTTTCAGATCTTGGATGTGATCTTTCTTTAGAAGACTTTTGACAGCAATATCGTCGACATAACATTCGATATTTTTTCATAAATGTTCATGAAAGATGGTACTCATGGCCCGCTGATAAGTGGCACCAGCATTCTTGAGACCGAACGACATGACTGTATAGCAGTAGTCTTCCAGAGGAATGCGAAAGGATGTATGCTTTTCGTCTTCAGGATGCATCTTGATCTGATTATAACCATGGAATCCATCAATGAAAGATATTCGTTCGAACCCGCAGTTATTGTCGATCAAGACATCGGTGATTGGGAGAGAAAATTCGTCTTTGGGATAAGCTATATTGAGGTCTCTGAAGCCGATGCAGACTCAAACTTTTTCTATTTTCTTCATAACTGGGACGACATTAGTCTCCTAGTCAATATGTTGTTCCTCCCTAAAGAAGCCACTGTCAATGAGCTTCTTGACTTCAGCTTCTATAGCGTCCATTATTTCAGGTCGAAACCGTCATTGTTGTTGTTTAACAGGCTTAACATTTGGCATGATGTTGAGCTTATGAGTAGTGATCTGAGGATCTAGTCCCGGCATATCTTTATAGCTCCAGGCGAACATGTCAATGTATTCTTCATTAAAATGGATTAGTTCTTGCTTGTCTGCCTCAGGGAGGCTTTTACTGATGAAGATAGGCCTTGGAGAAGCTTCGTCTTCGACGTCGATCTAGACCAGTTCATCTTCCGTAGGTGGTTCACGTTGTTCAAAGCAAAGTTTTCATTGAGTATCCATCCTTTGTGCCCACGGCTCATTCTCATATATCTCGATAAAGTCATCATCGTATTTTAGAAATTTAGTTGTCCCTATGTTAATGGATAGAGTCAGTCGATGGATATCTCCTACGCTGGTGTCTGAGCCCCATAAAGAAGACTCGAAAGAATGAGACCGTATCTCTTCGTCTAACTCAGATCTGTCTGGGATTGTGATTGGCGAAGTGTAGCCTAACCCATGTTTAGTCTTATTATAATACTATGATAACCTTCTTTTTGGAGCGGGTAGTCAGCTAGGAGTTCGTCTACCTTTACCTCCATTAAGTCTAGACCTGAAATTGTAACCTATTTTTTGAATAATGTTCTTAGATTGTTGACTATAATAACGTAGTTGTGTTCTTCCACAATCGTCATTTTCAGAATTGCTGTCGAGTATAGCCTTTTGGTTACGTTCTCTGTTGAAGAGAATTGGATGCTCATCATTGTTCCGATGAGGACCTACAAAAACGAATTTTGTACAGGTTCAAATGCTATCTCATCCTGGTTGAATTGCTTCCAATGTGAGAGGTTCGAAATTGTCCAAAATTTTTGAGTAATGTTGTGCGTAAAAATCGACATTGATATACTATGAAGGAGACACTACTTTATTGATACTTTTCTCTGCCTCAACAGTTACAACAACATTTTCGACCTTGATTGAAGACATCACCAAGTCAATAACAGAAGGAGGAGAAAGAGAAGTAGTAGGCTTGTTACGACGAAGGTCGATAATAAGAGGCTTAGAAGAGGCAAGCTCCCTTTGCTCCTCTTTTTTAGTAGAAGGGGCGAGATTGATAGTCAAAATTTGAGAAGATAAAGGGCAAGAAGTACGCCCTTTGACTGGAATTACCAAGACATTATCTGGGTCATCGTTTTGGTCTTCCTCCGTGTCCATAGCTAATACCACCTTCATGTATTCTTCTTTGTACTTCCTGGAATTTGTATAATAGGCTTTGATGCCTCCGAAAGGATTGAGGTCAGCAGCTTCTTTCTTGATCTCTCCATTGTCGTCCACATACTTAAAGCACTGGTAGAGAGTAGACGGCATAATATTATGCTCATGTAACCACGGCCTCCCTAACAATATGTTATAGAAAACGTGACAGTCAATTACATAGCAGGGGACTTTCGTCTGAAGATCGCCAATTAGACTCTTAAGCGAATCTTTTCCAGTGGTTTACTTTTTCCAGAATTGAACCCTAGAATAGTTGTAACCATCGCTAAGAGGCTATGGACTGGAATCTTCAAGGAATCCAGTAGAGTGTTTGGGAATATGCTGAGTACAGATCCGGGACCAACAGGAATACGATCTACCTTCATTGTGTCGATATACCCAGTAAAGTAAAGAGGTCGGTCATGCCGATTGTCTTCTAGCAGCATATCATCCTGGGTAAATGTGATGTTTGGAATTATTTCCATCACACTATGACATTAAGGGCTTGCCACAGGCTCTTTATCCGACTTCTTAAGATGTGCAAGACAAACGTTGACTTGCATCATGGCCTTGCTTAACATTTCTCGAGTTTCTTTCGAGAGACGAAGGAGTTCAAAAATTGATAATCTTTTTGAAGTGTTGGCTAGTTAAGCCAATATGTTAAAGTTATACGACTTTTCAAGACCCTACAGTGGAGTCTTTTTTAGGTTCTTATCGAAACAAACCTGTTGTTTTCCCTTATCAGCTTTTGGCTTGGAAGGGCCTGAATTAGCTGGTGGAGTTGATATTGGAAGAGAATTAGGAGTAGGAGGAGGAGTGACAACTTCGTTCTCATGACCTTCCGGGTAGTCTCTAAGATATAGTCTCCCAGACCTAGTACTGGCCAAGACTTCTTCTTCTGAAGTAGGTGAGAGAGAAACAATATTACAGGTCTTTGCTCGTGCCTTGCCTTTGGAAGATTTCTTTCTTTGACGAGGTAACATATGATTTACCCCAAATCCTAGGCCGATACGAGACATGTTGTCTTGAAGTTGCAGAGATAGAGGTATTGGAGACCCCTTTCCATTGTTCAAACCTGGTGCTTTCTGAAAGTTATATCCCATCTTTAGCATCAGCTCACTAGATTGCTAACTGTATCGATGGAATTATGGTTGGTAGTCGACTTCTATCGTCGGTGAAGCAGTTTCTGAAGAGGAAGGCATGGATCCTACTGGAATGAAGGTAACCTTCAAGGGGGAACACGACCATCAAGTGCTGTGGGCTCACTCAAAGTCATGTTGCATGATTTGTATTTGCCCGACTTCTTCGATTTGGTAGAAGAGACGGATGTCAAGTGCAGTCGACGACTAAGTCTGGATGAAACCACATGATTTTGACTTTAGTTGTTGACAATAGTACCAAACCGTCATTTTGCGCCGGCGGGAGGTTGACAATCTCCATAGTTGCTTTCGGTATCGGGACAACACAGTCAGGGACGAGATGAGCAGGAAAGTCTCCAAATTGTAAAGAGACGACGTTGGAAGTCACTATCTTCTCATCCTTTCGGAGGGTGATCGCCTTAGTATTGATTAACTCATGGATCTTTCCTTTGAATACGTAGCATGCCCTGGTTGGATGACCCAGAAATCTATGATACATACAATATTTAGGATTATTAGTTTTAACTACTTTGTATGGCCGTTTGATCTCCGGCAGTTGAAGCTTATTGCTTTTGATTAAGCAATCAAAAATGCTCATGACATCGCCATCATCGAAGGAATATTCTTCCTTGGGTCGTGTTGTTGTCCTCTGCAAATGTGTCGTTGTCGTAGGTGTTGGTTGACCTACATTGATTGCCAAACCTTCTTTACCCTTACGAGTGTCGGGTGACTACCACTGTTGGTAGCCGAATTTTTTTCTTTATCAAGGTTCGACATCGGGATGCCTAGTTGCCAAAATTATTCAGCGTTGTCTTCAGCTGCTCTGGTACTGGCGTTGAAAGAATCCCAATCTTGAAATTGTATTGGTCCCGTCTACATGCTGAATATAGGTAACAAGTTTGATTTACAAGTATCGATAGTCAATGCGTCAGGGGTGCCTAGAGGCATTTTCAGTGACTCTTATCGGAAGCGCTCTATGAAATGTTCAACTGTTTCATTAGGCTTCTGTTTGATCTTGGTAAGGGCAGACATGGTCATGTCATTCATCCCTTCATAAAAATGTTCCAGGAACATCTGTTTCAAGATAGCAAAATATGTTATACAACCATCCGGTAAGCTTCGATACTAATCGTAGGCAATTCCTGCTAAGCATCCAACGAATACTCTAGTGAGTAGAGCATCATTTTTCTGGAGGTGAGCGGTCACCATCTCGAAGTAATTGATATATTAACTCGAAGATGTTTTGCCTTCAAACAGTGTCATAGACCGTGGCTTGTATTTGAGTGGGAATAGGACACTGTTCCACTCTGCATGGTAGGGTTGTTTGATCGCTTGCTTCTGTAATCCCTCTTTCTTCTTAAAAGCTTCGAACTGATTTTGTAGAAGCTTGACTGCTTCAAGAGGGTCCCTTGATGTTTGAGGAGCTGCAGATTGATTTGATGGATTGGAATGTGGAACCTCGTAGTAAGTACCACCCTCAGCACAGGAGTGACTTGGAGTAGCCTGTGCTTGAAGGTGTATGACTTCTGGGACGATGTTATTTACAGGAGGTTTTACTCCAGGGCCAGTGTGGACAGAAACAGAAACTACTACGTGTTCTTGCGTTGCAACTGGGTTCATAACTGGTGGAAGAGCATGTTGTGCCACGATCACCGTGTGTATACCTGTAACCATGTCAGCCATGGTCTTTAGATTAGCTTCCAGAGCAGCTATTCTTTGTTCTTGATTAGCAAAACTAGAAGCATCTTGCTCTTCGTTGGTCACGTAAGCAGACACTTCTCTTGATACTGAGGACAAGCTGGTGGATAAGATAGTCCGATCAGAATCCTCGCTTTTGGTATCGAAATCTAGTAAGCTGCTACCCCCAGGGTTGTTATCGGGAAGATTCTCCTGACCGAGGTCTCGGCTTCTAGATCGCATGTTTTGATAGACTCCTTCAGAATAGTCCAGGATTTGATTACGGAATTGCCGACTCAGAGGCCGTGATGAGTTACGCCTCGGGCATCTCCTACCCCCAGAGCTATGAGACGTCATATTGACGGAGGCAAACATTAACTCTTCCTCATCTATCAGGATCACATTAGGAGAGCGAGACTAATTCAAACGGTCAAACATAGACTATTTTGCTGACTTACAATAATATTTAATTACTACCTCATGTGAATGACAGTGATGTGTGTTATGTGCAGTCACTGTTGCACAAGGTGAGTCGTTAATCTTCTATTTTTCTAAGATAAGCTCGCGGGGATCTGTTACATTAGAAAAAGAAGAAGAAGAAGGCAAACTCTGCCTGATTATATTAGAAATATGATATATATTCCTAAACTTTTGTGTTCCGTACGTATACAAAAAAGTACAGATTTTATCGGCATATGTGAGTGGGTTCTTGTTCTTAGAAGCCTTCACTATGTGCCAACTGGTGGTTGGCGCAGACTGCATCAAAGTATTCTGGCGTGCCATATGACTTGGTTGAGGAAGTTCTGCTCTGTGTCTATTTAGACAGGCGCGTATGTCAATGTCTGGAGTTATTTGGTTGTCAGTCTATGACACCTTCAGTTTTTCCTGTTCTGTTCTTGATATGCGCAGGATGGGAAGATCAAGGCACGAACCTGATTGGCACGGAGCTGCCTGGCATGAACCAGTTTGGCTCGAAGTAGGCAGAATGCCTTGTTGCTCTGCGCACATTAGCCCAACACATTTAGCATGGCGCCTATGGGAAGAAGAAGTTGAACTTTGAACATGACTTACATTCTTGGCATCATCTTGTTTTTCTCTGCCAAGAAACGTAAAGTTTATGTCCAGAGGAGTTTGAGCACTGATTGGCACAGAGGCACAACCAAGTGTGTTTTCCACCAAGTCGAGGACTAGGGAAGAGTAGGGAATGGCCATTGGGCGCTTTCCTTTGATTTGAGCACCAGCAGCAATAATTGTAGTGGATATAGGCTTCGGAGTCCAGATAGCGCGCGCCTTCCTATTCTTGGCAGCAACAGTGGAGCGCTTGGTACCCCCGACGCCAATTATCTCTTCGTAAGCTATTTGGTCGAATTCGACAACCAAAGTCTCCTGCGTCATACCGACTGACGCAACATCGCATTAATTTGTCACTTTCTCGTCAGAGGAGAAAGACGTCCCCAGCAGAGTCAGTATTTTGTTTACAAATAATAAAAGTTTCCTAAAGAAAACTTAAATACAAACTAAGAAAGAAAGTACAAAGTACAATTTTGATTCTGGAGAAGTACAGCTGTAGTAATCTAATCAGAAGATGATCACTTTATCCCTGGACGATAAGATGTAGGAGAAGAAAAGCTCTTGAACTTGCTGTGAAAACGATAGAGAGTTGCCGAGAATGCTTGCTAGGAGTCGATAATAAGATGTTGATAGCATAAAAAGTGATTTTGGTACTCTATTTATAGAGTTTGGGATAACTGTCTGACAGTTACAATAATTGGCATACAGTACAAAGGTACATTGATTGTGCACTGCTTTGCACGCCATGTATCGTTTCATCCATTGGCGCGAACAGTTAACTTAACTACACAGGACGCGTAGCTTTTTGTGAGAGAAAGGCGCTTGGTCATGGGTAGTATGGTGTGCACGTTCTTCGAGATTAGTGGCATGTGTGCCATGTCATCTTTAACTGCTTCTGGATGATGATTGATTAGCACCAGTTTAATGAATGGCTTATTCTGTTGATTAGCGCCAAACTGTGAATGGCGCTATGTGTGGAGTCTATGTAGAATTTATCCCTTCGCGCTATTTGGTGAATGGCACTAAGAAAGTGACTGACAGTCATCACGACAGATCTTTCTAAAAAGATGTGAGATTTGGCTTCTCGAGGAAGATTGCCACATGGTGGCATTTTTATTGCATGACGCTATTTGAGTTATGTTTAATATGCACGATCCAGTGTTGGCGTCGAGTATCAGACAAAATCCTCCTTGAGCGGTGCGCACACAAAATTTAAAGAGAGATCTTCTCGACTTTCGTGCTGTCAGTCATCATGACTGATGATTTAACTTCTTGAAGGAGATTGCCACATTGTGGCGCTATTTGACGTATGGCCTGACGCTATCTGATGGATGGCATTATTCAACGTATGGCGCCATTTAGCAGATAGCACGACACACTCTGTTGAGATTTTTTTGAGCTTCTACAGTTAACATGCCAGACGTATAATAAATATACGTAAGTTGTAAATATAGTATATCGATAGTCATGGCTCACTTAAATTAACCCATAGATAATAAAAAATGAAGGTTTCATTAAATCAATTATTTAAGTGATGGAACAAGATGCTGGTTAGATACAAATCTACTACCAAGCTATTAGATGAGAAAGAAATAAATAACAAATAAATGAACTTATCAATCACAGCAGAGGATGACCTGAAGGTAAGACCATCTTCTATACAAAAAGATAAGATCACGATCATGGATGGTACTCCTGTGGAAAGTCATGAACACCTACACTTGGAGAGATCACCAGGTCCTCATAGTGACGTAACGAGATACAGAAAAATATGCCATATAAACTGAATATTGTAGAAGCATGAAAAATTACAGCTGGTACAAGGCGCAGAAGGGTGCTCTCTTCACCTACCCCTTTCTTACAAAGGTCCAGATGATATATGGCACAAGTTAGTGTCCTCACTACCAACCTAACATCACAAAGGCACAGGTAGTCAGATGCGCAGACCAGCCAAGGATGAAGGCATTCTAAGAATAAAATTCAGAAAACACTCTTCTTATTAATCGTGACTATAAAGGTCTATTACACAGACTTATCACAAGTACTTAAGAAAGAAGTTTCCTGAATCTCATTTGCAGGGATCGACTATAATGTCTTTGTTACATAAGTGAGAATAGAAATTCCTATGAATATAAAAGAAGGTTCGGCTTCGACGGGCAGCCTTCACAGTGTGATCATCATGGCAGAAGGACTAGAAGAGAGATATACAACCTCCATCAAAGTCTCCTCTCCACCGATTCACGGCATCATCAGAGCCAATCCTCTTGTCACCAAGAGAAACTAGAGCTCCAGTATATTCTGAAGCAGTAGAAGACCCAGAACCACAGCACGGTGAAGCCCCACTGCTCCCAATGATCAGGGCAGAGCACGACCGGCTATTAATCGGGGGAGAAACCAATCTCAAACCCGTGTCTTGGATTTCCCACATCCCTTAGACATCACCCAGAGTTGAGACATTTACATACTCCTTAAGGGCAGTGATGGCTCCTTCTACACAGAGTTTTTCTATAAGAACATGGCTCCTATGAATGAGAAAAGCCTCAACCAGCAGCCAACTTATACAAGGTTGATTGCCGCTCGAAGTTAAATTTGGATCTTGCATGGTAGTGAAGGATGCCAAGAAGAAGATAGCGATTCTTCAGAGAAGAACTTCCCCTTTATAGGACCGAGAATAGCCCAGAGTGTACGCTATATGGCCGACGGTCAGAATTCCTACATTAATAGGATGAATCTAAGACTCAACACTACGAGTGTCAGTCTTAGACCCTTGGAATTCCCCATAATACGGTGGCAATTAAGAGGAAAGCCCTTAAAGAGGGGGTATTTATCGCTCTTTACTTCAGAAGCCAAAGCCTTCAAGCCAGAGACACAGCTACTCGCCTGCGCTAACCTCAGAAGCAAGATGGTGGTAGGCCCCGCCCTTTTTTTTGCTTCAGAAACCAATGTCTTCACTCCAGAGGCGCAGCTGCCTGCCTGTGCCAACCCCATACATACAAGGGTGTTATACCCTTTCCTCCAAAACCAACGCCTTCAAAGTTCATGGGTGCGGCTACTTACATGCATCTACATGAGGTGCAGGATGGTGATATGCTCACACCATCTCCATTCCTATGGCGCAGTCATCTACCCTGATCCAGAAGTTTAAGTCACTGCTCTACAAGAGACTTGGGAACTTCCACTGCAACCAATACAAGTCAGCTTGTCGTTCCAAAAGAACAGTAACTTCTCCAACCTGAAGCACAAGCCTACTCATGGCCAACATCACATTGACTCTGTTACTCCGAAACACAGCTTCATCGTTGCTCTAAATGCACAGAAGTCTCGTCGTCATTTGAAGCCAAGTCCACTCGTCGTCTGAAAGTACAAAGGCTCCATCGTCTCCAGAAGCACGGTCTACTCATCGCTCCAGAAGCACATCAGTACTTAGTCCTCACTAAAGGCACAAGAAGCATGGGTCTACCCCAATTAGTTTGTTTAATCTGCCTCTTACAGAAAAGATTGGGATTAAATCATGATTGATATTATATCAGATTGACTTAAATCTTAGACGATGATCAATTAGACTCCAAATCTAGGATGAAATTCTAAGATTTACTCGGCTATATCCGAGCAAGCAAATCGGCATGCGCCACGTGTCACCTCCTTCGGTTATGTTGATAACCACCAGAGATCTCGATTGAGAGGAATCTCGATATCCGCCATGTGTCAGCACCCTAAAATCCTGCACCGTGCAATGGCGACAGATTCTTTCATATCTCAGGAACCCTAATGTACATCGCATATATGCTCGGTTCTCTATAAATAGAAGGAGTTCTTCTTCATCTAAAAGAGAGAACCTTCTTCTAAGAAGAACAACCACCTCCAAGGGATCTTCTCATTCAGACAGCCTTTTGATTGGCGACCCCAGAGTTCCATCAAAGGCGCCAGAGAGCCAGAGCAAGGTTGATTCGTCGTCAGATCGTCAACGGAGTAAAGGAGCCGCTGTAGTGCTCGATCTCCACCGCTACACTTTTCCAGAAACCTCTTCTTTCTGTACTTAGAATATCATGTTTTGGACTTCCTTCTTTGTACACAGATACCTTATACGTTCAATAAAGCAAAATATTTGTCCAACCCTTTTGTTATGTCGAACAAATATAAAATTCGGTACATAGTCATGGGTAAAAGTAAAATATTCCAAATCATAATATACCTAGTATCCAGTATCAAAATAGTAGACCACCCCTACAACCAAACAAGAACAAGGGGTGGCACATTATTCTGTGATATGACACTATCCCATGCCATGATTGGAACGACGTATGACAAGACATGAAACAAAAGTCTCCTAACCATTCTACCGTGAATATGTAGCTAAGAACAAACCTTCAACGCATGGACACTCTGGCTATATAGGATTAGCATATTCGCCTCCTTAGGCATCAGGGGCCTCAAAGCATGACGTTTCCTCGAACATCAGAGGTCAACCGGAACAATAAAGAGGGTAGTCATGCCCGTATCTCTAGCGGATCTTCCGGGTACAAAAAGGAAGTGCAAATATGGCAAGGTATCTTGCCTGGTAGTGGTGTGATGATCTGACAATGTTCCGATTAGTTCGATAGCCATGGATGATGTGAAGAAGTCCGAAATCGTAAGGAACAGGAATGCACGATTAGTTACGATCAGTGATGATAACAAATAGGGAATTTTGCATAAGTGAATACATATACTATTTTGTAAAATATGTATAATATTTAAAGACTATATTTTATTCGTTAAAATAATTCTAGAAAAATACTTAAAAATATAGAAAAAATAATTTTAAGATTGACACTTCACTTTTTTCAAGTAGGATTTATTGGTCAAAAATAGATAGAACTATTATAATAATATTTTTATGTTTTTTAAACCAAAATTTGAAATAGATGTTAGGCCTAAACCTATTAATATTTTTTTACAAAATAATAATCTTATAACTATTAATCATATATATAGTTATTAAAACTTCTATAATAATATAACAATTATATTAATAGTAATAATAATACCATACTATTCTTCAACAGTAATCCCTAAAAATTATATACTAATATATCAATTAAAATGTACACTAATTAATATATGTAAAAATAAAGAATTTAAAAGCAATTTACTTTTTTCAACAAAAAATAAATAAATAAATAAAATAAGAACCCACTTCTCTTCGCACAGGGGTTAAAAGCATAAGGGAGAGAGAATGTGGCCAGAGAGATTGAGAGTAAGATAGAAAGAAGAATGGAGCAGAAAGAGTTGAGAGAGAGTGAGAAGAGGAGAAAAGAGTCACCTTGGAAGGAGATTTTGCGGTTGTCCGGAGAAGGGTGGCCTCCGGGAAGATCAGGACGGCAGCCTGGTTGTCGTGGATCAGCCGGGTCGCTAGGTTCCGTTGTGACCGCTTGACTTTTCGCAGAGATTGTTGTTGGCTGTGGAAGCGCGGTAGAGAGAACCACACGGTGACGTCAGAAAGGAGGCACAAATCTGGAAGGGCAACGCCGTGGTTGTGCTCGACACAAGAGGCGGCGCCTGCCAGAGGATCGCGACAGCAGAATGCTGGATATGAGAAGACCGTGGCGAGGGTGGTGTTATCCGATGAGGTGTTGCTGATGTTGATGGTGTGGGAGGTTTGTGGTGTTGTCGGGTCGGTGAGTTATAATCGCCGGTGGTGTTGGTGATGATGCGGTGGTACTGATGGTGGTTGTTGTGTCGAGGTCAGCCGGGGATGACAGTTGTAGGTTGGTGGCCGGAAGATAGAGTCGATGGTGGTAATGTTGAAGGTTGGGGCGGCCGTAGTAGTTACTGACCGCGGTCAGTCGACGGTCGGTGGAATTGGAAGATGGTGGCTGGGGAGATTTGCTACGGTAGTGGTGAAGGCTGCTGCCATGGAGGCTACCGGTAGTCAGGGTGCTCAGTTAGAGAGTTAGGGTTAGGCTAGGGTTTGCATACCATACACGTGTTCTATGTGACACGGATGGATTGGTTGATGTGTTCGAATGTGTCAGACACGGAGAAAATAATGTTGTAGATGTATTGTAAAGGGTTAATACAGTGAAAAGACACATGGGGTCAGACCCGAAGCCGTCACGGCTGATACGGTGAAGATGGACATAGACGCGATGCACAATTGTTGGATAGATTTGGCTATGGAATTATTTTGGGATTTGAAAAAAGAGCAAAGGAGTGCTTCTCCTTAATTAGGAGGTGGAGACTCCTAGTTGGATAAGGAGTAGGAATTTAAAACCCCTTTTAGATAATTCTCACTATTTATTTAAACCAGTGAAAACTAATTTAATAAAACATAAAATCCCAATTTAAATTATGACAAATATTTAAATGTTAACGATCTAATTAATTTAAGATACATTTTTAAAAATTAAAAGTAATTGCAATAAATTTTCAAAAATTAAAATTTATAAATATACATGAATTTATTTTCATGTATATATATATATATTTTTAAGAAAAGCACGAACTTTATTGATGTATCAGGCGCAAAATACCGAAGCCTATAAAAGTAAGCGCACCAAGCGCCAAAAGACAAAAAAATATTTCATGCAAAGAAGGCCAGGAGCCAGGCAAGCTCGCTAGGCCGGGCCTGGGGTTAGGATAGCGCCCTCCAGAAACTGTCCGAGAGGTGATGACAGCGCCTGCTGACTTTGGATATCTGCCTGAGGACCTCCCTATTCAGAGAGTTGGAGTTGTATGATCGCCCTTCGTACCTGAATTTGTTTAGGTTTTTTCCAAAGGACCCAAATACCAGCGGCTGCGACGATCTGATGCCCGTGAGACCTACCCTAGTTGGCGAGAAGATCGTTGAAGCCCCCGGCCGGATGAGCTTGTCTACATTTGTTTGAAAGACTGGTCCAGATCTGCGAGGCAAGGTCCCCGGAGAGCAGGATGTGTTCAACTATTTTGGACAAGTGAGATGTACAACAGTGGCAGCGCGAAGCAAGGCTGAAGCCAATGAAGGTAATAGAGTCGTCGGTGGGGAGCTTTCGGCGTTGCGCTCTCCAAATTAGAACTGACTATTTGTTGGGGATGCAAGACTGCCAGAAAGGGGCGGTGAAAGGGGCCGGAGTGCCGATGCCTCTGGCCATAATCCTGGCGGAAGCCAGCAAGAATACTCCAACGGAGTTGGGGGACCACTTCAGAGTGTCCGGGTCATCACTAATCCGTACATCTGCAGCCGCCAGGCCGTTAGCTGCCTCCGGCCCAAGCCAGTTTGCCACCCTGTCCCATCTCCAGCCAGAGTCACCGTCCCATAATTCGTAAATTGTGCAGGGGGAGGTCAAGGTTGGCTGAAGGATGGCATCCCAAAGCCACCATTCATGGCTCATCGACGAGCTTTCGTTGCCCAACTACAGGCGGATGAGGGGTTCGGCGAGGAGACGACCGTGAAAGATGCATCGCCAGGTCATTGAGGATCTGGTATTGGTAACGACAATCATGGGGTGGGTGTATCGGTAGTATCTGGCCTCCATGAAACGATTCCAGAGCGAGTTGACCGAGCGTAGTTTCCACCACAGCTTCATGGAGTGGGCGTCAACGATGTGATGTAATCGGCTAAATCCTAGCCCTCCCTCCTCGGTCGGCTTGGCCATCGAGTCCCAACTGGCCCAGTGGTGCTTGTTTTGACCGTCATTGTGTCCCCAAAAGAAGTTGGAGAGGAGGGACTCTAATAAGGATAGCACCTTCTTAGGGGAGCGCAAACGGCCAGGGTGTAGATGGGGATAGAGGAGAGGACGTGCTTGATGAGGATCATCTTTCCTCCCGGTGATAGGGTTGCGTTATGCCAACCCGCGATCTTTTTTCTGATTTTGCTCACAATGCCGTCGAAGATACCCGAATTAGATTGCCCGTACACCAGCGGGCACCCTAAATAGTTGAACGGCGTATACAGTGGAGAAGGAGGTCAGGTTGGAGAGAGTAGCCGAGTGGATCCTGTCTGCTTTGAGGTGGGTGTATATATATATATATATATATATATATATATATATATATATATATATATATATATATATATATATATATATAATAAATTTGACTAAAATTTGGTGGAACCATTTTTATCTACTCAAACAAATACAATATATTTACCTTACATGTATATCGAAACAAAAATATTTATTTTCCTATATTACTAAAACCTGTAATAATACTTTTGTATACACGAATAAATAAATACTATGTATATACGTATTTGTACTCACGTATACATACCCTAAAAAAATCTATAGTGTAATTCTATGGGGTTTACACGCATAGATTGTTGCTTATTTCTAAAGAATCGATGTCTTCGGCACACAGCGCATATTGTTTATTGCAAGTTCGCATGGAAAGAAACATTTCAGCGCATAACTACCATGTGCCTAACTTGGCAATTTTTTAAGCTTTTACAATCACGAAGATTGGTTCCACAAAATTTTTAAGAAGATGCTTCCGGAGGATAGATCAACTCCCACAACAAAGGCAGTGAAGCCCAAAAAGTCTCGAAGGACTTAGCTTCTGGAAGCTTACAATGCCTACCCAAAAGTGGTAATGACGAAGGGGCGGCTCTAGCAAAATATAGCATAGTAAAGGCTCTGGCACTCAAAACCCAGAGAAAGTTGTGGTTGTGGATGACTCTCTGTATGCGCATGATAACAAAGCTTATGTCTCTGTCCAAATCACGAAGGACACAACTATTGGCTCTGTTAGTATACAGGCCACGAAGTTAGATTCCATGTGCAAAAATAAGAGTGATGAGTAATGTGGTTCCAATAGAGGAAAATGCTATGATGGGAACCTAAGTACCAAGTGCTCTTCTTCCTCTATGCGCAAGCAGCAAAATGTGCAAAAGAAGGATAAGTCTGGGAAGAATATAGTTGATTCCCAACCCAGAAATGTGAAGGAAAACCCTGTGGCATGCCCAGCAAGAGTTATAGATACCCTACCTACTAATTCAAGACCAAGCTCTACTAGCAAACAAAAACAAGGGTAGAAAGGTTATGTTTTCAACAGAATCTCCTTCTCTAACGTTCCTGAGTGCAAAAGCTCTGGAGTTGGGGAAGATATAGACGCGTTTTATTATTCGCTATTGAGTGCTAAGTTAAAAATTCTAAGGCAATCCAATCTATGTATCTTCAAGAAAATGCGACATTCAAGTTTATTTGTGTTCTGATGGCAAGCTATACAGAATGGATGCTATATCGATGTAGTCATCATGTACTATTCGTGGTGCATATAGTTAGCATGGACTATATTCATATAGCCTAGCTATGAACGTGAAATGGAACTGTCAACAAAGTCTTTCACAAATGACCTATGTGCAGGAAATTCCCATGCACATGAAGTAGGTCAGAAAGTAAATGCTTTACTAATGCGTAGAGCCTGGCTATGCACGTGAAGTGGGTTTGAAGGAAAAATCCCCCTCTTTCGATTTGCATGACGTAATTTGTTACAAGTGCAGGGCGAGGGAAACTACTACTGTAGGTGTGGTGTCTACTCAACAACATCGACAATATAGTTATCAATTATTGCTACACAAAAGCAGTTGAAACTTGTCACCATCATATTCCTATGTAGGGGTATTTTGGACCCAATCAAAATTTTGCCTTTAATTTGTGCCATTTGATTTTATCATCATGATTAAAATCTTGCTACAATTAATAACCAATTAGTCATGCCATTAAACTAGGCCCAACCTACTGGTTAAGTCCAAATTAGCTAGCTAAACCCATTCCTAACAACTCCCAATTGGACCCAAGAGCTAAATAATTAAAATGGAGAGTATATAGGGGTATTTTAGTCACTGTATTCTCTATATAGCCCTATTATGGTCGGCCACATAAAACCTCATTATTACACTCCATTCCACATTTTCAAGTCATTCTCCATCCTTCCATTCTCTTCTCTATTTTTTCAAAAAAGCATAAATCCTCAAATTTCCATCTCCATTCCCAAATCCACTCAAATCCAACCTTTATTCTTCTTCTCATGGAGATCTAGAGCTTGGAGAGCACAAGAGAAGGCTAGCAGGAGCTAGCGTAAGGAGGGATCGTGTCTGATTCGTCATCTTCGTAGCGTAGATCTATATTAGGAATCTTTTTCCAATTGATAATGACTCTATTTCTCTAAATTTTTATGTTTAACTCTAGGAAAATTTGGTAGGAGACCCAATTGTTTAGACCTAGCCTATTAGGAGTGGGATTGATGGGTAGAAGTTATTAAATCTAATTGTTAGAATTGGTGATTTGGCTTGGGGATACGATTCATATCCACTAAGTATTTGATTCACAAGTTTGCATGGTTTTAGAATCCAATTTTAGTAGGAATTGATCTACTCTTGTCCGAATTAGGATATGTGGTGGCATATCATGGCAATTTAGGATACGCATTGTTGATTTGGGAATTTTGGCATATTTGAGCGATACGTGTCAATTGACATGAGTGTGTATCATATTTGGATATATTGTGATACTAGGTGGTATCCTACATAGGGATGTATCTATGTACCATTGAGAATTAGGTATCATAGATACCAAGTTGGTATCATAAGGTGTGTAGGTGTATGTGTGCTTGTGAGTGTATGTGTAGGGTATTCAGTTAGTCATGAGGTTTGTGCAGGCTTGTGTGTGTATGTATAGTGTATCTGTTAAGAAGGTTTGATGAACAGAGAATTGTGTGTGCAGTATAGGGGAAATCTGCTCCTATATACAGCCTATAGGGGAGGATACCTACAGTATAGCAGGGCAGCTACAGGAATTATATAGGCATCATGAGGTAGCAGTAGGTAAGCAGGGGAATTGTGCAACAATATATGGAAGAAAATTAAGCTACAGATGCAACAATTCTGGATTAAGGGGCAGCACTATAGCAGAAATTAGAAACATCAGCTAGCAACAATTACATTGCACTGTAGATAGCAGTTAGCAGTCAGCCAGTTAGAGATGTACGACAGCAAGTATTAGTAGCATTAGCTGTAGGCTTACCTGTAGTAATTTAGGCTAGGTAATACAGGCAATGAAGGGGCTGTGCAACCAGTTGAATAATCTATGCAATCAGGAAGTAAAATATGCAGCAGATATTTGGGAGTGGGTGAATGGGTGAATGAGAGCAAGCTGCAATTTTGTGCTGCAGGTTAGCAGTAGTGTATCAGTATCTAGAGGCATTGTAGCAGCTATGTTGGGCTGCGTGCAAGAGCAGCAGTAGTTGTAGAAGCTACAGTTAAAGGATTATGTGTGTGTGCGCCAAAGAATATGGGTATAGGCATAGGTAAGTGTCTTATATGGAGGGGTACATGTAGATATATGTATGCATATAGTAAAATAGGTAGGATATTCACATAGGTATAATAATATATAAATATCTTTCTAAGGTATTCCTAGTATATGTATCTAGTGTATTAAGTAAGGTACCTATATATGTAAATATAGATACCATAGGCGTCAGTAGGCAATTTGGGTACATATGGTATTTATATAGATAGTATAGGTAAACCAAATTATTCATATAGATACCTAGTACCGTAGGATATATGTATAGGTGTAGTGCCTATGGTACCATATTGATATAAGCATATGGGGCATCAAGGGGAAATCATGAGTTTAACATTGGGTATATAATAGGTTAAGGGTAGATAACAATAGGTATGAGCATATTCATTCGTAATAGGGTAAATACACTTAGGGCAGAGTAAGCCACATATGGTATAGGCATGGGTAAGAGCATACCTATGGGATTGACAAGACTAGAAAACCCATAGAGCCTAGTGAATAAAATAGGTATCAAGGTATAAATTCAAATATTGATTTGATTGATTCATAGATATTGGTTCATTGGATTTATACTTGGAACTAATTTGCATTTACAGTTCAGGACCACAAACGAGTACATTATCTGATAGTTTCTTGTGGACACACATAAAAAAGAAGAAGAAATGCTATCTTTTCTTATTGGCGCAAGGCACCACAAATCGAGTACGCCTGAGAGATCCTGCGCTGAGGATCCCCGAGTACAAAAAAAATTCTGGGGAATAGGACGATGGAGATCGAACGGCAGTTGCTCATTTACTCTGTTGACACTCCGATTACAAAAGTGGGAAAAAACCTAAGAAAATTACTAACTCTCGACTCACCGGCAAGAAGTGCAGCAATTTGGCTCTTGAAATGCTCTCCGTTCTATCTTTTGAAGAGGTATGAGACCCCTTTTTATAGTCGTTTCCATGCTGGAATGATGTTATGTGCCCATATGAGAAAATACACCAATTTTCATGTGGGCACATAGAGCGTAGGCGCATGCAGACTGCGTGATCATGGGTTGATCGTGGGGTTGACGTGGCCACATGCTTCGGTTTACGACTGCTCGTAAAGACTGACGTGGCCGTATGCTTCGGTGCACGATTGATCGTAGGTTTGACCAAGTCGGTGGCTGTCCTGACTTGGGCACATAGCCTGAAACAGGGCTATGTGCCCCCTTCTGGAGGAGTCCAGAGTGGGCGCATAGGGGATGTATGCTATCAACATGGACGCATAGCTTGCTCTGGTGACTTGGGCGCATGTGGGCTGTCCTAGCTTGGGTGCATAGCTTGTTCTAGCTTGGGCGCATATGACTCCCTGGCTTGGGCGCATGGTTGTCAAGACTGTAGAAATTTTTATGCTTCTACAAGGCCCCCTTCAAAGTTTTTGATACTTGAACGAGTTCGAAATACTTTGAAAGAAGCATGGACCGTCTTCTCATGATGTAGTGGGCACATAGCATAGCTCCCCCTTTGGGCGCATAGAGTTTGGCCAGACTGTCAGAGAGATGGTTGTTGAGATCTTCCTCAAAAATCTGAACTGACAGATTCATCGAAGTGGAATTTGAAGAGGTCCAACCTTCATGCATTGTCCTTGTCAGCAAGTGGTAGTCACATAATATGCAAGAGACTGGATCTTCATGTGAGCGCATAAGTCTTAGTGGGTGCATAGTACGTAGTAGGCGTATAGGAGTAGTGGGCATATAGTGTTTGGCCCATGCCTATAAATAGGCCTTGAAGAGAGAGAAGATTCATTACTCTCTTTCCTTTAAAAACTTTCAAAAGATTTTTCATCTCTTTTCTGCACGAACCAAGTCTCCCAAGGCCGCCAAGAGATCTGCGAAGGGCAAGGAGGCTGCACCGAGTGGCTCTCCTCTTGCGACAGTGTCCTCGCCAGTCCAAGACTCGATCCTGGGTGAGGCTACGCCTCAAAATAAAGCCTTTGAGCATTAATTTATGACGCTCAGACTTTTCTTCTGTCTGGGCGCATGTGCCCAAGGCAACATGTTACTGTGAGCATTCATATACGTCCACAAAAGCATGCGTTCGCACTGTGGTATGTTATATGCCCACATGCTGCTACATGTTATGTGCCCACATGCTGCTGCATGTTATGCGCCTACATGATGTTTGTATGTTTATGCGCCCATATGTTGTTTGGACGCATAACCCTATGGACGCATAGGATTCCTCCAACACTTAGTTTTTTTTTTGCAGATTCTGAGTCTGACTTTCTCTTCCGTTCTTGCAGTTGACATGTTTGTCCCAGAACTTGGTGGAATCACTTTCGGCTCTGCTTGCCAAGTCCTCGACACAAGCCTCATAACCAATATGGTTAGAAAGGTTTAGGCCAAGATCAGTCATAACCAGCCTACGGAACGGACGATCGCCATACTTGAACATGACAAGACCTTCCTGAAGTAGATGATTAACAACGAGAAGCTCTTGCTCGGAGGGGCACGTCATTTCAAGAAGCCAAACTTCCTGTTCGGTGACAGCATGGGATTTGAGGATAACGAGATGATATGTCTAGACCCTCTGGTAGCTAAGTTAAACAACCAAAGAATATGGTTGCCATCGATGAAGCGCCAATACCCTCTGTCAGCGTTTACTGATCTGGCTATGCAGAGGCAGATGAAATGGGACCTGACCCCTGAACTGTATGGGGTCATTTCTGGCAGGATCCAATTCAACTCTGGTGATCGGAAGAAGGGCACTTTCAAGTTGTCAAGGGCTCCACGTCCGACTCCACAAGGGGGCTGCATCCTGGGGTCATAATGAACGATGTCCCGACTGATCTTTATCCTTACGCTGCTGAGACTCTCTCTAACTTGATGCTGTCAAAGAAGGAGTCATATTCGGGAGGGAAGCTACAGATGGAAGGTTGGAGATATTTTGTCCCGTTCTGGAGCGACCTTACTGGATGGGTGCTCTCGACTTACGAGGCCACCCTAAAAGCTGTCGGTCTTTTTTATGCCGTTAGAGCCACCCAATATGGCATTAAGGTTAACTGGCCTATGTTTATATCATTGGTGGAGTTGTACAACCATCACATGTTTACCTTCTTCACTTCGGATGGAAAGATGGGTCTGGCCCTTCACGAGATGCAAGCGATATCCAAATTTCCCTGGAGGACGGAGCCATACGCAGAATACGTCCCATATGATGAGAAGCTCCTAGATTTAGAGAGGGAAAACTCCGAGATGATGGAGGTTTAAAAAGAGTTACTTTGTCATCTTTTTATTTGTCACCAGATCACGAAGAAGGGTAAGACTGAGGGGTCCCTTCCCCATACGAGGGCCTGGACCAACTACATCTTCACCAGAGAAGAAGGAGACGGCCCAGTCTCTTTCTCGTCCTGCAAACCCTCGACGAAATCTGAGATAGAGCAGTTGATGGCAGATCACGGGGCTGTAGACGCCAAAGATAGTGATGATCCTGAAGGAAACTTCTCAGTTTATCATTTCTTCAGGCAGGCCGAGTTCAAGCTGTTAGAAAAGGCGGTGCTAGCCGCTTTCCTGATGACATGGCTTCGTGATTGTGTAGTCCCTGGTGGTTCAGGGTCTATTGAAAGAATAAGTTGCGGTATGATACTTTGGACTGTAAAGTTAGCCTTTGGATGCCAACTTGCCCAGCTTCCAGCGATAGTCTGTGCCATCCAACGGGGTTTGCGACACTTCATTGTGAACGCGATGACACCCGATGGCAGAAAGGATTTTGCTAGGACTGAGTTCCCCTTTCATTATCTGATGGAATGGCTAGTGTTGCATTGTCCCAGATTGATAAATATTGGGCTAATGGCAGACTCTTTGACGGGGGATACCTTTCTTCGGAGATTCAAAGATGCGAATTGGACCGTTACAGGGGTGCCTGTTTGTAGGAAAACTTTAAGTTTTCTGCAGAACTATAAATTCTTCAGAGTGTCGCCTCCGTCTGGTAGTGGCCGCACAGGAGACACCCAAGTAGATGAGGGAGCACTCACTACTAGCCTTCCTATTGGGGCATTTCGTTGGCTCCAGTCCATCAGGCCTTCCCATCTGGTGTTCAGGAATAGGAACCACACATTCCTGGAACCTTATTTGTCGAGTTGCTTTGCACGGCAATTCGGCTACAGCCAGCTTCTCTTGGGCAATCCCAGCCCTCATCTACAGTCGATAGAAAGTCTGATCGACGGGGAACGTGCATGGGGCTACTATAACACTGGATGTACGGGGGCAGTTTTTACCCTGCCAGAAGATAAGCCTGACACCCACATGCTCTTTGCTGCTGCCAAGTTCAATATTCAGGTCAATACCCTTCATTCTCGGTATGACCATGAGTAGAATTTAATATCGGGGACAAGGCTTCTCCTACTCTTTAGGACGAGTACGCACAATGGGGATTTACATAAAGGTAGGCGCTGCAACCTCAGTTGAGCTGGCTACATCGCCACAGCAGAGAGTTGTTCTTGAGGAGCCTATTGTTGCAGCGTCTCGGAGAGATGATACTGAAGAAACTCTTCCTGACATTCTTCATAAGAGGAAAGCTTCCACTGAGCTAGTTCTACGGCCCAAAAGGAAAAAGGTTGTTGTTTCCAGAGGGAAAAAGAATGCCACGGACGTGATTGCCGGCTCGCCTCTTCCCAGAAGATCTTCTCGGCAGACGGCGTAGCAGGCCATTACCATTCGGGAGGTAGATCCCTTTCTAGACTCCATAGCCATTTTGGTCAAACCATTAGGAGTTTTCTTACCATTGCGTTTGTCCTTTGCGTAGGACGTTGAAGTCACGACTGCGGCAGGTGCTTCTTCGTCTGAAGAGGTGGACATAACAACAGTGTCCACAACTTGTCCTCAACCGATGGATAAGGGTGGGTCTTCTTCAGTTGTAAGGCTCGAGCAAAGGGATGATTAGGGCGAAGGCCCAGACATTGACGGCGATCAGAAAACTAGTCCCTCCTATGATATTTCTTTGTAGAAATGTCTGCGATAGGAGTTATGATGAAATACTTGGATGAAAGTCAAGTTTAATATGCTCATCCTCCTCTGGGTATGTTATCTTTGCACCTCTCTTCAGATGAGATTTTTTGACTTTGATTTTGCGTGCTCCTCGTGAGGCTGACTGCTATTGTATTTTCCCTTGTAGATGTGAGCACCCTGAATTTCGGGTTGATTTTTTTTCATTTTATTTTATTTTCTGATTGATTGGTTTCGATAAATAATTTATTCTGTTATTTTTTCTTAAGTGTACTTTTCCGTGCCTTTGATATTTGGAGTGTCAGGGATGTTCAACTCTGGAAATCTTCTTCACGAGTTTTGGAGTGGACAGGATTACCTTCATGATGGTATATAGTGTCCCACTCAAACTTGTTCCCTTGTGCTCTTTTTGCTTTGCTGAACTTCGGGTCAAATTAGACCAGTTGATTATTAATAATTTTTCCCACTCTTTTCCTTGATCATTATTAGCACGTTACCGTGACTTTTAATTTGGGAGCGCAAGACCAGTCAGTTTCTTGAAACCAACTTCTCATTGATGATCTACTCGAGACGCTCGTCACCCATGACCTTCGTGTCCCACTCAGACACGCCATTTTGTGCTCCATTTGCTTCGCACAACTTTCCAGACACGTGACCCGATTTTATTTCACCCCACGGTGTCACATTTATTTTCCAACTTGATTTATGGGTCCCCTGTCGACCAAAACCTGTCAGCCCCAACTATGGATATGGCCCACATTGAGCCTACTACCCGTCCGCCATTTGTGTCCCATTTATTGGAATCCCCATGTGCTACTTATTTACCCATGATCATCAACGTCTAATTTTAATTCGATTTTTGCTCAATGTCTGATTTTGATCCAATCCGGCTCTACCGAGTCCAGTCCAGTTCCATGTTACCCACCATCGGGACGCCCTTATTTTTCTGTGTCCAAAAATAATATTCAATACCTGCTTTTCTATTTCAAATATTGAGTATAATTTCTTTTATTTAAATCCCAATAGGATAACCTATTTTTCCTTATATTTAACCATAGCCTTTTGATTCTCCTAATTAAATCCTATCCATCCATTTTTTTATATGATAAATTTTCCCCCCTCTAGCATTGGCCGGCCCTAAGTTTTATGTGGAGAGAATCTCTTTCTCTCTCTCTCTTCCTCTCTCACATTATTATCTCTCTCTCTCTCTCTCTCTTCCTAATATTTCTCCCACACACCAACAAAACAACAACAGCTACTTCAACATCATCACCACCACATCACCGAGCTCATTCCCAGCATTACACCCGACCACCCACTGGACCGACCCCCCCCTCGCCGTGGCTCCGGCCACCCCTGGCCGAGCACGTCGGCCTCCACCGTCATCTCCTCCTCCCATCCTCCTTCATCCTCCCTACACCCGATCACCATCACCAACACCTAGCCAACGCCTCCACCGCCATCATCCATCAACCGCCGCCACCACTGCCTACACCACCTCCTCCGCCGCAGCTCGCCGCTCGCCGCCGCCGTGCCCCGTGTGGCCAGCAGCAGCAGCAGCAGCAGCGCCGCCCCCGCGCTACAGTAGCCGTGGGCTGCGAGCAGCCGTGGGCCGCGAGCGCGCGCTGGCAGCGCTGGCTGCGCCGCCGCCGGCTATCGTACCCCCGGCGACCACCCCCCCGGGTGCGCCCCACCCTAGGCCATCCTTCCATGGCGGCCACCGTCCTCCGGGATGCGCCGTCGAGGCGATTCGTGCGTTTTGCACGACGTCCCGTCGTGACGAGCTCGGGAACGAGGCTGAATACGCGTTCCGTCGTAGCAACTTCGTGTGCGTTTTCCCGGAAATCCGACCGTTGGATCGGCGATTTCTTTGCTCGGTATATCCACCTTCACTTCAGTCAATTTTTGTCCGTTAATTTTATCGTTTGATACATTAAAACCGGCCACCAAGTTGACCGTTTAAATTGTATTAAATTTGGACAGTTTTGCGGGGCCAACTTCGTCAGCTTGTATCTCCTCCACCGTAGCTCCGTTTGGTGTGCTACTAGTTCCTGTGAAAAGCTGGTATAACCCTCTTACTACCCCTCCAGTTTCGTTTCATTGTGAGCTTGTTTGATTGGTTGAATTCGACGCCAAAGTTGGCCGTCCGAATTCGTAATTTCCAACTTGTAAAATTCCATTTTTGAACACGGGACTCCAGATTTCATTTCTGACACCACCATTAGATTCGTGGCATCGTTCTGGCATATTTTCATATAAAATTTGTTAGATTTGGAGAACGTGGGCCCTGGCACATTTTTTGGTGCAAAGTGGGTCCCACATTCTGGGTCAACGGGACCTTTTGACGCCGGCTCATCGGAATCCAATTCTGGATATATCGTTGAGTTCGTATCGTCATTCTGGACTCGTTGACATATAATTTGCTAGGTTTTGGTGGACATTGGATCCGGCATGCATTTCGGTGCAAGTCGGATACCAATATCCGGGTCAACGGGTCATTTTGAGATCGGCTGATCAGAATCCAATTCTGGAGATACCGTTGAGTTCGTATCATCATTCTGGACTCGTTGATAGGTAGTTTGCTGAGTTTTGAGAACATTGGCTCCGGCACGCATTTTCGTGCAAACCGGAATTCCAAGTTCTGGTCAACGGACCAAATTGAGATCGGGTCAACGGAATCCAATTCTGGAGATACCGTTGGGTTCGTATCGTCATTCTGGTTTCGTGGACATATAATTTGTTATATTTTATAGACTTTTTTCTTGCACATTTTTCGGTGCAAAACGGCTCCGACACGGACACCGTTTTGACCCGAAATTACCTTTTTGCCCTTGTGTCCAAATTGGACCGTTGGATAGGCTATCCTAGCTAATTTGACCATTCTGGACACGTTGGCGATGTTTATTTCATCGTCCGACAATATTTGTTGATAGTTTCTCTGAGTTTAACCTTTTTATAATTAATTTAATAATTAATTCTTATAATGTTCGTATTTCGAGATTAGTACAACAAAACTGAGATCAGTCAATTCCAGTGATCTCACATCGCTGAAATTGACAAGATGAACACGTGGATCACTATAATAAGATTATCAACTTTACCGTTGATCTTCTTATCTCGATTTACGTGTCGTAAGTTTCGACGTACGAATAACGAAGTACACTTTATATCTTTAATAATTAGACTAGAATTGACCCTGTTTGACCAGAGTTGACCAGTTGACCCAAAGTCAACTGTAAGTCAACACTTGACCTAGTATGACTAGATTATTGACCGGAGTTGACCTAGAGTGTTTTGACTTAGAAGAACCTAGGATGATATAGATTGCTTATAGAGATTCATTTATTACAACTTGAACACCTTGTAACCTGTGTTGCTTTAAATAGGACTCTGTGGCTTCAGTTGGACCCCCTATACTTATCAGCTGTTCAGGTTATCAGGCGAGTACATTCTCTGATCATTTCATATCCTGCTTAGAATTATTTCCTGCATTAGATTACTTTACTTGTACTGTCACGTTGGTTACACGGATTGGTACTATATGGATCCCTTCTTGAGATGTTATCCTTAGGGAGCATCGGGTACTCTATGTTCTGTGCGTTTCACTTACATGGCGTATCACTATGCTTCGTTGATTTTTCGATCACTTGTGACATATACTCTTATGATCACAGAGTCTTCCTGGAATCCTTATCCCATTTATGGGTGTACTATGTATCACCCTTCGGGGGCTTACCACCCTTCGGTGGCTTATCACCCTTCGGGGGCTGTTACATAGTATCATAACATAACCTGGTTGGATCCTTGTGTATTGATTGGGGGTACGGGGGAGTAGAAATGGACATGTGAATAATACACCAGTAGTGTAGCATCAGAATCATTTCGTAGTGTAGCATCAGAATCATCCCAGGCCATTTACATGTCTATATTGTACTCTGAATCACTAGCCACTGTTAGTCTCTATTTATAGTAGATATTTCTATTACAGCTCTCTCTCTCTGTTTACATACTGCACTTCTTTCAGTACCTGTATCTTACTCTACTGCATGATTATATTTTCTAACCTGCTATGATCTGTTGAGATGTACTGTACTCGCTCCAGTCCTGACTGGACCTGTTGATAAATTTTACAGATAGCTTGGAGATTGCCTGCTAGCCTAGAGGAGACACTTTAGAGGTTGTTTAGATAGTTATTTTCCATTGTATGGAGTTGTATTTTACTTTGTGGATTACTGTATTTGAGTTTTGAGATGTATTTCTGGGTTTGTGTATCTTAGACACTTAGATCTCTCTCTGATGTATCGCTTTTGGATTTCATGTTTTATCTATCTTTATCATGCTCTATCTTAGATGTGATTGAGACTGTATCTGCTATGTCACCCCATTCGGGGAGTATAAACTGCTTAGCATTATTTTGTTAGATGATGTGACTTAGGACAGCATTCTACCGCCGATACTGCGGCGTAGGCTGGGCGTTGTTACGTTCTCGTGCCCTTACTCTAGGGTGCGGGTCGTGACAGTAGACAAGGAGAAGAAACCACTCATAGAGATAGCCCAAGGCATTGGGGGAGAAAAAGAGGTTGTCCCTAGTCCCTCTAAATTTGCTGGTGCAGAGGGAGCTATTAGTGAGCCGGTATCGACTGCAGAAGGAGAGCTTGAATAGCCTACTGAGGGGGCTGTTGCTGAATCTGCTCCCGGTCCAGTTTGGGCCGTAGAAGATACCCAGCCTGATGCTGCTCGAGGCCTTGATATTGTTCTTCTTGAACAGCCTGGGCCTTCTCTAGGTCTCCCTGAAGCCAAAATTGATGACTTAGCCCAAGTTGGCGCTGAGCATGCCGAAGGTACGAAATTACAACTCTTTCACATTCTCCTTTTTTGATTACTAATACATATATTATTTTATTGTCAGGTTCGACTTCTTGTCAAGCATCTCTTCCTGGATCGGAAGATCCTCATCAAGCTTTCTCCCCGATGACCTCTTCCGAAGACCACGAGATGGCCCAAGAAGTCGTCAAAGCTTTCTATTCTGTCCTGTAAGTAAAGCTTCCTGGAGTTCTGAATCGGTACGCCACCTTTGGCCTTGTGAAGGCTGTTGCTGAATGCCAAGTGGCGGCCCTTGAGAGCATCACTAACTAAAGATAAGCCTACACCCACATGCTCTTTGCTGCTGCCAAGTTCTATATTCAGGTCAATACCCTTCAATCTATGTATGACCGTGAGCATAGTTTAATATCGGGGACTAGGCTTGCCCCTACTCTTACTGATATAGGACGAGTACGCACAATGGGGAGTTACAGAAAGGAAGGCGCTGTACCCTCAGTTGAGCCGGCTGCAGCGCCACAACAGAGAGCTGTTCTTGAGGAGCCTATTATTGCAGCGCCTCGGAGAGAGGATACTGAAGAACCTCTTCCTGACATTCCTCATAAGAGGAAAGCTTCCACCGAGCTGGTTTCACGGCCCAAAAGGAAGAAGGTTGTTGTTTTCAGAGGGGGAAAGAAGGTCGCGGACGTGAGTGCCGGCTCACCTCCTCCCAAAAGATCTTTTCGGCAAACGGCATCGTGGGCCATTACCATTCAGGAGGTAGATCCCTTCCTAGACTCCATAGCCGTTTTGGTCAAACCATTAGGAGTTTTCTTACCATTGCGTTTGTCCTTTGCGCAGGACGTTGAAGTCACGACTGTGGCAGGTGCTTCTTCGTCTGAAGAGGTAGACATAACAACAGTGTCCCCTGCTCGTCCTCAACCGATGGATAAGGGCGGGTCTTCTTCAGTTGTAAGGCTTGAGCAAAGGGATGATCAGGGCGAAGGCCCAGACCATGATGGCGATTAGAAAACCAGTCCCTCCTATGACATTTCTTTGGAGGATATGTCTGCGATAGGAGCTATGATGAAAGACTTGGATGAAAATCAAGTCCAATCTGCTCACCCTCCTCTGGGTATGTTTTCTTTGTACCTCTCTTCAGATGAGATTTTTTTACTTCGATTTTGCGTGCTCCTCGTGAGGCTGACTGCTATTGTATATTCCCTTATAGACAAGGAGAATGAACCACTCATAGAGATAGCCCAAGGCATTGGAGAAGAAAAAGAGGTTGTCCTTGGTCCCTCTGAATTTGCTGGTACAGAGGGAGATGTTAGTGAGCCGGTATCGACTGCAGAAGGAGAGGTTGAACAGCCTACTGAGGGGGCTATTGCTGAATCTGCTTCCGGTCCAGCTGGGGCCGTAGAAGATATCCAGCCTGAAGCTGCTCGAGGCCTTGATATTGTTCTTCTTGAATAGCCTGGGCCTACTCTCGGTTTTCCTGAATCCAAGATCGATGACTTAGCCCAAGTTGGCGCTGAGCATGCCAAAGGTACGAAATTACAACTCTTTTGTATTCCCCATTTTTGGTTACTGATACATATATTTTTTTCTTGTCAGGTTCGACTTCTTATCAAGCATCTCTTCCTGGATCGGAAGATCCTCATCAAGCTTCCTCCCCGATGACCTCCTCCGAAGATGACGAGATGGCCCAAGAAGTCGTCAAGCTTTCTATTCTGTCCTGAAAGTAAAGTTTCCTGGAGTTCTAAATCGGAACGTCGCCTTTGGCCCTGTGAAGGATGTTGCTGAATGCCAAGTGGCGGCCCTTGAGAGCATCGTCGACTATGAAGAGCGGGCTAATGCTCTAAGGAGGGTTCTGCATGATCTAGAGGGTCAGGTGGCTAGATATTGGGAAGCTAAACAACGGAGCCCAACGTCGCTGTTCCGTGCAAAAGTCTATGCTTTAATCGCGGCTCTCGCGGAGGAGTAGGCTACTTTTCAAGCAAAGAAGGATGCCCTCGCTCAAGAGATCAATGAATTGGCTGATCAGTATGAGCAGTTCAACGCTGCGAGTGAGGCACATGCTGCTTCAAAGAATAAGCTGGCTGCGCAGATCACTGAGAAATATAATCACATTGCGTGGATCCAAAATAAGATTGCTCAACTAGAGGCCAGCTTGAGGACAGCGACGTCTGAACAGAAGGACTATTTGGTTCAGGCTGCCATGATCGCCATAACTTTCACCCACTTAAAAGAACAGCTGATGAAGTTGGAGGGAGAGCACGTGAATCTGATCCCCTTCCAAGCTGAGGCTGCTCGTCAAGAAGAGGCGCGCTGCCGTGCTACCGCGAAGTCCGAAGCCGAAATTACGGCTTAAGGGATAGTATCAATCGATTGTGTATTTCTTAGATTTTTTTGTTTATAACTGTTTCTTTTAGCCATCAAGACACTTGTATCTTTTCTCCGTATTTTGATAGACATTTTAATAAAGAATCTTTTGGCTTTCAAAATTCATGAATGAAGTTTGTGAAATATCAGAACTAAAGGTAATGTAGACGAAGTAAGGATATTTCTTGTGGGTATTCTGCTGGGAAATTTTGTGTGGACTTATTATACGTTTTATATTCAGGGTTCTTGAATATAGATAATAAGTTGAAAGAAGCTGCTAAAAGAGGTAATATGGACGTAATAGCAGAGGATGTTCTATATCTGACCAGAGGTAATATGGACATGGAAGGATATATAACGTTAGGTAGGAGTGGATAATTTAGAGGTAATATGGACGTGATTATCCTTGATGAATGCTTTGTTCAAAGGTTATACGTGGAAAAATATTTCTTAATCATCCCACTGGGGAAATCATTATCGGAAAATAGTTCAGAGGTAATAGGAACGTGACTTGTTTTCGTCAGACCGAGTTTGGACAGAGTCAAAAATAAAAATAATTCCACTGGAGAATCTTTTTAGAGGACCTATTATCCATGGCGTATTCAAGACTCTTGAAATACGAATAATAGTTAGATGATTTTTTGAATCACATAAACATTGTAATGTACATTTACAGATTAAAATAGGGTATATGTGAATGCTGTTCATGAAGGTTACATATAATATTTCTTCAGGAACTTGCCGTTGATCGGCATCATTAGCAAGTCACCATCAGGCTTGGTTAGTCGATACGCACCATTAGAATACACTGACTCTATAACAAAAGGACCTTCCCATTTAGGCTAGAATTTTTTTTTGTCTTATGCGTTATGACCATTGGCCTTCTCACTGCTAAGACTAGTTCACCAACTTAAAAGATTCTTTCCTTCACCTTTTTATTAAAGGCTCTGGAAAGGCGTGCTTGGTATAGCTCAATACGCTACTGGGCTAATAAGCATTTTTTGTCTAGCGCTTCGAGCTCCTGTAGTCGCAGACGGTAACTTTCTTCAGCAGTCAAGTCACTGGCTAAGGCTACTCGAAGAGAGGGAATCTGGATTTCTAGGGGAAGAACTACTTCGCTCCCATAAACCAGAGAGAATGGCGTACTGCATGTTAGAGTCCGAACCGTTGTACGATAGGCCCAGAGACATTCGCCGAGCTTCTCATTCCAATCGCGCTTGTTTGAAGACACGAACTTCTTGAGAAGTTTAATAATAGTTTTATTGAAGGCTTCTGCTAACCCATTAGCCGATGGATTGTAGGCAGTAGAGGCTACATTCTGGATTTGATTCTTATCGTATAACCGATAGAATGCATGGCTCACAAATTATGGACCATTATCATGGATGATCCTTTGAGGTAGGCCGAAGCGATAGATAACATAATATTTGATAAAACTGATCATGTTTGACGTCTTCACTTCGGTGAGCGATACAGCTTTTGCCCATTTAGAGAAGTAATCGATTATAGCTAGGATGAACCGATGTCCCCTAGAAAATGGCAGGCTGATTGGGCCTATGACGTCCATACCCCAGGCTTCAAAAGGCCAAGATGTTGTCGTCGAGTGTAGAAACTCTGAAGTTTGATGAATGAAGTCGGCGTGGAACTGACAAGCCCTACACTTTTTTGCATATTCAACAGCATCTGCTATCATCGTGGGCTAATAATAACCCATTCGTCTGAGGCGATCTTATAATTTAGGGCCTGGTTGATGTGCACCACAAACTCTGTCGTGAGCCTCATGGAGTGCATGTTTGGCTTCTGTGTCTGATAAATATTGTAACAGTAGCCCGTCGTAAGAGCGCCAGTACAGCATTTTGGTAGCTGTATCATAGTAAAATCTGAGGGATCATCTTTGGATAGATACTGCTTCCTTTGGGTCCTCAGGGAGGATTCCATAGATGGCGTAGTCTATGAAAGGAAATCTCCAGTCTTTAACGTTAACGTTTGTTTCCGTTGCGTAACTATGATGAATATGCAAGGCATCTTTCATGCAGAATAGTTCTCGACCAGACACTGTAATCGACTGCTGAGTATTGGTATGGACGGTCAAGAAAGCAGCAAGACCGGCTAAAGCATCTGCTTCTATATTTTGTAGTCGAGGCACGTGCTCGATAAAGAATCCATCGAAAGTAGAAGCCAATTCGATTGTCGCTTTGTGATATGGGATGAGATCTTCGTGATGAACTTCATAATCCTCTCGGACCTGACTAACTATTAGCTTAGCATCGCCGTAAGCTTCTAGATAGTCAACTCCCAGTTGTTTAGCCAGTTGAAAGATGATCAATAGGGCATTAATTCGGCTATGTTTTTGGTGTAGGGTTCCACGAGAGAATATGCACGGTGTATAACCAGATGGTTGGGTGACAAAAGCATGATGCCTACTCCGGCCACGATATTTCTTTTAGGTCATGTTCTTGATGCACCGTCAAAGAACATTCGCTGAATGGTGATTTTCTCAGTTGCGATGTTAGACTCTACTACTTAATCGAGGATTTCATCGTAGAGTTTTAAAGATTCTAGCACCGAATGAGCTGCTAGGAAATCAGCTAATGCTTGGCCTTTTACTACCTTCTGAGGGACGAACAACATATTCTATGGAGTCAACAGCATTGCCCATGTAGCTAAACGGGAATTAAGAGAACCCGGTTTAGTCATGAGTATTCTGAGAGGATTGACTTTAGATATGATATGGATAGTCTGCCCAGACACATAGTGGCGTGTTTTCTGGATAACAAATACCAGTACGAGATATTTCTTTTCCACAGGTGTGTATCTGTGCTCGGCACCCACCATCGTGCGGCTGAGGTAGTAGATTGCCTGTTCATGGCCGCCTTCATTCTTCTGAGCTAATATGGCACCAAGGGAATGATCCATAGCTTGGACATATAGTAAGAAGGGCTTTTCCATTATTGGAGCCACCAATACTGGGGGCTTATGAGATACTTCTTGATGTCGTCAAATATGCATTGACATTGTTTAGTCCAGACGAAAGATACTCCTTTTCTCATGGGCTGAGTAAATGGTTGGCGCCTTCTAGAAAGGTTTGAAATGAATCGTCTGATGTAGGCTAGCCTTCCTTGAAGTCAGCATAGCTCTTTGAGATTTCTTGGGGGATGCATATCGAGGATAGCTTTCACTTTCTCCAGGTCAAGATGTATACCCTTTGAAGTGATAACAAAACCAAGAAACTTGTCGCTGGAGACTCCCAGAAAAGACTTGGTTGGATTCATCTTGAGTTGATGTGCACGCATTAGTTCGAACACCGTTCTCAAGTCTTGGAGGTGGTTGCCCTTGAGACAACTTTTAACTGCGATATTATCTACGTAGCATTCCACTATTTTGTGCAAATGATCGCAACAAATTATGTTCATGGCTCGCTGGTATGTCACCCCTAAATTTTTCAATCCGAATGGCATCTCCGTAGAGCAGTATACCCCAACGGTGTTCGAAAAGATGTGTGTTTCTCATCGTCGGGGAACATCTTGATCTGGTTGTAGCCTGAGAAACCATCCATGAAGGACATCCGCTCAAAGCCGCAAGTATTGTCGATCATTACGTCGGTAATCGGTAGAGGGAACTCATCTTTCGGGCATGCAGAGTTCAAATTGCGGTAATCGATACAGACTCAAACTTTACCATTTTTTTTTCATAACTAGCACAATATTAGCGACCCAGTCAGGGTATTGTTCTTCGCGAATGAACCCGCTTGAAATAAGCTTCTTGACTTCACTCTCAATGGCCTCCATGATATCTGGTCGGAATCGTCGTTGTTGCTGCTTCACTGGCTTAGCTTTGGACGAGATATAGGCGGTACATAGCAACTTTAGGGTCCAAGCCTGGCATGTCTTCATAGATCCATGCAAAGATGTCAATGTATTCTTTTATAAGCTGTATAAGAGATTTTTGTTCTTCGCCAGACAGACTTTTGCTGATGAAGATTGGTTTAAGAGATGATTCATCTCCTAAATTAACTTGGACGACTTCGTCTTCAGTAGGTGGCTCACGTTGTTCGAAACGTAACTCCCACCTAGTATCCATCTTTTGAGCCCATTATTCAAGTTCGATCGATTGGATATCATCTGTAATTTGGTCAACTGACACCATGTTAATGGACAAAGTTGCTTTGAACGTCTCCAATACTGGAGTCTGAATCCCAGAGGCAGGAATCAGAAGATTGAGAACGACGATCTGCTTCGACGTCTGATCTTTCAGGAGTTATTGGAGGAGTGATATAACCAACACCGTTTTGTTGATAATAGTTCTCAGGTTTACCGGGAGGAGCAAAGTGACGTATTGGCAACCGTCGTCCCTGACCGTAATTTAGCCCCTGGTCGCTTTTTATATCATATCCTATGTTCTGGATGATATTCTTGGCCTGCCAACTATATCGAAAAAGTTGTATTTCCCAGAGTCATAGTCAGCTTCAGTGTTATGATTGGGAGAAGTAGAGTCCAGAATGAACTTTCTTTGCCAATTATTCGACCGAAGATGATTAGTTCTTCACCCTTCTTTCTAGCTGAAACGATGAAGTAGTAGATATCATCTGGCCAGACTTTTTTTCGCAGATGAGGCGTCGTGACCGGCATGCAGAGATGTGGTCCTATGTCGTGCTATAGAGCGTATATCGTATCTATGTACTGGTTTACAAATTAGTAGACATCGGAGTAATTCAAAGATAAACCTTTACTTAGAAAATACGCAAGTTCTTCTTCAGGGATAATATCATCCACTGAAGGTACATTATTTTGAGTATTGATATACTCATTGAGAGGATCATTGTCTGGAACAGGAGCCACAGCCTTGGCCAAGTTCACCACATAGGGTAACTCTTTAGAATTTGGAGGACGGACTTCAGCAGGTTCCACCCGAAGTGTTTTATGGAGAGTGATGGTCAATGGTTTGACCTTATCAGGATTCTTCTTTTTAACCCAGATTGTGAGGCTTTGGAGTACTTTTTAGAGTAGTACGTCCTTTGACTCGGATAATCAGGGGACCATCACTGGCGGATGAACTCACTCCAGCTTCATCGTCAGCTTCGTTTCCATCATCCTTGGAGGGCTGAGATTGGTAAAGTACCGAATCTCCATAGTAGGCTTCAATACCTTTGAAAGGATCGACATCAGCAAACTCTGTCTTCACGATGCCATCGCTGTTGACATACTTGAAGCACTGGTGAAGTGTAGAAGGAATGATCATGTTCTCGTATATCCATGGACATCCCAACAAGACGTTGTAGGATACATTGGCGTCGATTACATAGCAAGAAACCTCTGTTCGGAGATCACCAATCTGGCACTTGAGACGGATCTTGCCCAACGGGTGGCTTCTCCCAGCATTGAAAGCCATGATAGTTGTATTAGTTGCAGATAGCTTGTGCAGAAGGATCCCTAGAATTTGGAGTAAACTTCTAGAAATGATGCTGAGGGATGAACCTGGGTCAATATGCATCCGATCCACGATATACCCTGTATAGGACAGAGGTCTATCATGACGATTATTTTTTAGTAGCATATCCTCCTATGAAAAGGTGATATTGGGCGCCACTTCCATAATACTGTGGCAGTGAGGACAGGAGATGGGATCTTCAGCGGGGTCTTTAATTTCCGTAAGATAAGAGTCGGCATGTAGTAATGCCTCGCTTAAGGCCTTTCGCGTCTCTTTGGAGAGTCACAATAGATCGAACAAAGCCAACCTGGTAGGTGTATTGGCTAGCTGTGCCAGTATGTCAAAGTTATAAGGCCGATCCATGCCTTCGGGAGTTGGTGCCTTCAGAGACTTATCAAATCACGTCTCCTTCTGCTTGACTTTGTCAGTAGTTGAGGGCTTAGATGGAACGGCTTTCGAACTTGTGGGGGCAGCAGGAGCTTGAGAAGATACTGCTTTTTCTTGTGCAGGGTCATAAGTCCGTAGGTAAGCCTTCCCAGATCGCGTCTCGCCAGAAAGAACTTCATAAATGGGAGAAGACACCATATGACATGATTTGTATTTCTTGCCCCTCTTTACTTTGAGCGATACCACCCCCTACGTCATTTCTTGCACAAGGTCCGGATGGACCCACATGATCTCACCACGTTCAGTCGTGAGTGGCACCAAGGTTGAGTTGCGAGCTGGCGGCAGGTTGACGACTTCCATTATTGCCTTGGGAATTGGGACTACACCATCTGGGACTTCTGTGGAAGAAAAGTCACTAAATTAAAGAGAGATCATGTTAGAAGATACGACCTTGTCTTTAGCTTCGAGGTTGATCACTTGGCTGTCGATAAACTGTTGTATCTTCTTCTTCTTCAGGACGATGCAATCCTTAGTAAAGTGGTGCACGTACTGATGATAAGGACAGTACTTGGGATCGTTGAGTTGGTTCGCCTCCGCAGGACATCATGGTGGAGGCAATGTTAGTTTATTACCCTTCATCAATGTGTAAAAAATGGTAATAACATCATCCTCGTCAAAGTCGAAAGTCTCTTTAGGTTTGTCAGGAGCGCCCTGAGAATTGGAAGCTCCCTTAGAAGTATCGACCTTCAAGACTGTTTTCCCTTTACCCCCATGGACAGGGATAATTTGAGGGTGTTTGCCTTTGTCTTCAGATTTGGGTGTTTTCAACCCCAGTAATTCCAGATTAGGGACGTCATTTTCAGCAGCATCTGCGGCCCCAATAAAAGTGGGCCATGTATCATACTTATGTATACCCAGACAGAACTTTACTATAGGAAGGAAGTTATGTCACAAGTATCCATAAGTTCTGAGTATGGTATACCGAAGGGCATCTTCAATGCTAGTCGCCTGAAGCATTCGATGAAAGCAATGACAGACTCAGTCCTCCTTTGCTTGGTCTCGATGAGGGTGGACATACTAACATGCATGCCACTCTCGTAAAACCTATTGAGGAATAACCACTCCAAGTCTTTAAAGGAATTAATACAACCGTCAGGCAGACTACAGAACCATTCAAAAGCTACCCCCTGCAAGGTGCTAATAAATAGCTTTGACAAGAACGGATCATCCCTGGGTAAGTGTAGAGTCTGTGTGTTGAAGTATGTCATGTGTTGGCGAGGAGAAGTCATCCCATCAAATGAATTTAGCGTCAGTGGCTTATAGTTAGGAGGACAAGTAGCATTCTACCATTCAGGAGGATAAGGTTGAGATATTTCCATCTTCTGAAGCTCATCTTTGTGTGAGATGGTATCAAGACGGGCAACAAGAGAATCAATTGCATCATGCTGATTGAGCAGATGTTAAAAAATGACTGCTGTACGGTTGTCAGACATCATTGGTGAAGGACCACCCCGAGCATTTGTAAGATTTGGAGGAGATACAATGGAATGATACTCCTTCTGTAGTGAAGGAGGGTTATTGCTAAGAGCCGGATTAACATGTGCTGAGACGTTTGGTTGAGGTGGAGGAACAGCCCCAGCAGCTTGGACCGCCATGATACTGGTAAGCATATCAGTGATCTTAGCAAATGCTGTTTCAAGATCCTCTAGCCGTTTGTTGGTCTGATCACTAGCTTCTTCAGGTCTCTCTCCATCTGTCATTTATGTAGATAACATGTGAGGATGAATAAAGGAGACAATACAACTGGGGCTGATATTGTCTGTCTCAGAGTTAAAAAGTCCTTCGTCTTCAGGTAGGGGAGGTAGATAGTAACTGTCATATTCGGAGAGATCATCGTCATCTGGAAAGCTACCCCCGGTGTGAAGGTCGTCTGCTTCAGACTCTGAAGGAATACTACCCCCAGCTGAAGGATCATTACCTCCAGCTTGGGAATCCTCGTCATCTATACGGAATCTCATCCTTGACCGAGTACCCATATAGACTCCTTCAGATGTAATAGTTCGCTGGCTATCTGTTGGCAGACTTCTTCTTCTTCTGTTCGCAGAACTGAGAGAAAAAATTAAGTTCGTGGTCTACCTTCTTTGATTGGGGCTCCCGTAAGGAGGGCCCTATGAAGCCATGTTGGATGAAACACACAGCGGCTTTTCATCGTCAGAGCGATGCAGTCGTCGAAACACGGACTGCCTCTGAGTTACTCTCGTTGCTTTGGAGCAGCAACAGTTGATGACAATAATGGTGCACAGATGTACGCCATGAATTGTAGTATCCTCCCTCGCTTTACGCTTATGATTTATCATGTCGCGTAAGTCAGCGGAAGGGAATTTTACCTTAAAACCCATGTCACATGCATCGCCGAGCTTTGCATATGGGTTTGTAAGGAGAGTTGGCGCATCCGGACTTAGTTTACGTGTAGGGGCAACCCCCACACCTAAGTTCTGTGATGACCTTGAAGACAGTCCCGTGCTATATGCGTTGGGGCCTATCTTTTTGCTGTGGTTGCATAGACCCTGGAGTCTGCCTTTGGGCGTATGCTTCCCAGAAGTCTTGGCAGCATGCCTAAGCTTCCTGGATGTGGGCGCATAGTTTGGGTCAGCAAAGCTTGGGCGCATAGCCTTGGGCGTACGACCCTGGGTGCATAGTCTGTCGAAGACAGAAGTCTTCTGGCCAGAGTTATGCGCCAACACACCCTCTTGGGCACATAGCTTTGGGCGCATGCTTGGTGAAGCAGCCATGTTTTCTTCCAGTTTTGCCTCCTTTGTTTGTGAGCCTCGCTGAGTTTGCCCAGAGCGTCGAACACTTTGATTCCTGGCATCGTAGTATTTTCCTTTGCCAAGTATCGAGCGTTGAATACTCTGTTGTTGATTGCACAAGAGAGAAGTCGCTGGGCTAGTAGAGCCCGCAACGGTATGCACCTTCTTCATGTCAGGACCCCCTGTGGCAGAGCTATGCGCACACAGAGGAGCTCCATGGGCCCACGTGGAAGGCCTATTTGCCCTCGTGACAGAGTCCTTCGGTTGCATATCTTCTATGACACTGGCTGGATATACAGAATGAGCCTTCGAAAGCCAAGTCTTGCGAGACTTGTTTGGCTTTACTGATTTTGAGGAAGTAGAGCCGTCCCTCGAGAGCATCTCTTCAAACGCCTGCTGATCGAACTTTACGATCAACATCTTCTGAGTGCTCTCCACTTTATTGGTATCGAATTGTGTCACCACCTTCTCGTCAGAGGAAAAGGTAGTCCCCAGCAGAGTCACCATTTTTGTGGATACACACGAAAAAGAAGAAGAAATGTTGTCTTTTCTTATTGGCGCAAGGTACTACAAATCGAGTACGCCTGAGAGATCCTGTGCTGAGGATCCCCGAGTACAAAAAGAATTCTGGGGAATGGGAGGATGGAGATCGAGCGGCAGTTGCTCCTTTACTCTGTTGACACTCTGATTATAGAAGTAGGAGAAAACCTAAGAAAATTGCTAACTCTCGGCTCACTGGCAAGAAGTGCTGCAATTTGGCTCTTGAAATGCTCTCCGTTCTGTCTTTTGAAGAGGTATGAGACCCCTATTTATAGTTGTTTTCGTGCTGGAATGATGTTATACGCCCATATGAGAAAATACACTAATTTTTATGTGGGTGCATAGTCCTACTTTGGGCACATAAAGTTTAGTCGCATGCAGACTGCGTGATCGTGGGTTGCTCGTGGGGTTGACGTGGCCGTATGCTTCGGTACACGACTGCTCGTGGAGACTGACGTGGCCGTATGCTTCGGTGCACGATTGATCGTGGGTTTGACCGAGTCGGGGGCTGTCATTACTTGGGCGCACAGCCTGAAACAGGGCTATGTGCCCCCTTTTGGAGGAGTCCAGAGTGGGCGCATAGGGGATGTATGCTATCAACATGGGCGCATAGCTTGCTCTGGTGACTTGGGTGCATGTGGGCTGTCCTGGCTTGGGCGCATAGCTTGCTCTGGCTTGGGCGCATATGACTCCTGGCTTGGGTGCATGGTTGTCAAGACTGCTAAAATTTTCATGCTTCTATATTTCCATGCTGATAACTTCTATGCTTCATGTTTATAGTATTATTTTACTTGATTTCTTGCCATTGATTTCTCAACATGATAGTTACACATAGTAGTATTATATAGATTCACTTTTGCATACATTATTTCATGCTTAACTAGTTTATTAGGACTCACTTACATGCATCATCTTTCTTATTGGCGTCACTTATATTTATGACATGGTCTTATATCTTGATCTACGTGTCAAGACCTGGATCAATTTAGTACTTGTCAAGCAAGAAAATACCTTAGTAGACATATAAACATACCCAAAACCTGGAACCACTCCCACTGGTCTAATCGGGAATGATAGCACTCGCGTGTGGCGCACGTGTGAGTTGTCGTATATTACCCCCTTGCTATTTACATGTCGAAAGTGGTATTTCAAACACACTAGATAGGAGTGGTTTTTTTTATTCCACTTTACACTTGCTTAACTCATTATTTCTTGTTGGACACATTTATATGTGCTGGATACTTCCATACTTGTCGGATACATGTCTTATTTATTTTATTTACTGTTTTCATCTACATGGCTTCTCTTTACAGTCTTATTTATTTATTTATTTCACTACATGTTCTGTACCATGTTTCAATGATTTTATGTTTTCTCATTCAGCTTGTATCATACTACTATTTAATATTTTATAGTTTTTATCATGTATTGGAACTGCTGTTAGAAATGCACTTTGCTCCAATCCTAACTGGATATCATTTTTTAGCTAATGAGTTAGAGGACATATGTCCTACCTAATACGGAGCACATGAAACCCAGGGGTGGACCATTCAGCAACATTACTTATATCTAGATGGTAGCTTAGTTTAATTAGTCTATCGTTTGACCGAATTTCTCTCTGAAATAATATCTTTTGGGATGTGATATATATTCTAGATAATGATGCACTTGGACGATGGCTTATTTGGACTTTGTTTTGGACTTGGGATTTTATCGGGGTTATGTTTTCTCCTTGTTCTCTATCTTACTACCTTAGCACTTACGATTGAGTATTGATATCATATTTGGATTTTAATATGAGATTCATATCTTTCTTGTGAGAATAGTGATCATTTGAGACATATTATATTGTATGAGATTGTTGATATAATGGAGGCTAGACATCATTCTAATGCCGATGCTGTACCGTAGGCTGGACGTGCCTCACGCACTCGTGCCCGAATATTCGGGTGTGGGTCTTGACAAGACTCTGCCAAGGTAGTCCATGTTCCAATGATTGCATCTTGCTTCATTGACTCGACAGTATTTCAGAAGGCAAAATTATGATGAAGACGAAAATGAAACATACCCCTTTTCTTCAAAATACACCACTCCAAGTGTAAACCCCCTAAATTTTTTATATTTAATTAGAATAACTATTGTGAATATATATAACCCATGTTTTCATAATTTTGAATATTATTTTCATTATTTAATTTTAAATATTGTGCTTAGGAAATTAATTCTCTTTGAATTTTATAATAGAAAATCATTAGTATTTTTGGAACAATAAAAAGATTTTATAAATTATTGTTAACAACTTTTGGATTTATGTAGATATGCTTTAAATTATTCCAATAGTATCGAATATTATTTAAATTATTTGATGATATTGAATATTATTTTAAATTATAGTGTAATCAATTATTGGATTAAGATTAGATTTAGTTTTAGAAGTTTATTTGATTTAAATTTTTGGAAAAAATTATCCATCTGGATTCTTAATATCGTTATCTGTTTAGAATTTTATTGTCAAACTACACCTATTTTAGGAGAGTCTTTTCTTCAAAAATCCCAAGCTAACCATCCAACCCTTCTCACGCTCCATCTAGCCCCCACAACCATTATTACCTACTAAGCATCATCGTCGCAGCCACACTATGTGTTCGTGTTTCCATGTCCACCATCATCTACCGTCCTTGTGTCAGCCTTGTGTCCGGCCTTAGGTCTGACCCCGGATGTAGTTTCCACTAATATGAGTCCACGCTGCATACACTAACAACCCATCTTCGTGCCCGACACACCAACACAAATTCATAACCCACAAACACCATCCCTTGTGTCGGACATAACCCGAGACATCCCCAAACAATACAATCAAAACCCTAACATCCCTAGTCGCTTCTGGCAAGCCAGCCACTCCTTTTTTCTGTCATCACCTCGTGCCACGTCGATGTCACCTACCAGTCCGGCCGACATCACAATCATCAATACCTCCTTCGACAACTACTATACCACATCCTCCATCGACCTCCACCACAACAATCTGGCCATACATTCAACTCAAGAGGCCGCAGTCGCCCACTTCCACCATCCATCATCATCTTCGACGCTCACCGAGCCGACTTCGTTCGCCCAGCCCTCAGCGCTGTAGCACCCGGGTCCACGGTCACGCTTTTCTGTCCTCGATTCCATTCCCACTGACTGCCAACTACCCAAAAGATCCGCCACTCACCGATCATCCCCGATTCGAGTCCGTTGCCGCTTCTCCAGCCTCGAGCCTTGACGTGTGCCTCCGATACGGCGACCTAGCCTCCTTCCAGCCGACAGATCCTCTGTCAGTTGCCACCGCCCAAACCCATCAGCGTTTGTCGTCGGCGAGTTTTTCGATGCTGCTCTCGAACCACTATTCCTATAAGACCAGACGTGGTCGAAGCTTCGTCGGAGTTCCCTCCGCGCCAGGATGGAGCCCCTAAGGTGAGCAGCTCCCCCTCCTCTCTCAATCCCTCACTTTATGTCTCTTCTCTCTCCTCTCTCTCCCCCTCTTCCTCACACACACTCTCTCCATCTTCTCTCTCTCAATCTCTTTCTCTCTCTCATCTTTAGTTTTTTTCATTTTTATTTTTTCATTTCATTATTATTATTTTTTTTAGAGAACAACATTAAAAAATTGGCCTATATAATTATAATTTAATTTTCATTTTAATATTAATTTGGGCCTAAGACACTTATGGGCTTTATTGTTTATTTGGGTTTTGGGCTTAATTGTAAGCCTTGGGCTTAATATAATAAATAGGGTTTAGTAGATAGGTTCTTTGAATAAATTTGTGTAAATTCTAAACAAGGATACACACACACACACACACACACACACATACACACACACACACACACACACACACACACACACATATATATATATATATATATATATAGAGAGAGAGAGAGAGAGAGAGAGAGTGAGAGGAGGGATCAACATCCCCTCACTTTTGCATCCCCCAAGCATCCCCATGATAATAACTATTGGATCTTGTTTTAAGTCATCTAATCTTAACCGTTGATTTTTTTAATGGTTAATATTAGATGACTTAAACAAGATCCAATGGATGTGAAAGAGGGTATGTGGATCCCTCCTCATATATATATATATATATATATATATATATATATATATATATATATATATATATATATATATATATATATATATATATATATATATTCAAAACCCTTATTTTATTGATACACATTCAGCACCCATCAAAAAGTACATAGTCGTGTGAAACCTCTTCCCCAACATTACATAGTAAGGAAAAACAAATCTAGTCACCTATAATCCCAGCCGGAGGAGATTCTTTCATGTGCTGGCAAGCTGCAAGAGCTTTTTTGATCTGCCTCTGTGCTTCGAAGACCAGTTGATGTCCTGTGAACCTGTACAACTCATATCTCTACTTGTTCCATTTTTTTATAGCACCCACTCTATCGCCCCAACTACGATTTGTTTCAGGTGCTTGTTACGCCGCCTCCACCACAACTGAAGATGAAGCATAAGGCTCGTTTCACTATCGCTAATACCCATCATACGCTAGAAGACAGTCCAGACATGGCTAGCTAACTCCCTGCCATGAAAAATATGAGCCGCATCCTCAAAACTGTTGTCTTTACAACAGTGACAACACGAAGCCAAATGATAACCCAGCTATTGGACCTTATCATCCATTGGCAGTGAGTTGTGTAGGAGTCGCCAGAGCAGAACTGACCATTTCGATGGCAGGCAGGAGCTCCATATGTGTGTAAATTGGGGTCCTTCGGAGAGATAGTCGTAGTACTCTCCCATACGGACGAGAGCGTAAATAGGCCGGACGTCGACGACATCCATCGCAGCGTATCCGGCTCGTCCCTATCCGGACTCCTCTGTTCTCCACTGAGTTAGCCACATCATCTCCCAGAAGCTCTACAATCATGGCCATATTCCACTCGCCTCCTGTCGATGCCAACTGGTTTATAGATTCCAGATAACAGTTGGCGGCTGTGCGCACTATTTATCTACCTGACAGCCACTATTCGAAGAAAATATTCGAATCAACATTCCCTACCATTAGCACAATCCGTTCTTCACCTAGTTCCCGACCACGAAGCAGACGAAGCCAGATAGATGAATCACTCGTTGGCCTATCTTTTTGGTTTGGGTGCTAATGTTGAAAGTATTTTGCCTTCATGAATCTAAATGAGTTTTGGGTCTGCAGCTTCCACCAAAGCTTTACTGTGTAGGCATCCATTACCTTCGATAAGTGTCAAACCCTGAGCCAGCTTCGTCCCTCGGGTGAGCCACCCTAGCCCAGCTGATCCAGGTCCACTTTTGAATGCCATCATTTGCTCCCCAGAAGAAGCCATCAAACATTTGTTCGATCTGTCGGAGGATGCTATTCGGGGGTTACTAGCTGCTGGCAAGGATAGACATTAACACCGACTTTAATAGGACCAGTTTGCCTCCTAGCGACAGCAGCTTGTTATGTGTGAGCCCCTGTTTTTCAAAATTTATTTAATTAGTGTTAATTAATTATTAATGTCATATTTAGCCTTAAAATATTTATTATGATTTTTAGGAATTTTTCTAGAATTTTTAAATGAGTTTTAAAAACTAAAATATTATTTTGCAATTAATTTAAATATTTTAATATCATTCTGTAATATTTAGAATTATTTTTATATCATTATGCAATTTATTAAATTGTTAATGTAACAGTTTGCAAATTGTAAATTATTATATTTTAGTTATGCAAATTATTATTTGCATTTATCTACTTTAGGGACCAGTTTGTAATTACCTAAAGTCTAGGGACCCTAATGCTAAACCTAAATCTACCCACCCCCGACGACCAGGCTGCCCCCCCGACTGCCCGACGACCGCCGACTCACTGACTCCGCCATTTTCGGCCAGCACGACAGCCCCCGACCGACTCGACCCCCCATATAAAGACCCCCTCACTCCCCTCAACTCGACCACCACCACTACAACCCCCCAGCCACCCACAACCGCCCCGACAGCCTAAACCCTAACCCTAACTCCGGCGAACTCTCGTCCAGCCCCCACGACGAGCGTCACCGCCCCCAACCACCATCAATCGATGCGCCCGGCCAAAATGAACGCGTCGCCACCACTCCGCCGCGACCACGCTGCCTCCTCCGCCGTCCACGGCTCTCGAAACCCCCCTGTAAAATCGGACACGTAAGTTGCAGCATCCAAACGTGTCGTGCGTGTCTCGAATCAACGTATGTGGTTCGCCAGGACACGAGGACCCTAGTCCAGTGCTTGGACACGCGAATCAATACTCGTGCGTGTCGTAAATAACTCCGACACTTAGACTCTGTGTCCCAAACTGTCAGGACACAGTTTCGATTTATCGGGTTTACTGTTATTCAAACTAAAACCTAAATAAAATAAACAAAAACCTAACCCTAACACAAGCCGTGGGCTGACCCCTTGGTCAGCCCGACCCAGTCAGGGAACCCGACCCATAGGGCCGAGTTCGAGCCCCCGGTGCTGTGTTTGTTTTCTTTTTCTTTTTCTTTTTTCTTTTTGTTTTATTTTTATGTTTATATATATATATATATATATATATATATATATATATATATATATATATATATATATATATATATATATATTTATATATATCTATATATGTATTTCTGTATATATATATATTTATTATATATATAAATACTGTTATATACGTATGTACAGTATTTATATATATACATTATATATTTATTTCTTTATGTATATATATGTATTTTCTATATATATATACATATATGTTATATATGTATATGTATATATACATAACTATTTAGCCTAAGTAATTTACGTAATATTATACATATGTATATTTTTAATATATGTAAATATTACTTATCATATTTTTATGGCTACTATGTAAAATTCTACCCTATTAAAATATTAATATTTATTATGTATTTTTACCTCTTTGTATTTTTTTGTATTTTAATTACTGCAACCATTTGGTGTCGAAGTCTAGCATGGGTTTTTGGGCCCAAATGTGTTTTCACACATTCAAGACCTGTACTAGTCATATTGGACTTGATTCATGGTCTTGGGTCCTGTATTTGAACTCTGGTTCAAATTATGTACATGGACAAAATACGCAGGTAATTAATTATTTAAATTCAATTGTGTGCCATGCTATTTTTTTGGATTTCTAAAAATACTTTAATTACTGTTAAAAATTCTGGAAAAATAGTACTTTGATACTATGTTAATTTAGCTAATTTATCATAATTTTTATAGTATTTAATTTACAGTTTTTCCACTGTTTTGGCATATGAAACCAGAACGCATTTTCTGTGTACTTAGGAAAACTGATTTTTATAAAATACTTGTACTGGTTAATAAATTCCAGAAAAATTATAATAAATTTCTATAATTAACAAGGATCAATTTGGTACTTTATTTTATGTAAAATTGAGTTTTTTGTCTATCTCAAAAATTGTTGGAACACAATATTCATTTGATTTATTTATTGAATAATTACGACTTGCAACTTTTTGTGTTATTTTGAGTTATAGCCGTATTAAACCTCACCCCTCACTAGTGTAAAGACCCTAGAAAGTTAGTTATAGTAGTGTGTCACCCCACATTGGTCTCCTATGCTAAAGTCATCATTTTGGCTAGGTGCCCAGTCACAAGTCGTGTTTCACCAATTAGTGTCTTAGCGTTTTAGCTTAGTGTAAAAACTAAGTTTATGTATTTATTTCTACAGTGACGAGTTACCAGACATCTATAGCACTTTTATCGCAGCTTGCTTTGCTAGAGGCAAGTACTTTCTACAAACTTTACATACTGCTATAAACCATAAACTGTGATTCACCAACCATGTTAAATGCTGATCCTTGGGATAGCAAGTTAGAACTTTACATGTTGTATTACTTTTAGTCTCTACCATGTTTAGACAGTATCTCATATCTCTCACATGTTTAAATAATAGGTTAAGGGAAAACTGTTAGTATTGTACGTGAACATGACCCCCTTCTCCGTATGTATTTACCGCGCTCGGTGACATTCTATATGTGACCTTGCCGTATGTTCTGATCCCGTGTTTGTGTATGGATATACACCGATACCGTTCGTGCACGTATGTGTATGCCAAAAAAACTTGATATGTGCCGCTGTACATCCTATTCACCTATTGACCGATTCACGTACATACTACGATTTTAAACTTTTAAACTATATGCTGTCATTTCTAAAAGAACCAATTAAACCATGATATGCCATGATTCCAGTTTATTTTATCCCTGTTCATGCTTCGTATATTTAGTTTGCTAGAATCAGTACTTGCTCCCGTTCTGACAGGATAACGTTGTTGGTATCCTTACTGAGGAGGAGTTGCTCTGTGACTCATATTATGGAGATACTGCCGAGGACCAGACTTTGCCTTACGAGGATGTTCCTGCGGGGAAACTTGTCTAGTTTGCGTAGTTGCTTGGGATATTTAGTGTAGTCATGTATTAGACTACGTATTTTATAACTGGACATGTATCCAGTTTTATGTTTCAGACTTGTACTTGGACTTATTACTATATGAGACGACTTTTGTGTTTGGAGCATTTATGACTTTTATTCACTTATAGAACTGTTAGCACATTTAGTCTTATCCTATCGTCATTAGAACAGCTTACTACGTTTTATCTCAAACGTAGGCTGGACATGACTCGGCCCAGCCCAACAATTTGGGTAGCGGGTCGTGACATGTTTTTAGTGGTGGCCCATGCAGGTCAAGACTAAATTGTTTGGTTATGTTATTGTACCAAGCATGCCTGCAATTAGGAACTTAAGGTAAATAGACAACATTAGGAATGACGCTTAGAACACCTAGAGGAATACTAGGAATTCAACATAGGAAATACATCACATGCTTGCTATTATAATTAGATTTTCTTGTCTATGATTGTTTTAAAGAGTCCTTATAAGTCTTTTTTTATTATAATTAGATGGTGCTTACTCGTTCATCCCAGTATGTTACACCTGAGAATGGCGCACTCCATATCCAGTCAACTGACTAGTTGACTGATACACCTCCACCTCCATCTACCATACTCCCCCACTCCACAAATCCACCAACCCAGATGCCTCCACCACCTTCCATATCACAGGCCCAGCACGACCCAATACTCCCACCACCACCTATCACTATACCTACCCAGGCTTTCGTCACACTCGACGGGAACCAACTGCTCACTCTGATCCAGGGGTTCCTAACAACCCATCAGGAGCAGACTACCCTACTCCGCCAGAGCATGGAGCATTCTGAGGAACGTACCGTGGTCCCACCACCTATAGAGCCACGGCAGAGAGCGGGGACGATCAAGGACTTCATGGGTCTGAACCCCAAGGAGTTTTCAGGGACTGAGGGCATAGTAGTAGCAGATGACTGGCTAAACTCGGTAGAGAGGAAGCTCCTTGGAGTTAGGATGCCGGATGACCTCTAGGTCAAGGCAGCGGGATTTCTGCTGATAGACTTGGCAGGAGTCTGGTTCCGAAATGAGCCGTTGTTTGCGAGAGGGAGGGCCACTTAGGATCTGTTCAAGACCCAGTTCAAGAAGAAATTCTTTTCGACCACTGCTAGAGTAGCCATGGGGCTACGATTCCAGAACATCGAGCAGGGAAACCGTTCTGTTGATGAGTATGCGGCAGAGTTTAGTCGCTTGAGCCGTTTCGCTTCTAGTCTGGTTGCAGACCCAGAGGAGATGATGCGTAGGTTTTACCATGGTCTAGTTCCAGACATCGACATTCTTATAGTGGCGAACGGTACGACTGACTACTACCAGAGCCTAGAGTTGGCCCAGAGCATTGAGGAGCGTTTTCTGTCTAGCAAGAGGCCGGCTTCTGTACATCATGAGGGACCGTCCAAGCGTCAGGCTTTCCAGCAGAGAGCACCGATGCCGCACCAGCAGACATACCGTCCCCCTACACCACATCATCAGACCCCGCCAGTTAGAGCCCCGGGACCCCGACAGCTGCAAAAGGGAACCTTGTGTACTTTCTGTAAGAGGGTAGGCCATGACTCTTTCGTCTGTAGGAAGAGATTGGGTCAGTGTTTGGCTTGTGGGTCTCCCACCCATCAACTTCGAGAGTGCCCAGTAGCGAAGACTAGAGGGCCGCTTCTGACTCAGCAGTAGAGGTTTGGGCAGCATCTGCAGCAGCAGAAAGGACCTCAGGGGAAGACTTATAGCCTAGCCCTTGAGCCGGAGCCGGAGCAGGTTTCGGAGCCAGATTACTTAGCTGACGTCATCACAAGTCATGTTTATTTGCATACTTTTCTAGCTCTATGCTTGTTTGATTCTGGTGCATCTCATAGCTTCCTATCATTAGAGTTTATGCATAAACACCATCTAGTAGCTACACCTACTGCGGAGATTAGTAAAGTGATGACGGAAGGAGGACCAGTGCCTATTAGAGCTATCTATAGATGCTCTATTTTTATAGCCGGGAGAGAGTTCAGGGGACGATTCTTTGAGATGCCACTCCCCGGTTATGATATCATATTGGGGATGGACTGGCTTAGCTATGCCCATGCATCTATAGACTGTCATGAGGGTAGTATTTTGTTCAGTCCCCCAGGCACAGCACCATTCAGTGTCAGGAGGACAGGGCCGGAGATCAGCCTAGAGCCGAACTGTTGTGCGATAGTTGGGGACGTAGCACCGCCACACCCTATCATTAGGGAGTTTATAGATGTATTCCCAGAGGATCTTCCAGGACTTCTGCCTGACAGAGATGTGGAGTTTACTATAGATTTAGTGCCGGGTTCATCACCAGTATCCCGGGATTGTTATAGAGTGAATCCCAAGGAGGCCGTAGAGATGAAAGAGCAGATTGATGACCTGTTGAAAAAGGGTTTCATTCGATCTAGTGCTTCTCCATGGGGAGCGCCAGTGCTCTTTGTGCCTAAGAAGGATGGTACAGTTCGGTTGTGTATTGACTACCGGGCGTTGAATGCCATCACCATTAAGAACAAATATCCTCTGCCCAAGATAGATGATTTGTTCGACCAGTTGAGTGGGGCGAAAGTATTTTCCAGGATAGACTTGAGATCCGGGTACCACAAGGTGAAGGTCAGGGCAGCAGACATCCAGAAGACGGCGTTCAACACGAAGTACGGGCAGTACGAGTTTCTGGTGATGCCATTTGGTCTCACAAATGCGCCAGCTGTCTTTATGAATTTGATGAATAAGATATTTCACCAGTATCTGGATAAGTTCGTCGTAGTATTTATCGACGACATCCTGATATGCTCGAAGACGTCGGAGGAGCATGCAGAGCACTTGCGGATAGTTTTGGGGATTCTGAGGTAGGAGAGATTGTTTGCCAAATTGCCGAAGTGCGAGTTCTTTTTAGACTGAGTGGAGTTTCTCGGCCATGTAGTTACTGGAGAGGGAATCTCGGTGGATCCCAGGAAGATTGCTGCAGTTGAGACATGGAAGGCTCCGACGTCAGTTTCAGAGATCAGGAGCTTTCTGGGTTTAGCAGGCTATTATAGAAAGTTCGTCCAGGACTTTGCTCGGATAGCTGAACCCATGACAAAGCTGACGCAGAAGGACGCAGAGTACATTTGGTCAGAGGACTGCCAGGCAGCATTTGAGGAGCTGAAGAGGAGGCTGACGACCGCTCCAGTTCTGACATTACCTTCAGGTTCTGGAGGTTTCACCATTTATAGCGATGCTTCAGGAAAGGGGCTAGGATGTGTCCTACAACAGCATGGGAAAGTGATTGCTTATGCATCTAGGCAATTGCGGACTCATGAGTGGAATTATCCTACCCATGACCTAGAGTTACCTGTGGTGATCTTTGCACTCAAGTTATGAAAACATTACTTATACGGAGAGCGTGTGGAAATCTTTACTGACCACAAAAGCTTGAAGTATTTGTTCATACAGAAAGAGCTGAACATGAGGCAAAGACGATGGTTGGAGTTGATGAAAGACTTCGATATCGATTTACAGTATCATCCCGGAAAGGCAAATGTGGTGGCGGATGCGCTGAGCAGGCATCCGATGGCATGGTATCTGATGATAGATCGGCATTTGCGGGAAGATCTGGAGAAGCTCGGTATCGAGCTAGTTCGGCCAGGATCAGTGATACAGATGATGGCGCTTGACATTCAGTCAGGTTTGATAGAGCAGATCCGGGAGGCACAGTCTACAGATGAGAGGGGACGCCACATGGTGATTGCTGATGGAGGCGCATGGACGATGCGCCCTGATCGAGGGGTTGAACTCTTCATACTGCTGTTGTGAGCCGACACGTAGCAGAGGGGAAGATCTTTATGTTGCTGAAATCTTGGGTGAGTTGAGTTAAAGGACACGTGTCGTCGACTCAAGGCTCGGAGATCTCGGATTTGATGGGGGGAATGATCTGGTGGAATGCGCCTAGGATTGGGCACATGAGGAGACTTTGGCTCGTAACCTTTAGGAGTCACAAACCATTCAGGGCGCATGGCTTTTGAGGCGCATGCAGGCAACTTTCTTTCTGTCTTTTGGGATCAGAGAGCAATCTTGGGCGCATGGCTTTTGAGGTGCATGCAGAGCTTCAAGTGGAGACTTTTCTTCTGTCTTTAGGGATCAGTGAAAAGTGTGAGACGCATGGCTTTTGAGGCACATGCGGATGGTTGGGTGGCCACGTGGCAGTAGCCGTCGGAGTGAAAAAATGATGATGCTGACGTTGCCGACGCTTCGTCTTCTGAAAAAGCTGTCAACTGTTCAGACTTTGGGAGGTGTGTTGCCAACTCTATCAGTTCAGCATTTAATGTTTCTGACATTCGATGGACAGCTGAGTGGGCGCATCGATTGGCGTTCCACTAGGCGTATGGGGACGCATGGGGGCGCATCCTCTGTGATGCACTTGGAACTGAAGGACGCGTCTGTGCTGATGCGCTTGATGTTGAAGGGTGTATCTGTGTGATGTGCGATCTGGCCGGCGCATCCGCTTCGTGACACGTTCTTTAATACAGCGACTGTTACGTTCTTCGAGTGCTTTAAATAGCCGTCTTGATTTGGCTGAATTCGAAGCGTCCGGTTCATCCATTAAATGCAAATTCATTGTACGAAATTCAGTGAGCTATCCACCTGGCACATGGGTTTGATTTGCCCGGCCTATAAATAGTGGCATGGAGAGAAGGTTTGCTTCTCGTTCTCTCACGTCTTTCCGACATGAACTTGTGTACTCGAGTGCATTCTGTTGACGAAGTGCTCCCGAGGGTAAAGATGCGACGCCATGTCTTCTTTGATGCACTTGAAGGTGACTGTTACATCCAAAAGCCGGAGTCGAGGGCTTCCGAGGCAGGCGGAAGGTGCCTGTTGCATCCAAAGATAAGGATGCCCGGGCCTCGTCTTCGTTGTGCAGGAAGAGCCGTAGATCGGAATGGCGGTGCTAGGCTCTTTCTTCCTTCAAAGTGGGTGTTGTCCACTCTGGTGGGTTTGGAAGCTACTCCTTTAGCCGTATTTCGATTGCGGTCTTCCTTGGTCTTTGGAGGCTATTTCGAAGCCTCCCCTGGCCACAGGCCGGCTTGTGGTTCTTTTCCCTTCCTTGGCTAGAGGGTTGATTGCCACCCTCGTTCTGCACAATAAATGCTTCATTAGTCGAAGCACTTATCAGGTGAACCTGGCTAGAAGGGTGGAACATAACTGGGCTGCTGAAGGGATGCACATAACTGGGATGCACATAACTGAGCTGCTGAAAAGGATGCGCCTTACTGAGGGCGCATAGTGGGATGCGCCTGATCGAGGGCGCATGATGATTGCTGCGCCTGCCTGAGGGCGCATGGTGGCTGCCGGCTGTAGATTTAGGATATTTTCTTTGTAGAAATTCTCCTTTGTACAGTCTTTCTTTAGACATGTAATAGACTTTTATATGTTAAATAAAAAGTCCTCTTTCAATGTCTATACTTGTTGTTTTGGCTGTGGAGTACTTTGTCCGAGCTCTGGCGCATGTAGTCTGGCGCATGGGCTTTCTGGTTGTGAAATTCCATGCTTCTACAAGACCCCCTTCAATGTTTTCAAAACTTTTGGATAAGTTTTGGAATACTTTGAATAAGAAGCAAGGTGGTAGAGGTGTTTAGGTGTGACAATCCTATCAGAGGTAGTATGGACGTGATAGGTTTGGGTACTTCCACTGGGGAATTTATGTGGACGTATCATCCATGGCGCACCTTGGTTTTAGGTACAGATAATAAGTTGAGAGAGAGAGAGAGAGAACCAACATATTTACTCAGAGGTAATATGGACGTGGTAAATATGGGATTGATGGTAGAGCTTTCCTACTCAGAGGTGATATGAACGTGGTAGGAATGACTCTGGAGGGAAATACACGGAACTACTCAGAGGTAATATGGACATGGAAGTTCTGCTGGAGATGTTTAGGGATTGTAATCTCTTTTGTGTATTTTTGCAACTCTTGCTGGGGATAGTGTAGTCCTTTACTCTCTCTTTTTAGAAATAAAGAAGTACACAATTTTTTGTGATATGTTCATTTTTTTGTTGTCATGAACTTGATGATTTGTGTGGACCTATTATCTTTTGCGCACCTTGGTTTTTAGGTACAGATAATAAGTTTGAAAGAACCAACATGTTTGCTCAGAGGTAATATGGACGTGGCAAATATGGGGTTCAAGTGGTGGAATCACCCTACTCAGAGGTGTTATGGATGTGGTAGGAATGATCCTGGGGGATACGCGGAACTACTCAGAGGTGATGTGAACGTGGAAGTTCTGCGATCAATGTACGGCAACGCAGGGGTTGTTTGTACGGGTTGTTTACTCAGAGGTAATGTGGACATGGTAAACATGAAGGGTAGCATAGTCTTACGGGGTGTAAGATTACGCCTTGTAGGGTATAGGGGGGACAACTCAGAGGTGATGTGGACGTGGTTGTCCTTCTACTGGAGGATGCTACGGAACAGCTGGGTTCCGGAAGCGTACGATTTTGTGGAAAGGAATTATCTGTGAGCCCTGATGATTGGGTCCACAGATCCCCTAGTGGAAGAAAGATGTCAAGAGTAGTACTTCTTTAGGAACTTGTCGTTGATGGCCATCATGAACAAGTCCCCATTGGATTTGGCGATGCGGTAAGCACCGTTTGAGTAAACCGTCTCTATGATGAAAGGTCCTTCCCACTTGGGTTCGAACTTTCCTGGTGTCTTGTGAGTTAACACCATCGGCCTCCTGACTGCCAGAACCAGGTCGCCAACCTGGATAGTCCTCTGCTTGACCTTCTTGTTGAAAGCCTGTGATATACGGGCTTGGTAGAGTTCGATGTGTTGTTGAGTTAGGAGACGCTTTTCATCAAGTGCCCCCAGTTCCCGCAGACGACAACATTGATTGTCTTCTTCTGTGAGTTGGTTTGTGATTGCTACACGAAGTGAAGGTATCTGAATCTCGAGAGGCAGTACCGCTTCGCTCCCGTAGACCAGGGAGAATGGTGTGTTGCCTGTTGGGGTCCGTACCGTTGTGCGGTAGGCCCAAAGGCATTCGCCAAGCTTTTCGTCCCAGTCGCGTTTGTTAGATGACACGACCTTTTTGAGTAGCCTGACGATAGTCTTGTTAAACGCCTCTGCTAATCCGTTTGCAGTCGGATTGTAGGCGGTTGATGCCACGTTTTGAATACGATTCTTATCACAGAATCTGCTGAAAATGTGGCTGATGAACTGAGGACCATTGTCGTGGATGATCCTCCGGGGTACCCCGAAACGGTAGATGATGTGGTGCTTGATGAAGCTGATCACTCTGGAGCTGTTCACTTCTGCTAGCGGAACTGCTTCTGCCCATTTGGAGAAGTAGTCGGTGATTGCTAGGATGAAGCGGTGTCCTCTTGATGAAGGAGGGGTGATCGGTCCCATAATGTCCATGCCCCAAGCTTCGAAGGGCCAGGAGGCGACCGTAGGATGTAGTGGTTCTGACGGTGTATATATGAAGTCTGCGTGAAGTTGGCACGCGTGGCACTTCTTAGCATATTCAACAGCGTCAGCGGCCATGGTTGGCCAGTAGTAGCCCATGCGTCGCAGTCGATCTTACAACTTAGGGCCAGGTTGATGGGCCCCGCAGGTTCCATCGTGAGCTTCTCGAAGGGCTTCGACTGCTCCTTCGTTGGACAAACATCGAAGGAGAAGTCCATCGTAGGAGCGTCGGTACAGCATTTTAGTGGCTGTATCGTAGTAGAATCGAAGAGAGCGTCTCCTGACTGAGACGACTTCTTTCGGGTCCTCTGGAAGAATTCCGTAGACAGCGAAGTCGATAAACGGGAATCTCCAATCTCGGACGTTAACACCGGCACCCGTTGACATGGCGTGGGCCACCTGTGAGCGCAGGTTGTTTTTGGACAGACCAAGTCTCGACCCACCACCGTGACGTAGTATTGAGTTCCGAGGGGTACCGCCAAGGAGGCTGCGAGGCCAGCCAGAGCATCAGCCTCTAGATGTTGTAGACGAGGTACGTGTTCGATGAAGAACCCGGTGAAGCTTGAAATGATGTTCAATGCAACTTCATGGTAGGGGATCAGATCTTCATGGCGAACCTCGTATTGCCCTCTGATCTGGTTTACGACGAGCTTTGAGTCGCCGTAGGTTTCCACATGATTCACCCCCAGCTGTTGTGCTAGCTGGAGTCCCATAATGAGTGCGTTGTACTCGACAACATTGTTGGAGCACGGCTTCGAAAGGGAGTAAGCACGCTGGATGACCAGTTGATCGGGGGAGACTAATACTACCCCCACTCCTGCGATGATTTGGCCTTTGGGGCCTGTTCTTGAAGCGCCATCGAAAAACATCCGCCAAACGGAGCCTTCTTCGGTGACGTTTGATTCTTGGACCTCATCCGGGATGTCTTCATAGAGCCTTGAGGACTCCGGGATGGGGTATGCAGCTAAGAAGTCGACCAGAGCTCGACCCTTAACAGCCTTCTGTGGAACGAACACCATGTTGTATGGTGTTAGCAGGATCACCCATGTGGCTAACCGGGAGTTCAGTGATCCTGGCTTCGTCATGAGGACCCTAAGCGGATTGACTCGGGAAATGACATGAATTGTCTGCCCCGAGACATAATGATGAGTCTTCTGGATGGCAAATACTAAAGCCAAGTACTCCTTTTCAACGGGGTTGTACCGGTGTTCGGCCCCGATGAGTGTTCGACTGAGGTAGTAGATTGCTTGCTCATAGCCTGTATCGCTGTTCTGAGCTAGCAGAGCGCCGAGGGAGTGATCCATGGCACGGACGTAAAGGAGAAATGGTTTGCCGGCGACGGGTGCCACCAGGACTGGTGGGCTCGTCAGGTAGGCTTTGATGTCTTCGAAAGCCTTTTGGCATTCCTCTGTCCAGACGTAAGAGACTCCTTTCTTCATGAGCTGGGTGAAGGGTTGACATTTGTCGGAAAGGTTTGCTATGAACCTCCGGATGTATGCCAGACGTCCCTGTAGGCCTCGAAGTTCTCGAAGGTTCTTCGGAGGGTCCATATCAAGGATAGCTTTGGTCTTCTCGGGATCGACATGAATGCCTTTCGCCGTAATGATGAAGCCCAAGAACTTTCTGCTAGAAACCCCAAAAAAGGATTTAGCGGGGTTCATCTTGAGTTGATGCGCCCGTATGAGATCGAAGACTGTCTTGAGGTCTTGCAGGTGATCTCCTTTGAGACGGCTCTTGACTGCGATGTCGTCGACGTAGCATTCGACTGTCTTGCGAAGATGCTGACGGAAAATGGTGCTCATAGCACGTTGGTATGTCGCACCAGCGTTCTACAAGCCGAAGGGCATCACTGTGTAGCAGAAAATGCCTTTTGGAGTCCTGAATGACGTGTGTTTTGCGTCGTCAGGGAACATCTTGATCTGGTTGTAGCCCGAATACCCGTCCATGAAAGACTTTTGCTGGCGTTGAAGCCACTGATTGTTGTGTTGGAGGGCGCCAGCCGGTACATTAGGATCCCCAGTGTTGAGAGCAGCATCTTCGGAATGATGCTGAGGGATCGAAAGACCCCGGATCGATCTAAATTCGCTTCACCTTGACTGAACTGACATACCCTGTATAATACAGCGGCCGGTTATGTCGGTTGTGCTTGAGCAGCATGTCTTGTTGGGTGAAAGTTATGTTCGGGATAACTTCATCCGCACAATGACAGTGCGCACATGTAGTTGGGAGATCTTCAGGCTGCTTGACCTGACTGAGAAAGGATTCAGCATTCTTCAGAACTTCACATAGACCTTCACGGGAGTCTTTGGAAAGACGCAGGAGCTCGAACAAAGATAGGCGGACAGGAGTACTGGCCAGTTGTGCCAGTATGTCGAAGTTGTGGGGCTTGGCTAGCCCCGAAGCATTCTCCTTTCGTAGAGGTCTATCGAAACGAGCCTCCACGTGCTTCTGCTTATTGGCTGCTGAGGGCTTTGATGGACCCTCCTCCTGGGCAGCAGGGACGGTGCAAGGAGGCACCACCTCGGCGGCAGCTTCGTCGGGTTGTACGTTCAGTTGTGAACGCGTCTGCACAGGAAGTGCCTCTTCCGTTGAAGAAGAGACCATGCGGCAAGACTTGATCTTCCTGCCTTTGGATTTGGAGGTAGGGCATACCTCCAGTTGAGCCACCTCGGAGACGAGGTCGGGGTGAACCCATAGGACCTCTCTTCGAGATGTGGTGAGTGGGATGAGTCCACTCACGTTGTCATGGGTAGGTGGTAAGTTAACCACCTCCATTGTTGCCTTAGGGATGGGGATGACTCCATCCTGTGTTGTTGTTGGCGGCAAGATACTGAACTGGAGTGACACCACGTTGGCCGACACCGTCTTCTCCTCGTAGTCGACGGAGATTACATCGACCTTGATCATGCGCTGGATGTAATTCTTGAGGACATAGCAGTCCTTGGTTGGGTGTCCGACAAACCGATGGTAGTGATAATACCTCGGGTTGTCCACTTTCCCAACCTCATCAGGCCGCTTTGGGTCCGGCAGCTTGATCTTGTCACCCTGCTTCAATATCTCAAAGAGTTGCAGGGTGTCTTCGTCGTTGAACGAATAAACCTCCTTTGGCCTTGGTACAAGTGGAGGCTTCTGAGTAGGTGCCGACGCACCTTTTGAGGCATTGACAGTCAATGCCTGTTTCCCCTTGGTCTCTCGTCCGGTGTTGTTGGCTGCAGGCCGTTTCCCCTTGTCATCAAAGGCGGGGAAGCTGACTCCCAGAAGACGTGCATTGGCCGCCTTCATTTCTGCGGCTTCGGCTTCAATGATCAAGGAACTCCAGTCGGGAGGAGGAGTGGAGTTGAGCCAGAGTTTGACTGCAGACAGCATGTTCATGCTGCAGGAGGAGAGGAGCGCATGTTCTGGCATGCACGGAGGTAGTCTGAAGTAGGCCTGTCGAAAGCGTTCAATAAATGCCCGAACCGTTTCCTTCTCCTTCTGGCATATCTCTATGAGGGACGCCATCGTCATGTCCTTCCCGCCGTCATAGAAACGGTCGAAAAAGAGGCACGTTAGGTCATCGAAGGAAGATATTGAATTGTTGGGGAGGCTGCAGTACCAGTCGTACGCTACTCCTTTCAGTGCCCCAACAAATATGCTGGTGAGTAGCGCGTCCTCCTTTGGAAGATGCCCCGTCTGAGACTGGAAGTATGTCAGGTAGCGACACGAAGAGTCCTTCCCGTCGTACGGCGTCAGTGTTTATGGTTTATATTTTGGGGGATAAACCACCTTGTTCCACTCGAGGGGATAAGGCTGGGGGATGCCCATTTTCTGGCGCTGCTCTTGTCTCGTCGTGGACTCAAAGCGCTCGCGCAGGTCCCTGATCATCTCGACCACGTCTTCCGTGGAGCTGGGAGTCGGGAAAGGTGGTACCACCGGATGTTGAGCATTTGAGGGCTCCGACGTCCGAGGTGCTTCTCGGCGATCTGCGTCCGAGGATACCCGTTGAAGGGGTACACTCGACTCTCCATTGGCCCCAGGATCGGGACCGGTAGAAGGTGTCTTCGCCAAAGCAGACCGTATCTCAAACACTACTTGAGTTAGTGTCTTCATGGAGGCAAAGAGGGTTTTGAGTCCTCCCTCCAGAGTATCCATGCGCTGGACGAGGTCCGTTGACGGCGCATCAGACTCGATATCAGCCCCAGTCACGTTTACTGTCATGACGCGGTCGGGAGTAGATGGATGGGTTGAGGCCTCACTCTCGGCCTTGCTCTCTTGTAGGGGAGTCGCCTCTCCTGGAGCCTCGTCTTGGCTACCCCCGGCTATGTTCGGGAGAACATTCACCACGGACGCATCTGCAAGGGCCTGGTCACCCTCAGCATCGTCTTGAAGGGCCTCTTCGTCTCCGGAGCTCGGGTCCGCGGATGCCAGACCACCCCCAGCTATGTTCTGGGGGATATCTTTGTCTTCAAGAGCTTCTGGGAGGCTGACTTCGCCTCGAGGATCCGCCCCAGATGTGCTTTGGAGACCCTCATCTTCAGAAGGAGGCTCGACAAGGGTCTGACTACCCCCAGCTTCCTCCAAAATCTTCTTCCTCCCCCGAGTGCCTTCAAACACTCCGGAGGATGAGACAGCTGTCTTGGTCTTCCTCAGCTGGCTTTTGGACGAGGAAGAAGATTTGCTAGTCGTCTTTCGGACTGACGAGGAGTTGGAGATCACGTTGCATGAAGCAACCCTTGGCGCTTCTTCTGTTGACACCTTCTTTCCGAGGCGACGTCGGAGGGGTGTCGATGATTGCAGCCGCTGGAACACCGACTGCCTTGGTGGGACTGCCGCTTTGCAACAGCAGTTGATGGTAACGACAGCACAAGTGTGCCCTGTGAGGGGCGCATCGTGCCTGTCAGTCGACTCTCCTGATCGGCACTTGTGAGTGATCACGTTACGCAGATCGTTGGAGGAGAGTGCCACCTTCACACCTGCTTCAGGCGCATGGCAAGGCCAAGCATCGGGGTGGTCAAGTGAGTGCTGTGCCCCCTGATCTAATACCAAACAGGCATTCCGATCAGTAGTGGAGGAACTACAACATTTGAAGTGACTTGAACGGACCTCAGACGCACAACCAGAGGAGGCACGGGAGTTCAAGACCACCGAATTTGCCTCACTCGACTTGGTTGTGCACGCAATAGATGCGCCCAAGTGGGACGAGGACTTTGAAGGTCGGCTCATTTCTGGTGCCGCAGCACTCGAGTCGACCTTGTACAGCTTACCATCAGCAGCGTGCATGATTGTGAGCGCATGCTTCTGGCTTGCTACTGGCATAGCACGTTTGGGGCGCATGGCCCGTGCCGTCTTAGATTTCTTCGTATCAGCCCGCTGGGGCGCATAGTACTGAGAATCCAAATTCTCCTTGCCATTACAGCGAGTGAGTCTGTCAAAGACAGAGACTTTCTGTGGCGCATCAGAGATGATGCGCGGGGCTTTGGCTGCGCCCCTGCTCCGTCGACGCATCTTCCTCGCCTGAGAGGGAGATGGCTGGGGAATGTGGTTAGCCGCATGCTTCCCTGAGAGATGCGCTGCACCTGTGGGCGCATCTTGGTTGCTGAGGACGTCAGCAGGAAGGGAAGGCTGGATTGGCGCATCCCCTTCGGTGGTGGTGCCCGAGGCGTCGACCTTGCGCACCCAGACTCGGCGGGTCTTCTTCGGCTTCAGCAGCCGCTTCGAAGGACTCGCGCTGCCTTCAGAGATGAACTCCTCATACGCCTGTTGATTGAGGCGTACGACCAGCGTCTTGTGGGAGGAGCCCATCTTCAGGTCGTCAGATTGTGACACAGCTTTCTCGGTGGAGGAGAAAGAGGTCCCCAACAGAGTCGCCAGCTTGTTTGCTATTAAAATTATTTGATTGCAAATTTCAATACAAACAGAACAGTTTTACAATATAGGACTTAGATGTAGTCCTAGGAGTACACTTTTGTTTATCTGGGTCCCTTGTGCCAATGGAGCGAGTGGTAATGCGTTGAATCCGTTGACGAACTGACGACGGTTATCGGTTCTCTGAAGGTCTGGATTGCTCTGGGTGCTGGAGCTTGCTGAGAGGAGGAAGACGTTGAGTGTCTGTATCTGTCTCTCTGGTGATATGTTCGTTCCTTGGATATTCTGTGCCCTTTTCTGTCTATGTGAGAAGGAAATGATCCCTCTATTTATAGTTTTGCAGGCTGGCTGCTCATGCGCACATGTAGGATGCGCTGGTGCGTGGGGACGCCACGTGGTGATTGCTGATGGAGGCGCATAGACGATGCGCCCTGATCGAGGGGTTGAACTCTTCATACTGCTGTTGTGAGCCAGCACGTAGCAGAGGGGAAGATCTTTCTGTTGCTGAAATCTTGGATGAGTTGAGTCAAAGGACACGTGTCGTCGACTCAAGGATCGGAGATCTCGAATTTGATGGGGGGAATGATCTGGTGGAATGTGCCTAGGATTGGGCGCATGAGGAGACTTTGGCTCGTAACCTTTAGGAGTCACGAACCATTCAGGGCGCATGGCTTTTGAGGCGCATGCAGGCGACTTTCCTTCTGTCTTTTGGGATCAGAGAGCAGTCTGGGGTGCATGGCTTTTGAGGCGCATGCAGAGCTTCAAGTGGAGACTTTTCTTCTGTCTTTAGGGATCAGTAAAAAGTGTGAGGCGCATGGCTTTTGAGGCGCATACGGATGGTTGGGTGGCCACGTGGTAGTAGCCGTCGGAGTGAAGAAATGATGATGCTGACGTTGCCGACGCTTCGTCTTCTGAAAAAGCTGTCAACTGTTCAGACTTTGGGAGGTGTGCTGCCAACTCTGTCAGTTCAGCATTTAATGTTTCTGACATTCGATAGACAGCTGAGTGGGCGCGTCGATTGGCATTCCACTAGGCGTATAGGGACGCATGGGGGCGCATCCTTTATGATGCGCTTGGTACTGAAGGGCGCGTCTGTGCTGATGCGCTTGATGTTGAAGGGCGCGTCTGTGTGATACGCGGTCTGGCCGGCGCATCCGCTTCGTGACACGTTCTTTAATGCAGCGACTGTTACGTTCTTCGAGTGCTTTAAATAGCCGTCTTGATTTGGCTGAATTTGAAGCGTCTGGTTCATCCATTAAATGCAAATTTATTGTACGGAATTCGGAGAGCCATCCACCTGGGGCATGGGTTTGATTTGCCCGGCCTATAAATAGTGGCATGGAGAGAAGGTTTGCTTCTCGTTCTCTCACGTCTTTCCGACATGAACTTGTGTACTCGAGTGCATTCTGTTGACGAAGTGCTCCCGAGGGTGAAGATGCGACGCCATGTCTTCATTGATGCACTTGAAGGTGACTGTTACATCCAAAAGCCGGAGTCGAGGGCTTCCGAGGCAGGCGGAAGGTGCCTGTTGCATCCAAAGATAAGGATGCCCGTGCCTCGTCTTCGTTGTGCAGGAAGAGCCGTAGATCGGAATGGCGGTGCTAGGCTCTTTCTTCCTTCAAAGTGGGTGTTGCCCACTGTGGTGGGTTTGGAAGCTGGTCCTTTAGCCGCATTTCGATTGCGGTCTTCCTTGGTCTTTGGAGGCTCTTTCGAAACCTCCCCTGGCCACAGGCCGGCTTGTGGTTCTTTTCCCTTCCTTGGCTAGAGGGTTGATTACCACCCTCGTTCTGCTCAATAAGTGCTTCATTAGTCGAAGCACTTATCAGGTGAACCTGGCTGGAAGGGTGGCACATAACTGGGCTGCTGAAGGGATGCACATAACTGGGATGCACATAACAGAGCTGCTGAAAAGGATGCGCCTTACTGAGGGCGCATAGTAGGATGCGCCTGATCGAGGGCGCATGATGATTGCTGCGCCTGCCTGAGGGCGCATGGTGGCTGCTGGCTGTAGATTTAGGATCTTTTCTTTGTAGAAATTCTTCTTTGTACAGTCTTTCTTTAGACATGTAATAGACTTTTATATGTTAAATAAAAAGTCCTCTTTCAATGTCTATACTTGTTGTTTTGGCTGTAGAGTACTTTGTCCGAGCTCTGGCGCATGTAGTCTGGCGCATGGGCTTTCTGGTTGTGAAATTCTATGCTTCTACAGTTTGTTGCAGCCGTTACCCATTTCCGAGTGGAAGTGGGAACACATTACGATGGACTTCGTCTCAGGGCTTCCTCGTTCCCAAGGAGGGAAGGATGCCATTTGGGTCATCGTGGACAGACTGACGAAGTGTGCGCACTTCATACCCTTCAAGGTGGGGCTTTCCACCGAAATGTTGGCAGAGCTATACATGCAGCAGATAGTTCGCCTATACGGAGTGCCAGTGAGCATCGTGTCGGATAGAGACAGCAGATTCACGTCCCACTACTGGAGGAGCTTGCAGGAGGAGTTGGGCAGTAGGCTCAAGTTCAGTACGGCGTACCACCCGCAGACAGATGGACAGTCCGAGAGGACGATACAGACACTGGAGGATATGCTGAGGACCTGCATACTGGACTTTGGAGGATCTTGGGAGAGCCATCTGCACTTGGTAGAGTTTTTATACAACAACAGCTACCAAGCCAGTATCGGTATGTCTCCTTTCGAGGCGCTATATGGACGACGATGCCGTACGCCGCTCTTTTGGGACGATGTCAGAGACAGAGTTATGCTTGGGCCAGAGATGATCACGGATGCAGCAGAGAAGGTCGAGATGATCAGAGACAGGCTCAGAGTAGCTCAGGACAGACAGAAACACTGGGCTGATGCTAGTCGCAGACCGGTAGAGTTCGCAGACGGTGATATGGTGCTAGTGAAGATATCACCTACTAGAGGGACGATAAAGTTCGGACGAGGAGGGAAGCTGAGCCCCAGAAACATCGGGCCGTTCGAGATACTTGGCAGGATTGCAGAGGTAGCTTACAGGGTTGCACTTACACCTAACCTAGCAGGAGTTCACGATGTCTTTCACATATCTCAGCTGAGGAGATATGTTCCAGACCCCAGTCATGTGCTAGATCATTCAGAGTTGGAGGTCGGACCGAGCCTTACAGTTTCTGAGCAGCCAGTGGAGATATTAGACAGGAGGGAGAAGAGGCTGAGGAACAAGGTTATACCCTTAGTACGAGTAGCTTGGAGCCGTCACTCTCCGGGTGAATCTACTTGGGAGAGGGAGTCGGACATGAGGGAGAGATACCCTTACTTGTTCGATCCAACCGCTGCGAGGGAACCACCCGTTCCCGCTTGATACCTTAGAGATTAGTTTCGATCATGGCCTTAGTCATTTGATTGCATTGCTTGCTATGTTATAAAAATTGTAGGGTCTTCAATCCTTGTGAATTTCGAGGACGAAATTTTTTAAGGAGGAAAGACTTGTGAGCCCCTGTTTTTCAAAATTTATTTAATTAGTGTTAATTAATTTTTAATGCATATTTAGCCTTAAAATATTTATTATGATTTTTAGGAATTTTTCTAGAATTTTTAAATGAGTTTTAAAAACTAAAATATCATTTTGCAATTAATTTAAATGTTTTAATATCATTCTGTAATATTTAGAATTATTTTTATATCATTATGCAATTTATTAAATTGTTAATATAACAGTTTACAAATTATAAATTATTATATTTTAGTTATGCAAATTATTATTTGTATTTATCTACTTTAGGGACCAGTTTGTAATTACCTAAAGTCTAGGGACCCTAATGCTAAACCTAAATCTATCCACCCCCGACGACCAGGCTGCCCCCCCCCCCCCCCCGACTGCCCGACGACCGCCGACTAACTGACCCCGCCATTTTCGGCCAGCACGACAGCCCCCGACCGACTCGACCCCCCTATAAAGACCCCCTCACTCCCCTCAACTCGACTACCACCACTACAACCCCCCAGCCACCCACAACCGCCCCGACAGCCTAAACCCTAACCCTAACTCCGACGAACTCTCGTCCAGCCCCCACGACGAGCGTCACCGCCCCCAACCACCATCAATCGACGCGCCCGGCCAATACGAACGCGTCGCCACCACTCCGTCGCGACCACGCTGCCTCCTCCGCCGTCCACGGCTCTCGAAACCCCCCTGTAAAATTGGACACGTAAGTTGCAGCGTCCAAACGTGTCGTGCGTGTCTCGAATCAACGTATGTGGTTCGCCAGGACACGAGGACCCTAGGCCAGTGCTTGGACACGCGAATCAATACTCGTGCGTGTCGTAAATAACCCCGACACTTAGACTCTATGTCCCAAACTGTCAGGATACAGTTTCGATTTATCGGGTTTACTGTTATTTAAACTAAAACCTAAATAAAATAAACAAAAACCTAACCCTAACACAAGCCGTGGGCTGAACCCCTGGCCAGTCCGACCCAGTCAGGGAACCCGACCCATAGGGCCGAGTTCGAGCCCCCTGTGCTGTGTTTGTTTTCTTTTTATTTTTCTTTTTATTTTTCTTTTTTCTTTTTGTTTTATTTTTATGTTTATATATATATATATATATTTATATATATGTATATATGTATTTCTGTATATATATATTTTTATTATATATATAAATACTGTTATATACATATGTATAGTATTTATATATATACATTATATATTTATTTCTTTATGTATATATATGTATTTTCTATATATATACATATATGTTATATATGTATATGAATATATACATAACTATTTAGCCTAAGTAATTTACGTAATATTATACATATGTATATTTTTAATATATGTAAATATTACTTATCATATTTTTATGGCTACTATGTAAAATTCTACCCTATTAAAATATTATATTTATTATGTATTTTTACCTCTTTGTATTTTTTTGTATTTTAATTACTGCAACCATTTGGTGTCCAAGCCTAGCATGGGTTTTTGGGCCCAAATGTGTTTTCACACATTCAAGACCTGTACAAGTCATATTGGACTTGATTCATGACCTTGGGTCCTGTATTTGAACTCTGGTTCAAATTATGTACATGGACAAAATACGCAGATAATTAATTATTTAAATTCAATTGTGTGCCATGCTTTTTTTTGGATTTCTAAAAATACTTTAATTACTGTTAAAAATTCTGGAAAAATAGTATTTTGATACTATGTTAATTTAGCTAATTTATCATAATTTTTATGGTATTTAATTTACAGTTTTGCCACTGTTTTGGCATATGAAACCAGAACTCATTTTCTGTGTACTTAGGAAAACTGATTTTTATAAAATACTTGTACTGGTTAATAAATTCCAGAAAAATTATAATAAATTTCTATAAATAACAAGGATCATTTTGGTACTTTATTTTATGTAAAATTGAGCTTTTTGTCTATCTCAAAAATTGTTGGAACACAATGTTCATTTGATTTATTTATTGAATAATTACGACTTACAACTTTTTGTGTTATTTTGAGTTATAGCCGTATTGAACCTCACCCCTCACTAGTGTAAAGACCCTAGAAAGTTAGTTATAGTAGTGTGTCATCCCACATTGGTCTCCTATGCTAAAGTCATCATTTTGGCTAGGTGCCCAGTCACAAGTCGTGTTTCACCAATTAGTGTCTTAGCATTTTAGCTTAGTGTAAAAACTAAGTTTATGTATTTATTTCTACAGCGACGAGTTACCAGATATCTATAGCACTTTTATCGCAGCTTGCTTTGCTAGAGGCAAGTACTTTCTATAAACTTTACATACTGCTATAAACCATAAACTGTGATTCACCAACCATGTTAAATGCTGATCCTTGGGGTAGCAAGTTAGAACTTTACATGTTGTATTACTTTTAGTCTCTACCATGTTTAGACAGTATCTCATATCTCTCACATGTTTAAATAACGGGTTAAGGGAAAACTGTTAGTATTGTACGTGAACATGACCCCCTTCTCCGTATGTATTTACCGCGCTCGGTGACATTCTATATGTGACCTTGCCGTATGTTCTGATCCCGCGTTTGTGTATGGATATACACCGATGCCGTTCGTGCACGTATGTGCATGCCAGAAAAACTTGATATGTGCCGCTGTACATCCTATTCACCTATTGACCGATTCACGTACATACTACGATTTTAAACTTTTAAACTATATGCTGTCATTTCTAAAAAGAACCAATTAAACCATGATATGCCATGATTCCAGTTTATTTCATCCCTGTTCATGCTTCGTATATTTAGTTTGCTAGAATCAGTACTTGCTCCCGTTCTGACAGGATAACGTTGTAGGTATCCTTACTGAGGAGGAGTTGCTCTGTGACTCATATTATGGAGATACTGTCGAGGACCAGGCTTTGCCTTACGAGGATATTCCTGCGGGGAAACTCGTCTAGTTTGCGTAGTTGCTTGGGATATTTAGTGTAGTCATGTATTAGACTACGTATTTTGTAACTTGACATGTATCCAGTTTTACATTTCAGACTTGTACTTGGACTTATTACTATATGAGACGACTTTTGTGTTTGGAGCATTTATGACTTTTATTCACTTATAGAACTATTAGCACATTTTGTCTTATCCTGTTACCTTTAGAACAGCTTACTACGTTTTATCTCAAACGTAGGCTGGACATGACTCGGCCCAGCCCAACAATTTGGGTAGCGGGTCGTGACATTATGGCAACCAGAAATACGAGTGTTACGACCCGCACCTAGTGTAGGGGCACGAGAAGTGGGTACGTCTAGCCTATGCCGCAGTGTCGGTGGTAGAATGTTGTTCTAGGTAACAATCCCAACTAAACAAAATATGATATACTCTCTGAACGGAGGATAATCTCATAAGATACAACTCAATCACAATTCTAAGGTAGAAATAGCATGATATGATAGATATGAAATCTCAGAAGCGAATACAAACAGAAGAAAATAATTCCAAGTGTCTAAACGATACTAACATCTCAATATTCAAAATAATACAACTCAGAAAAGTCAAACACAAATAACGAAATAAGATAAGTAGCCTAGCAGTCTAGCCTAGGCAATAGGGATGGTGTCCACAGCTATAGTTGGATCCTCCTGAAGGTCCAACTCACAGGTATCATCAAGGTGTGCTTGTCACGACCCGCACCCGGATATACGGGTACGAATACGTGGGCCACGCCCAGCCTACGCCGCAGTATCGGCGGTAGAGCGCTGTCAAGTACCCTTTACTAACTACAACATCTAAAGATCCATAACTAGAAATGTACTCATATTACATCACGAAAACTAAGGAAGATAAGACAAGAAATAATAACAATATCACTAGAACAACTAGAATCTACAAGGATCATATGCGACAAGAATAAAACAGAGGGAAACAATAACAAAACTAAATAACTACCAGGCCTAGAACTCCTGAGAGACAACTCACGGTGAAGAATAGTGAGATCCAGCTCAGCTAGCAACATCATGAAGTCCAATAATGGCATAACAACTCCTAAAATTTTGTCAACATATCCAGTAAGGATGGAATGAGCACAATCTCAAATAACAGTTCTAATTAGACGATATTGAAAATGTAGCAGTAGATAGAGAGAATATACATGAAATCATGAAATGTACATGTGAGTACCATGGCAAGTTAAGCTGTAAATCTAGAGCTAGAACAAGGCAAGTTAAACTGATCATGGCATGTACAAGAATTAAGAATCATCTATCTAGGTGTGTGAGTACTAGCTACAATATGTGGCCGGCTTGGGATATTGCATAATAGTAACAGGCCTGGCTAACCATACGTGGGGTATATGATCAACACTCACAATCAATAGGTACACAAGACGCACAATAGGCTTTGACCACATATCTACACCAATACTCCCCGTTTCCCTCTACTAGTGTAGTGGATCCAACCATGACACATCATGACGCGCGATTCTCTGAGAGGGTAGCTAGCCTTCGCAGGAATCGTATCTATACAATGCACAAGGAACAAGAAAGACTTGCACAAGATATACCAAGGAAAGCGAGGAATAACATCTCATGACGGGATCCAAAAAAATACCAATCAGTGTGAATAATGTGTCAAGAGAACAATGATATCTACACTAAATACAAGAAACATAGACGATATCATAAAACAAAAATATTATCAGAGAATGTACTCGCTTGAGATCTGGTGGAATATGTCAACTGAGTCCAAGAACAGTGCCTCGAGGACTTATAGGTGGAATACTATATCAATATAAGGGTTTGGAAGTAAAATCAAGTCATACTAAGTCAAACTAGGTCAAGGCAAGTCAAAGCAAGTCAAACTAGGTCAATCTAATTCAATGGTTGACTTACAGTTGACTTTTGGTCAACTGGTCAACTCTGGTCAACCCTAGGTAAACTCTAGGTCAAACTTGACTAACGTTGACTAACAGTTGACTTTGGGTCAACTGGTCAACTTCGGTCCAGTTCTAGTCAATTTTAGGCTACGGTTGACTTCTGGTTGACTTTTGGTCAAAATAGTCAACTGTGGTCAACCAAGGTCAAAACTAGTCTAACCTAGGTCAAGTGTTGACTCTACTTTGACGTTTAGTCAAAGTAGTCAACCATGGTCAAATAGGGTCAAAGCTAGTCTCTATAAACATCTACAGAGTCAACACATTCAATTTCAGTGGTTGTGAAATCACTGGAATCGATGGATCTCAAAATACCACAAAAGGAAAAAAATTATAATAATAGGGTGAAAACCTATAGATGTTGTCGGATGGTGAAACAACCATTACCAACGTGTCCAGAATGGTCGAAATAGCAAGAATAGCCTGCCCATAAGTCCATTTTGGATACAGGGACAAAAGGATAATTTCGAGTCAAAACGGTGTCCGTGTCGGACCCACTTTGTACCGAAAAACGTGCAAGAATACTAGTCCACTAAACCTAACAAATTATATGTCCACGAATCAAGAATGACGATACGAACCCAACGGTATATCCAGAATTGGATTCCGTTGACCCGATCTCAAATTGGTCCATTGACCAGGACATTGAAATTTCGATTTGTACGGAAAAGCGTGTCGAAGCCAATGTCCTCAAAACTCAGCAAATTATATGTCAACGAGTCCAGAATGACAATACGAACTCAACGGTATGTCCTGAATTGGATTCCGATAAGTCGATCTCAAAATGACCCGTTGACCCGGATATTGGTATCCGACTTGCACCGAAATGCGTGCCGAAACTAATGTCTACTAAAACCTAGTAAATTATATGTCAACGAGTCCAAAATGACGATACAAACTCAACGGTATATCCAGAATTGGATTCCGTTGACCCGGCGTCAAAAAGTCCCGTTGACCCGGACTGTGGGGCTTACTTTACACCGAAATGCGTGCCAGGGCCCACGTCCTCCAAATCTAACAAACTTAATATGAAAACGTGCCAGAACGATGCCACGAGTCTACTAGTGGTGTCAGAAATTGAATTTGGAGTCCCGGGTTCAAAAATAGAATTTTACAACTTAAAAATTACGAATTCGGACGGCCAACTTTGGCATCGAATTCAACCAATGAAACGTGCTCACAATGAAACAAAACTCAAGAGGCAGGAAGAGGGTTATACCAGCTTCGTATAGGAACCAGTAGCATGCCAGACGGAACTACGATGGAGGAGATACGAACCGACGAAGTTGGCTCAACAAAACTGTCCAAAAATTATACAATTTAAACGGTCAACTTGGTGGCCAGTTTTGATGTATCAAACGATAAAATTAACGGATGAAATTTGAGAGGATGAAGGGGTATATACCGAGATTGAGACGGAGCAAAGAAATTGCCGATCCAACAGTCGAATTTCTTGGAAATCGTGCTAGAAAGTTGCTGCAATAAAATACCATTTCAACTCCGTTTCCGAGCTCGTCACGACGGGAACCCGTGCCAAACGCACGAATCGCCTCCGATACACGTCGGAGAGGGGAGCGGTGGCCACGGGGCCTTCCTGGGGGGTGCGCCCGGCCGAGGGGGGCTCGCCGGCGGCGGCGACGACCGCGGCGACAGCGCGCGCGGCTGCTGCTGCATAGGCTGCTATTTACTGCAGCTGCGGCTGCTGCTGGATGCTGGCGCACGTGCACGCGGCGGCGACGGTGCTAGCCTGGCTCGACGGCGGCGACCAGGGGCACGACGAGGGTGGTTGATGGTTCGGCTATGGTGGTGGTAGGAAGATGATGGTGAAGGTGATGGTGGTCGGTTTATGAGCTAGGGAGGAGGAGGAGTTGATGAGTTCGGGAGGAAGAGGAGGTGAAGTCGGGGAGGAGGAGTTGGTGGCTATGTCGGCCATGGAAGGTCGATGGTGGTTCGGCCATGAGGGAGAGGAAGGAGCTCGGCATGGGAGAGGGAGCTGTGTAGAAAGAGAGAGAGAATGAGTTGTGAGTGTGTGTGTGTGTGTAATAAATGGGAGAGGGAGAGAGAGTAGTGTATTAATGAAAAAGGGAGAATTGTGTGGGAATTTTAGGGCCGGCCAAAAATTAGAGGGTGTGGGAGTGAGTGTTGTGCGGGAAATTGTGTGGTGAGGATGAGTTGGGATAATCAATGGTTAGAATTTAATATGAGGACTCTAGGAATTAATTAAGGGGAGTTGTCCATTTAATATTTAAAAAAATAAGTAGAGTATGGATTTAATATTTTGTAGGAGAATTAGGGCGTGGGTGTCCATGAGGGGGTAACATGAAGTTTGGGTTGGTTTCAGTTGAGCCGGGTCGGGTCAAAATCGGACATGGTGCAATATTTGAATTTAAATATGTATTTATGATCATGGGTAAATAAGTAACATGTGGGGGCTCAAATGAATGGGACACAAGTGTTATGCGGGTAGTAGGCTTCATGTGGGCCATGTCCATATTTTGGGTCGAGTAGGTTGGATCGATGTCGGGTCCCGAAATTAAATTGGAAGTCAGGTCACAAATTATGGGGGATAATTAATTGGCGTAAATTGACCCAAAAGTTGTACGAAAAAAATGAAGCACAAGATGGTGTGTCTGAGTGGGACACGAAGGTCATAGGCGAAGAGTGTCTCGAGTAGATCATGCGTGACAAGTTGGTTTCGAGAAAATGACTAGTCTGGTGCTCCTAAATTAAAAGTCACGGTAACGTGCATATGAGGATCAAGAAAAAGAGTGGGAAATCAATTAATAATTAATCAACGATCAAATGGTCTAAATTGACCTGAAGTTGTGCGAAGCAAAAAGATGTTAAGAGGACAAGTTCGAGTGGGACACGATATATCAACATGAAGATAATCGCGTCTACTACAAACTTTAAGAAGAAAGTTTTCAGAGACTGGCATCCCTGATGCTCTAGAAATCCAAGTCACGGTAAAGAGCATTAAATGATCAAATTTAATTAAATAAAAATGAATCATCGAAAAATAATTCATTTAGAAAATTCAAAAATAATCACGGAAATTCAGGGGGCTTACATCCTACCCACCTGATAAAAATTTCGACCTCGAAATTAAAATCATCCAATAGGTCAAGCTAAAACATGCAACTGTTATGGCTACAGTACCCAATCTGCTATCCTTGTGATCACCTATGTTGTTTCTCTCTACAATCATTTGGTTCAGGTTCAACAAGCTTCTTCCATAAAAAAACTATGTCATTTTATCCCTTAGAATCTTCATATCAATAAGAACCTTTACGTACATTCTAAAATATAGTTCATCCTCGAGATACGTATATATATATCAACAATGATTGGCCATCAACCAAAATTCCAATCTCAATAGCAATTTGTTTGTTTCCTTATCCCGTCCTAAGTATCTTTATCCCATTAATCACAAGCTCCGTGAAATTATACATTCAAAACCTATTCTTGGCATTGAGCCTTCTCTCTTTTACTCGAGAACTCCTGAATATAAACCCTCAATTTCAAACTCTTAATTCATTTACCGAATTATTTATTACCTATGTACATATGTCCATGTTTTGTTCCTACTATCTTCCGATCTTGCACGTAATGTTTTCTCCTTCTATTTCATTCCATATATCGATCTATCCTCCAATCATATGTAAATGGTTTATAGATAACCAATAATCACTTGGTCATCAAAGTCTTACAATGTTCAACCATCGAATCTAAGCACAAGATTCTAGTCCTAAATCCGTAGTCACAAAATATAATATTTCATTACTCCTTCTTGGATACCTTAAAATCAATCTATACTATCAAACTAATCATTCTTAATGGTTTCTAAGTCCACTATAGTCAGTCACTCATATCTATCCTACAAGCTCAACCCAAATAATCCCCAGAAAATATACTCATCACAATCACACATTAACATATTACAGTTATACTACATAATCTGTTAACAAGGTTTGACTATTTCAGTCATCAATTAAATAGAAGAAAACAAAGGCCTAAGACTGTATCGAGCAATCCATATCAATATTCAGACAAGGTAAGGGTCAAGCAAGACAGGAAAGATTGTCGAAATATTTCTAAGAATAGTACGACGCCAAACGAGATGCATAGGACGTAGTCGAAGTAAAACTCAAGAACCATATACCTCCGTAATTATGTCACATGAAGTTACTATCGCGCTAGTGTGCATCTTGCTACGATTAACTTCCTTGTTCCATAATACGACGGATGGCTGCAGTGCACAACTGTCACGCCAGATAATATAGGTTCCTGAACTTGGCTAATATCCGTGAAATATTTCCAAACAATTTTTGCAAAATAAAGGAGAATATGTTAGTCAAAATGCTCAGGGAGTGGTCCAAGTAGAATTCGAGAAACATATTTAACCATGATGCCGTTATCCGAAGTCATGCCTCACCAGTATTTCTCTGGATGAAAACTCCCGATTCCGTAATACAAGGATAAATTACTTTTCGAACTTTTCTTGAATCAACTCATGATGCACTTTCAATAATTACCGGGAAGGACAATAAGAATTACCCAAGAGGCTAGCGAAGAAGAGTTTAGTCAAATCATATGAAAGATGGAACACAAAACAATCATGCCGAGAAAATCCTAGTTAGGCTGTAGATGGACAGAGTTAACCAAGACGGAGAAGAATGATGATAAGAATTTGTTCTTGCTCATCCGATCATAACAAAGTGATCCGATTTAAGATACAGTCTGATAACCATACACGTCTCCCTGAAATTATGTTGCCAGAATTTTTGCCACGCCAGTAAGCATAGCTTCAATAAACGATGGAGTCCATAACTAAGGTGTACGCCCTAAAATCATGTCATCTGGAATTCTTACCACGCAAACCGGTATGGCTGCAAGAAAATCTAAATTCCATAACTAGGATAGTATAACCAACATCAGGCTCCATGTCCCTGTCATGCTAGCTAGTATGACTACGATAAATTCTAAACTCCATAAATAAAGTAGACATTTATCGTTCTCATCGAATATGTTTACCAGAATATCTTAACTCAATTCATAAAAAATGATCTTAGATACAAAGTCAAAGTCAACAACGAACGAATATCATGATTTAAAATTCAACGACGAATCAAGGATAAGTAAATGGAAACTAGCAAAAACAGATTCCGATGTAGGGTTTAGGAAAAGTTCTCAGGAGAAGTCCCAAAGGTACTATCTAGGTCAAGATTGAAAGTTCTAGAATATAGTCTAAAATAATCTCAACCTTGATATAAGATTGGCAATTCATATTGATTCTCAACCTAGAGGATATATAAGTTCAACTTATACCTTCCCTCCGGAATCCACAACTCATCCCAAGAAAGAATAAAGTTTGATACGGACAAATATTTCAAAAATCAAGATGAATGGAAACAAGTGGGAAAAGATTTGAAAAGCCTTCGAAATAAGATTCCCAGGGGTCATTCCTGGAATCTACCAAAAGTTCCTAATATGTGACTGAGTAACAAAATCCTAAAATATTCCATGACTCAACCTTAATCCTAGGGCAGGCTCGCAGTAGTACAGATAAGCTCAAGTACTACCACGACTTCGCATTAATAGCAAAGACTGACCTGCATGGGCCACCACTAAAAATGTGTCACGACCCGCACCCAGATATACGGGTACGAATACATAGGCCACGCCCAGTCTACACCGCAGTATCGGCGGTAGAGTACTGTCAAGTACCCTATACTAACTACAACATCTAAAGATCCATAACTAGAAATGTACTCATGTCACATCACGAAAACTAAGGAAGATAAGACAAGAAATAATAACAATATCACTAGAACAACTAGAATCTACAAGGATCATATGAGACAAGAATAAAACAGAGGGAAACAATAACAAAACTAAATAACTACCAGGACTAGAACTCCTGAGAGACAACTCACGGTGAAGAATAGTGAGATCCACCTCTACTAGCAACATCATGAAGTCCAATAATGGCATAACAACTCCTAAAATTTTGTCAACATATCTGTTTGCAAAAACAAAAGTATAAAACTTTATTGATACAAACTTTGTAAAGATTACAAGAATTTTGGGAAAATACAACTGTAGGAATCCAATCTAGAAGACGATAGCTTTATCCCTTGGACGATGTGAACTTTGAAGACGATAGCCTCTGAAGTTGAAGGCAAAAGCCTCGGAAGAATGCAGCAGCACTTGGGCAAGAACTCCTGAACTCTCTGATATTTCTGAACTTTATGTCTGATCCCCTTGAATGAAAACTTGAAACTCTATTTATAGAGTTCTGAAAATAACTAACTTTTAGTTATTCTGGATGGCGCAAGTTGAATTGCACAGGAACTGGATTGCGCAACATCAAATTGTGCAGGCAGTTGTCTAGTCGTGGGCCAACTATCTTGGAAACATGGCATCATTTGATTGAAATACGCATGATCGTGTGAAGACGGTTGCCACGTAACGAGCAATTGATGGCATGAATGCCACGTGTACTTTTGTCAGTTGTCATGATGAAGTGCGCCACATGAATTGCGCTGACTTCGGATTACGCTGAGATGGATTACGCGGGGCCGGATTACGCAGGCACTAGATTGTGCTGCATGTACAGCTGTCCAACTACCCTCGAGCGCTGTGCGGTGCAATAAACGAAAAGTCTCCTCGTTCTTTGTGCTGTCAGCTGTCAGAAAGATTTAATTTTGTCAGATAATGATGACATTGCCACGTCAGCCTGTGCAGTTGAAAGTGTGCGCAGTCTGGTGTGCGCAATTCGAATGATGCGCAATCTGATGTCTGCGCAGTTCATTTGAAAGTTGTATTTCTTAATTTTTCGACTTTGTTAATAGGTGCAACTTGATTTTTTTAGGACCTACAAGACCCCCTTCAAAGTTTTCGAAAGTTGAATTTATTCAAAGTTTCGAAATACTTTGAATTTCAAATTTTAAAATCAAGTTGCACATATGTGAGCTGTCTGCGCAATTGGATGATTCAGCCTCGCTTTTTCGGCACAATCTGAGGCGGCCGTTCCCCTTTGAAAAACTATAAATAGTTCCTCATTCTCTCATTGTTATTGTTTACTTATTTTCGAATTCCAAAAGAGAAACTTCTTGAGCTTTTCCGATTCTCCTCATCGATCTCCATGGCCCCCAAGCGATCCTCCATCGCTGCCAAGGGCAAGGCCCCCGTCGAGTCTTCGGCTAGGGTTGTGCCCCGTCCTTCTCGACATAAGACTGTGCATCCCGCTTTGCTAGGTAGATGACTCAATCGAAAAAACTCTCTTTAGGGTTCTTCGACTTCACTGATCTTCAAAATCCATCTCTTTTTAGAGATGTGATCATACTGCGCCACCCTCTTTAGGGTTTTGGTTGCACGAACTAGTTATTCTTCATTTTTATGAAGAATATCTTCTTGTACAATCGGTTGAATTGTGCGGGCAAAAGTCAGCGCAATCGGCTGATTTGTGCAAGCTTTATCAGCGCAATCTGATGGTTGCACAATCTGACGGTTGCACAATCTGATGTTTGCGCAATCTAATGGTTGCGCAATCTGACGGTTGCACAATCTAATGGTTGCGCAGTCTGATGGTTGCGCAATCTGATGACAGAATTTTCTGACTTTGACTTGTACTAAATTCTGCTTTCTCTATTTTGATGCAGTGAATACCAGAGAAGATCCCGAATATGAAACTTTTGTAGGAACTCTTGCAGAATCTGAGTTCAAAGAGGACTTGTCCCACGTACTTTTTCCGTAATATGCACTTCCGTCCTCTCGCCAGACTATTCTGATAGCACAAGATAATGATACATTGCTATGCCTGATGAATGGACAGCCTTTACAGACTGTTGACGCTGTCACCCACAAAAAACCTATGTTCCTGTTTGGTGAAGCAATTGACAAAAGTTCTCAACCAAGACCACGTGTTGAGCAGAGAACTTTTCAGTGGAAGGAGAAACTGATTTTGCTACCAGATATTGCCAGGTGCCTTCCTTTGGCATGATATGCTCATGCTAGCTACCCCAAGAGAATGGACTGGGACATCACTCCTCTTCAGCAGGCTCGGACTGGAAAAATCTGCGTCAAGAAGGACCAGAATAACAGAGACATGTTCTATAGTTCCTCAGAACGACACAGTACTTTACTTAGAGGATTGAAACCAGGGTGCATCCCTTCGGAGAATTCTTCTCTGTTAATGCCTGTGAGGATCCCAATCTTTGCGAATGAGTACGCAAAAGTTGAAGGCAGTTACCCGGATCAAGACATCCGGTTGACAGGTCTGGTAAACCCAGACATCAAAAGGTGGAGCAGTATAGCAAATTGGATACTAGTTCAATTTGGAGATAAACTCAGAGAGATTGAACTGTATGAAGCGGTACATGCTACTGTATATGGCTTCTACCCAAACCCTCATCTGTTTTTGGCACTGGCAGAGAGGTACAACTACAGGACAGGGACGTTCATGATGCCCTGCGGAGAGATGGGGTTGGCTCTCCACGAGATAAAGTATATCTCGTATTTACCAATGGCAGACTTTCTTTACGAGGAGTATGTCCCCACCAATGACGAGTTAGAGAGACTGCGTCGAGAGAATTCGAAGATGGTAGAAGTCTTTGACGAGTTGTTATGTCATTACAACGTATGCTCTTTCTACTACAAGAGTGGCTCGTCTGGTACATGCTATTCTTCGAAATGGCTGACTTATCTTTTTCTCAACCATATTATTGAGAAAAAGATAAAAGATCATGACTCCTGCAACCCAGACTTCTTCCAACCTCTCACCTATAGTGAAGTGATAAAGCTGATGGAGAAGAATAAGAGACGGGATATTTTAGTAGAGGATGAACATCAATATCGGCCTCTTAAAGTTGGAGATTTTGTTGAGAGCCATGTAAGAATGGGCTACAGGCCCATGTCCAAAGAAGCCCAATTAGCAGGATTTCTGACGTACTGGCTCCGCCGCTTCGTCATGCCTGGGGCGAGTGCTGTAGACCGCTTCCACCGCGGTGTCCTTTTTGCTGCTATCCGGTTAGTCTTCGGCTACCGGATGGATCTACTATCAGCGATGACTTGCAGAATAAATGCGGGTCTTCGTCTGTATGTAGATTCCATGCTTAAGGGTAAGTGTGATAAAGGTAATTTCCCCAGACTGGAATTACCTTACACCTACTTATTCGGATGGCTACTCCTGCACCATCCATCTCTGATGAATCCTGCCATGGGGGCAGTGGATGACAGTTTTCTGTGCCGGTTCTCACAGAGCCGATGGCTATACACTAGCCTGAAAGATTGCAGACGCACTTTAAATCTAGGTAGAGGATGGAATTTTCTTTGTACTCCCCCTCCAACGGGTTATGAATTCATGGCACCAAACATGGTTGACCTTGGGAGGCAGCCTATAGGTCGAATAACTTTTGAATGGTTGAAGGCAATCAGACCGTCACATCTAGTATATAGATTTGAGGAAGAATGCTTTCTGGAGCCATATTTGCCGAGTCGCTTCGCTCGACAATTTGGATATGACCAGTTCCACGTGGGGAATGCAATAACTTGCTTACGAGGAACAGGATACTTGATCGACGGAGCCAGAGCGTGGGCTTACTACAATGCTCGAGACACACGGGCAGTGTTCTCGATGCCACACAGAAATAATGCTGGTCCAAGAATGCTATATACATATTCACAGTTTTATACAGCTGCCAACACTTTTGCCGAAAACTTTAGCCTTGTGGATAGTTTTGTGACGGCAAACCGTCTAAGGAAGGGAGCAACTGATGTACTAGCTCCTAACAATGATGAGGAACACGAACCAGTGGATGATCCACTGGAGGCTTCCAGGGAAGTCAATTTCCCTGAGGAAGTTAATCAACCTATAAGAGTCTCTCTGAAGGTTGCTAAATCTCCAGCCAAGGAAAAGAAAAGAAGAAGGGAAGAGCCTCCTGCCCCCATTGTGAAGAAGAAACTAATTTTGGAACATTCTTCAGAGAAGGTTACGACGAGATCACAATCCAGACAATTGGCCGAGTCCACTCGAGATGAAGCCGCTACACCAACCTCTGTTCATAAACAAGTCGATATAGTAAACATAGAGAGCCCTGAGAGGTCTCTACATAGAAGGAAGAAGCTGGCTCACAGAAGGCAGAAGTTAACAGTTTCTCCTCCTAGACAAGCTTTGTCTTCGGTAGTAGCGAACGCTATAGCTGGGCTCACTATGCCATCTCCAACTCCTATTTCTGAGGCTGGACATAAAACTCCTAGTCCAGAACAGAGGGAGGATATTAAGGAGAGAGAAGAGATTGACCGGAGAGATGAGGCCATAGAGTCTAGAGACAATATTGCAGAAATAGAGCATGAACCTTTGCAATCTCCATTGTCAGCAGCAACGAAAACTCATCTTTCTGCCACACCGGGAGCAAACCGTGAGGAGGAAGATCGTTTGATGATCCAGGCTTTAGAAGACTGTGACTTCGGCTTACAGGAGGATTATGTTGACCAAGCCACTGCACCTGCCAGTGAGGAGATACCGGAGCAAGATGAAAATGGAGAGAGCACTTCCTCAGAAGCTAATGAAGATATACAAAATCTTGAAGGAGATGAGGAAGAGCATGTATCTCCCATAGCAATTGACGACACCTTGGATGCTGATGTGCAGATGTCTCCCGGAGGTGTTGATGACAGTTTAGATCCTGAAAAGGATGTTGAAGTGCAATCATCTCCGGAAAAGATAGCCGACGAAGAAACGGCTCTGGAGGAAACTCTCGCTGCTAATCCCCAAGGTATAGAATGAAATTAGCAATCTTCTTTTAAATAGATTGATAGCTGACATCTTTATGTGTATTCTATACAGAAATCGAAGCTTCTCCAGCACTTCCAGTGTGCATGGACATAGTTCTTGCGACGACGATTGCTAGTAACAGTCGTCATTTATCCTGTGGCTCTGAAGCAGGAAGTAGTCAGGCAGTGGTGTCTGAAGCTACTTCTGCTCAGCTAGAGTCTATTCCTGCAGATGATAGGCCTATTGCTGGATCAAACCATGGTAAGACTGTTTTCACTTTTGATTCTCTTTATCAATAGCCAAATGACAGGCAAAGTGACAATATTTAATTTTGCAGAGGAACAACCAGGAGGAGCAACCAGCTCCACTTTAGTTCCCTTATTCAGAGAGCCTTCTGTTCAGACCCGAGAAATTGAACGTCCTGCTGCCTCGACATCAACAGGAGTAGCTGCAACTCCTGGTGCTCTGGCGATTAATCAGCTTGTCATCCAATCATTCACCAAATGCTTCTTCGAGTCCTTGGGGCCTTTGATCAATAGAATGATGGACAAAGAAGACGCTGATTTTTATATGGTTAGAGGTTCGACCTCTTTCTTAGTAAAGGCCATCCGGGAACAAGGTGATGAGCCCCAGGCCACTTTCCTTGACCACATATTAAATGAGCTGGAAGCTTCAATAAAGAACTATAAAGAGCTCAATAAGGGGAAATGGAACTCTTAGTACAAGCAGAGTTTGAACAGATGGCTCAGGCAGCTGCAATTGAAAGAGTGAACTTCCAGAATCTCTTGGATGCCTATTCTACTAAATCTGCTGAATATAATTCCAAGTTGGAATCAGTGATCTCAACTGCAGAGAGTAAAGAGAGAAGGATTGCCGAGCTGAAAGTGGAGATTGCTCGTCTCCAAGAGGAATTGGAAAATGAAGTTACCGAGCATCAGACTGCAGTCCAACAAATTGGTGCTCTAACTCAGGAAAGAGATGAGTATGTAGCAGCTCATGATGCTGAAATCACTCGCCGAATGGTAACCATGCCCGTTTTTAATGAAGAATCTGGGATGGAAGAGGCCAGGAGGAGAGTGATGGCATCTCGCGAAGAACGGTTGCAGATTCTGAAACAACAGATTGCTAATCTGATGACACCTCCGTCTCAGTAGAAAGAACATCTTATATCTTTTTGTCTTTCTTTATGCTATGTATGTAATGTCTTGAATTTTGATCAATAAAAGACATTTTGTTGTGGCTCTATTATTTATTGCATATCTTGTTCAGATACAAATAATAGAGATAGAAAATATATTCAGAGGTATAAAACATGATATATTTTTGATTCTAGAAAATAATCATATTTAAGTATATCTGCTCAGAGGTAATATGGACGTGGCAAATATAATTTATTGAATATCACTATTTCAATAGACAACTTAATCGAAAACGACAAGTTGCTGGTGTAGATAAACGAACGAAATAAATCGTCAAAATGTGTGAACGAAGTGAATCGTCAGGATGAACGGATGAACCGTCAAATGAGTGGAATGAACGAACGAATCGTCAAATTGATTGAATGAACGGGTGAACCGTCGAGTGATGATGATGAATGAACGGGTAAACCGTCGGATGATTGTGGATGGTATGAATGGGTAAACCGTTGTATAGATATGTGAACGGATGAACCGTCAAAGGGGATGAATGTAATGAACGGACGAACCGTCGAATGATGATGAACGGACGAACCGTCAGATGATGCTAATGAACGGACGAACTGTCAAATAATGATAATAATGAACGGACGAACCGTCAAATGAATGTGTCGTTTCATTGTTTTAAGAATCTCTACCTATAAATAGAACAGAAATTTGGAAGGAATGATCATTTCTACTTTTCAACATAAAGATGTCGTCTGGAGATGCATCCAAGAAGGCTGAAGTCACCCCAAAGGTTGAAGCGGGCACTGAAGAACGTCTTGCCGATCCAGTCCAGCCAAAACAGGCAGAACCAGGCGAAGGTTCGTCGGCACCCAAACCACCGTGGGATATCTTAGACTTTCTGCTTGAACCAGGAAAGACAGAAGAGGAAGAGGCCATGAGGATGGCCGCTTGCAAGTTCTTAGTAGGCCCGAGCAAGGATGTCCTTGACTCTTTTGCTGATTATGTCTTTGATAAGGATGGCAGTGGTCCGTATCCCAATATTGAGAAGGACGATAGTGACCTTCCTTGATATCATGTAACATCATTTATGATGAAATAAAAATTAAACTTTATTTATGAACTGTCTGATCTCTGTTACATTTATACATAGTATTTTTTAAGGAATTTGCCATTGATAGGCATCATTGCAACTCGACCATTTAACTCTGAAAGTTGATAAGCTCCGTTTGAAAAGACTTTGTTGACAACATAAGGTCCTTTCCACTTCGCATCGAACTTGCCTTTGCTCGAGTGAGTCATTGTCATAGGACGTCTTGCTGTTAGAACAAGTTCTCCTTGCTGAAAAGCTCTGACTTTAACTTTGCGGTTGAAAGTCTTCGATATGCGGGCTTGATATAACTCAATATGTTGTTGAGCCAATAGCCGTTTTTCATCGAGTGCTTCTAATTCTTGAAGTCGAAGAAGATCATTGTTCTCTGTAGTGAGTTCATTAGCAATGGCAATCCTTAAAGAAGGAATTTGAAGTTCCAGAGGAAGAACTGCTTCACAGCCGTACACCAAAGAGAAAGGGGTAAAGCCTGTGGGATTGCGGACTGCAGTACGGTAAGCCCAAAGACATTCACCAAGCTTTTCACTCCAATTTCGTTTGTTGGTAGACACAAACTTCTTGAGGAGCTTGATAATGGTTTTATTAAAAGCTTCAGCTAATCCATTAGCAGCAGGATTGTAGGCTGTAGAAGCAATATTGTCAATCCGATGATCATCGCAGAATCTCGTAAACTTCTGGCTGATGAATTGTGGTCCATTATCGTGGATGATCCTTCGAGGTACACCAAATCGATAGATGACATGGTGTTTGACGAAATTGATGACGCTGCTGGTCTTGACTTTAGCCAAAGGTATAGCTTCAGCCCATTTGGAGAAGTAATCGGTTATTGCCAGTATGAACCGATGTCCTCTAAAAGAAGAAGGATTGCTAGGACCAATGATGTCCATACCCCAAGCTTCGAAAGGCCAGGAGGCAGCCTTCGGATGTAAGAACTCCGATGGTTGATGAATAAAATCTGCATGGATTTGACAAGCTCGACATTTTCTCGCATATTCGATGGCATCAGATACCATAAAGGGCCAGTAGTAACCCATATGTCGGATGCGATCCTGTAGTTTAGGACCGGGTTGATGTGCTCCGCAGACACCGTCGTGAGCTTCACGCAATACTTGCTTTGCTTCATCACCAGCTAGACAACGTAAGAGTAGGCCGTCATAAGTCTGCCGATAGAGAGTCTTGGTGGTCTGATTATAATAGAATCGGAGAGACCGCCGACGAACATTCGTAGCCTTCTTGGGATCTTCAGGGAGTATGTCATGAACTACGAAGTCGATAAAGGGAGTTCTCCAATCTTCATTGATAACATTGACTTCAGTAAGATTACTGAATTCAATATTACGATTGTTTTCGACGCAGAACAATTCTCGATTAGAGATGACCACCACTTGTTGTCTCCTAATGGGGATGGCTAAGACTGCTGCAAGATTGGCCAAAGCTCTGCCTCAGTATTACAAGCTCGGCGTACATATTCGATGAAGAAGGCTTTGAATGATGTAGCCATGTTGATTGCCGCTTCAAAGTAAGGCATTAGATCTTGATGGCGAACTTCATAAGTTCCTCTAACCTGGTAAACAACCAGCTTAGAATCACCATAGACTTTAAGATACTCAATATCAAGTTGTTTGGCTAGCTGAAGGCCAATGAGTAAAGTATTGTACTCTGCCATATTATTGGAGCAAGGCTCATCTAAGGAGTATGCTCTTTGAATAACTGACTCGTCTGGAGAAACAAGGACAACTCCAACTCCTGCGACAATGGCACCATTGGGTCCGATTCTGGATGCACCGTCAAAGAATAGACGCCAAGTAGGAAATTCTTCGGAGACCATATTTGATTCCAATGTCTCGTCGGAAATTTTATCATAGAGTTTAGATATTTCTGGAACAGGATGAGCTGCTAAGAAATCTGCCAGAGCTTGACCTTTGACAGATTTTTGAGGAACATATACCACGTCATATTGGGCTAGCAGAATGGCCCATGTAGCCAACCGAGAGTTGAGTGTACTGGACTTTTTCATGAGTACCCGAAGAGGATTAACTCGGGATATGACATGAATAGTTTGGCCAATGATGTAATGTCTCGTCTTTTGAACAGTAAACATAAGAGCTAGGCATTCTTTTTCGACCGGACTATAACGGTGTTCAGCACCAATCATAGTACGACTGAGATAGTAGATAGCTTGTTCATGGCCTTCTTTATTCTTTTGGGCAAGTAAAGCACCCAATGAATGGTCCATAGTACGGACATACATTAAGAATGGTATGCCAGAGATCGGTGGCACCAAGACTGGTGGGTTCATGAGATACCGCTTTATGTCATCAAATGCTCGTTGACATTCTTCGGTCCAAACGAAAGATACACCCTTCTTCATTAGTTGAGTGAATGGTCTGCAACGTCCAGACAAATTCGAAATGAATCTCCTGATGTACGCAAGTCGACCTTGGAATCCTCGTAGCTCTTTTAGGTTGCGTGGAGGACGCATCTCTTGAATGGCTTTGATCTTCTCGGGATCCACGTGTATACCCTTAGAGGTAATGACGAAGCCGAGAAATTTGCCACTAGAGACACCCAAGAATGACTTGGTGGGATTCATTTTGAGTTGATGTTGGCGCATGAGATTGAAGATAGTTCTTAAGTCTTTGATGTGATCTTCCTTCAGACGACTTTTGACAGCAATATCGTCAACGTAGCATTCGACAGTCTTGCGTAGAAGATCTCGAAAGATGGTACTCATTGCTCGTTGGTATGTTGCACCAGCATTCTTGAGACCAAACGGCATTACAATATAGCAGTAGACTCCGCGAGGAGTACGGAAAGAAGTATGCTTCTCATCTTCAGGATGCATCCGAATTTGATTATATCCGGAGAATCCGTCCATGAAAGATATTCTTTCGAACCCACAGGTGTTGTCGATCATGACGTCCATGATAGGGAGAGGAAATTCGTCTTTTGGACATGCTTCATTAAGATCCCGGAAGTGTAGAAGCATGGAAAATATTAGAATAAAGGCATAAATGGCCCATGCGGTTTTGGGTAGCAAGTCTATGCGGCTCATACTGGAGTTGTCCTATGCGGCCCAAAAGAAGACCCTCAGACTCATGCGGCTCGGGATGAATGCGGTTCAGCAGGAATATGCGGCTCAATTGACGACACGTGTGACCCCCCCCACAGTTGGCCACTGGAGTAATGGCCTCATTTAATGCTCTGACACGACTCGACGGCTGTCTCTGACATAAAGTATCATAATGGCTCTGCCATAATGACAGACTCTTCGGGAAAAGAAAAAAATCTCTGACCCGATCTGACAAAAATCCTAGATTGCCACGTGGCAAAAGTCTCATGCGGCTCGGATAGAGAACAGCTTCATGCGGCTCATTGAGGAATCATTCTAATATGATTAACAAAAATCCGCCATATGCGGTCCACCCATAGCCCGGTCTATGCGGCTCAACACCACGCTAATTCATGCGGCTCAACACCACGCTAATTCATGCGGCCCACAGAAACTATGCATATGCGGCTCATGGAGAGATCGTCCCCTGCGGCTCGCAAAGATTATGCATATGCGGCTCATGGAAAGTTCGTCCCCTGCGGCTCGATGAGGCATTGACTCATGCGGCTCACGAGGAGTATCCCCCTGCGGTTCAAGTGTTGGTCACCCTATGCGGCCCTGGCAGGATCTTCAATTAAAAAACGTGGCACTGAAGATGCAACAGAATCCCAACGAGAATATTCGACATCATCATCATAATTGCCGAGATCAGGGCATATCATTCATCATCAAGCCAATAGGACACGTGGCGAGCAATCAAATATTGGCATAATCAATCACGAAGATTTAAAGCAGTCAGCATTAACTGCTCATAAGATTTGGTGCTATCCGCATTAGTGGCCGAGATTCATTATGATCAGGATCAAGGGCCCAGATAGAATGAAGGAGTACCGACATTCCAAACAGATAATCATCAGCAAACCCTAATGATCCTACCCCACTCTTATAAATAGCCAGCATCATTCCCATGTAAAAAAAAAAAGGTCGGCAACAAAAAGAATAAAAAAAAAAGAGAAGAAGAGAGAGATATACACAGAGAGAGCTCCCCCTTTTCTTGATAATCACAGAGAGAGAGAAGCCAGGAGAGCAACCCGAGGAGAGTAAGAAGAACCTTTCTTCGTCAACGCCGAGCAGATCTTTTCCGAGCCAAGGCTGCATACCGATCGTCCAAGGAGTAAGGCAGAGCGGCCGTCGCTTTCCCGAGCCTCTATCGTCACCCCCCAGAATCAAAAATAAACAATCGTACTTAGTCTGCTGTACCTAGGTTTTCGTCCCTAGGCTTTCTTTGTACGAGCGAGTTTGTATTGTGAGTCTAAGTTCAGTCCTCCGATAATTGTTCTGTTCTTTTACAATCAATGGCAAACACGATGGCGACTCTGCTGGGGACTAACTTCTCCACGGCTGAGGAGTTGGTGACGCAATCGGATGCAGCCAAACTTGGCTCCACACAACAGAAGATGGTCGTCCGCTTCGACCAACAGGCGTTCGAAGAGATGCTCTCTGAAGGCAGCGCTGGCCCGGTCCAGAAACGCACCCGCACCACGAAGGCTCGCAAATAGTGGAGGCCAAAGTCATTTGCTCCTCCCCAAGCCCTCGATGGGATACCCTCGGTCGCTCAAGACGGCGAGAAAGACTCTCCTGCGGCCCCACTTCAGATCGCAGACACCTCTGCTATCCCCAAGTCCGGCAGAAGAAAACACTATGATGCTGGACTTGCAGGGGCAAAGAGGATCTCTGCTCAACCTGAACCGCAGAGGGGTATTAGCCGCAGAAAGAAAATCCATGCGGCCACAACCGTCAACCACACGAAGAAAACTCATGCGGCCACTTCTGTCAGCCGCATAACTTATGCAGCTACAGTTTCCAACCGCATGGATGAGATTCCTGCGGCTAGTAAAGTCAACCGCTTGCAGAAAACCCATGCGGCCACAGATGCCAACCGCATGCGGACAGCCTGCACGGCCGTGACTCCTAACCGCATAAGAACTCGTCCCACAACAGAAGACAGTCGCATACAGATAGCCTGCACGGCACCCAACGTTAGCCGCATAGCGTCTCTACCACACTTCTCTCGATCAGTTTTCGACCGACTCTCATGCGGTCCTAACTTTGATCACTTTTTGGATGAAAATCCAGACTCTGTGATACCTAATGTGGACTCTTCCTATTACGCACCCACAAGTGCTAAAAAGAAAAAGTCTAGGGCAGCGCGGGCTCATCAAGTCCAGACTGCTGTCCCAACCTCTGACTATCGGGGCGTCCCGCTGAGTATCACGCGAGCCTCTAACGGGAAGTTGTATAAAACCACTCGAGTCCAGCCCCCGGCGGCAAACGGACAAAGTGGTTCCTCTGACCTGCGTGAAGCTATCCTCCACAAACGCAAGGAAAGAGAAGGAGCCTCAGCGTGCAGAGAGTCCTCACAGGGACGTCACTGCACCCAGATTATCGTCAACTGCTGTTGCAACAACACGGCAGTAACGGAAGACCGGCCATCCGTCTTCCAAAGATTACAACATCCGAGCTCGGAGGACGAGGCACCTCCTGTTGTCTCCTGCAATTCCGCTCAGAAAGTCCCCGCTGGGGGGAGAGGAAAGAAGACAAGCATCTCCAGCCCCAAGATATCAACCACTACAGCTAAGAAACTGTCGTCTAAACGGTTGTCCTCCACCGGAGTATTCCAACACACCCGTTCAAAGACGAAATCTGCTGCAATGGGAAACTCATCATCTACATCGCCGGGGTCGTGGGAACTGGGGGTAGCACTCCTCCGAACATCCACAACAATTCGATGTTTCAAGAAGCCGAGCTCGGACAAACAACTCTTCCATCAGGTACAACAGGCACTGATGTCCCCGAGGACATCCATGGCTCTCAAGACGAATCAAGCTCCGAGGCTGGGGATACCGTTCCCTCCGAGTCCGAGCCCGAAGAGAACATTCCCACCTACCCCGATGACTTCTCGGTGCATGGGTATGACTCGGAGGGCACATCCTCCATCGTTTCTTCCATCACTCCTCATGTAAGGACGATGTTCATGACGGACAACAATCAAGGTGGTTCCAGCGATCGCCAACGCATCGACACCTTGGAGGCTATACTGCAGGCCTTGGTCAAGTCTGTAGATGAAATCAAAGCCGCTCTTCCAACTCTGCAAGGAGGAACGCCTGGCCAAACAAGCACGGGTCCTGCAGTCAATGTGGACTCGAACTCAGCGGCACCAAACCCGGGCAATAATGCTCCCGAGATAACGGCCCCTACCGCGACAGATGAGGCCCGAGAAGTAAGGAGAGAGGTTCAGGAGCTTCGAGCGATGTTCCACGCCCGAGAAAATTCTCAAGACCTCAGAATACGGCAACCATACCTAGCTGAATGGAGGGATGTGCCCTTTCCCCCAAGATATAAGCCGTTCAATATCAACCCATATGATGGTAAGACTTCAGCAAGCCGGTACATCACTTACTTTGAGGTTACTACCGACCATCTGCCCCATGATGACGCCATCCTCACACGGTTATTCATTGGGGCACTGGAAGGAGTCGCCTTCGATTGGTACCGCAACCTGCCAGATAATTGCATCCACTCCTTCGCTGGCTTCAAGCGCTTGTTCTTGGAGAGGTTCTATGAGGTAGGGCAGGACGTCACGATGTCTACCCTCATGGACGTCGTCCAAGGAGAGAAAGAGCTGACAAGGAATTACATTGAGCGGTTTCGTCAAACCGCAATGAAGTTACCATCTGGCAACCCGGACTCTTCCTTGGTTGAAATTTGCCAAAAGAGACTACTCCCAACAATTAGTCTCTGGATGGGCGAAAGTCAATTCAAGGACTGGAAGGCCTTTATCATCAGCGCTACAAGTGCCGAGGAACGATTGAAGAAAGCCCGCCAACTGGGGTTGCATATCTCAGAGGGAGAGAACAAGGGAAAGCGTCCCAACGCCAGCAACGACAATGGGGGTAGCCCCTCCAACAACCGGGACAACAAAGGCAAGCAGGCCATGGTGACCGATACAGCCCAGAAGCCCGAGCCACAGCCAGCAGACAAACAATGGCCTCAAATCACTTATTCTTTCGAAGACGGCCACGTCAAGCCTATCTTGGACATGCTTATACAAGGAGATAGAATTCAGCTTCCTCCACCAAGGCGGGAACCTCGGCCGGCTGATTTGGAAAATCCGAAGTTCTGCCATTACCATCGCTACGTCCACCATGCTACATACGACTGCTACCAACTGAAACGGTATATCCAGAACCTCATCAATTCGAACGCTCTGGCTATCGACTTCGAGGAGGTAACCGTAGCAGCCAACATGGTATCCGTACAATTCGGCAATTTCCCTCCAACAGAGACTCAAGACGGTATCATACCCATCCCTCTGGCAACGATGGAAATCACTAATCTTCCGCCTGCCCGTGATCAAACTCCCGGCCTAGTACCCCTCACCACATCACGAGGGGAAATCATGTGGGTCCATCCGGACCTAGTCTACGAGGTGACTCAGCCCATTTTACCTTCTAAAAAGAAAAGTGGAAAGGTCAGATCATGCCGCACCGCCTCGGCAGAGGAGGAGGAAGTCTCAGCCGTCACTACTCGATCTGGAGCACAAGCCCAACCAGTGGCCGAGAATCCGACTAATGATCAGCAGCCCACAAACGCTGATACTCCGGGATCGGCTCAGCCTTCGACGACCGACAAGCCTAGGCCGAAGGAGACTCGCTTCGACAAATCCCTCCGAAAGGAGACACCTCAGGGGCTGGAGAGGCCCTACAACTTCGACATCTTGGCGCAATTGGCTAATACACCGGCCAAATTGTCCTTATATGAACTCCTGAGGCCCTCGAAGGATGTCCGCACGGCTCTAAGTGAGGCGCTCCAAAATGCCGACGCATACTTGGCTCAGGTCAACCTCACGGGCGATAACCAACCTGCAGAGCTCCAAGATAGTGCGTGTACAGGTGCAATGCCCAATATCGTCTTCTCTCCGCAGGATATGCTCATCAAAACTAACCTGCACGACCGCCCATTGTACTACACTGGATACATCGGCGACGTAAAGGTGGACCGAATGCACATTGATCCTGGGTCCTCCATAAGCATCATTCCGAAGGGTCTGCTACATCATCTTCGCATTCCAATGCATCGCCTGACGCCTACAAGCACCGCCATTAGCGGTTTCAATTCGGACAGGAGCTACCCAATAGGGAAGATTCGCTTGAAATGTCAGATTGGCGATCTCCAATCAGAAGTCACCTGCTACGTCATAGATGCCGACACTTCTTACTATATCCTTCTGGGGCGGTCTTGGATACACGATTACATGATCGTGCCTTCCACGCTACACCAGTGCTTCAAATATGTCGATAAGCACGGCTTCGTGAGGACAGAGTTTGCTGATATCGATCCCTTCAAGGGGGTCGAATCTTATTACTCAGACTCCTGTCTGTACGAAAAATCAAAGAAGCATCTGGTCGAAGAGGAGGTGCAAGCTCACGCCAAGACCACCACAAGATCGGAAGAACCTCTGACGATCCACCTCCACGCTCGCAAACCGGGCAGTTCTGCACCCCTTACGGCTACTCTGCGTAAAGACGCAATCAGTCTATCGGCGCAAGAAGAGCAGATGAGAATCCGGCTGCCGAGGTCTGGCCAAGTGCCGAGACCCACACCAGGGCCTTTTACCATCAGACTACCGAGAGTCGGTCAGCTCCAAGCGGAGAAACTCAATCCCTCCGACAGACCGCTCACGATACGTCTTCCTAAAAAGGGCCGTCACCCCGACACGAGGTATGACACTTCCAGCGAACCAGCCACTCCTCGCCCCACGTCAGATGCCAAGCTGGGGGTTGCTAGTCTACCAACAACTCCACGACCTGCTCCCCCGGTCGAGCCTCTGAAGATCAAGCTGACTAGGTCTCTCTCCCAGTCTTCATTTATACAGGGGGTGGCCGAAGAAGAACCAGAATTAGCCAAGTATGTGGCTGCCCACTCCGATACCCCTTCCGCGGATGATGTAATCCCTCTCGAGAAGATACCTTATTTTATCAATAAAGGGCTATCTTTGAATTACATCGAGCTCAACAAGCTATGTACAATGTATGCTATGGACCACGGTATAGGCACTCACCTACACACACAAGTGACAAATGTATACACCACAATCCAGCTTACTCCGGCAGAAGACGCTTACCGAATAGTCGAGGGAGGGGACCACCCGATTATCTTCGGCCGGAAAGACGATCCGTACCCCTTCACCATAAAAGAAGTCGATCTTGGGTCAGATGCCGGGAGATTGCATCTATACCTTTATAGTCCCCAGTCCAAATACCTCATGCAGAAACAAGGATATGATCTAGAAACTACACCAGGTTTGAATTACGGTACCGGACGGCGACTACCTTTGAAGCCCCCAATACCGTCTGGTAAACAACGGGACTACTATAGCAAAACTCGATGTGGACTAGGGTATGTAACTCCCACAATGACTCCAGAGAGTTCAGATGAAGAATGTGATTGGCAGTTACACTCAACCGGGTCACCAACTTCCGACTCAGACACAAGCATTGGGGACATATTCAGACAAGTCCTATCAGTCAACATGGCATTTGCCGACGCTTACGAAGAAGACGAGGACATTCCTGAAATCCTCGAGCTTGAGCCGTGTGTCACGGACTTAGTGTTTTTGCTAGCACTTCGTCCCGTGCGGCGCACTGTCTTTCTCCTCAAAGACTCGTGCAAGCCTTCCCGTCCCGACTTAGCTAGATCGCTAAGAAAACTAGAATAGTGGAGCAAAGATGGGACTAGTAAGAATCTCTTTATTAACTTGGAGAATGCTTACAATTTTTGGTGGTGAGGAACAAATGAGAGCCTCCCCCTTTTATAAGTGCTCATAGAGCAATACAAGGAAAGTCCTGGAAGGAATATTCCAAGGATTATTACAATCTACCATAACTGGAATGGCATATTCCAGGTTTATTCCCTAGCAACATAAAAGGAAACTTCAAGGGCCTTCCAGAAGCTTCTTGGACCTCCTAGAACGATCTTGGGCCTCCCGGAGAGATCCACAGTCTTCTAGAGCCTTCCGCCATCTTCTAGAATGTTCTGGAAGCTTCCCGCATAACCTTAGTCCGCAAAAAGGTTATGCAACAGGGCCTCGGGCGGGGTGCAACATTTGGGGCGTTACATTCTCCCCCACCTAAGGCGTTGACGCCCTCGTCAACCATGCTCGCTGAGAAACGCCTGGATCTCGGCTTCGAACTGATGCAGCGTATCAGCACGTTCCCAGCTAGACTCACCGTAAGGCAAGCCCTTCCACCGGATGAGGTACTCCACATACGGGGACACGCCTCGTCGCCGAATGGTCCTCCTGTCCAGCACAGCTTCCACCTCCTTGTCGAAGGAAGTCGTCATGGTCGCCGTTGGTCGCTTCGAAACTCCGTGCTGGGGATCCTCCAAGTCTTCATGGTACGGCTTCAAGCAACTGGCATGGAAGACTGGATGAATCTTCAGCTTGGCAGGGAGTTCAAGCTTGTAGGCCACCTTGCCTACCTTCTTGAGCACGGGGAAGGGGCCTTCGTACTTCCGGATCAGTCCTTTGTGCACCTTGCGGAACACCTTGAACTGTTGTGGTTGCAGCTTCACCAGCACCATGTCCCCCTCCTTGTACTCAACCGGCCTTCGCTTCGCGTCGGCCCACTTCTTCATCTTCCTCGCGGCCTTCTCCAGAAATGCCTTGGCAATGTCCGCCTTTGTTTTGAAATCTGAAGTGAACTGGTTGGCCGCGGGGCTTCTACTCGAGGGCCCCGCACTCAGCGTGTGCGGGGCAAGCGGTTGGCGACCCATCACCAACTCGAATGGACTGCTGTGCGACGACTCGCTCCGTTGAAGATTGTAGCAGAACTGAGCGACGTCGAGGTGATGCACCCAATCCCTCTGGTTGGCACTCACAAAGTGCCGCAAGTACTCCTCGAGTAGCGAGTTGACCCGCTCGGTCTGCCCGTCCGTCTGCGGGTGGAAGCTGGTCGAGAAGTGTAAGTCCGTCCCGAGGATTTTGAACACTGCCGTCCAGAACTTCCCCGTGAAGCGGGGGTCTCGGTCGCTGACAATGTTGACCGGGATGCCCCAGAACTTTACCACATGGCTGATGAACAGTCGTGCGGCCTCCTCTGCTGTGCAGTCCGTCGAAGCAGCAATAAAGGTCGCGTACTTTGAGAACCGGTCCACCACCACGAGAATGGACCCAAGCGCCCCCACTTTCGGCAGGGCGGAGATGAAGTCCATCGAAATGCTCTCCCACGGCCGACTCGGCACGGGAAGAGGCTCCAGCAGGCCCCCGGGCTTCTGATGATCCACCTTGTCTTGTTGGCACACAAGACAAGTGCGAACATAATCCTCCACATCCTCGCGCATGCGAGGCCAGTAGTTTGCGGCCTCCAGTAGCGCCAAGGTTCGCTTCTGCCCCGGGTGTCCAGCCCACTTTGTGTCATGACACTCCTTGAGCAGCTGTCTCCGCAAGCCACTCCACCTAGGCACGACCACCTTGTCGCCCTTGGTGTAGAGAAGTCCGTCTTTCAGCCAGAACCTTCTCGTCTTGCCCTCCTTGGCAAGCTTCACTAGGGCCAGTATTAGTGGGTCCTCCATGATTCCCACTCGAACACGGTCCAGAATGTCCCCCTTGAGCAAGCACACAGATGCGAGCTCGGCCTTCCTGCTAAGCGCATCGGCCACCTGATTTTCTTTGCCGGGTTTGTACTGCAACGCCATGTCGAACTCGGCTAGAAAATCTTGCCATCTCGCCTGCTTTGGAGATAGCTTCTTCTGGGACTGGAAGTAGCTCGTGGCAACATTGTCCGTCATGACCACGAACTTGGTGCCGAGGAGGTAGTGCCGCCATGTCCTCAAGCTATGTACGACCGCGGTCATCTCCTTCTCTTGCACCGTGTAGCGCCGCTCAGTGTCATTCAGCTTGCGGCTCTCGAACGCGATGGGGTGTCCTTCCTGCACCAACACCCCACTGATGGCGAAGTCGGACGCGTCCGTGTACACTTCGAACGCCTTGGAGTAGTCCGGTAGAGACAAGACCGGCTCCTCCGTCACAGCCCGCTTCAGTGCCTCGAATGCCTCCTCGCATCGGGGCGTCCAGCTCCACGCCCGATCCTTCCGCAGCAGATCGGTCAGAGGCGCTGCGATGGCGGAATATCCTCGGATGAACCGCCGGTAGTAGTTCGCCAAGCCGAGGAATGATCGCAGCTCCGTCGGCTTGGTGGGAGCCTCCCACTCCCGTATGGACTGGACCTTTGCGCCGTCCATCCATATCTTGCCACGCCCGATCCAGTGCCCCAAGAACGACACCTCTTCTTGTGCGAATGAGCACTTCTCCCGCTTGACGAAGAGTTCGTTCTCCCTTAGCACCTGGAAGACAGTCTTCAAATGCTCGATGTGCTCCTCCATCGTGTTTGAGTACACGACGATGTCGTCGAGGTAGACCACGACGAACCGATCCAGATAGGGATGAAAGAGCTTGTTCATCAAAGTACAAAAAGTCGCAGGAGCATTTGTTAGACCAAAAGGCATAACCATAAACTCATATGCGCCATACCTCGTCACGCATGCCGTCTTAGCCTCGTCACCCTCCGCAATCCGGACTTGATAATACCCCGAGCGCAGATCAAGTTTGGAGAAGTATCTCGCGCCTCCCAATTGGTCGAACAAGTCCGCCACCAACGGGATGGGATATTTGTTCTTGACGGTTACCTTGTTTAGTGCACGATAGTCGATGCACAAACGAAGGCTTCCATCCTTCTTCTTCTGAAACAGCACCGGTGCACCATACGGGGCCTTTGACGGTCTGATGAATCCTGCGTCCAGTAGCTCCTTGAGTTGCTTCTTCAACTCGTCCAGCTCGGGCGGGGCCATGCGATATGGAGCCATGGCGGGCGGCTTCATGCCCGGCTCCAACTCGATGGCGTGGTCTACCTCCCTCCGTGGAGGTAGCCTCTTTGGCAACTCCTTCGGCATGACGTCCCCGAACTCCACAAGGACGTCATCGATCTCAGGCGGAAGATCCCCCTGCACGGGCGCCTCCTCCGACTTGAGCACAGCAAGGTAAGTCATCTCTCCGTGTCGCATCCCCTTCTTGAGTTGTAGTACGGAGAGAGCCTTCCCTTTCGCAAGCTCGCCTCGTGCAGTTGTCACCATGCACGGAGAGCTCTCCTCCATGATCCCGACGACTCCCAGATACGGCATTGGGACTGCCTTTGCCGAAGCGAGGAAGTCCATCCCAAGGATCATGTTGAAGTCGTCCAGTGGTGCTGCTGTGAGACTGGTGACACCCGTCCAGTCTCCCACTTGGATCTTCACTCCTTTGGCCACCCCCTGCACAGGGCGCGCCTCAGAGTTGACTTCCTTTATCGTGCTTGAGTCTTTTTCCCGCGCCAAACCCAAGCGTCGGACCTCCGCGTCCGAGATAAAGTTGTGGGTTGCCCCCGTGTCGACCATCGCCCTGGTGTTGTGGCCGTTGATCTTCACGTCCACGTACATCAGCTCTCGATTCGGGGTCTTGGACACTACCGCCTTGCTCTTCAAAGCATTCAACAGGCGCAGGGCACCCATGTGAGCCCCCTTCTTAGGCTCCATGTCCTCGGCCTCCTCGCCTTGGACCGCGTTCACCCTCTTGCCCTTGTTCGGACAGTCTCGTGCGAGATGATTTCCACCGCACACATAGCACTCGATCTTCCGCTCCGTCGAAGGCTTTGCTTGCGGCTTGTCCTTCGGCGGCGGGCCTCCCTTTCCGTTGTTCTTCTTCGCTCCTCCACCATTGAACTTGGTGGTGGTCTTTTCCTTGGGCTTTGGGGCATCGCTCCGTCGATACTCCATCAGCTTCTCGGCTGCCGCAACAGCCGTGTTCAGATCTGACACATCTTGTCTCTGCAATTCTTGTGCCGCCCATGGTTGTAGACCCTCTAGGAACGCGAACAGGCGATCTTCTTCGCCCATACTGGAAATGGTGAGCATCAGGCGGGTGAACTCCGCCACATACTCCTTGATCGACCCGGTGTGCTTGAGTTGACGCAAACTCCGTCTTACGACATACTCCACGTTCTTCGGGTAGAACTGAGACTTGATCTCCTTCTTGAGATCCTCCCAAGTCTCGATCTTGCAGAGTCCCTTTTCTATATCAATGCACCTGCGTCGCCACCACAGCGTAGCATCATCAGAAAAATATAGGGACGCTGTGTTTACCTTGTCGGTCTCATCCTCGATGCGGACCGCCTTCAGGTAACGCTCGACGTTCCAGATGAAGTTGTCCACCTCCTTCGCGTCCCGTACGCCATTGAAGGATTTTGGTTCTGGATACTTCACCCTCTGCGTCGACTCCCTCCTCGGAGTCGGACCACCAGCAATGGCCCTCTCAAGGACCTCCGCCTTGGTTTGTAGCTCTTTGCGTAGTTCAGCAATCTCCGCCTTCGTGGCCTTTCGTTCCTCCTCGAACTCAGCCTGCATCTCGCGGAGATGCTCTCGGAACTCCGTCATAGCCTTGGCGACATCCGCCTCCAAACCCTGGGCGAATTCCTCGTGAGCCATTTGGTTCTGCTCCACTTGATACTCGACGCCCGTCACGCCCTTCTCCAGCATCTCAACCCGGTCCGACAACTCGCCAAGAGCCCGTTCCAGCAACGGTTCCTTGCTCTTGCCCTTCTTCGAGGTCTTGGCCTTCTCCTTAGGCGAAGAGGCTTGTGCCGGATCCTCGTTGATGATGGCTTCGGTCGAAGACATGACGGCGATCGAACCTTTGCTTTGATACCACTTGTCACGGACTTAGTGTTTTTGCTAGCACTTCGTCCCGTGCGACGCACTGTCTTTCTCCTCAAAGACTCGTGCAAGCCTTCCCGTCCCGACTTAGCTAGATCGCTAAGAAAACTAGAATAGTGGAGCAAAGATGGGACTAGTAAGAATCTCTTTATTAACTTGGAGAATGCTTACAATTTTTGGTGGTGAGGAACAAATGAGAGCCTCCCCCTTTTATAAGTGCTCATAGAGCAATACAAGGAAAGTCCTGGAAGGAATATTCCAAGGATTATTACAATCTACCATAACTGGAATGGCATATTCCAGGTTTATTCCCTAGCAACATAAAAGGAAACTTCAAGGGCCTTCCAGAAGCTTCTTGGGCCTCCTAGAACGATCTTGGGCCTCCCGGAGAGATCCACAGTCTTCTAGAGCCTTCCGCCATCTTCTAGAATGTTCTGGAAGCTTCCCGCATAACCTTAGTCCGCAAAAAGGTTATGCAACAGGGCCTCGGGCGGGGTGCAACATTTGGGGCGTTACACGTGGGCCCAACAGTTAGATGCACAATGGGAAAAGCGGTTCGAGCTAAGAGAACCTCCTACAGAGGATGAAGTTATGCAGGTCAACCTCGGCACCGAATCCTCTCCAAAGCCAATCTTCGTCAGTAAAAGCCTAACAGACGAGGAACGAGAATCACTGCTGGAACTCATCAGAGAATACATTGACGTATTTACATGGAGTTACGAAGACATGCCGGGATTAGATCCCGATATTGCTCTCCATAAACTCAATATACGGTCGGATGCAAAGCCAGTCAAGCAGCAGCAACGACGCTTCCGCCCGGGCGTCATGGACGCGATCGAAGCCGAAGTCAACAAGCTGATAGCCAGCGGCTTCATCCGTGAGGAGCAACACCCTGACTGGGTCGCCAATATAGTCCCGGTCCTTAAGAAGAACGGGAAGATCCGAATCTGCATCGACTTCCGTAATCTAAATGAGGCATGTCCGAAAGACGAATTTCCCCTCCCGATCACGGACATCATGATTGACAACACATGCGGCTTCGAACGTATATCATTCATGGATGGATTCTCGGGATACAATCAAATCAAGATGTCCCCCGACGATGAGAAACACACATCATTTAGAACACCGATCGGCACATACTGTTACACAGTTATGCCATTCGGTCTAAAGAACGCTGGTGCCACATATCAGCGGGCTATGAGTATCATTTTCAGAGAACATTTGCGCAAAACAGTGGAATGCTACGTCGACGACATCGCTGTCAAGAGTCGCCGTAAGGAGGATCATCTGCAAGATCTGAGAACAGTATTCGACCTGATGCGAGCCCACAACCTGAAGATGAACCCTACAAAGTCGTTCTTGGGCGTATCCAGCGGGAAGTTCTTAGGTTTCATCATCACTGCACGGGGTATCCATGTAGACCCTGAGAAAACCAAGGCAATAATGGAGATGGGTCCCCCGAAAAATCTCCGCGAACTTAGAGGCCTTCAAGGGAGGCTAGCCTATATCAGAAGGTTCATTTCCAATCTCTCCGGACGATGCCGGCCGTTCACACACCTCATGAAGAAGGGAGTCTCATTCGTATGGGACGAAGAATGCTAACGCGCTTTCGACGACCTCAAAGAATATTTGTCAAATCCTCCAGTCCTGGTGGCCCCGGTCCCTGGAAAACCATTCTTGCTCTATGTACGAGCAATGGAACACTCCCTCGGTGCCCTGCTGGCACAAAATAACGACGCAGGACACGAACAGGCCATATACTACCTCAGCCGAATGATGGTCGGGCCCGAACACCGATACACTGCCGTGGAGAAAGAATGCCTCGCCTTGGTATTCGCCATTCAAAAGACGCGGCATTATGTTACAGGACAAACCATACATGTGATCTCACGGGTAAATCCCCTCAGGGTCCTCATGACTAAACCAGGGGCGCTCAGCTCTCGCCTCGCTACATGGGCAATACTGCTATCCCCATATCATATGATCTTCGTCCCACAGAAGGCTGTCAAAGGCCAAGCCCTGGCAGACTTTTTGGCGGCCCATCCAGGATCGGGGTCATCCAGAATATACGAGGAAATCCCAGATGAGGTTGCCGATTCTAATACAACCACCCATGACAATATATGGAGGATGTTCTTCGATGGCGCTTCAAGAACCGGACCGAAGGGAAATATCGTCGTCGGGGTCGGAGTAGTATTGATCTCTCCTACCGGGCTAGTGATCAATCGCGCCTACTCTCTCACGGAACCCTGTTCCAACAATGTGGCCGAGTACAATGCTTTGGTCATTGGCCTCCAACTCGCAAAGGAGCTGGGTGTAGAATATCTCGAAGCATACGGCAATTCACAATTAATTGTCAATCAGATTCGGGGGTCGTACGAAGTCCGCCATGAAGACATGATCCCCTACCACCAAATAGCAATCAACATTATCTCCTCATTCGAGGGATTCTTCATCGAACACGTCCCCAGACTTCAAAATATCGAAGCCGATGCCCTAGCAGGCCTTGCCGCTTCCTTAGCAGTGCCGAACCAAACGCATCACTCGGTTGAGGTGATAGGCCACGAACTGGTCTGTCCCAAGAACAATATTCAATTCGTGGCGAGCTATTCCGCCCAGACGGTCGACGAAACACCAGACTGGAGACAGCCGTTCATTGACTTCGTCGTATACGATATCCTCCCGGAGAATCCAAGGGAAGCCACCTCCATCAGACGGCGTTCTCTCAGATTCTTCTACAACACAGAGACAAAGATGTTGTACCGACGATCCTACGACAGATTATTACTCCGGTGCTTGTCAAACGCAGAAGCCAAAGAAGCTGTACGAGAAGCTCACGACGGTGTCTATGGGGCCCATCAGCCTGGCCCTAAGCTACAGGACCGCCTTCGCCGTATGGGCTACTACTGGCCCACGATGGTGGCAGACGCAATAGACTATGCCAGAAAATGCAAGGCTTGCCAAGTCCACGCGGACTTCATTCACCAACCATCCGAGTTTCTACATCCAACGGTGGCATCCTGGCCATTCGAAGCATGGGGAATGGATATCATTGGTCCAATCACCCCACCTTCCTCCCGAGGACATCGCTTCATACTTGCGATCACCGACTACTTCTCCAAATGGGCGGAAGCCGTCCCACTCGCAGAAGTTAAGACTTCAAACGTGATCAGCTTCCTTAAGCATCACGTCATCTACCGCTTCGGACTGCCGCGGAGGATCATCCATGATAATGGTCCGCAGTTTGCAAGCCATGCATTCTATCGATTCTGCGACAAACACCGCATTCAGAATGTCGCTTCGACACCATATAACCCGGCAGCAAACGGGTTGGCAGAGGCATTCAATAAAACAATCATCAAACTCCTCAAGAAGTTTGTCTCCTCCAACAAACGCGACTGGAACGAGAAGCTCGGCGAATGCTTATGGGCTTATCGCACCACGGTTCGAACAGCTACTGGGAATACACCATTCTCTTTAGTATACGGGAGTGAGACAGTCCTCCCACTGGAAACTCAGATTCCCTCACTCCGCGTCGCCCTCACTTATCAATTGACAACGGATGAAAACTATCGACGCCGATTACAAGAGTTGGAGGCCTTAGACGAAAAGCGCCTCCTAGCCCAGCAAAGGATCGAGCTATACCAAGCACGTATCTCAGGAGCCTTCAACAAGAAGGTCAAAATCAGAACATTCCAAGTGGGCGATCTCGTTCTGGCAGTCCGGAGACCAATGGTCATGACTCACAAGACCGCAGGCAAGTTCCAGCCAAAATGGGAAGGTCCATTTGTCATCGAGGCCGTGTTCTCCAACGGCGCCTACCGCCTCGCCAAGCAGAATGGGGACTTGCTTATGTTGCCCGTCAACGGCAAGTTTCTAAAGAAATACTATGTTTAGCCACCATTTTCTAAATTATCGAGTCATGTACCCTCTTAGTACCCCTGAACTCGCACCCACCATTTTCCAAATTATCGAGTCATGTATCCATTGATACCACTGAACCCACATCCACAACATTTCAGATTACCGAGCCATGCACCCGCTGGTGCCACTGAACTCTCATCTCCTCAATATTCTAGAAAATCCAAATTATGTACTTACATTCCGGTCACTCTCTCAGATAGTAAGTCACGTATAATCATACCTCTGAACTTTCTTCCTGAAAGAGATCCTCCCTCATGATCCACTACCCGCGCTCCCAGTGCACAAAAAGGGTAATCGATCCACTAATTTCCGAAACGACCATGTCCTCATTACCTCTGAGTCGTTTTCACTTCCACCAAAAACAAACCGCCCCCTCGCATAGAACTTCCATGTCCTCCTACCACTGAGTAGTTCTATGCACCCCTTCTTCATTGAGCCCACTCCTGCCATGTCCTCATTACCTCTGAGTGGGAAGGCTCCGTCGAAGAAATCACCATATTTGCCATGTCCACATTACCTCTGAGCAAGTATGTTGGTTCCCTTTCAACCTATTATCCGTACCCACAACCGGAGTGCGACAAGGATAATAGGTCCACAAATGTCCTCTGTTGACCACAAATGTCCTCTGTTGACCACAAACGTCCTCTGTTGACCACAAATGTCCTCTGTTGACCACAAACGTCCTCTGTTGACCACAAATGTCCTCTGTTGACCACAAATGTCCTCTGTTGACCACAAACGTCCTCTGTTGACCACTATTGATTATAGAAAAGTCTTCCGTGAAGTCTCCCCCTACCATGTTCTCATTACCTCTGAGTAGGAAGATTCCACGGTAAAACCCTCATGTTTGCTACGTCCTCATAATCTCGGAGCAAATATGACTGGCTTCTTCCCACCTTATTATCCGTATCCTGAACCAGGGTACGCCAAGGATAATAGGTCCACAAATATCCCTTGCTAAGCTTCTTAGCATAAATCCACCATCTTACCATGCCCCGGGAGCCCAGCTGCTCTACGGCATTCCTTTTCCCAGTACCGAGAACATCCATGACCATTTTGTCGTGGCTGTCCCGGACATCTTGATCAAACTTGTTATCCGTACCTAAAACCAAGGTACGCCCAGGGTAACAAGTCCACAAATAATCCCCCAGCAAGTCCAATTCCATGAACACCACAAGAACAAGAAAGAGAAGATGAGTTGAAACATACTCATTTATTTCAAAATTCAAAAGAGCTACATCAGTAGGGATCACATCCCTTGCAAATAAAAATATACACATATGAAAGAAAAAAAACAAAAAGAGAAGCAGAAGAAGACAGATGGCGGATCACTGTTCCGGGGCACATAACACCGTGAGGCGGTCCTTTATCAAGGCGACCGACCGCTCAAACCTCTGTTTGGCTCGACGCTCAGCTTCCTGGTCAACACCGCCGGGTCCTCCAGATGAACGTGGGCCTGCCAGTTGTCCTCGAACTTCTTAAAAGATCGCTCCAGGTTGGCAGAAGTTCGAGAAATCCTCTCGGCCTCCCGAGCGATCGACTCCTGCTCTGCACGAGCAGCCTCCAGCTCTGACTCGAAGAGGGCCAACTCTTGCTGGAGTACGATAATCCGCTCCTGTGTGGCAGCTACTCCACGAGAAGCAGACTCTTCACGAGCCCTACAAGCCTGACTTCGACGACCCAGCTTGGCATACGAAGCGGAGAACTTGTCAAGGTCCTCCCGCACAGCTGGCCTGGCAGCATCCCGAGTAAGCCTGATCCTATCCCGAGCAGCAACAAGGAAGCCCCGCTCCCGTTTAATTGCGGCAGGCAAGCCAGCCTGCCGTGTTGCCAGCAGTTGAGTCACAAGCTGGTCGGCCTCGACCAACTTGGGCTCCAGAAGCGCGGCTAACCCCATCCCGCCAGGAAGGTCCTTCAAAGTATCAATCTGGCCGCGAGCACCCTTCAGAGACATAGTAAAAGGGATTCCCCGTTCCACGGCAGCATCTACACCCCTCCCTAAGTGGCGATAGAAGCTGTCAACTACATCTTGCGTCACCTCGTTCAAAGCCTCCGAGGAAGCCGGTGTTAACGGGAGTGTGGCTGGCAGCGCAGAAGAAGACGCGATAGAATCTGCCGCTCCTGCCACGAGAGAGACCAACTCTGCACGGAAGGACGCTTGAACAGCGGCCAACTCCTCTTCAGCAGTCCGTAGAATTTGAATGCTCGGTAGGACCGAGATGTCAGCCTCTGAAGCCGCAAAAGAAACAGAGGATGAGGCAGAGACCGCAGTTCTCGGGACAAGCTCCATCCCCACCCGCCCAGGACTGGCAGGAGACACCTCAGTATGAGTCGATAAAGGAAGGAAAGCGCTTCCTTCCCCCGGATCAGGATAGGTCGAGCTCTCCCTAAGAACATCCGACGTGGGAAGTAAAGGGTCGGGACCTACAGGGCCAAAACAACCATGAATCGATTTGATCTGGAGGATATGCTGATAAAGCAAATAAGCCTCCGCATGAGTCAATATTTGACCTATCTTACCAACCGAAGAGCATGGAGGCTGAGGTTCGCTTGCAGTCGCCCCAACACCTTCACCGACAGCCTCCGAACTAAATGAGATAGGCTCCTCCACCCCAGCACCTTCGGAAGGAGATGCGCCGAGATCGGCATCGCCTTCCGAAACTCCAGCAATCTCGGATACAGGTCCAAAGGAACCTCCGTTATCCCGGATGGGGGTCTCAATAACTCGAGAGTTCTCAGCATCCGTTGAAAGAACCCCCGTAGAGAGGACCGTAGTACATACGCCACTAGTTAAAGCAGCAAGGGTCGGATCAACCGCGGGGGCGAAAGACGGTGCATAAGAGTCCGGTTCATCAGGTGCCTACAAAGGAAAGTGATCAAGTCATATCCCAAGAAGAGAAAAATCACAATAAACAGATAAATCCTATTTGATTTTACCTCCGGAGCGTCGCCAGCACCTTCACCCCCCTCCGTGATAAACAGCCTACGAGATCTGGCTACAGTTCTCTTTACAGAAAAAGTCACTCCTTCATCGGCGGACTCACCCCTGCCTCGCTTACGCGAGAGACCAGGCGTTGTAGACGGTGGTTTCGACCTCACCACCTCAGGAACAAGTGGCGGCTGATCTTCCATCTCACCAAAAACGGTCGACGGTCGATCCGCCATCCCCTCTTCTGTCATAAGGGGCGGCTGATCCGCCGTTACTTCACCACTAGAGGAAGGAGAATCCTCGTCATCCCGCTCCTCCGGCTCGTTGTTTCTCTCAGCTGTGTCAGAGGACTCAGAATCAGGCATAGGGATCCTATTCGCCCCTTTCTTCTTCGCTTTCAACACTGGGGTCCTCTCCGCCAAGCGAGTGCCAAGAATGAAGCTCGTCCTCGGGTCAAAATCTACAGGAGCCTGGTTCACCGTAACATGGTAGAAGGCAGCCATATGCAAGATCTCCTCTAGCACGTTGGCCACAGGAACGGAGAAACTAGTCTGAGTATGATAAGTGTCATAATAGCTCCACGCCCTAATACCGTCAAGTATACTGCCCTCAAATCCCAGGCTAGGACTGGGACGCCCAAGGAATAGTTGACAATACCCAAATTGGCGGGCAAATCTACTGGGCAAATAGGGCTCCAGGTATACAGTGTTACGGTTGCGATAAACTAAGTGTGATGGGCGAATGTTACGCAACCAATAACGCATCTTCTCAGGCAAGAAATGAGGAGGTCTCACGCCATCAACATGAACATTCCTCACCTCCTGGTCAGTAAAATGGGGGACAGATACGAAGAAGCTATACCCGTCTGTCCTCGCCAACATCCTCCGACACGCCGGCATAGTGCTATATTCCCAAGGCTGATGACGATATTTGAAAAGAAAGGCGTCATCGCCCGTGACGCTGTCTCCCGTCCCAGGCCTTATCAAAGACTGATAATGCAGCAACAACCACCCCAACAGGTAATGATAAGGCAGCTCTATACGTTCAAAGTCCATCGCCACGTCACGTGCGATGACTCTAGACGAGAATGCGCGGAGACCATGGTGAATGCTGCATACCATTGCAGGAAGAAGAGCCAACCTGACCCCAAAAGCCAATTTCACGGCAGGAAGAATAAAAGGACGGCTGATCCGCTCGATAGCACCTGCCCCGCCTGAAACCACACAATTGCGTAGCCACACCATTAAAAATCCAGCCAGAAGGGCCTTATCTGATAACCGTCGAGTGCCATAATAGAAATAGCTGAAGGAGTCAATCCGACTCCCAAATTTGTCGCCCATAGACTTCGACCTCCTAGCGGTCGACATCAAATCTTCCACTTCACCAGGAGTTTGACGGTCGCGGGAAGTGACCCGGCCAGCAGCACTGAATTTAAAAAGATAAGAGACCCAGGACTTGGTGTGAGGAGAATCCCCCTCCGAGCTATCATTTTTTTGGATAGCCACTCGATGGCAGGTACTATGATGGCATAACAGTTCTTGGTATACCGCGACGAAGCCTGGGAATCGACGATCAAGATCCCGGAACTCCTCGTTCGTCGGAGTGTACGCCTCGAAAGGCTCATCTCCCCAGGGAAGCTTGGAGACGTCATACATCTCATGGAGAGTGAGCCCCAGCTCCCCTACGGGGGTGAAGAACGTCCCTGTCCGATCGTTATACATCTCCAGAAGGGCCATTATTGATGGGCAGTCCGTGGCTGGTACCCCGGATAGCGTCATAAAGATTGAATTCTCTTAAAGGTGCCTCATATTTCCGCAGAATCCATGAAGTCAGGTTAGCCCATGGGGGAGTGGGGTGCAACCAGCCCTGCAGAGCCAACCTGCCAACAGGATAAGACCCCTTTCGTGCAAGCTGGCTCAAGAAGGTATCAGTCTGAGAAAATAAGAAGTTAGGACCGGGCGTGTTGATAAAAGAACTCGGAACTAACCCTATCACGGACCGACTGATTGGATTCTTGATCACACGCACCGACCCGGTAGCTTTATTATGACGGATCTCGCCCACAAACATCCCTGGTCCGGTGGGAGTAAGAGGATCTGTCATCTGCCTGTCCAAGACAACCATGTTGAACCACGCAAAGGGGAAATGATGCTTCATAATAGGAATATGAATCGGCCTCCCATCCAGAGCAAAATCCCAATTCTCGGAAATATCAAGAACGCGGGAGTTTTTAACGATCAGTGCATCCCCAAAGAGGAAGACTGGTCTCAGATGCTTCCCTTCAGGATTCCCTAAGCTCATCATATCACGAAGGAATGGGAAGGATTGAACCCTGATAACAGTCACTCGTTCTAAAGGCTCGTCAACGAGGAGCTGCTCTGACACTTGATGAACTAAGTTGTCCAGTGGCACGTTTTCGGCAAGTTGCTTCGAACCGACCAGGAGTTCTCCCGCAGAATTCACGGGTAGATTCACTAGAAAAAGATAAAAGAAACAAGGTCAGAAGATAGACAAAAAACAGAAGCATTTGAAAGATTATTGGAGTCTATGCGGCTCGGGTCGCCACAGCCTCATGCGGCTCATCAGCAGATAGGTCCATGCGGCTCTGCGCGTCATAGCCCCATGCGACTCTGAATTAACCAAGTCCGTACAACTCAGATTCAGAAGGGTTTATAGATTCATGCGGCTAAGCCCGACTCATACAAACCGCTGCGGCTACAAACCATCAAGTTCATGCGGTTCAAAAGTGAGCAACGCTTATGCGGCCCAAGTCGAAAACACACATGCGGCACTGATCGAATGTGACAAGCTCATGCGGCCATAATGGGCGAAGTGCTTATGCGGTCACATCGATACGTCTCGTATATGTGGCTTGTGCATAAAGTATGCAACAGAGCCATGGCAGCAGTTAGGGTTTTTCGGAGTGACCCCCTTACCAGCGATGGGCGGGTGAACATCAGGATGGACAGCGCCTACAGCAGCCGGCGGAGGAGCGACTACATTCGTCGCCGCAGTCGCCGTAGCAGCAACTGCCTTGCCCTTCGCGGCCTTCGATGCAGCAGATCTCTTGGGAGCCATGGTCTATGGATGAAGAAGGAAAACGAAGAGCGAAGTTGGCAACAGGGAATTCAAGCAAAGAAAGGAGGTAAAGAAATCCCCAAGAGCTGAAAAACTCCTATTTATAGGCGATCCATAAAGTAGAAAGACGCCTCGGATTACGCGCCGCCTCCAAAAATAAAGGCGAGAACGCTTCGGTCAAGGCAAAACCGACCCTTGGGATCCTCCCTGAAAAGGCGGCGTCAAATCAAATCGAAGGCAATTAATGAAGATTTGCTCACGTGGTCAGGGCGCGTGGCGAAGAGCCTATGCGGCCAGAAGAATCTATGCGGCCGAGATGCTAGTGCGGCCAGGAAGCTCAGGTAAACAGAACATCCTATGCGGCATGAACGGGGCCATGCTTCTTATTCAAAGTGTTTCAATTTTACAAATTGAAAACTTTGAAGGGGGTCTTGTAGAAGCATGGAAAATATTAGAATAAAGGCATAAATGGCCCATGCGGTTTTGGGTAGCAAGTCTATGCGGCTCATACTGGAGTTGCCCTATGCGGCCCAAAAGAAGACCCTCAGACTCATGCGGCTCGGGGATGAATGCGGTTCAGCAGGAATATGCGGCTCAATTGACGACACGTGTGACCCCCCCCACAGTTGGCCACTGGAGTAATGGCCTCATTTAATGCTCTGACACGACTCGACGGCTGTCTCTGACATAAAGTATCATAATGGCTCTGCCATAATGACAGACTCTTCGGGAAAAGAAGAAAATCTCTGGCCCGATCTGACAAAAATCCTAGATTGCCACGTGGCAAAAGTCTCATGCGGCTCGGATAGAGAACAGCTTCATGCGGCTCATTAAGGAATCATTCTAATATGATTAACAAAAATCCGCCATATGCGGTCCACCCATAGCCCGGTCTATGCGGCTCAACACCACGCTAATTCATGCGGCCCACAGAAACTATGCATATGCGGTTCAAGGAGAGATCGTCCCCTGCGGCTCGCAAAGATTATGCATATGCGGCTCATGGAAAGTTCGTCCCCTGCGGCTCGATGAGGCATTGACTTATGCGGCTCACGAGGAGTATCCCCCTGCGGTTCAAGTGTTGGTCACCCTATGCGGCCCTGGCAGGATCTTCAATTAAAAAACGTGGCACTGAAGATGCAACAAAATCCCAACGAGAATATTCGACATCATCATCATAATTGCCGAGATCAAGGCATATCATTCATCATCAAGCCAATAGGACACGTGGCGAGCAATCAAATATTGGCATAATCAATCACGAAGATTTAAAGCAGTCAGCATTAACTGCTCATAAGATTTGGTGCTATCCGCATTAGTGGCCGAGATTCATTATGATCAGGATCAAGGGCCCAGATAGAATGAAGGAGCGCCGACATTCCAAACAGATAATCATCAGCAAACCCTAATGATCCTACCCCACTCTTATAAATAGCCAGCATTATTCCCATGTAAAAAAAAAGGTCGACAACAAAAAGAATAAAAAAAAAAGAGAAGAAGAGAGAGATATACACAGAGAGAGCTCCCCCTTTTTTTGATAATCACAGAGAGAGAGAAGCCAGGAGAGCAACCCGAGGAGAGTAAGAAGAACCTTTCTTCGTCAACGCCGAGCAGATCTTCCCCGAGCCAAGGCTGCATACCGATCGTCCAAGGAGTAAGGCAGAGCGGCCGTCGCTTTCCCGAGCCTCTATCGTCACCCCCCAGAATCAAAAATAAACAATCGTACTTAGTCTGCTATACCTAGGTTTTCGTCCCTAGGCTTTCTTTGTACGAGCGAGTTTGTATTGTGAGTCTAAGTTCAGTCCTCCGATAATTGTTCTGTTCTTTTACAATCAATGGCAAACAGGAAGTCGATGCAGACTCAAACTTTTCCAGTTTTCTTTAGAACTGGGACAACATTAGCTCCCCAATCAGGATGTTGTTCTTCTCGAATAAAGCCACAAACGATGAGCTTCTTGACTTCATCGTTGATTGCGTCCATCATTTCTGGCTTGAAACACCGTTGTTGTTGTTTGACCGATTTTGCATTCGACAGGATATTCAGTTTGTGAGTAGCAACTTTAGGATCTAGTCCTGGCATGTCTTCATAACTCCAGGCAAAGACATCAATGTATTCTTTAATTAGAAGAATTAATTCTTGTTTGTCTGCCTCTGGGAGATTCTTGCTGATGAAAATTGGACTAGGTGACCCGCTCTACCCTGTATCAATTTGAACTAATTGATCTTCAGTAGGTGGTTCTCTTTGTTCGAATCGGAGTTCCCATTGGGCATCCATTCGTTGAGCCCAAGGATCTGTTTTAGAACTTTCTTCAACATCCTCGTCATAGCCTTCTGGAAGTTCGACGGAGACCATGTTAGAAGATATAGTCAGCCTATGAACTTGACCGATGCTGGTGTCAGAATCCCATGATCTGGAATCAGAAGAGTTAGAACGCTCTTCACTATCGGATTCAGAGCCTGCTGGGGATAATAATGGAGGAGAAGCATATCCAAGACCTCTTTTGGTCCTGCTGTAATACATCTCTGACTTTCCTTTCGGGACAGCCGTACGGAGAGGAGTTTTTCTACCCTCACCGTAGTTGAGGCCACTCTTGAAGTCGTAACCCATCTTTCGGATGATGTCTTTTGATTGCTGACTGTAACGACGGAATTGAAGATGCCCCGTGTCGTTGACTTTGCTATCATCCGTATAGCTGAATTGTTGTTCCGGTCTTTTACTGAAAAGTATTGGCCTCTCGCCTTTCTTACAAGCGGGAACAATACGATATGAATCTTTTGGGTCTTCAAATGAGACTTCTATTTGAAGAGATTGTACAACTCCCATTGTAAATGACTGATAGCTATCTAACATATCCAAATAGCACTTAGCATAATAAATGACATCAGTATACTGGAAAGTAGATGCTTTTTTATTAATTTGTACATTGGTATTTACAGCAGGACCTTTAGCCTTAGCAGGCTTGGTCAAATTGATTACAAAAGGGGGAGAAGAAGAACGTGGAGGAGGATTGGCTTTGTTATGACGGAGGTCGATAACAAGCGGCTCAGAGGAAGTGAGCTCCCTTTTGTCCTTGTTATGAGTTAAATCAATAACAAGTGGCTCAGAAGAGGTGAGCTGCCTTTTTTCCTTGTTACGACGGAGGTCGATAACAAGCGGCTCAGAAGAGGTGAGCTCCCTTTTGTCCTGATCATTATCAGTAGATTGCTTCTGGACTGGCAAGTGAATAGCCAGTGGCTTGGAGGATTGAGGACGAGAAACATGCCCTTTGACAGGAATGATGAGGGCGTCATTAGGCACTGTTTCTTGCTCTTCTTCAGTGTCCAGAGATAGGACAACCTTCATGAATTCGTCCTTGTACATACGTGCATCATTGCAGTATGCTTCAATGCCTTTGAAAGGATAGAGATCAGCGACCTCTTTTTGCACCTCTCCATTGTCATCAACATATTTAAAACATTGATGGAGAGTCGAAGGGACAATGTTATGCTTGTGTAAAAATGGTCTCCCCAACAGAGCATTGTAGGAACAACCATGATTGTCAATGATATAGAAGGTAACCTTTGTACGAAGATTGCCTATTTGGAGTTTTAGACGGATCTTGCCTAAAGGTTCACTCCTTTCCTGGTTGAACCCAAGAATAGTGGTGATCGTACTGGAGAGACTATACACTGGAATCTTCAGCGCATCCAACATTGTCTTTGGCATAATGCTGAGGACAGACCCTGGATCTATCAGAATACGATCGACTTTCATCGAGTCGACATATCCTATATAGTAGAGAGGACGATCGTGCCTGTTGTCTTCCATCAACATGTCATCTTGAGTGAAAGTTATGTTTGGAATTAACTCCAACACACTATGACAATGAAGGCAAGAGACTGGTTCTGATTCCGGCTTCTTCAGAAGGGCTAGACAGGTTTCTGCTTGCATGAGAGCCTCGCTCAGAGTTTCCCGAGTCTCTTTGGAGAGACGTAAGAGCTCGAAGATGGACAGCCGGGCCGGTGTATTGGCGAACTGGGCTAAGATGTCAAAGTTGTAAGGCTTTTCAAGTCCAGAAGGAGATGTCTTCTTCAAAGGTTTGTCAAAGCGGACTTGCTATTTGCCTTTGTCAGCGACCGTCGGCTTTGGAGGAATGGGTATCACAACCGGTGAGAAAGCAGTAGGAATATCCTCAGTAGAAGCAGGCTGCACTGGAGCAGGTTCAGAAGAAGAAGCAGGATTCTCTTGGGCTTCGGGGTAATCCTTTGAATAAGCTTTCCCCGATCTGGTGCCCAGCAAGATTTCTTCATCAACTATGGGGTCAAACGACACCATATTACAAATCTTTGTCCTGCCTTTGGAACGATCTCTCCTCTTGGAGGAAGAGGGAACTTCGAACTCTAAAGCAAGATCTGGATGAATCCACATAATCTCGCCATTGTCAAGAGACAAGGGGACGAGACCTTCACTTCGTGGAGGAGGGAGATTCTCAATCTCAAGAGTAGCTTTGGGAATAGGAATGACGCCGTGCTGTACCATCTGGGGCGGAAAGTCACCAAATTGGACTGAAACCATATTTGCGGTAACGGTCTTCTCATCTTGTTGTAGAGTGACAACGCCGGCATTGACCAGTTCCTGGATTTTACCTTTGAGCACATAACATGCTCGAGTAGGATGTCCGATGAACCTGTGATAGACATAGTACTTGGGATGATCAGTCTTACCGACTTTATAGGGTTTCTTTGGATCTGGGAGTTGGATTTTATTGCTTTTGATCAAGCAATCAAAGATGCTAGCAGTGTCATTCTCATCAAAGGAATATTCTACTTTAGGACGAGGTTCCCTTGGTGGAGGTGCAGAAGGAGTGGAAGTAGACGTAGGGGGAGCTACGTTAACCGCCAGAGATTCTTTGTTCTTGTTTAAATTGATGTTTAAAGTTTCTTTTGCTTTACGGTTGTTCTGATGATTACCGCCACCTGGTGTTTGGTGTTCATCCCGGTCAGGGTTAGACATTTGTACCCCTAGCTGCTTGAATTTATCAGCGCTAACTTCAGCGGATTTAGCGTTGACAATGAAAGATGGCCAGTCTTGGAATTGAGTAGACCCCGTCCACAAGTGTTTATGGTGACAGCGGCCGGAGTCCCAGGAGGCATTTTTAAAGCTTCCCGACAGAACCTTTCAATAAAGCTTTCAGCAGTTTCATTGTGTCTTTGTTTGATTTTATTGAGGGCTGACATAGTCATGTCGTTGATCCCCTCGTAAAATTGTTCCAAGAAGATTTTCTTTAAGCCAGAGAAGGAGGTGATACAACCATCGGGCAAGCTTCTATACCAATCGTATGCTACGCCAGCTAAACAGCCGACGAATACTCTGGTAAGAAGAGCGTCATTTGGTTGAAGTTGGACAGTCATAACCTCAAAGTGGTTAATGAACTGACTGGAAGATGTGCTGCCATCAAACAGCGAAATGGTTGGGATCTTGTACTTCAGAGGAAATGGAACTTCTTTCCATTCAACTGGGTAGGGCTGCTTGATCCCCAACCATTGCAAGTTGTCTTTCTCCTTGAAAGCTTCGAACTGAGTTCGCAAGAGCTTGACAGCTTTATTGGCATCTTCTACTGATATAGAAGGAGCAGGCTGAACCACGGTGTTAGGAGGAGGAACAGCATGATAAGCACTACCCCCAGCACCTGACTGACTGGGTGTAGGTTGGACTTGTACAGGAGGTACTTGAGTAGGTGCTACCCCCAGTCTAGCATTAGTAGGCACCGATGATGCTACAATTTCAGGATTTGTAGGTAGCACAGTCGGTGGTACTGTGTGCTGAGCCACAATGATGGAATGCATACTTGCGACCATTTCGGCCATTGTTTTTAGCTTGTCTTCTAGTGCAGCTATTCTTTGTTCTTGACTAGCTGAACTGGAAGCATCTGGGTCCTCATTGATAACATAAGCTGTCACTTCTCTGGGCACAGTGGAGGACACTGTCCGCTCTGAGCTTTCGCTGTATGTATCATAATCGGAGAAGGAATCATCCCCTGAATGAGAAGGAAGGAGACGTCCGGAAGGATTTTGAAGATTCCTTTGACCGATTGTGTCTCGGCTTCGGGAACGAGTATGTTGGAATACTCCTTCAGAAGATTCTTGGAGTAGATCCAAATACCGTTGGGTTGGTTTGCGAGGCTTCCCGTGCTTAGAACACTTCCTACCCCCAGTATCTTTGGAAGTCATGTTGACGGAGGCATACAAAACCTCGTCTTCATCCTCAGACATAGGTTCAGAGTTAAGAAAGTTCAAACGATCGAAGACAGATCGTCTTGTTGTTTGACAACAACACTTGATGACAACTTTGTGGTTACAGTGATGTCCAAGTGGTTGCATTGGGGATGTTGGGATGTTGTCCCGTTTTTTTCTTGAGGTGTTCTCGGAGATCAGGGACAGCAACGGGATGAAGAAAAGTTTGAGGGATATGTTCTTTGATAACATTCGGAACATGGTTCCGGTTCTTCAAATGTTTTATCCCTTGAGTATACAGGGAAGTGCTCATTTCATTGGCATAGGTGTCCGGATTCTTGATCCTGGAAGTTTGCTTCTGATGATGTTTGTTTTTCGGCATTGGTTGTTTACGTTTCACCGAAGTTGGCCTGATGAGATAAGTTCTTAGATCAGCAAACTCACCTCCAGGGGTTTCTGTCTGAGACACCAGCATTTTTCCTTGTCTTGAACGGGAGATTTTGAGAGTTGGGAGATCTTGGAACTCTGCTACCGGAGTAGGCAGAATACCTCTCTGATTAGTACAAGTTCTTTTAACATGGAGAGAAGAATCCTTGTTTAAAAGAGTTTTTGTACTGACTGATGCCGGAGCACATTCAGTTTGATCTTCAACGGTAAAGACCGAGGAAGATTGAGAAAAGACCAAAGGGCCTTTTCCTTTGTTTTGGAAAGAAGGGTTAGCTAAAGAGCATTTCCCTCTGTTGTCTTCCAAGTCAAGAGACGAGGAAGTTTGAGAAAAGACCAAAGGGCCTTTTCCTTTGTTCTGAAGAGGAGGAGGAATAGCCAAAAGACTACCCCCAGTGAATTGCGCAGGAGCAGCAGGGTGTTGGAGAGGAGCAGTACTCTTCCCCTTGTTGTGAGAAGAAGAGAGATTAGCCAAAGGGCTGTCTCTCTTGGATTAAGCAGACATGGTTTGTGCATGAGTAGATGGCGCACTGGCAGGTTGCACAGGAGAGTCTTTGGCAGATGACTTTCTGGTTCTGGCCACAGACACTGTGGTTTGCGCATCAGGAGTTCTGGCCACAGAGTGTTTGGGATGCACTCTAGTTGCTGGAGTGCTGGTTTGCGCAGGAAGATTGGCAGCCAACTGCGCCAGAGGCAGAGGAGCCTTGCACCTTGATAAGGCAGCATATGAAGTCTCTTGTGCACTGGCAACAGCAGATTGCGCAGTAGTCTTGACAGCAGAAACATTAGAATACGCAGCTGTCTTAGAGGCAGAATCAGAAGACTGCACAGCAGTCTTCTTAGCAGAAGGAACAGACTGCGCAGCATTCTTAGGGACCCACACTGGGCGCACTTTGCTTGTGGCAGAAGTAGTCGTAGTGCGAGGGGTGGTCCTGGAGTTGATCATGGCTTCGTAGGCCGTCTGGTTGACCTTCACAACCAGCGTCTTCTGCGTCTTCCCGATAGGCGCAACGTCACATTGAGTTGTCACTTCCTCGTCGGAGGAGAAAGTCGTCCCCAGCAGAGTCGCCATTTTGTTTGCAAAAACAAAAGTATGAAACTTTATTGATACAAACTTTGTAAAGATTACAAGAATTCTGGGAAAGTACAACTGTAGGAATCCAATCTAGAAGACGATTGCTTTATCCCTTGGACGATGTGAACTTTGAAGACGATAGCTTCTGAAGTTGAAGGCAAAAGCCTCGGAAGAATGCAGCAGCACTTGGGCAAGAACTCTTGAACTCTCTGATATTTCTGAACTTTATGTATGATCCCCTTGAATGAAAACTTGAAACTCTATTTATAGAGTTCTAAAAATAACTAACTTTTAGTTATTCTGGATGGCGTAAGTTGAATTGCGCAGGAACTGGATTGCGCAACATCAGATTGCGCAGGCAGTTGTCTAGTCGTGGGCCAACTGTCTTGGACACATGGCATCATTTGATTGAAATGTGCATGATCGTGTGAAGACGGTTGCCACGTAACGAGCAATTGATGGCATGAATGTCACGTGTACTTTTGTCAGTTGTCATGATGAAGTGCGCCACATGAATTGTGCTGACTTCGGATTGCGCTGAGATGGATTGCGCGGGGCGGGATTGTGCAGGCACTGGATTGCGGTGCATGTACAGCTGTCCAACTACCCTCGAGCGCTGTGTGGCACAATAAACGAACAGTCTCCTCGTTCTTTGTGCTTTCAGCTGTCAGAAAGATTTAATTTTGTCAGATAATGATGACATTGCCACGTCAGCCTGCGCAGTTGAAAGTGTGCGCAGTCTGGTGTGCGCAATCCGAATGATGCGCAATCTGATGTATGTACAGTTCATTTGAAAGTTGTATTTCTTGATTTTTTCGACTTTGTTAATAGGTGCAACTTGATTTTTTTAGGACCTACAATATCCAATCAGGATGGAACGAGCACAATCTCAAATAACAGTTCTAATTAGACGATATTGAAAATGTAGCGGTAAATAGAGAGAATATACAAGAAATTATGAAATGTACATGTGAGTATCATGGCAAAGTAAGCTGTAAATCTAGAGCTAGAACAAGGCAAGTAAAACTGATCATGACATGTACAAGAATCAAGAATCATCTATCTAGGTGTGTGAGCACTAGCTACAATATGCGGCTGGCTTGGGACATTGCACAATAGTAACAGGCCTGGCTAACCATACGTGGGGTGTATAATCAACACTCACAATCAATAGGTGCACAAGGCGCACAATAGGCTTTGACCACATATCTACACCAATACTCCCCGTTTCCCCCGACTAGTATAATGGATCCAACCATGACACATCATGACGCACGATTCTCTGAGAGGGTAGCTAGCCTTCGCAGGAATCGTGTCTATATAATGCACAAGGAACAAGAAAGACTTACACAAGATATACCAAGGAAAGCGAGGAATAACATCTCATGACGGGATCCAAAGAAATACCAATCCATGTGAACAATGTGTCAAGAGAACAAGGATATCTAAACTAAATACAAGAAACATAGACGCTATCATAAAACAAAAATATTATCAGAGAATGTACTCGCCTGAGATCTGGTGGAATATGTCAACTGAGTCCAAGAACAGTGCATCGAGGACCTATAGGTGGAATACTGTATCAATATAAGGGTTTGGAAGTAAAATCAAGTCATACTAAGTCAAACTAGGTCAAGGCAAGTCAAAGCAAGTCAAACTAGGTCAATCTAAGCAATGGTTGACTTACAGTTGACTTTTGGTCAACTGGTCAACTCTGGTCAACCCTAGGTCAACTCTAGGTCAAACTTGACTAACAGTTGACTTTGGGTCAACTGGTCAACTTCGGTCCAGTTCTAGTCAATTTTAGGCTACGGTTGACTTCCGGTTGACTTTTAGTCAAAATAGTCAACTGTGGTCAACCAAGGTCAAAACTAGTCTAACCTAGGTCAAGTGTTGACTGTACTTCAACTTTTAGTTAAAGAAGTCAACCATAGTCAAACAGGGCCAAAGCTAGTCTCTATAAACGTCTACAGAGTCAACACATTCAATTTTAGTGGTTGTGAAATCACTGGAATCGATGGATCTCAAAATACCACAAAAGGAGAAAGATTATAATAATAGGGTAAAAATCTACAGATATTGTCGGATGATAAAACAACCATTACCAACGTGTCCATAATGGTTGAAATAGCTAGAATAGCCTGTCCATAAGTCCAATTTGGACACATGGGCAAAAAGGTAATTTCGAGTCAAAATGGTGTCCGTGTTGGACCCATTTTGCACCGAAAAACGTACAAGAATACTAGTCCACTAAACCTAACAAATTATATATCCACAAATCCAGAATAACGATACGAACCCAACGGTATATCCAGAATTGGATTCCGTTGACCCGACCTCAAATTGGTCCGTTGACCAGGACATTGAAATTCTGATTTGCACGGAAAAGCGTGTCGGAGCCAATGTCCTCAAAACTCAGCAAATTATATGTCAACGAGTCCAGAATGATGATACGACTCAACGGTATGTCCAGAATTGGATTCCGATAAGCCGATCTCAAAATAACCCGTTGACCCGGATATTGGTATCCGACTTGCACCGAAATATGTGTCGGAACCAATGTCTACTAAAACCTAGCAAATTATATGTCAACGAGTCAAGAATGACGATACGAACTCAATGGTATATCCGGAATTGGATTCCGTTGACCCGACGTCAAAAAGTCCCGTTGACCGGGACTGTGGGGCCCGCTTTGTACCGAAATGCGTGTCAGGGCCCACGTCCTCCAAATCTAACAAACTTAATATAAAAATGTGCCAGAACGACGCCACGAGTCTACTGGTGGTGTCAGAAATTAAATTTGGAGTCCCGGGTTCAAAAACAAAATTTTACAACTTGGAAATTACGAATTCGGAAGGCCAACTTTGGCGTCAAATTCAACCAATCAAACGTGCTCATAATGAAACGAAACTCAAGGGATAGGAAGAGGGTTATACCGGCTTCGTATAGGAACCTGTGGCACACCAGACGGAGCTGCGATGGAGGAGATACGAACCGACGAAGTTGGCTCCGCAAAACTATCCAAAAAATATATAATTTAAACGGTCAACTTGGTGGCCGGTTTTGATGTATCAAACGATAAAATTAACGGATGAAATTTGAGAGGGATAAAGGGGTATATACCGAGATTGAGACAGAGCAAAAAAATTGCCGATCCAATGGTCGGATTTCTTTGAAATCGTGTGCGAAGTCGCTGCGACAAAGTACTATTTCAACTCTGTTTTCGAGCTCGTCACGACGGGAAACCGTGCCAAACGCACGAATCGCCTCTGATACAAGTCAGAGAGGGGAGCGGTGGCCACGAGGCCTGCCTGGAGGGTGTGCCCGGTCGAGGGTGGCTCGCCGGCGACCGCGGCGGCGCCGGTGGCGACGACAGTGCGCGCGGCTGCTGCTGCATAGGCTGCTGTTTGCTGCAGCTGCGGCTGCTGCTGCGTGCTGGCGCATGCACGCACGGCGACGATGGTGCTGGCCTGGCACGGCGGCGGCGACTAGGGGCACGGCGACGGTGGTTGATGGTTCGGCTACGGTGGTGGTGGAAAGATGATGGTGAAGGTGATGGTGGTCGGTTTATGAGCTAGGGAGGAGGAGGAGTTGGTGAGTTCGGAAGGAGGAGGAGGAGGTGAAGTCAAGAAGGAGGAGATGGTGGCCGTGTCGGCCATGGGAGGTCGATGGTGGTTCGGCCATGAGGGGGAGGAAGGAGCTCGGCATGGGAGAGGGAGCTGTGTAGAAAGAGAAAGAGAAAATGAGTTGTGAGTGTGTGTGTGTGTGTGTAATAAATAGGAGAGGGAGAGAGAGAGTAGTGTATTAATGAAAGAGGGAGAATTGTGTGGGAATTTTAGGGCCGGCCAAAAATTAGAGGGTGTGGGAGTGAGTGTTGTGTGGGAAATTGTGTGGTGAGGATGAGTTGGGATAATCAATGGTTAGGATTTAATATGAGGACTCTAAAAATTAATCAAGGGGAGTTGTCCATTTAATATTTTAAAAAATTGGTAGAGTAGGGATTTAATATTTTGTAGGAGAGTTAGGGCGTGGGTGTCCATGTGGGGGTAACATGAAGTTTGGGTTGGGTTCGGTTGAACCGGGTCGGGTCAAAATCGGACATGGTGCAATATTTGAATTTAAATATGTATTTATGATCATGGGTAAATAAGTAACATGTAGGGGCTCAAATGAATGGGACATAAGTGTCATGCGGGTAGTAGGCTTCATGTGGGCCATGTCCATATTTTGGGTCAAGTAGGTTGGATCCATGTCGAATCTTGAAATTAAATTGGAAGTCAGGTCACAAATTACGGTGGATAATTAATTGGCCTAAATTGACCCAAAAGTTGTGCGAAGAAAATGAAGCACAATATGGTGTGTCTGAGTGGGACACGAAGGTCATGGGCGAAGAGTGTCTCGAGTAGATCATGCATGACAAGTTGGTTTCGAGAAAATGACTAGTCTGGTGCTCCTAAATTAAAAGTCACAGTAACGTGCTTATGGGGATCAAGGAAAAAGTGGGAAATCAATTAGTAATTAATCAACGATCAAATGGTCTAAATTGACCTAAAGTTGTGCGAAGTAAAAAGAGTACAAGAGAACAAGTTCGAGTGGGACACGATATATCAACATGAAGATAATCTCGTCTACTACAAACTTCAAGAAGAAAGTTTCCAAAGACTGGCATCCCTGATGCTCTAGAAATCCAAGTCACGATAAAGAGCATTAAATGATCAAAATTAATTAAATAAAAATGAATCATCGAAAAATAATTTATTTAGTAAATTCAAAAATAATCCCGAAAATTCAGGGCTTACAGTGCTCCATAGCAGATGGTATAGAAACCTAAGCATCATCTGTAATATTTTCAACAGGTCCAGTCAGGAAAGGAACGAGCATATATCTCTCAAACAGTTCATATCATGACAGGAAATGTAACACAAGCAATAGAGTAAGATACATGAAACGCTGTAAGAAATGTACATGTTGCTTGTGTTCGTTGATGAATGAGATACCCATTTGTAGTAGAAAAATATCTTGTGCAGTAGACTAAAGCAGTGGCAATTCTTTTAATTGTTTTCTGTATTGTGATCAGTGTTCATCCAGTGTTGAGCCATTTTTGAGAAAACATGAGGTCCCTTCAATAGAAATCTATAAGGATGTTGTTATTTCTGTTCGTACGTTACTGGGTTACTCTTTATAGCACTAAGTTACCTTAGATCTTTATAATTCTGCCCTTTCTGAGAGATATGTAACTTTACTTTATCAGCTTAATTTATTTATGAATTCTAATCTTTTTGATATGACCTTTATTCTGGTTGATGCAATCAATTTACTAATTTTATATTTGAATTTTTAGCCAAGTAATAGTTGCATAATATTGCTCCTTTTGGCGGTAAACAATTACCAACTTAAGCCACTATATTTCTGAAATGCTAATCATATATTAGAGTTATTTATATAAAGCTGAAAAACCTTCCTTGAATACTTTGTTTCCAATAAACCTAATCATGTGCATGTAGAACAGGTATAACCTCATAACTACTGCTAAGCAATGTATTTTGTTATTAACTATATTGTTACCTTGTTTTCATGCTTCCTTCCAGGTACGAGTTGTTTCCTGTTTCCGCATATAAAGACTTCTTCCAAATCTTATCACCTTATTTATGGCTTCTAAGAGTTCCACCTCGTGGACCTAGGTCAGTATCAATTTTGCATTATAGTCCCTTCTTTGTCAGAAGGATTCTGTATTTGCTTTAGTAAAATTTGCTTTATAGTCCCTTCTTCTACGACCGTTTTGTCTAATTTGTTGACCTCATATTCTGATATTACCTAGGTTAAACTGTAGGTAATACCCCTTTCTTCTACGACCGTTTTGTCTAATTTGTGTACAAAATTGTAATAATTAATGGAAAAGTTTAGAAAATCAGCCTAAGAAAGAACATTGTTTTTATTAAAGTTTAGAAAATCCAATAATTATGATATTTGATAATAATGGAAAAGTACTAGGTCAAGAGTTTCAATATTTCTAGAAGAAATGCCTAAAGCGTGCCAAATGTTGGCTCCCCCAACATCAAAAGGACAAATTTGGTTTTGGTTTTTTTTAATCCTGCACACACACACACGATTAGGGTAGGGGGTTGGGATGGGTAGTAGGGTTGGGGGGTGTAAGGGGGGTTTTGGATCTTGCCGGCTCCTCCGGGTATCCATTCTAATACCATTAGACTAGAGAGCTAGGACAGTTTTGGTTAAATATGTGCAGGATTTGGCTGGTGACAAAGAAACAGTTAATCTGAGAAATTTCCCCAAAAAAAAAAATCCCCTTTTTATATATTTTTTATTTCTTTTGCGAGTTTTGAGCTCGACCTCTAAACTTTTTCAACAATAATCACTACTCCTAACAATCAAATAAGAGAGGTTCGAATTTTAAAAAATTCGATTCGATTTCAGTTTTTAAAATACAAAACAAAAAAAAAAATCAGTTTTATGTCACAATTTCGACAAATCGAAAATCGAACAAGAATTATGAAATTATGTAAATACTCTCAATTATATGCATATTTTGTGATCAATAATTTGTATATTTTACAAACAAGAATTATATGTATATGTTTTAAAGCTTAACATTGATACTTTAACAATTAGTCCAATTTTGGCCTTAAAAACTAGACCCAAACTATATTATACAAGAATGTATATTACACCAAATATACTATATTACTTTACAAGACGTTGATGAATGTGAACATGAAAATGGCCTTAAAAACTAGATCGAAACTATATTATACAAGAATGTATATTACACCAAATATACCAAAATCTTTATTGGACACATCACAACAATGGCCGAGTAGGAGGAAGATGATTGTTGTTATTCCCATGGAAAAAGAGGAACACAACTGCCCATCTTCTCCAGAAATAAAATAGCATGAAATTCTTTTGACAAAATACGCATAGTAAAGCAAGATACAGAAACATATATTTTTACTGTTCGCATGATCAAGTAACTAGGATATCAATAGTAAATTTTAGACACACGCATCTTAGGAATTTTACGACGATGGCAATGGCTATCTGTCCTCCCCGAGCAGCTTTCGGGTTCGTTTGGGGGATGATGCAACCGTAGGATAGACAATGGAGAAGGTCGATCTTGAGTGTAGAAGAATATTAGGGTTTAATATCATTCAAGGATAAAGAAAAATTATAGAAGTGAAGCAGAACCGGCCCATACCTATTCTTCAACTGATTCTTTTAGAGGGAGAGAGTTTTTTAGAGGTTTCCTTCACCGAAAAAAGAGGGGGCGGGGAGAGGGGGGGCGGGGGGAATATACAGCGGTGGGAGGGAAATTTTGTAGCAGTTCGTGGAGATCGGGTAGGGGGGCGGCGGGAGGAATATGCAGCGGAGGGAGGGAATTTTTGTAGCAGTTCGTGGAGAAAGCGGTGGGAGAAAAATTTCGTAGCAGTTCGTGGAGATCGGAGAGGGGGGGCGGCGGGAGGAATATGCAGCGGCGGGAGGAATAGGCCTGTTCGTGGAGAAAAGAAGGGGGGTGGCGGGAATTGCTAGGGTTTATGATTTTTTTGGAGAAAAAGGAGGGAATTGTTGGGTTCCGTGGGAAAGGAGGATGCAGCTAATTGTATTTATTAATATTTAAGTATCCATATATAGGATAGTAAGAGGATTCTAAATCTGATTGTAATTTAAATACAGCCGAATTATATATAATTAGGATTATAATTAGGAATATAATTATGATTAGATGAATATTAGTATTTGATGGAATTGTTTTTTACATACACTCGGATTATAATTAGGATTTTGATATGAATATTTTTGGCATGGTCAAATCCGGTTGGAATTTAAATATTAATGTCTAAATAATATCAAAATCAGAATACTTTATTTATTTAACTTTTTTTAAAAATTATTTTAAGTTTTTGTTACAAGAAATAAATTTCTTCTTTGTCACTAATAATTTTGTGTGACGTACAATTATTTAGTAAGTAAAGAAAACGTGTTTAAGTGACAAGAATAAAATTTTAATCTTGTGGCTAATACTTTTATGTGACAATAATATTTTCTTGTAACTATAACAAAACTTTAAGTGACAAGTATTTCACTTATCATAGATAACTTGTCGTGGACATAAGGTTTAAAATCTAAATTTTATTTCAGTGACAACATTAAGTGACGACCAATAAACACATGGTCACTAAATAATTTAACCGTGTGACGGAAAACAACCGTTGTCACAGAATCAAATTATGAGTGACAACAAAAATTATTTGTCACAAAAATATCCCTTTATATATATATATATATATATATATATATATATATATATATATATATATATATATATATATATATATATATATATATATAATACAACAACCCTATGTATCATATGACCTTAACAGCATGAAACCTAAACATACTGGAAACCCAGCAAACTGGGATCAACAACTAAACTACACAAGTATCATAAGCAACCCAACTCAGTATCAGTACAATGCTAGCCAACCCAACTCACCAACAACCTAAACATATTCGAACCCAAATTTAAAGTGAAACTGGGAGAATAGGAAGGGGTGAGTGTGTGATACACGCGTGTCCAGGGATGTCCTACAGTGTCCAAAATTGTATCTAATTGGTGTCGAAAACCCAAGTGTCAGTTGGTAACAGAGACTGGTGTGAATACCGCATCGTGTTGACATGTCGAATGTCCTAGGACACTACAAACGCCACGTGGGGTTTCATGCTCGGGTCCAGAGCTAGCTTTGGGGTAGGTCTAGGTGTCCAACACCCTGGCATGAGTCCAAGAGTCATCGTGTCAAAGAATCAAACCCGTGTCAGTAACCTTTGTACGCATGTGTGTGTGTTCAGTCGAACCAGTGCAGGCTCGAGTTCTTTTCGAACTCTCAACTAACTAGCCCTAAATTTTAGAAGGATGGTGTCAGAGGTTGCCCTCATCTACTGACCAAATCCCACGTGTCCTAGTGTCGTGTCGAGTGAGTACAACGTGTCGGGTAGCAGGGAAGTGTCTAAGGCCTGTGCTGGCATCCTTGTGTCCAAATAGGACACGAAAACTGTGTCAAACTCAACTCAGTCATTGGAATTCGTGACCTACACATCAAGGGCGAAAAAAATCATGTAATTAGTTTTGAAATTCATTAACATTCATTCCATTGAGGCATTTCATCAAACACTTTACATAGCACTCCGATATGCCTCCGATACGCATATCAAATGGACACGAAATCCTACCAAACTTGGTCAATAGCTAGGGGGGCCCTAAATGAATGCATCTATGGAAAGAAATCAGAAATTAAATGGGTTTAGAGGCCGTTACCTATTGAGAGTTAAAATCTCAATGAAATTGCACTTGAGAGCCAAATTCCTCTACTTCCTATAGTCAACTTGCTTCCAATCCTTGATAGCTAGCCTCTAATGACCTCCTCTATAGTAAGGGAGTGTGTTGCAATTGATTGGGCTCAATTTGGAGTTGATTTGGAGAAAGGGGATGAATTTGGGAAAGAACACAAATTAGGGTTTGTAGGAGGCAATGGAAAGAGGCAAAGGGAGGCTAACATGTGTTTATATAGGCAAGGGGGTGCTTGATGGCAGCCAAGGGTTTCTCTAGGGTTAGGGTTTAAGTTCAATAGGAATTAAAGACGCTCTACAATGTAAATTAAGTCCTCAAGCAAAGGCCCAAAGTAAAATATCTAACCTTAACAAATATCCTACTCCTAACTTAATATCTAGATATTACTAACCTTGTCATGTGATGAAAACTTTTAATCTAATATCTAGGCTCTTGACTAATGTTTAGGTTAGGGCAACTCTAGGTTAAGGCTTAACATAATGATTAGGCACAATATTAATTAATCAAAATTTATTTTCACCAAAAGTCAAAAATAACCAAAATACCCCTAACATAAAAGGTGGTAAATAGTCAATCTAATCACATGGTTAGGTCTTCATGGTCATAGTTAGTCTCTAGGTCAAGTAACTCTAAGGTTACACTAGTGGAAAGGCCAAGGTCATAATACACTAGATTAAATAGTATTAAAATCACCATAAGTCATTAACATGATTTAAATATTATTATTAAATGATAAATTTTACAAAAGTTCAAAATTATCCTCATTCTAAAAAAGTGGTGGTTATAAAGAGCCCGAACTTTGGCAAGTAGATTATCATACATAGCTCTGTTTCATCATCCAATTATGAGTGAATACCCAAGGTAGGTGAGGGGAGGGTAAACCACCTGAATGCCCATTAAGGCCACCAATTCTTCCACTATTTCCCTATCAAAGTTGTCAAGTACGTACATAGACGACTTAGAATAGGTGATTCTTTACCCTGACACCCTTTCATATGAAGATATGAGCTATTTTATCTTCTGCATAGATCGCTTATCCCCCCTCCCTCCGAGAACAGCAGTGTGTCATCTGTATGGGCTAAATGTGTGACTCAGGGACAACCACTCGGCGAATAGTAGCCTTTGTAGGATGTTGATTCCCCGAGTTGGTGAAGGTTACGACTAAGCACTTCTGCTGTAATAACAAACAACACATGCGAGAGAGGATCCCCTGTTGAATGCCATGAAATGTATGACAGAAGCCAGAGGCATTGCCAATTATTAAGGTCAAAAACCATACAATGCTGATCAGCAGGAAGATCATATTGATCCAAATTTTAGAGAAGCCCATCCTTCTAAGCACCTCCATTAGGAAGCTCCAATACACTCTATCATATGCCTTACTCATATCCAATTTTAATACAACATTCTCTTTCCAGTTCTCATTCTTCATCATACGAAGCATCTCTTGAGCCAGGACAATGTTATCCACTATTTCCCTCTCTTTCACAAATGCACTTTGTTCAGGGGAGATTATCCTAGGGAGAAACTCATCCAATCTTCTCGCCAGCAGTTTAGAGAAGATTTTGTTGACAAAGTTACACAAACTGATAGGACGAAACTCCGAGAAGCTTGTGGGGTTCTTCATCTTGGGGACCAGGAGGAGCAATGTGCTCGTGATGGCTTTAGGGATGGAGACTCCATCAAACAGTAGTGTGGTAGCCTGGAAAATGTCGTCACCCACAATGTGACAACACTTCATAAAGAAAGCCCATGAGAACCCATCTGGACCAGTCGTGCTACTCTGGTCCAAATGCTTCACCGCAGCACATACCTCATCCATGTCTGACTTTATTATCAGACGAGCATTATCCTCGTCGGTGATGAGTCACGCGATAGCAGCAAGAAAGCGACTATCGACTGCAACCTCACTATATGAAAACAAATTGCTAAAGTGCTCATTAGCCGCATGTTGTATATCCTCTAGCTCTGTTAACTTCTGTCCGTCTTTCAAACTAATGTTGTGGATATGAAGACGTTGTCGCTTGCTCGTCACACAGTCATGAAAGTAGCCCATGTTCTAATCACCATGGAGATCCCACTTCAGTCATGCTTTTTGTTTCCAATATGTCTCTTCTGTATTGATACGTTGTTGGAGGTTAGCTCTAGCAAGCATAAGGAGGGGTCGCTGGGCTTCATCTACTGCAAAGGCTGCCTCAGCTGCAATCACCCTATCCTTCGTGTCTTTTATAGCCTAGAAAATATCACCATATGTGTTGTGGCTCCATCTGGACAAGGCCCTTCTAGTCGCCGTAAGTCTTAAACTCAATTGAGTGAAAGCATTTAGATGTGTTATAGATAACTAGGCCGAAGCAATCACTGCCAAGAAATCATCATGAGAAGTCCAGAAGAAAAGAAATCGGAATGGTTTCTTACCGATCGATTGCCTGGGTCGTAGATGCAGCAGCAGTGGGGCATGATCTGATAGAGTCCTGCTTAGATGCTCGCACTTCGATAGAGGAGCCCACTCCATCTAGTATTTGTCAAGGAGAATACGATCCAGCCAGGATCCTTGGTGTTGTTGGCCTTTTGGAAATTCATCCATGTATAGCAATTTCCTGAGTTTGGCAGCTCCGTCATCCCAGCAGCTAGCTGGAAGTTCAGGAAGTCATTCATAGAGGAAGTACATGCCGACCTGCCTCCAAACTTCTTCTCAGCTTTGGACACCATGTTGAAGTCACCTCCAGCAAACCATAGGTAGAGGCGACGATCTTGAATGGCCAGTAAACGACACCATAGCTCCCTCCTGTCCTCCTTTCTATTACTTCCATGCACCGTTGTGAACATAGCCTAAGAAGGAAGTAATGGGTGGTTAATAGTGGCTGTGAGGGCTTGATCACAGGAATAAATCAGAACAAGAGTATTGTTGTAGCGGCTCATGATCCAGATGTTTCCTTTATTATTTGAAAATGACACTTGAAAGCCTAGCTTAATCTGGACAGCATATAGTTGATCGACAGATACTTTAGGTTCAATAATGGCTAGCAACATTACCTTATGCGATCTGCAGAGAGACTTTATTCTCTTGGAAGACATGTGATGAGCAACTCCTTGCACGTTCCAAATGAACGTGTTAAACATTGGGCAATGGGGAGGGGTCCCACAACTTAGAGCTAGAGTGGATAACTCTTGTAGACGAAAGGGGAGAGTCTTCGTCCTTTTCTTCTTTGGGGCTCCATTCTTGTTAGCATTGAGATCCACCTGATGATGGTCGTCCTCCTCCACTTGTTCGGCCCAAGATTGTCGCTGGGGAGACTCCACACCTTCTTTCTCCTCCGGAATCACTATGTGGCCGTCATCCTCCGCAGTGGACACTGCAACTTCACCTTCTTCTAGCGGTTCAGGATCCGCCAGCTCGTCTACCTCCGTCTGAGTCTGACCTTCCAGACCTACTATGGAGTCATACGGGATGGGGGGCTCGTCACTGTCTTCTCTATGCATCGTCGCTTAAGGGAGTGCAGGATCCACTTGGACGTCTCCTACCACCTGAACCCGCTCTACTGGCTCTTGGAGGGCAACTACTAGGGGGTAGTTGTAATATTAATGATATTATTAGGACCTCCAAAATAGGAGCATTATTTGCATCTAGGGCCGCATCAATTCTGTCCACTTGGTGGTCATCGACAATGGGACCTGTGTTTGTAGTCATACTGCCTTCTCCAACTGCCAAAACTAAATTTTTTTTTCCTCATAATTCCTCTCGTGATTGTCCTCCTGCATGGTATACTGCGCCGCCGTCCCATCAACTTGTCCTTCCCTTTCTTTGAAGGACCCAACTGCTTTTGCCCATTGGTTATTGTTTGGGTATAATTTCTTTAGGAGGTAGCAGCTCCAAGTGTTTTCTCCGGTTGATGACTTTTACATGCTTCCTTTACGCGTCCTTGGTCTTTACAAATACTGCAGAATGTTGGCATGGATTCGTACTCTATTCTTTGGAAGATGGTCCTTCCTTTAGGCAGGTTAATATGAACAATCTGAGGCAGGGTTTTACTTGCGTCCACTTCAACAAAGACCCACGCCATGCTAGGTCGAGATAGTTCTTTTGTTGCCTTATATAGCTTCAAAGGTGTGCCCACGCCAAGCGCCAAGGAGAAGAGATCATTTTTGCTGAACAATTGATGGAGGAGTTGAGGAAAAGAGATCCATATAGGGTCCAAAGGAGATTCTTGTAAGGTCTAAAAATCCTTCGACCATAGGAACAGACGCATCAGGGCTCTATTGATAAACCATAAGTCTTTCGTACGCAAGCGAAGGAAATCAGCTTCCATCATCGTCCTGATGAGCACATGTTTATGATCAATAACTCCTACTTTTACTGTACCCAAAAGCTTAAGATCTATGATCGTCTATCGCATCATGTCAATCGAAGGACGAGCACGAGAGAACTTCCCAATCAAAGCAAATCGATAAGGGTCTATTAAGATCATCTAAAAGTATGCATTCTATTGAAAAGGGAATCATTCATTGGTTATCAATATGCATGGTTATTAACTCAACTGGTCAAGATTCTTGCAGTCTCCTTTAATACTAGCATAGCAAATTCTGATGCAACTATAAGACACTAAAGAATCCGACAAATCAATAGATAGAAGGAAAAGAACAAAACCTGCTAACCCATCACCTGTAGTATCGGTCTCCTCGACCGTCATCGCAAAAGCCCTGTCCTGATGGGTGTGCCTCCATGTACGGGGTTTGGACATTCTGTTGTGCCACATGTGGCATAGCTGGACCCCTTTGATCGGCAACTACATCCTGAGCTGGCCGGTGAGGAGTTAGGAGATAATCCTTCACCTGGTGTCCCGTAGAACCATAGTGTAAACAGTATCCAAGCCTCTTTTTCAGCTATCCCAAACATGACCTGGCCTCTTGCAGAATTGACAAGTAGGAGACTGCTAAATTGGGGCTCGAGCAAGTGCGTAATGCTGCTGAGCAGGAGCTCTAGCTGGTGGGTGATACACCTGCTGGAGCTGGAAGACTCCCTTCTGAATATGGGGATGCTCCACCGGTCCCGAGCTATTATCACCTGTCATGCCCGATCCCAAAATATATAGGACTAGGAACGTAAGCACGCCAGCTAATATGATATGAAATAAGTTCCCAATTTAATGGACTTACCCCCAGACATACTATGCTATAGAAGTGTACTAAACCTACGCTATTTCAACTATATCTCAATCCACATATAAGTAAAAAAAAGCAAGAATGAACCATATGTAATATAGTCGGTCGCCCTATAATACACATATTCGAGCAAACTCGAGAACGAAATAAGTTTGCAAAACTAGGCTAATGAGTAGAGTATATCATGATGAGAAATATATAAAGCATGAAAGACTGATGAAATAATACTACAAGTAGTACCTTAAGCGTGAAGACGCAAAAATAATATCCATCAATCTATCTACAAGTGCTCCACAATAATCTGAAGAGATCACCGGGTCCTCAGAGGGACGTAACAAGATACAAAAGAAATATGCCATAATGAACTAAAATAAATATATGAATAATAACTAGGCAATTTATCCATCTATGTGAATGCACATCGAAGACGACTTTGGGCCGTATGGGCAGGTAATATAGTAGCATTAGCGTCAACTAATGCTGGTATATGTACTAGCATACTTTCCCAACCGTACCGGATACTAGTACGCGGTCGCTGCCAGATACCACCAGTATAGCTATAACATGGCACATTGAGGATGATATGCAAATGTCTGTCCCATATGCCTAATAATTGTCTTCCCTACCCATAAGTTGCACAAATCATATACATGACTTGGACAACCCATATTTTAATACAAGTCACTAACTAGACTCAATCTAATCAAAATATGGACCGATACATGAACCGCTCGCATCGGTAGCTAGCCGGATGCGTAGGCTCATGCCAACACAATGGAATCTCACTCATGGTACTTTTTCATAATATGTGTCTAGTCATAGAAGTTATAGAAAATAACTTCATTGCAAATGAGGGAGTCTTATAACCTTTAAGTCACATACACACTATTATACCGAGGACACCATCGGTAGCATCCAAGTTATACTTGGACGTACTCTACTAACACATCTACTTCTACACACCACAACAATCCAAGTATTTAACAATGCAAGAAGTGACAAGGTATCTTGCATGGAACCATGGAAAAAGAGAATTCATCGATCCGACTCCAACTGTAATCGAATAATTACGAACACTTAAAATATAAATAAACTAAAATAAATGCTAACTCAAAGATCTCACACACATCATGTATACACTTACTATATATAGTCTCTACTTGGGTATACTCTACCAACAAGTTTATATCCAAATATAGTCATATAATATTATGCTACCTTGGCAAAATTATATTCTATAATTTGAAAATAATTAATTTAAATTCTTAAATAAACAAATATAAGCATATTTCCGAAAAAAAAACCTAAAATTAATACAATTACACGTTCACTAGTTTCCATATATTGCTATATACCTAGTATCATGAAAACAAATAAAATAATACTTTATAATATAAAAATATTCATTTTAAATCTAAAATAATAATATTAATATTTCTAGAGTATGTATATATTATTATTGTGGCCAATTCTTGGATTAGGACTATATTTGTTTAGTTTTAAATTTTTATTTTATTTGAATTAATGGGATGATTTATCTAGAATGATTCTTGATCCTTATCTTATAACCGCATTTAAATTAAATCATATCTCCATTTAAATAAACCTAAAAATATTTGGATTAGCATAATCCTATTGGAATCATATCCACAATTATTTAAACCTATCCTTATTTAAACTAGTCATAATCCTATCCAAATTAGGTAATCCTAATCATATCCACATTAATTAAATTCTAATGATATCCTAATTAATCAATCTCTACATATTATATATATATATACCTATTGAACTTATGAATAAAACCTTCTCTCATATTTTACTTTCCTAAATTTTCTCTCTTCTTTGTCCAAAATAGTCCAAAATTTATGACAAATCAGCCTCATTTTTCAGAAGCTGTAGCAACTTCGCGAAGCCGTTGCAACCAACTCCAACTCCATTTCACTTCCAGATTTATTTTTTTGAGGTTAGCTTTCCAAATTAGCCTCGTTTTTCGAAAATTGTTTGAGTGCCAGTTGTCCAAAAATTTATGTGTTATAATTTTTTTGAGATTCTGGGAGATCCTGTACTTAATTTTGCGATCTATTTGATGTTTTTAAAAGATAAAAAAAGATCTACAATATATAATTTTTTTAATATACAAATGTACAAAATATGCGAATAGATACTAGTCGAGTAACAGGATCATATGTCTCGTCATAATCAATCCCTTCTTCTTGATTATAACCTTCTTCTGCTAGATGTGCTTAGAATATGTCCATCATCACTCAGTTTATTTCAGACCACCCATTTTGTACCAATTGTTGATTGACCAATAGGTTTAGGAACAAGTTCCCAAACTTGGTTTCTCTCAAATTAATTAAGCTTCTCTTGTATGGCATCAATCTAAAACTTATCAGAAAAGCATCTGCTACTGAATTAGTTCTACTTGAGAAATAAAAGTTACATTTGCTGCTATATCTCTAGTAGAAGAACGCGCACCTACTCCTTTAGATACATCATCTATTATGAGTGTCTCTGGAAGGTCTGGCATGAACTTCATCTTCTTAGGTAGACTTTCCAGAGAGCCCTCATTGGTAGCAGTATCTTCTGGTATCTCGAATTTGTTTTGTACATCCTTATCGTCATTGTCGCTAGATCTCTGACTATTAAGCTCATTAAAAGTAACGTTAATAGATTCTTCAACAATCATAGATCTTTTATTAAAAAATTATATATCCCTTACTCTTGGCAGCATACTCGAGAAATATCCCTTCGTCTACCTTTGAGTAGAACTTACCCATGTTATCCTTAGTGTTCAGGATAAAATAGCGACAACAAAAAAGCTTGAAATAAGAAATGTTTGGAATCCTTGCAAACCACAATTCATAAGGGGTTTTCTTCGAGATTGGTCTAATTAACACCCTATTTAAAACATGATAGGTTATACTAACAACTCCTACCTAAAAATATTTAGGAAGATTATGTTGATTCAGCATGACTCTAGCCATATCGCTTAGAGTACGATTCTTTCGCTCCACAACACCATTTTGTTGAGAAGTTCTAGGGTAAAAAACTCGTAGTAATATCCACTATCATCACAAAACTTTTTGAAATCAGCATTTTTGAATTTGCCACCATGATTACTTTGGATTCGAGTAATCATGAAGCCTTTTTCGTTTTGTACCTTTTTGCAAAATACTTGAAATTAAAAAATGGTATCACTTTTGTTTGATAAAAGTGCACCCAAGTATAACGAAAGAAATCATCAGCTATAACAAAAGCGTAGAGTTTACCGCCAAGACTAGCGACTATAATATGACTAAATAAATCCATATGAATGAACTATATAGGTCTCGAAGTACTTATAACGTTGATGGATTTAAAAGATGACCTAGTTGCTTCTTTTTACAGTCTGAACATACCATATCCCTCTTGAAGGTGATTTTTGGGAGTCTTTTCACCAGCTCTTTAGTTCATAGCCTTGAGATAGTGTCATATTTGTATGTCCTAGCCTCATGTGTCATAGCTAGCTTTCGTCTTGATTGGCTACTAGGCACTTACCTGTATTATTAGTACGTTCTAGAAAGAAGACATAAATATTATCTTTCCTGATTCCTTCATATACAAGATTCCCAGTAGACATCTCATATATATAGCATATTTTTTCCATAAAATTGATGACATAACTATTATCTGCCAAGTGATTTATGCTCAATAGGTTATGTTTCAATTCTGTGACTAGACAAACATCTTTTATTTCAGGGTAGGGAGACATACCAATAGTGCCTTTACCGATAATATCACCTCTCAGATTATTGCCGAAGGAAACATATTGTCACCACCATTTTCTGGAGTAGGGTATTTTGGTAATTTGTGAATATTTGATTATTTTTGAATTTTATTTAATTTAATGTGCTAAGTGTTATATTAGGTCTAACCCTATAATTTCCTAATCTAGATGTTGATCATGACCCTAGAAACTTAGTTAGAAGAATTCAACTAGTTAACTAGGTTCTAAAATATCTAGATATTACGTTAGAACCTTTGAATAGGCTAGAAAACCCTAATCTAGTTTGGGCCTTTTCCTAAAGGGCTAGAATTGATGTCTTGAGAGACCCCTCAAGTCAATTTAACCTAACCCTAACCCTAGGTAACCCCTTGGTCGGCCACAAGAGGTCCTCCCTTGCCTATATAAGTGATCATTGGCCCTTTGCCACCTTTCATTTGCAAACCCTAACCCTAATTTGTGTTATTCCCCAAACTTGTCCCCATTCATCAAATCACCTCCAAATTCAGCCAATCAATTGTATTATACTCCCCTTTTGTAGAGGTGGTCTCTATTGGCTAGCTAGCAAGGATTGAAGCAATTTGGCCATTAGATTTGTTGTGGGATCTTTTCAAAGGGCTTTTCATTGAGATTTCAACTCTCAATAGGTAAAGACCTCTAAACCTATTAATTTCATGATTTCTCATCATAGATGCACATATTTAGGGTCCCCCTAGCCCTAGGCTAAGTTTGGGTTCAAATCGAATCCATTTGGGGTGCATACCGGAGGAGTATTGGAGAGGTATCTCATGTGTTTGATGAAATGCCTCTTAGGATATTTCGTTCTCTATTTTCTATAAAAATTACATATTTGGTAGCTAATTATATGTAGATTTCATATGTGTATGACTGAGTTGGATTTGGTATGTTTTGGTGTGTCAAAATGGACACAGGGACACACGGTTTACACTAGAATGGGCATTGTAGCAGTCCTCTACTGTTGTAGCCTTCGTGTCCACTCGACACAAAAAAAATCCACCTCCTAGCCACTGTTCTAGCTAGGGTATATGACTGTCCTATGACCTTAGGCTTGGGGCTTCGATCCATGGCCAGTTCGTCCTGTGCCATGGCCTGCTGATCCATTTTCGGTGCAGTCGAGCATATTCCTGCGCACTACTTTCTGTCCACTGCACTCTTTTTCTATACTGCTCAATCTTGCCTTGTGTACTGCTTACACCATGTCTGCAGAATACTCCTCGATCTGTCTATACTTTGGTTGTTCAGTGATGCCATGTTCTGTTCTGGTCCTAGTTGATGATCGACTGATACCCTTTGAGTATGAGACACCTCACTCCCAATACTTTAGATTGATCTGTCCCCTAGCATATATATATATATATATATATATATATATATATATATATATATATATATATATATATATATATATATATATATATAGGTAATATATGAGGATTATGAGATATCAGTTAAATTGGATGATGGAAAGGGGGTTTGTAGGTTGTCTCTATATGTATATAGGTATGTGTATCTCTGTTGCGTGTGTGTTCTTAATATATGAGTGTTTGTGAGTAGAGAGCATCAATAGGAATAGAGATATGCATAAGGCCTACCATTTCTCTGATCATTGCTGTGAAGAAAGGTATTATTGAGTTAGAGAGGGGCTTATGTTGTGTGTATGTGTGATGAACATCTATATACCAGCTTGTGGCAGTAGCATTTGCTACTTGTCTAGCTTAGTGTCAATCCCCATTTCCTTTATTGTTCAGTCCTGGTGACATATGAACTTGTATTAGTTGTATATGATTTGGGTATCAGTCATTAGATGTGGATAGCTTGAACTTGGAAATTCAAGTTCAGTCTCTAGCAATTGCCTTGTCCTGCCCCTTCATCTTGAGCCTAGCTTTACTCATCTATAAACTCTTGCTAATGGTGTCCAGTTGATAGCCTAGTCTTTGTCCTGTTACATCAAATCCACATTTGCATCAATGTTCAAACTTGGTTTGCTAATTCAGTATCTTAAATACCCAGTTTCTAGTTGAGTACCAAGTAGGATGCCATGTCCAGTTCTCATATAAGTTAGCCAATCCATATACTTGATTAGCATTGTATATATTAGTCCTTGTATACATTAGTTAAATTTGTATTCTTTTGTTCAGTCCTATAGGTTTTAGTTCAGTCTTCGAATTGAGTAGAGGGAGGTTCGAGTTTAGGATACTTTATATATGGTTGTTCAGTTTTGGACAGTTGGGGTATGATTTGTTTTAGATATCACACTTGTTCAGTTCTTCGAATTTAAGTTTTAGTCCATTAGTATATGTTAGTTGATCTTGTATTGATCATAGTGTCCCATCTTCATTTTGTTGAAAACCACAATCTCATGGTTTCAGACCTTGCTTAACATCCTAATGTGGTATTAGACTCTTTTGAACTCTCTGTTCAGTTTTGGTTGTTTAGTCCTTATCTCCTCTATAGAAGTCTCCTTTACATGTTAAAATGTACTATATTTGTTTTCAGTCTCTGAATCCTCGATTCAGTCGCTCCTATTAATCCCAGATATCAGATGATTAGCCACACTCAGTCCATATGACCCTGTCCATTCTGTTTCTCACAATTGGTACTTAGTGTATCAATCCCCTCCTCAATGTCAGTCCTTTACCTTAGCTTGGTCCATCTTTTAGTTCAGTCTTTGTTATTTAGTTCATTCCCTACTAGAGTATGTATCTGTCCCCTTTTGTTCAGACCACTTAAGATTATATCATATCTTAGTATCCTTCATTGTTCTACATTACCTATCCACTTGAAATTTGTTCACTGCAGGTTTAGTATGGTCCTGCCCTTGTATTCCCATCTAACCATTGCCTAGTAGATGCTGCATTTCTCTTTTTAGCCCTTATCTCAGTTTACAGTTGGGGTATACAATATGTAGGTTCATATATGTTGTACATTAATATGAGTTTAAGTTAGGGTAACAAGGGTTAATGTTGATGTAGATGCTTGCTATAGGATTATGGGTTAGATAGAAGTGATGGTATAAATACTTGTATAAGTGATATACCTTGGGGGTATATGGTATAAGGTTAGAGTTGTGTTAGTTAACAGAGGTTTTAGACTAATACCTAGTTGCCAACATCAATGACCAAGTTGACCAAAACCCTAGAATGACCAAGTTGACCAAATAGTTTATGATTAACTTCGTTAGTCTAAGTTGACCAGAGTTGACTTTGGGTTGACTCTTGACCTAGAAAGACCTAGTGGCATATAGATTGCATTGTTTAATTCAATTATTCAATTTAGAACACATTATAACCTGTATTTCATTAAATATGATACTGTTACTCTAGTTCAGACATCTGTATACATCAGTTGCTTAGGGTATCAAGCGAGTACATTCTCTTATAGTTCTTTCATTTATTTGATGATTACTGTGATTCTTTTATAGTATTATTCTATTTGATTCTCTGTCACAACATGTATTAGTATTCTAGATTCATTTACTCGCAATACATGTACTTGACTCATCTAGCCTCTATTACTCGAACCACTCACAAGAATCATTATTCCAAGAACGATAGTCGTCGCTGCTAGGCCCGATATGCGAGGTATCGTATTCAACAAGAACCACCAAACAAGAACGATAGCCATCGCTGCTTGGCCGAGCGTACGATGTGTCGTATTACAAGAACAATAGCCATTGCCGCTTGGCCGAGCGTGCGATGTGCCGTACTCATTACTCGAATCATCTACAAGAATCATTACTCGAATCACCTACTGGAATCACTTACTGGACTCATACTGGAATCACACTTGACTTACATTGTACTGTCTGGACTCGTATCACATTTGCTCTAGTTCAGTTAGCTATATTTTGCAGTCTTCATTGCCATGCTCTCTTGACTCACTATATTTACTTCTCTTATTCTAAATTGTTGCCCTATTTCAACACAAGTCTCAAACTTTCCATGCTTCATCAATATAACTGTCTATAATTGCTTTATAGCCTTTGCCATTTACTTGAGATTGCTAGATGAGGTGTGCTCGTTCCAATCCTGACAGGATATGTTGACAAATTTTACAAATAATACATGCCTATTTGCTATGGTACCAAGGAGGGACTAGCTACCTTTGGTCCCGATTTACATGAGTGACCAGATAACTAGTTATAGGACTAGTTCTAGATTTCATGTTTGAACTTGAATTGTAATAAGTAGAGATACTTGACTTGTATTTGAGATTATTTTGAGATATTATTATTTAGTAGTTTATTTAGTTGTTGTTGTTTAGTCTTATTAGTTATCTAGACTTCTGTGTTATTTTATCGTGCTTAGACTGTGATTAAGTTTTACAATGTCTTTACTTGTCCTCCATTCAGAGCTGAAATCTATGACAGGTACATTATATCATTGCGTGAGTTGTTAGTTAGCGACCTAGAACAACGTTCTACCGTCGATTCTGCGACATAGGCTGGACGTTGTTACGCACTCGTGCCCCTATATCGTGTGCGGGTCGTAACACATATCCTTCTTTCTTTATCGATAGCATAGCGAATAAAGATGCATCACCACTCATATGCCATGAACATCCTCTATTGAGTATCCACTTGCTTTTAGCATAAGAGAGTTGAGGGTCCACCTACAAAATGAGTAGATGAATCCTTTGGTACCCATTTCTTCAGGGGTCTATTATGATTAGTCTTAGGAATTCAAGCAAGTAAATTTTTTTCAACAAGCTTTCTAGCTCTACAATACTGTGATATGTGCCCGTGTGTACCACAATATGTGCATGTATTTTCAAAATTGTGCTCTTTGTTTCTGTGTTGACATTCTTATGTACCTTTCTTGGAAACTTGTATATGAAAGAATGATTGTGAGAAGCATGTTTCTTAGGTGCTTTCTTTCATTTATTCCTTTGGGGTATATGCTTGGTATTAGGACTAACCTTAGGCCGTGTAATAGGGATGACCAATTTGCCTAACTTAATCTCTAAATTTTTAGAGATAGCATAGGACTCCTCGAATTTAGCTGTCATATTCGTGAGTCTTTGCTCAGTGACTTAGTATCTCTTCTTCTCTATGTCATAAAGTTCTTGCACTTTGATATAGTCTCTTTCTTTCTTTTCTATGGTGAGGATAGCCTCATCATAGTCCAATTTAAGTTTGGCTATATCCTCCGTGTTACTGGTAGTAGATGTCTCTTTAATGTCTTCAATAAGATTAGACAATCTAGCTACTTCGATTGTGTACACCTTAATCTCTTTGCGAGATTGCTTATACTTGTCTAATACATTTCTATTTTCAAGTAGTTTGCTAAAGACAATCTCTAATTTATCGAAAGTAAAATCATCATACAGAGGGTTTTTAGATACCTTATCGTATGCCATCAGACAAACATTTGCACTACTACTGGGTCTGTCCTGTTCCTCTGATTTACTGGCCTCACTTTTGTGCCAAATGCTGGTGTTAGAGTACTTTCGATTTGTTGTTGCTTTTTTGCTCGATCTTGATCGGTCATATGGACTGCTTTTATTTGATAGTGGACAATCTTTCTTTATATGTCCCGATTTCTTGCATCCGAAGCAGATTGTTTCTTCTATGTTGCTTTTGTGGATGTCTCGCTTCTTTCGGTTAGAAATAAACTCATTCGTGTTTTCCAGTAGTATAATTCAATCCATCAAATAATGGAGGTCTATTTGTGGATTGCTCTTCACCGTTGAATATCGATTTAATGGTTGCCATAGGTATTCACTTTCTAAAAGGTTATGAGGTTATGTATATTTATAACCTGCTCTGATACCAATTGTAGGACCATTGAGCACCTCTAGAGGAGAGGGGGTGAATAGAGTATATGCGTGTGCAGCGAAAAATATCACCAATTAAAAATTTATCCAATTATGCAGTATGGCAAGTAAATAATAGTAAATGAATTACAGCAAAGTAAGAGTCAAGAAGATCAAACTCAGTGACAACGATATATACTGGTATCCCTCTGAGAGAACTAGTCCAGTCTCGAGTACTCTTGCTCAATGTTAATCCACTATGGCACAAGCTAATTGAGAACTTGTAGTCTTTTACAACACCGTGCTTGGCAACGAGCGCACGATCGACTCCAGAGGACGATTTGAAAACTGGAACGTTTTCTGAATGCAGTCTCCGATATAACTCTTAATACCAAAACTCTAGATTGAACAAAATTGTACTAGCTTTGGATAAGAGCGGTATAGGCTTGATTTGAAAGCTTTAGCTCGTAGAAAACACTTTAGAATGAATAGAGAAGAGAATGAATGAGTGAATGTGTGATTTGGAAATGGAAAAGTTCTTCACTATTTATAGTATCTTTTTAGACCGAATTTGGGCTGAGTTCGGAGGCAAAAATCTCATATTCAAACGTTGGATGTAGATTTGGAGGGATTTTAAACCAAACATTAAAACTAACTAGACCGAACTCGGGTCGAGTTCTGCCTTAGTCAGGTCAGAACTTTTGGGCCAAATCTGTTAGGTTTTGAGCTTTTTAGAAGTGTGCACTTTTGGATTTTACACATGTGGATAGGTTGGCTTAATTTGATTGTGGACTGAGAAGAGCCTAACCTAGTACCGATCCTGATCAACCTTACATATTTTTCCTAGACTCAATAAAAGTAAAAATACAGAAGAAAATATGAAAAAGCTTGATATTGATTCCAGTAGCTTTGGGTTCTTGATGACAATGCGATGTTTGTACTTTATAGTAGTAGGACATAGATGCATTAAGACGTAGATGCATACGTTCTTCTTATTTGAAACATGTAATCCTTTAGCAGTATGTATATTTTGCGTATCGACCGAAGTTGATGTTGATTATCAAAATCAAGTGTGATCATTAACCAATAGGCCAACAGAAAGGACCCCCTTTACGACCATAGGAGGTCTAGTCTGGGAGAGCTAGATAGCATGAAGGAGGGCAAAGTGTCACGACCCATAACCACTTTTCGGGATACGAGTACGTAGCCAAGTCCAACCTACGCCATAATATCGGCGGTAGTACGCTGTCTAGACCTCAATGTCAATCTCAATACAATAAATCATATCTAATTGCTCATTTACAATAATTATTCAAATTAAAAATCTAATAATACATTGAAATAATATTCGGGAACAAACTCGCTAAATATTCAAATACAAGAAATTTCTATTATATCTAGAATATAAGGTCGCCACAAAGATATCTTTAACTCCACCCGACGGAACCCAAAGCAAGACTGTAAATCACCAAGAGTTTGTCAACTGAAAAATATATCCAGTCAAGAAACAAATTCACCATAACGCTACACAATATAATATACATGCATGAAGAAAATAATAACAAGGAAAGACGAACTATAGGCATGACACAATAAGATAAGAAGGACAATATAAAAGTAAACTGGACAGAAGAAGAACAATTGAATAGTAATCAACCGGAAGTCACGTGTACTGTGTTTTTTTTAGAATACTAACTTTCTATATATAGACGGCTTGGAATGTACGTCAATCGTCCGTGTGGTGCACAATTGATATTATTCAGGTTAAATAGGAAGGGATTTATACAAGTAATGTAGACCACATACATACTCATAGTATTCCTCAGCCCGCAACTCACAAGAAAACATGTTCACTATTTATAACAATACAGGTAAACAGGATAAACAAGTAATCATGATACAGTCATAGTGAACAAGTATAGCATGTGAACATAAACAAGTAACTAGATAAGAACTACGCTCGTGGACAAGTAACCAATCATGGTGAATCAAGAACAATAACAATAGGATATGTGAAAAACAACCATGAAAAGCGATATAAAGATGCATGTAGTACAAAATAAAGGTAACATAGTGTTATAGTGAACTTGCCTCGATTAGTTTGCAGCTGACGTGTGCGACACAATCTCGATTTGGTTGAAAGTTGTTGTAATTATAGTTAACCACTACTAATTCGGTGAATCATCGACCATCTATAGGTTCTACAAATTAAACAAAATTATAAACTATTTAATTAATTAATGAAAAATTAGTATGCTATAGATCTATGTGTCAACTTTCCAAAACATCAAACAGTTCACAAAACAGAGTTCGCTATCTCCCAGAATCTCGAAAGCAGCACGATATGTTAATTTTTTTGGACAACAGACACTCAAATAATTTTCCAAAAATTCACGTTCGTGATTGCAAAAAATAATTTATAGATTTGGTAAGCTAACCTCGATATGGTTCTAACAAAAAACAGGAGGTGAAATTGAGTCTGGAGTTGGTCGCAACGGCTTCCCGAAGTTGCTATAGCTGCTAAAAAACGAGAGTGAATTTATGACAAATTTTAGGTTATTTTGGACAAAAAAGAGAGAATTTTGAGAAAGGAAAAGATGAGAGATTCATAAGGGTATATATAATGAGTAGCAATCAGCTAATTAGGATTAGAGAATTAGGTTAGAAGGGTTTTGGTATTGGAGGAAAATAAGAAAAAGTCTGTCCTTAAATAAATGGAGATTGACACATAATTTTCTAATTTAGAAGGGTCAAAAATCTAATGAATACAATTTTCCATTAAATTCAAATCAAATCAATCTCAAAACTATATTGATCAAATCTCAATCCATAATTGGTTATAAGAATAATTAAAATAATATCCAATATTATCAAATAAAATTTAAAATATATTTGCATACATCCAAATCTTATAAAAATAATTTAGCAAATCTTTTTATTGGTCAAAGATAATAATCATTAATTTGAAAACTAATTTAATCAAATCTAAATCTAAAATATGATTACAATAATAATTCTAAATAATATTTATTATTATCAAATAAATATTTAAAACATATTTTATAAACTCAAATCTAAAAATAATTTGGGAAATCTTTTGTCATTCAAAAATATTTATAGTTACTTTTTATAGAAATTCAAATAAAAATTTTCTAACACAAAATATTTAAAATAAACTAAATAAAATTTTGAAAAAAATTCGGGAGCAGGGGTTACACAGAGAATTGGCCAAGCTTATGTTATGGAACTAGTAGGGAAGGAGCCTAAGGGTGTAGTTGTAGCAGGTGTTATTTTAGTTACACCCATTATTGATTCTAAGGCTATATTATTTTATTTTAGTTTCGTAGCCTTTCCTAGAGTAGCCACTTCACCCTTATCTGAGAGTTTGAAAGTTTCTTACGAGGAGAATTTAGGAATCCATGCTTGATAGGACTAGGTGAATTACTAAGGTGAGTAGAATTCCATAGATAGAAATATTAGAGAGTTTTACCATATATTAGGAATGATTAGCCGATCATAGGTCTAATTTATGGTAAATTCTTGCCTCTGTTAGCAGCCTAGGGATGCAGACTGTTTTAGTGCATGGTTTACCCCTTGTCCTTGTTTCAATGGTTGGACTATTATGCTATGTTAGCCTAAGAATCAAAGTTGCAACACAGAGTCCTTTAGTCTAAACCTAGCCATAGGAGGTATTTCTATCTTGATGCTATATAGCATCTATTTTCCTTGTTTGATATAATGGTGTCATATTACTTTAATGATAGGATATATGCCTATGAATATTAAACCTATAGTATGACCACTTAGAACCCATTAGTATTAGCATCTTCTAGGAATCATATATCGTTAGTTTCCCTTCAAACCATGAGTTAGTATAATTTCGAGGACGAAATTCTTTAAGGTGGGAAGGTTGTAAGCCTCCTAGATTTTTAGAGTTCATTTTTATATTATATTTAATATATTAATTAATAGATATTTTCCTACTATTATTTTTGATAATAATATATACTAGCTTTGATTTTTAGAGTACAAGAAATGCCAATCTCTCGAAATGTCCTTCATGTGTTTTGACCTAGACAAGTTTTTCTTTATTTTGATATATTATGTCCCACTCAAAAATTTTCTTTTGCATTTTATTTTTGTCGCACAACTTTTGGGTCAATTTAGGTCAATTTGTGATCTACCGTAAAACTTATACTTTCCAACTTATTTTCGGGACTCGACATCGATCCAACATAAACGATCCAATATATAATTTTGACCTATTTGGAGCCTACTACATACATGTCAATGGTGTCCCACTCAATTGAGTTCCTATGTGCTACTTATTTTTAAATGGCACATGAGACCCATTTAGAGTCTTTTCGGTGTTCAATTCAATTCGAATAACTATTTAGACCATAACCTAGCCTACCCAACTTAGTCGAGCCTATCTAGGGTTTCCAAAATTAATTAGTGATATATTTAATTAATTTTTAGGCGTTTAATAACAGTCATATGCAACAAACCCTTGTATGTTTGACACCACCAATCAACCCATCCCAATATGGAGACCCACTAAACCCACATTGCCATATTAGTTGATTGGATGACCAAATCTCTACCAAATCAATTCAAACCAAAGGCAATTAAACCCTCAAACATGAAAGAACCAAACCTTATAAGTAGAACCTCTCTATGGCATCCCCCTTTCCGCCAATCTCCAAAAATCTGACTACTACCTGCCATTTTACCGACGACAAGAACTCCCCAAGGACGACGACAAGAACTCCCAAAGACCGACCACCTTTTGTAGTGCCTGTTCCCGATAGGCAGCTGACTATGTAATATGCTTACGGCAAGTCAGACTCGATCGAAAACTTAGATGGCTAGTCTGACTCGCTCGCTGAGCTTTGTAAATGACAACACTTTGTGGTATCAAATAAAACCAATTTGGACGAATGTTACGAGAATCTATCCAACTAATGGAAAAACTTTTGTTGGAATAATTTCTAGATGCAGCAGACTGTGTCTCGATGAGTGAGCTCTATATAAGAGTTCCTTTGATGGGACCGGGCAGATGTATAATTTTTTTGAAGTTTTCGCTGCTTGATTTTTGATGAATGTGTTTTTGCATCAATTTCTGCATTCATTCTAAGAATTTCGAAATGAAGGATTAAAGATGGAATTTTGATAAAATATTATTGTCGTTGCAGGAGCTCGTGTAACTGAAGCTTGAACATTGCGAAGCGCTCTGACTCTCGGCACGATCAAATACATTGTGGGTGGTTCGGCCCCTTCTTTTCTACTCCTTCCCGCAAATGAAATTCTTGTTGCCTCGAACTTTTTCAAATCGATGATGCCAAGTTAAATGCATGCCAAATCACTAAGATCAAGACTCAGGATAACTATATTGATTCAGAGTAATTTATACTGAAAATTTAAGTTTCACACCAAAACAAAAAAAGTTAAGGTTCTAGAAAAGAGAGATTATTTCATGGGTTGCAAAATATAATGAAATGTCGGTTGCGACATATGGTCCCTCAAAATTTGGTGCCTACGGGATGCCAAATAAGAATATGCTGTAGGAACGAAATCGTAAAGCAGAATACTCTAGAGGGAGGGTGAATAGAGTAGGCAATAGAATATTGCTAATTAAAAATCTTGTTAGCAGTTAGATCACAGATATAATAATAATCACAAAGTAAATGACAGAAATTAAAAGTGATCAGAAGGCAAACGCAAACACCGAGATTTATACTGGTTTCCCTCTTGTGAGGACTAGTCCAGTCGGAAGAACTCTAGCTTCCAGTTGAATCCACTATTGGAAAATTCTGCAAGTTTTCATACGAAGTCCTTGCAACTTCTACAGACGCGAGCTTTGATATGAAAAACTCGACCAACTTCAATTGTGAAGAATTGTATCTTCCATCAAGCCTCTGATTACAATTGCTCTGAAACTTCTAGACCGCACCGCACTGGCAAATCGACTAGAGGATTGTAACTGGCTTGGGATTTGAAAATATAAGCATTTTAAAAACTCTTTGGAAGAATGTAAGCTCAGGAAGAGAAGAGATTGAAAGTGAATTGGTGATTTGAAATGATCAAAATACTTCTCTATTTATAGTTTTTCCAAAGACAGAACTCTGACAGAATTTGGGCAGAATTCGGACAGAACTCTTTGTAACAAACCGCAACTGAAGGATGACCAAGTTCAAAATCCAACGTTCACTAACGTTCGAATTGGCCGAACTCTGGCCGAACTCTGGTCGAACTCGGACCGAGTTTTGCTAGGGTTCTGCCAGTTCATTTTTGAGAAAAATCAATTTTGGCTTTTTGAAAAGTCCTTCAAAAGCTTTTTGTAAAAATGATGTTTTTCAAAAACGTGGGTCATTTGTAAAAGAATATGATGGTTTTGAAAAACGTTTTTGGATAGTCTATTTGCCAGTACGACTCGGTGTACAATGTATTCCTAGACTCAATAAAATAAAAAATTACATAGCTTAACAGGAAGTACATTCTGAATGGAAAACAGCTTCGGAACAACTTCGGTCTTGAACATAGTAAATATCCATTGTTGAGCAGTGTCCAAAACGTCGTAGGTAAATATCTGAATTGACTTACATTTATATCGAGACAGAGTTTGATCAATTATTAAAATCAGGTTTGACCATGACCAATGGGCCAACAATCTTCCCCATTTTGATAATTGACAAACCTTGCCGATATATCATCTAAGCTTGGATCAATTCAAAATAGTAATCAAAAGAAATTGTTCATAACCTGTATTCACAAAAATGTTAGATCTTATTTCTCTCCCGTTGTCACTTAGCAAAATAATTGCAAAAGAAAAAGCTCCCCCACAATAAATACATAAGTTACAAACAGTGAAGAAACACAATAAAAAAATATATATGAATATTTATTACAGGCATGGTATAAACAGTGAATATAGTAAGAGAAATAGATAGTCTAGAGAACAACACAGGCATATATTTGTCACAGGCAGTTTTTAATAAAATACGAGAATAAAACTGAAACAAATAAAGTGCTGAATAATAAACTAAGATGCCAAAACTGAGGCATAATCAAAACCATGTCTATGAAGAGTCACATAATAAAATAAAAGTGCTGATAATAACTAAAATAAGAGTACTGATAAAATCTTGGAATGTCGGAGCATTTCCAAGTAAACATAAGACAAAAGTAACAGTCTCAATATCTAACATCTCAAAAATCATCATCTTCGTCATCATCGTCATCAGCTGCAGTGCCAGCATGTCCAGAAGGACCAGCTCTAGAAGTACCAGCGCCAGAAGTGCGAGGAGTGGCACTAGTGGTACGATACCAATCATAGGCGTTCCCTGGCTGGAACAGAGAGTGGACTGTCTTGTCATCAATGCGGTAGCCAGAAACAGAAGGATCTCGAGGTAGAGAGCTAGCAGAATGACCCGTCTGCGGAAATCTCAGATCGACGAAGGAGTTGGCAATCGCTGGAACCGAGTCACATCACGAAACTCGTGTTCCCTAGAAGTCTCAACATAAAAGGACTGCAGATCTAATAAGTGCTAATGAATACCCTCAAATGTCATAGGGTAAGAATGAGGAGGAACAGGTGCGGTGGGAGTAGGTGCAGGAGGAGCAGGTGCAGTAGGTGGAGGAACAGTGGCAATACTGCAACGAGAGAGTTTGAGGAACTTGGGCTCGGGGTCGACAGCATAAGTAGATAGGTCAATATCAAATCTCTGAAAGATGCAAGGAATAAGCATCGCATAAGATAGGTTGCGGTCTCTCCCGCGACATCTACCATCATCTGGATGATAGTCTTAGGGGTAGAAAAAGGAATCCCCTTAAGAATATGATAAAGAGCAGAAAGCTCAAGTGCAGTGACATCATCTTTGGAAGTAGATTTTAGAAGTAAAGTGGAATAGATGATGCGATGTAATTCGTAGTTAAACAAGTTTAAGTTATTAGCCTTAAACTTTCTAGGACGAGTGCGTGCGGGCGCACAAAGCTCATTCTTGAAACTAACGAGTGTCGTGCCATCGGGGAAATCAAAATCAGTGATGTCATCGAGCGGTGCACCTTCATTCGGGATACCAAGGATTTCTGCTAACGTTTTATCAGTGAATTCGATATCGATTCCTCCGACACGTGTCCTCGCGATAAAAGTGTCTAACACAAAATTACAATAGAATAATCTAATGGCATTAGTGGCAATGGGGAATTATAAGGTAATAAAGTGTTGTAACCCTAATGCCTCAAAATAAGGGCGGTGATCCGGAAAGATAGTCTATTTAATCGGCAATCCGGTACAAATAGTACGCATAATAAAATCGGCGTACCACAATAAAGCTTGATCGGAAGTTTTAAAGTAAAACTCGTCTGACGCACCGTCGTCCGATTGGACCGAAGAAAAAAGATAATTCGTATGCGGATCTGAAGACGATGCCTCTTCACCGGCATTAGTCTTCTTCCTCTCGAAGGGATTGAACTTAGGCATTCTTTTCCAAAATTTCTAGAAACCCTAAGTATTGAAAAGTGGAGGAGAGAAGGAATTATACCTTCCAGGAATTGGATATGCTGATGAGGACGAAGTTCTCCGCACGAATCCAAAGTTTGGGCGAGAATCTCCACTCGGATTGGAAGAACAAGGATGGAGAAAACTAGGGTTTGGAGGCGCGGCAGCTGCTGTTTGATATAGTTTGGAAGAATGAAGAAGATGGGGGCCTCGGGTTCTGGCTGGTACATATATACCCAGCCGAACTCTGGCCGAATTCGGACCAAACTCGGGCCGAATTCGCCAAGGGTTGCCTGGCTATATATATATATATCAAAAAATAGAAATGGGGCCACATCTTTTTCATTAATTCGTTTCTAGTGTTTAATTCAAAGTTTAGTAATTTTAAATCTTAAAGTAATATAATTAATATTATTTTATAAATTAATATTTATTACTCAGCATCTGTCTCAGATTAGCTGTAGGAGTACTGTCTCGGCTAACGGAGGTTCACCGGGGAACTCTTAAGTACCGCTTCGCTTCGACCGTAGTTGTAGTGACAGACAGACTCTTTTTAGGCTTATCTCGAAAACAGTTTATGAGTATCGAATAAATTAATAAAACAAAATTAATTAATATTATTGACATCTAAAATGCCTAATTCTCGACGTAAATAATTGAAACAATCTTCCGCTAGAGGTTTTGTGAGTATGTCAGCTAATTGATTCTGAGTGTCTATGTATACAAGGTCTATATCTCCATTTTGTTGATGATCTCTAAGAAAGTGATGTCGAATCTCGATATGTTTAGTACGAGAGTGACATACTGGATTCTTAGTCAAATTAATAGAGCTAGTGTTGTTACAGAAAATGGGTATGTGTGTAAAATGCAATCCATAGTCTTCTAAGGTTTGTTTCATCCACAAAATTTGTGCACAACAACGTCCTGCTGCGATATACTCAGCCTCGGTTGTTGATAATGCAACAGAATTTTGCTTTTTACTATACCAAGAGACTAGAACTTTTCCTAGAAAATGACATGTGCCGCTAGTACTTTTTTTATCTACTTTGCATCCGACAAAATCAGCATCAGAATAACCGGTTAGGTCAAATGATGTGGTTTTGGGATACCATAAGCCGACAGAAGAAGTGCCTTTAAGGTATCGAAAGATACGCTTAACTGTGCACAAATGTGATTCCTTAGGATTAGCTTGGAAGCATGCACATAATCAAACACTAAACATAATGTCTGGTCGACTAGCAGTTAAATACAGTAAGCTACCGATCATACCTCGATACTTACGTATGTCGACAGATTTGCCTTGTTCATCAATATCAAGCTTGGTTGAAGTCGCCATTGGAGTGCTAAGTGGCTTGACTGCTTCCATGTCGAACTTCTTTAATAGATCCTTTGTGTACTTTGCTTGATTTATGAACGTCCCGTTGCTGGTTTGTTTGATTTACAGTCCGAAAAAAAATTTCAGCTCCTCCATCATGCTCATCACAACTCATTCTGCATACACTTTAAAAATTCTTGACAAAGAGATTCATCAGTAGATCCAAAGATAATATCATCTACATAGACTTGAATCAAAAGAATATTATTATTCAAAGATTTTATAAACAAAGTAGTGTCAACCTTTTCCTTTGAAAAACCGTTATCAAGTAGAAAAGTGCTTAGACGATCGTACCAAGCACGAGGGACTTGTTTCAAACCGTATAAAGCTTTCTTCAACTTGAAAACATATTCAGGAAATTTGAAATCAATAAAACTGGGTAGTTGAGCTACATAAACCTCTTCTTTTATAAAACTATTTAAAAATGCGCTTTTGACATCCATTTGAAATAACTTAAAATTATAAAAACATGCAAATGCATATAACATGCGTATGGATTCTAATCTCGCAACTGGGGCATAAGTCTTATCGTAGTCGATACCTTCTTCCTGATTGTATCCTTGAGCTACGAGTCGAGCCTTATTACGAGTCACTAAACCATTCTCGTTCAGTTTATTTCGGAATACCCATCGGATGCCAATGACCGGATGATCAATGGGATTGGGAACAAGTTCCCAAACTTGATTTCGTTCGAATTGGCTTAATTTCTCTTGCATAACATCTAACCAAAAGTTATCACTACATGCTTCATCAATATTTTTGGGTTCAAACTGCGAGACAAAAGCAACACAAGAAGCTATATCTTTAATAGAGGAACGAGTACTTACACCCTTGGTAATCTCACTAATTACCAAGTCCTTTGGATGATTAGCCAAGAATCTCATCTCTTTTGGTGTAGTTTCAGAATTGCTAGTTCTGGCTTCTTTGCTTGGAGGTTCATCTGATGCTTGATGTGATGGTTCTGTATCTTTGTGTGAAGGTTTTGCAGTAGCTGTACTTGGTGCGATTATGTCTTCATTGTCATTATCGTCTAAGTGTTGATTTAGCTCATCAAACTTAACGTTGATAGATTCTTCAATGATCATGGTTCTTTTGTTGAAGACTCTATATCCTTTGCTCTTTGCTGTATAACCTAAAAATATACCTTCATCGGCCTTTTCATCAAATGTACTCAAATTATCTTTAGTATTAAGAATAAAGCATTTACAACCAAAGATTTTGAAATAAGAAACATTTGGTGTTCTATCAAACCATAATTCATAGGGAGTCTTCTTCGATATAGGTCGAATTAGAACTCTATTGAAAATATAGCATGCTGTATTTACAGTTTCAGCCCATAAGTATCTAGGTAGACTAAACTGGTTTAACATTACTCTAGTCATTTCAGATAGAGTTCTGTTCTTACGTTCCACAACTCCATTTTGTTGCGGAGTCCTAGGGCAAGAGAATTCATACAAATAATCGTGTGTGTCACAAAATTGCTTGAATTCTGTATTCTCAAATTTGCCGCCATGATCACTACGAATGCGAGTAATCATGAACCCTTTTTCATTCTGTACTTTCTTACAAAAGGTGACAAATTCTGATAATGCATCATTCTTGCATGCAAGAAAATAAACCCATGTATATCTAGAGAAGTCATCTATAATGACAAATGCATATAACTTACCACCTTGACTGGCAATTCTACTGGGTCCAAATAAGTCCATATGCAACAGTTGTAAAGGTCTAGTGGTACTTACAGCGTTCTTGGATTTGAATGCGGATTTGGTAGCTTTGTTCTTTTCACATTCACTACATACCGTATCCTTCTTGAAAGAAATGTCCGGTAAGCCGCGTACCAACTTCTTCGTAGATAATCTTGAAATTGTATCCATGTTTGCATGACCGAGTCTCATATGCCATAGTTGACTCTCAACGCTTTTGGCCATCAAACATCTACCTGCTGTGTTAGCATCTTCCAACAAATAGAATACATATATATTGTCATCCCTAATACCTTCAAATATAGTGCTACCAGTTGAACTATCAATTATAGTACATTTATCTTTTACGAAGTTAATACCATAACCGTGATCAGCTAAATGGCTTATGCTGAGCATATTATGTTTTAATTCAGTAACTAGACAAACATCTTTAATCACTGGATAGGGAGACTTACCAATGTCACCGATACCGATTATGTACCCTCTTAAATTATTATCGAAGGAGACGTATCCTTCTTTATTCCTCTTCGACAGTGTTGCAAATAATGAAGCGTCACCGGTCATGTGCCGTGAGCAACCGCCGTCGAGGATCCATTTGCTCCTAGCATGTGAAGGGCGTCCCACCTACAAAACAATTTGCAGATAAAACTTTTGGTACCCATTTCTTGTAGGGTCCTGACTGGTTAGTTTTTGGTATCCATGCATAAATATTTAAATCTACTAACTTTCTGATTCTACATACAGAAGATATATGACCAATGAGGCCACAATAATGATATTTAGCATGTTGAGTGTTGAAAGTAGTGTGAGGTGCATGATTGATAGGTTTTGGTTTTTTAGTATAGAAGAATTCATGCCTATTAGTCTTCTTGGGCATAGTCTTGGTATGGTTTGGTCTGACAGTGTTGGGCGTGTTCCGATGATTCGGTAATTGACACGTGTTAGAATAGGAAGCAGCAACTTCAGGTCGTTTTCCTAAACTAATTTCCAACTTTTTTGAAGTGTTATATAATCTAGTATATTCAGATGTGAGTGATTCTAATCTGACCTCTGCACACTGGAGACTCTTTCTCTCCTTAGATAGGTCTTCTTTTAACTGGATAATAGTTTGGTCTTTTTCTTCGGATAGCTTAACAGTCTCGTGTAACAACAATTTAATAGAAGAAAGCTCACCAGACTCATTTGAAGAGTCATTATCTCTAACATAATCTAGTAGGTCGGTAAGTCTTCCTATTTCACCTTTGTACTCTTTGAGTACCTTCTTAGAGTTTCATATTTGCTATGCAGTTTCCTGTAATCATCTAACAGTTCACTGAAAGCCTCTCCTAGTTGCTCAAAGGTGAAATCATCATAAGGATCAAATAGAGGATTAGTAATTACCTGATCACAAGCCATCAAGCATACATTTATAGCATCATCTGATTGTTCATCTTCTGAGTCGCTGGCTTCACTTTCATGCCATATGCTTGTGTTGGCGTACTTCCTTGATGTAGATTTCTTCAGGTAGCCTTTGTCATATTTGCTGCTTTTCTTTGATGACGATGCTGAGGGACAATCTTTCTTCATGTGTCCTTTCTTCTTGCATCCGTAGCAAATACGATCTTCCTCGTTGTTGTTGTTGTTGTCTTTGCTGTCTTTTGTTCTCCTGTTAAATCTCATGAACTTCTTGAATTTTTTTAACATAAGAGCTTGATCTTCAGAGTCGGAGTCGCTGTCGTCAGAATCATCTTCGATGGTTCTTCTATGTTGAGCCTTGAGAGCGATCGTCTTCTCTGACTTCTCCTTTGGTGTAGCATCTTCAAAGTCTTGAAGTTCTAACTCGTGAGTGAGTAGCTTACCCATGAGTGTTTCTAGAGACATTGTTGAGGGGTCTTTTCTTTCAATGATTGCAGTAGCCTTTGGAATCCAGTTCTTTGTAAGGGCTCGTAGAAGTTTGCGAATCTTCTCATGGTTACTGTAATCCTTGCCTAGTGAAGATAGAGGATTTACAATATCCAAGAATTATGTAAACATCTGAGTGACTGATTCACTTGGCTTCATTTTGAACGCCTCGTACTCCTGAGTAAGTTTGCTGATCTTTGACTCCTTGACTTGTGTTGTTCCTTCGTGGGTTACTTCGAGAAGTTTTTACACTTCGTTTGATGTTGTGCAAGTAGACACCATGTTGAATTCAGTTCTTTCTAAGGCACAAAATAAAGCATTAATAGCACGTGCGTCAAGACTGGCCTTTTTCTTTTCTTTCTCTGTATATTTGTCATGGTATTTTTCAACTAAAACACCATCAATATTAATACGAGGTGGCTTTTTATAGCCATCAATAACTATAGACCATAAGTCAAAATCAAGAGATTTCAGAAAGAAACTCATACGTGTTTTCCAATAAGTGTAGTTTATGCCGTCAAACAGTGGAGGTCTGTTTGTGGTTTGGCCTTCACTTGTGAATTTCACAGTTGCCATGTATAATGCTGTGATTTATATAAAAATTGAATATAACTGTAATTTTACCTTACTTTACCTGTATAACCCGCTTTGATACCAATTGTAGGAACAATTGGGATCAGAATATAATACCTCTAGATGGAGAGCCTACTCTGATACCAATTATAGGAACGAAATCGTAAAGCAGAATACCCTAGAGGGGGGTGAATAGAGTAGGCAGCGGAATATTGCTAATTAAAAATCTTGTTAGCAGTTAGATCATAGATATAATAATAATCACAAAGTAAATGGCAGAAATTAAAAGTGATCAGAAGGCAAACGCAAACACCGAGATTTATACTGGTTTTCCTCTTGTGAGGACTAGTCCAGTCGGAAGAACTCTAGCTTCCAGTTGAATCCACTATTGGAAAATCCCGCAAGTTTTCATACGAAGTCCTTGCAACTTCTACAGATGCGAGCTTTGATACGAAGAACTCGACCAACTTCAATTGTGAAGTGTTGTATCTTCTATCAAGCCTCTGATTACAATCGCTCTGAAACTTCTAGACCGTACTGCACTGGCAAATCGACTAGAGGATTGTAACTGGCTTGGGATTGGAAAATGTAAGCTTTTTAAAAACTCTTTGGAAGAATGTAAGTTCAGGAAGAGAAGAGATTGAAAGTGAATTGGTGATTTGAAATGATCGAAATACTTCTCTATTTATAGTTTTTCTAAAGACAGAACTCTGACAGAATTCGGGCAGAATTCGGACAGAACTCTTTGTAACAAACCGCAACTGAAGGATGACCAAGTTCAAAATCCAACGTTCACTAACGTTCCAATTGGCCGAACTCTGGCCGAACTCTGGCCGAACTCGGACCGAATTCTGCTAGGGTTCTGCCAGTTCATTTTTGAGAAAAATCAATTTTGGCTTTTTGAAAAGTCCTTCAGAAGCTTTTTGTAAAAAGAATGTTTTTCAAAAACGTAGGTCATTTGTAAAAGAATTGGATGGTTTTGAAAAACGTTTTTGGATAGTCTATTTGCCAGTACGACTCGATGTATAATGTATTCCTAGACTCAATAAAATGAAAAATTGTATAGCTTAACAGGAAGTACATTCTGAATGGCAAACAGCTTCGGAACAGCTTCGGTCTTGAATATAGTAAATATCCATTGTTGAGCAGTGTCCAAAACGTCGTAGGTAAACATCTGAATTGACTTGCATTTATATCGAGACAAAGTTTGATCAATTATTAAAATCAGGTTTGACCATGACCAATGGGCCAACATATGCGACTTTGAGGAAATGAACTCTCGTATAAGTCAAAATGATAATGCTTCTTAGTACTGTCCACGCTATGCAATCCATTTCATATATATTAAACTATTTATTCATTGGCATGGTCATGGACAACTTGTGCATAAGTTTGGTTTTCCTCGAAACGATATTCAGGACGCTAGAACTAAATCAACCTAGGGGCACTGATGCATTACGAGACCTTCAGAAAGGCTCGCAACCTATGCTGAACGGCTAGCATTGCAATGTCGTTGAGAATAGTCCCAAGTGGTGTGTAACACAAATGACCACGTATAAGATAGTAGCATGCTCACCTATTGTCTTATACAGGTGGTAAAATATTATCTCTATTTTATGCAGGGATGAGTACGGCCATGGTGAGAATTATGATAAACTGCTATGTTTTTACTATATGCTTTTACTGTTTCAAAGAAGGCTATCAATATTAACTGAATTCAGTTAGTTCTAAATAGAAAGAAAACTCCAATGCATGCATACCTTAATAATCAGAGTCGGTTTATACGAATGGGTTCATCCCGCTCACTAGTGCATTCCCAAGTGTACTAATCCCCCAACCCCACAGTGACGATAACTCTGGAGGTGCACGGTGCTAGGCCAAAGCTAAAGTTCAGGGTAGCATTTTGAAGCTCTTCCTATTTGGAGGTATTTTGAAGTCAATTCATCGAAGGCTTTCAATGTATAAAAGGGTGTGAATGTATGGAATGACAAGTATTAGTTCATGCAGCTTGTTGAGTGTTTTCTTTCATTTTAATCAAATGTAGCCGCAATTGCATATCCAATGTAATATGATTTGCACTTAGTTGCAAGCTATCAATGAAAGCATATTTTCTATCTTCCTATACTGCATGTTCAATTCTCTACGATCTGTAAAGTTTCAACTTGATGTTTCAAAAGATATATCAAATGTAATGTTCTTGCCTTGCACAAGTACAACTCCAGACTCGTACGGCACCACGCCCTAGCGAGGACGATCGATTCGATATAATCTATGTGAAGATGAACGGTTTATCGATTCGGGGCGTGACACCTTTTATCCCTTCTACCTCAAATTTTGTGCACTTCTCCACCACTCCCACAACCCCGAGGACTTCCACTTCCATTCTTGCAACTCTAAGGACCATCTCGTGGACTTCGAATAGGTGTACAACCCATCCAAAGCAACAAAACTTTATTGTTTTCAATCTGAATTCAGCAGCAGGTTGGTGACTTCTAAAATAGGTTTTAAATACTTTTTCTCATCCATTTCTCCTGAAACCAAAATTAGTTGGTAGCCCTATGTGTCTACTTTGATGTCCAATTGCTAACTCACACCGTTCCACTCGGTTTGGCCGTGGCGTCCGTTGTACGACAATTTGTCCATATTTGAGCAATTTCGACGCGAGGATCTTTCCGACAACTTTCGAACCTGTTTGATCTCGAAAATCATTGGTAATGTCTCTAACATCTCTATTTATTATCTAGTATCATTATTTGTTCGTATTTGGAAGATTTTCATACGTGTATGGCATTGTTCTCATCCTATAAGTTTTCAGACACCGAAACACCCAATGTAATCCGTCTATTTAATATGATATAAATCTGATTTAATTAGATGAAAAATCATATTTTTTTGAAATATTTTAATTATTTTCTGAATATATATTTTATATATTTTTATGTTGATTTGCTTTCCAATTGAAACCCTATATGGCATAGATGTTGACTAATGTACTAGTTTGTTTTGAACATATTTTTTCTAAAATATTTGTATGTAAATTATATTCATAATTTAATTATAATATTTTCCAGAATTTTTATATATTTATGGTATATAATAATATATAACATGTTACAATATAGAGTACTATTGATAGTGGTAAGGTGTTACCTATGGTAGTTATCTAGTTGTACGTACCAATATGGTATGTGTCTACTTATGGTAAGTAGATGAATGTGTTGGTATTAAATTTAGATTATCTATTATTTCTAGGGGATCATGAGCACGTGATTGCAGCAGTTGGAGCCGGAACTATTTCTGCTATTCCAGGCAAGATACCTTGCAACTTCTTGTACTGTTAAAATACTTGGATTGTTGTTGTGCATAGAAATAGATGTGAGTAGAGTACATCCAAGTATGACTTGGGTGCTATCGATGGTGTCATCGATATAGTAGTGTGTGTGTGACTTAGAGGTTAGAAAACTCTTCCATTAGCAATTAAGTTATTTCTATGACTTTTATGACCAGACACATTTCATGACACGACACAGTGAGTGAGATTACATTGTGTTGGCACGGGCTTACGCATTCGGCTAACTATCGGTACTAGCAGTTCGTGTGTTGGTCCATATATTGATTAAATTGAGTCTAGTTAGTAACTTGCATAGAGATGTGGATTGTCCAAGTCATAGATGTGATTTGTGCAAGACATGGGAGGGTAAGACCATTAGTTGACTTATAGGACAGACAATTACACAATAGCCTGAGTGTGCTATGTTATAGGCTATACTAGTGGATATATCCGACAGCGGCCACGGACTAGTATCCGGTACGGTCATGAAAGTATGCTAGTATATATATCAGCATTGGTTAACGCTAATGCTACACCATTACTTACCCATACGACCCAAAGTTGTCTTCGACGTGCATTCACATAGATGGATAGTTTACCCTGTTAATATTCATGTATTTACTTCAGTTCATATTGTGGCTTATATTTTTGTATCTTGTTACGTCCTCCTGAGGACCTGGTTCTTTCCCAGATTCGGAGGAACATCTTTATACTATAGTTTTCGGACCAGGTATCAAGCCTGGGTGTATTGCTGAAGACTAAGAGGTTGTACCAGAGGAGTTTACCTAACCTGGGGGTTTGCAAATGGATTAAAGCCATAGACATTTTATCTAGTTAGCTATGTCCCGGCTAGTATTTTATTTCCGTATTTTATTATTTCTAGCATTGTAATTTTATTTTTGTGGATATATTTTCTCTAGACTTTGTCTATTATAGACATATCTTTTTATTTGGATATTCAGACTTATTTTCTATTTCATTCAGACGTTTTATTATTCTCACTATGTTGATGTTGTTATCCTGTGGATGAGATTATAGTGGTTATGTTGTTGTTGAGATATTAGACAACCTATGAATATTGTATTGTAGAGGTAGGAATGTACTACGATTAGGATAAGTCCATTAAATTGGGAATATTTATTTTAGCCGTACAACTGGTATGCTCATGTCTTGGGTTCCTATGTATTTTGGGACTGGGGCGTGACACTTATAATTGTTCTCGCGCTTCTAACACTCACGTAGGTACAACAATACATCACTAACAAAATCAAGTACGTAGTCTATGATAAGTGTCTCTAATCAAAAGGAACATAATTAGCAACTAAACTATAAAAATATGAATCTATGATAACAAAGAGAAATCGTAAAATACAACAATTTAAGCATGCTATATGAATTGAAAACTTGGCAAGGTGTACTTGTCTGTCGTCCAAGTCCCCATTGACTTTATAATATCAAACCCTATCAAAGTTCACACATAATTAAAGAATTATTTTAGTCTTCTAAGTACGCATAGGACACATGAGTGTCCTAAACAACTAATCTACGTGCTTCTAGGATTTCTTGACCTAGTTTTGTAGTTTTGACTTTCGAAATTCAAGGTTAAGTCTCCAAATAAAGGAAAAACATATAAATCATCTAATTTAATCTAATTATAATATGAAATAAGATCTAAATATAAATTCTTGAGTATAGAAAGTTACAGTTCCGAATTCGGGACCCGTGTTACACAAATCAAGGCATACCATTGATTAAATAGTCAAAAATTACAAACTTAATAATTTAAGTGTGTAATCTAGTAGATTTCAGCGCTACGAGTGCACTGGAATCTACGGTGCCACAAAATTTTGATTTGATCAAAAGTTATCGCCATTATTGCTAACCTTAACTAAATCGGTAAAAGCCAACTCTGACTTCTACGAGTTAAATAAAATACTAAATTAATTTATTAATTTTTTTCATAATTTTAAACTTTTTCAAATGGATGTTAAAAGTGCATTTTTGAACAAATTTTTGTGAAGCAACCCCTGGTTTGAAGATTTTCAAAAACTTGATCACGTTTTCAAGCTTAGAAAAGTGCTCTAGGTCTCAAATAAGCACCATGTGCTTAGTATGAACGCCTAAGTACTTTCCTACTTGAAAATGGTTTTTTAAAAGTAGGAGTTGATACAACCTTGTTTATCAAATCTTCAGTTGACAATATTTTACTTATGCAAATTTACGTAGATGACATTATTTTTTGTTCTACTAATGAGAAAATTTGTCAATATTTTGCTAAGTGTATGTAATGTGAGTTTAAAATAAGTATGATGGAGAGCTCAACTACTTCCTAGGACTCCAGATCAAATAGCACTCACAGGGAACCTTCATCAATCAAGCCAAGTATACGAAGGATTTACTAAAGAAGTATGACTTCGACAACGTAAAACATATCAGCACACCAATGGCAACATCAACAAGACTTGATACTGATAAAAGTGTCAGACCAGTCGACCAGCGTATGTATCGAAGTATGATTGGTAGTTTACTTTATTTAATTGTTAGTCGTACTGATATCATGTTTAGCGTTTGCATTTGTGCACGATATCAAGCTAATCCTAAGGAATCACACCTATGTATTGTTAAATGTATCTTCTGATACCTTAAAGGAACTTCTACAGTCGGCTTATAGTATCCCAAAACTACATCGTTTGACCAAATCGATTACTCAGATGCTGATTTTGTTGGATGCAAAGTAGACCGTAAAAGTACCAGCGGAACGTGTCATTTTCTAGGAAAGGCTGTAACGCCCCAGTCCCAATATACGTAGGACTAAGTACGTAGACATGCCAGCTGTATACATACGAAGTACATGGGCCTTGTATGTACACATAAGCTGTAAAATACAGTAATCCAAGACAAACTAAATCTCATCCACAATGAAAAAAATAATAAAATAAAAATCAACTTGAATATTTATGATATATTCGTTGGGCGGAGACAAAGTCCACTACCAACTATCTCAATGAAAGAAATGTACAAGAATCGATCAATAAAATGGCAAGACGAACCAAGCGCAATCGTCTTCGAAGGAATGGAGAAGACCACGGCCTTGGCTAGGATACCTGCGGAAGACATGAACACACACCCGGGAAAAAAATAGGTCCTCAGACGGACGTAGCAAGATACAGGAAGAACAAGCTAATATGAACTGTCAGAATAATAAAATAATATTTAAAAGACTATCCTAGACACAAATATGCAAAGGAGATTCTAACCGCCTAATGTGCAATTTAGAGGACAACTTTCATGCGTATGGGTGGGATTTTAGGCTATGTGTACGTAACTGGCATCCAGTGATCCGTAACCGTCCGTAACGTCCAAAACGTCAGAGGGCATCTGCAAATAAATTGCCACAGTTCCATCCGGAGACTGTGGTTTACCTGTTTGGATTCCCATACGCACTAGCGACTGTCCTCCCCCAATATTTCCCACACTGACCAAGTCATGTCCATGACCTGCCCAGTTTTGTAACTGCTCGAGTCTCTATACCTTAATCGTAGCAGTTACGATCTATCCGTCACACGATAATAAAGATGGCCAGTCCATAAGTCATGCCCCTAACAAAATATTTCAAACCGTGTAGTGTAAGTGTCATGGCCAAAGGAGATATAAAAATATCCTCCAACAAGAAGGTAGTCTGCTAACACTAAGTTAACATGCATATAGTAAAGTAAAACGACTAATAGAGTCGCTTGCACCCAAGTGTGGCTTGGACGCGCAATTTATAACAAAGGAAACTAACAATATGAAACAAAGTAAATAATATGAAAAATAAATAATATGACAGTAAATTAGCAAGGTATACTTGCCTGGGTCCTGAGCACTGTGGTGGTGAAGATCAGACAGGAAAGTAGGTGGAACAACGGCTGCTGAGGAACTAAGGTCCAAACAAACATCTCCGGATGCTGAAAATAGTCTATTATCTAATTATAATTAATATTGTCCCTATTAGATTTATTTAATAAATTCCATAATTAGGATATGGCATAGGTTTTCGTATTAGCTTTCCGAAAAACTAAACGGATCATATTTTCGTTTCCGGAAACTCCCGAAATCGTAAAAATACTGAAACACATTTATTTTTCGGACATCTAATACTCAAATAGTTTTACAGAAATCTAAAGAACGAATTTTGTCTATTAAAATATGTTTTTGGAAGCCTTACCTCGATACGCTTCTTTTAAAAAAAACTGGAGGCGAAACGGAGTTCGGAGGTAGGAGATATCGTCGTTCCAAGTTGCTCTTGCTACTAAAAAGCGGGGCTGAATTCTAATGACGAATTTTAGAGTTTCTATTGGACTAAAAATAATTTCGAATTATGGATGATAGGAGGGGGATGTATTGGGTTTATATAGGCATTTATTTCAGATTTATCTCCTAAATTAGATAGGATTTGATTTAAATAAATTGGTGTTTGCTTTGTTAGGATAGGATATAGATAGAGATGTTTTCCAAGTAGAAGTAGGATTAGTATTAATTTAAAATATAGTTTATATTTATCTAGATTATCTATAACATTATTTAAAATTACTATAGATAATAACTATAGTTAATATTTATTTAAACAACCTTCATCTAATCTCATTTATACAAGCTGAAATATCTAATACTAATTTGACATTTATTCTATATTATGTAAATAGTGTACAATATAAGTAACATGTAAAAAGTAATAAAAGTTATGAAATAAATTCTAAAATTTTGAGGAAAAGAAATTTTATAATATAGTTTAGATCCTTAATGTACTAGAAAAATAGTTTTATATATATTTTTATACTAAATTCACCAATGAGCACTATACTAAATATATGTAAAATAATACAAATTATATAATAAGTCAATAATAGTTATTTAAAAATCCAAAAATTCTACAAATATTTATTTTGAAAAATCAAGGGGTTTACAAAAGTCTTATCTAGATAAGGATTAAGAAGAGTTTTAATTTTTCTTAGATTTTTCAAATTGATTTAAAAGTAACTCAATCAAATATAATCCAATGTAGATAGAGACTAGGATTTATTTAAACCCAAATAGATAATCCTATTATTAAATTTAAACCAATACATTCATATCAAAATCCAAATCCTATTTAAATAAAGATAAATTACACATTTAAATTAAACTATTTAATTTAAATCAATAAATCAAATCACAATTTAATTTATCACAAATATATCGAAAATATATTTTTATAAAATTTATATAATAATTAATTTCAAAAATTTCAATATATATTTTAAATTTTAGTAGGAAATAACTTCAAAATACCCTTTAAATAATTTAGGTAAAAATAATTTCGAAAATAAACATAAATATTTACATATTTAAAATACCTTATTGCTAAATAAATTATTATAAATAATAAAAATAAATTTTGAAAATATACATGAAATAATTTTTATGCGCTTTATACGAGCAGAATATTCACATAATCTAGTTTTTCTAAATTACCACTTATTAAAATAAGATAGCCTTTTATAAATAACTAAAATAATAAGTTTTGGCAACCTCGATAGATACTTTTCACAACTTTTAATAAAAATAATTATTATATATAAAATTTTGAAACCATTACCGATAATAAAATCAAAAACCATTTTTCTAAAAATATGTACCTCGCACATATTTGCACTCGACGAGTAAATACGAAAAAAAATTCCCGCGCGACGTACAATATGACTATGCGACGTATAAATACAAAAAAAATCAGTACTAAAATATAGTAGAAATTTAGGGATTTTACATCCTATCCAACTTACAAGAATTTCATCCTCGAAATTAAGAATAAGTAGGGGGTAAGAAGGCACAAGGGGTATATTGGTAATGACAATTCGACGAGTCCTTGGGCGAGGCAAGAAACAACATAAACAAGCATTAGAAAATCGTGATTTAGATAATAAATCACGGACATGGCTAATAAACTTAAAAGGAAAAGATTAAAAGTTTTAAGTGGATCCATATAATAAATAATTTAAAGACTTAAGATATGGTTTCTTGGGAGTAGGTTGATGGCACGATTAGGAGAACGATTAGATTCACTCCTAATTGAAGTGATTAGGAAGTCGTGATAGAAGGTCGAGGAAGGGAGGAGTAGTTAAAACAAAGATATAATCACATCGAGTGTTAATGGTCACAAGAGATAGGATAGCTAGAGGAAATTCAAGTACAGCGCTTTCGTCCTTCTAAAATAGGTGAAAGCGAAAGCAATATAGAGTTCAAAGACGATATTATCGAATACGAAAACGTGGTTCAAAGGCGGCCGAATAATTCAAAAAGAATCATCAAGGCAATAGTGGATGAGATTCTAAGGGATAAGTTTAACTATATCTCAACCACGTAGGATAATAGTGTGAAAGACGAACCAAAGTGCACTAGGTTGATCAGACCATCATGCACCGGTTCTGAGTAGACAATATGTTAGTGGGGGCCCCCAATAAAATATATGTCCTTGAACAAGCTTGATAAAAAATAAGCTTGCAAAAATTAGGTTATTTAGCAGCATTTGTCATGATGGTAAAAACATAGGCACGAGAGCGTAAGAGTGAAAGAAGGTAGAATTAGTTCAACTCCTTAAAAATCTAAGTCTTGTCATGTGATTGTTCCTATACATTCATCTACTGTCTTTTATCTAAGGCTTGGTGGGCTAGATAAGTTAGGGTCCTATAAAGGCTATAGTCTAAGTAATCATGTTAATATGGGTCACAAGGAAAATAAATGTTAGGTCGTGAGGTGTCTACCCAACTTACAAGAGTTAAACTAGTGGTGTGATGTAACAATGGGACAAATCTACCTAGTATGGATTACCTTTCTAACCAACATCAAGAACGAAAGAAGGATAAGAATTAACGGTAGAGGGAATCAAGCAAGATGCAAATCAAGGGATTCAAAATAGAATCGAGAAGGTCAAGTATGTGGATGAGATCCTAGACTCAAATCCTATCCGCAGGCTTGCTTGGTACGGTAAAGTAACCAAACAATTTATCTTGACCTGCATGGGCCACCACAAAAATATGTAACGCCCCAGTCCTAATATACGTAGGACTAAGTACGTAGATATGCCAGCTGTATACATACGAAGTACATGGGCCTTGTATGTATACATAAGCTGTAAAATACAGTAATCCAAGACAAACTAAATCTCATCCACAATGAAAAGAATAATAATATAAAAATTAACTTGAATATTTATGATATATTCGTTGGGCGGAGACAAAGTCCACTACCAACTATCTCAATGAAAGAAATTTACAAGAATCGATCAATAAAATGGCAAGACGAACCAAGCACAATCGTCTTCGAAGGAATGGAGAACACCACGGCCTTGGCTAGGATACCTGCGGAAGACATGAACACACACCTGGGGAAAAACTAGGTCCTCAGACGGACGTAGCAAGATACAGGAAGAACAAGCTAATATGAACTGTCAGAATAATAAAATAATATATAAAAGACTATCCTAGACACAAATATGCAAAGGAGATTCCAACCGCCTAATGTGCAATTTAGAGGACAACTTTCATGCACATGGGTGAGATTTTAGGCTATGTGTACGTAACTGGCATCCAGTGATCCGTATCCGTCTGTAACGTCCAAAACGTCAGAGGGCATCTGCAAATAAATTGCCACAGTTCCATCCGGAGACTGTGGTTTACCTGTTTGGATTCCCATACGCACTAGCGACTGTCCTCCCCCAATATTTCCCACACTGACCAAGTCATGTCCATGACCCGCCCAGTTTTGTAACTGCTCGAGTCTCTATACCTTAATCGTAGCAGTAACGATCTATCCGTCACACGACAATAAAGATGGCCAGTCCATAAGTCATGCCCCTAACAAAATATCTCAAACCGTGTAGTGTAGGTGTCATGGCCAAAGGAGATATAAAATATCCTCCAACAAGAAGGTAGTCTGCTAACACTAAGTTAACATGCATATAGTAAAGTAAAACGACTAATAGAGTCGCTTACACCCAAGTGTGGCTTGGACGCACAATTTATAACAAAGGAAACTAACAATATGAAACAAAGTAAATAATATGAAAAATAAATAATATGACAGTAAATTAGCAAGGTATACTTGCCTGGGTCCTGAGCACTGTGGTGGCGAAGATCAGACAGGAAAGTAGGTGGAACAACGGCTGCTGAGGAACTAAGGTCCAAACAAACATCTCCGGATGCTGAAAATAGTCTATTATCTAATTATAATTAATATTGTCCCTATTAGATTTATTTAATAAATTCTATAATTAGGATATGGCATAGGTTTTCGTATTAGCTATCCGAAAAACTAAACGGATCGTATTTTCGTTTCCGAAAACTCTCGAAATCGCAAAAATACTGAAACACGTTTATTTTTCGGACATCTAATACTCAAATAGTTTTACAGAAATTTACAGAACGAATTTTGTCTATTAAAATATGTTTTGTGGAAGCCTTACCTCGATACGCTTCTTTTAAAAAAAACTGGAGGCGAAACGGAGTTCGGAGGTAGGAGATATCGTCGTTCCAAGTTGCTCTTGCTACTAAAAAGCGGGGCTGAATTCTAATGACAAATTTTAGAGTTTCTATTGGACTAAAAATAATTTCGAATTATGGATGATAGGAGGGAGATGTATTGAGTTTATATAGGTATTTATTTTAGATTTATCTCCTAAATTAGATAAGATTTGATTTAAATAAATTGGTGTTTACTTTGTTAGGATAGGATATAGATAGAGATGTTTTCCAAGTAGAAGTAGGATTAGTATTAATTTAAAATATAGTTTATATTTATCTAGATTATCTATAACATTATTTAAAATTACTATAGATAATAACTATAGTTAATATTTATTTAAACAACCTTTATCTAATCTCATTTATACAAGCTGAAATATCTAATACTAATTTGACATTTATTCTATATTATGTAAATAGTGTACAATATAAGTAACATGTAAAAAGTAAGAAAAGTTATAAAATAAATTCTAAAATTTTGAGGAATAGAAATTGTATAATATAGTTTAGATCCTTAATGTACTAGAAAAATAGCTTTATATATATTTTTATACTAAATTCACCAATGAGCACTATACTAAATATATGTATAATAATACAAATTATATAATAAGTCAATAATAGTTATTTAAAAATCCAAAAATTCTACAAATATTTATTTTGAAAAATCAAGGGGTTTACAAAAGTCTTATCTAGATAAGGATTAAGAAGAGTTTTAATTTCCTTTAGATTTTTCAAATTGATTTAAAAGTAACCCAATCAAATATAATCCAATATAGATAGAGACTAGGATTTATTTAAACCCAAATAGATAATCCTATTATTAAATTTAAACCAATACATTCATATCTAAATCCAAATCCTATTTAAATAAAGATAAATTACACATTTAAATTAAACTATTTAATTTAAATCAATAAATCAAATCACAATTTAATTTATCACAAATATATCCAAAATATCTTTTTATAAAATTTATATAATAATTAATTTCGAAAATTTCAATATATATTTTAAATATTAGTAGAAAATAAGTTTAAAATACCCTTTAAATAATTTAGGTTAAAATAATTTCGAAAATAAACATAAATATTTACATATTTAAAATACCTTCTTGCTAAATAAATTATTATAAATAATAAAAATAAATTTTGAAAATATACATGAAATAATTTTTATGCGCTTTACACGAGTAGAATATTCACATAATCTAGTTTTTCTAAATTACCACTTATTAAAATAAGATAGTCTTTTATAAATAACTAAAATAATAAGTTTTGGCAACCTCGATAGATACTTTTCACAACTTTTAATAAAAATAATTATTATATATAAAATTTTGAAACCATTACCGATAATAAAATCAAAAACTATTTTTCTAAAAATATGTACCTCGCACATATTCGCACTCGACGAGTAAATACGAAAAAACGCAAATTTTCGTGCGACGTACAATACGACTATGCGACGTATAAATACAAAAAAAAACAGTACTAAAATATAGTAGAAATTTAGGTATTTTACAAAGGCCTTAGTCTCTTGGTTTAGCAAGAAGCAAAACACTCTAGCTATATACTGGGTCCAGTCGGATCATGCCCAGCCTGCACCGTTGTGAGACGACGGCAGTAAGCTGTATCAAGCAGTAGTAACACAAGTAGATAATTCTAAAATTTTAGAATAAAAAAATATTTATTTAAACTTTAGAATTAAAGCTAAATGTCTAGACGAAAACAAACACACAAGCAAATAACGCATTTAGTTATTACAATTTTCTTTTTTACAACTTTAAAACAGGAAAGCTAAGCAACGGGCACAACTAGAAATCTTGGCCTCCCTGGTAAGGTTCAGCTACCTCAGCAGAACTCGGATCGGGTCCGTAGTAGGAACTAAAGGAAAGCTCCTCGTCTTCGTAATCATCTAAAGTATTGGTCTCCAGTCAGGAGGGGATCAAGAACATATATCTATATCCAACATTCTAAATAATAATAAATGATGCAAGGGCAGTTTAAAAGCATTATTATATTTTTCCAAATAATAATAAAGAATCAGCAAGGTAGTGAAATCTCAAGAGCTACAATGATGTAATCTACAATAATTCAATAGTGATTTGAGCGTATAGCAGATCTGTGACCGGCTGGTAGATTCGATGTGTATACTAACATTTTGGCCAAATGCTAGTATACGATACGGCTCAACCCCCTGTGCAATAGGGGTTAGTGTGAGAGAGACAATATTAGTAACATGGCTTTGATCACAGTTGTTATACTATTCCCCTAATCTCCGAGTCAATGAGTCAGTCAAGCAATCAATTTGGGGTCCGAGTGGGACCCCATGAATCAGTGTCGATGTAATATATACAGTCCTATTGATGGAGTACATTTAATTATTAATTAAAATACAAACATGAATAGTATAAAACTTGCCTCGGTGTTTTTGGAGCTGTAGGTAACAAAAGGGAAAAATTAAGCTAAGTCCCGAAACTGAACCTACATTAGCGAAATATGATAGTTACCAATCCACGGTTGCAACAATTCTATTAACTTATTAATGACACGATAATCGTCTCGACTCTAAATTACCGATAATTACAAATAAGCAATTGTTTAATTATAAAGTATTTTAGAGAACTCTAAATATAAGAAAAAAGGATTTTAAAAACAAAATAGTAAAACTTATTATTTCTTTAAATAAGATTATCATTAATGTAATTAATAACAAATTCGTGAAAATTTAGTAGATATTTTGACTATGAAGAAAATTTATATAAAATACTCTTTTAATACTTTTAGCATAATAAACGTAATTAGCTACTACTAAATAAAATGATCTTTTAATAATTAATTATTTATTTAGTAACGTAAAAATTACTATTTTAATTAAAATAAATAAATAAATAGATTTTATTTTATAGGTAGAAATTATACAAATATTTTTTTTGGTAATGAAATCTATTTTGGAAATTACATAACATTTTATCTACATAAAACCATAACATATTTAATATATCTATAACAATATGATTTTCTACGATAATCGTTTATTAAAATTGCTTAATTAACCATTCTACGATAATCAATAAATCTAATAAATTACTAATTAATCTAACAATTAATACAACGCATAATTATTACTAACAATAATATAACCGTTAAACATTAACTAATTATTTAATCCTATTAACAATCATACGGACAAAATAGGAAACTAGCTATCCCGAAATTGACAGAGCTTTATTCTATCAATTCCAGTCGGATAGAAAATAAGTTTTCTCTTCTGGAATGAAATACAGAAGATCCAGCAGAATGTTGGAGAAGGAGAACCAAGGGGTGGCCTAGGCCTCGGGTCGTACGACATGATAGGACGCGGACGAGGAACGCGAACGGATCGACACGCGCACGGGAAGACCAGCGCACGAGGTCAAGTGGGACACGGAAGGCGCACATATGGGGGACGGGCTGGTGCGTGCGCAGGGGCGCGCATGGGGTCACGCGCTGCTGCACGCGCGGGGGGCACTGCTGCGCGTGCGGGGGGCACTGCTGTGCACGTGCGGGGGCGCACGGGCACGGGAGCATGCTGTTGTGCACGCACGTGGCACTGGCGGTACTGGCGGCCGGCGGGGAGGCCACACGGACTCTGGCGGGAGGCGGGGATCGGTCGACGAGCGCTTCAGAAATGCCCCAAGAGGGGTGTTGATACGTTTGGGGTGTTGCGGTGATTGCTGGGGCGTGGTCAGTTTTGGAAGAGGAGGAGTGTAGGTGAAGATAGAAGGGGGTTTGTGAAGGTTTTGGGAAGGAAGAAATATTTCTGGAGTTCTGTGTGTTTTTAAGGGTTTCTTAGAGGTTGTACGTGAAGGGGGTAAAAAGTCTACGTGGGTGGTTTCTCAGCGCTTGGAGTAGATCTGGAGAGACCGGGGAGTAATTATCTAATGGGTATGGGTTAGCGGGTTTCACTAATGGGTAGAGGGTTTAAACTAATAGTTAATGGGCTCGGGTTATGGGCTAAAATCCACTAAGGTCAAAAATATTAATCTAATAATACAATCAATAATCCATAAACTTTATAATTAAAAATATTTCCATAATCTGACTAAATAATAATAATAATAATACATATTATATTGTACTTACTAGCTAATAATTATTATTTAAACCTATTGTTAATTAAAATAAAAAAAGTGGGTTTTACAACATTTTCTTCTTAGAAAATTTCATCCTCAAAATTTACAGGTAATGAATAGAAAGGGTTAGAACATACCCAGAACAGATGAGGATACTTCTCCCTCATCTCATCCTCTCACTCCCAGGTAGACTCGTTTGGAGAGTGGTGATGCCATGCTACCTTGACTAGCGAAATCATAGCATCCCTTAGCCTCTTTTCCATGCGGTCTATAATCTCCACTGGCTGCTCTGGCGCTGTGAGGCTTGGCCCAATTTCTAGCTCTGAGTGATCCATAATATGGCTCGGGTCTGATACGTAATGCCTCAACTACGATACGTGGAAGACGTTGTGCACGCCCTCAAGACTGGATGGAAGAGACACTCTGTATGCTACTTTACTAACTCTGCTTGGTACTTGAAATGGTCCAATATACCTGGGACTAAGCTTCCCAGCTCTGCCGAACCTAATAGTGCCTCTAGTAGGGGAAATCCTGACAAAGACCTTGTCTCCTGCCTCAAACACCAATGTTCGGATCTTACTGTCTGCCCTGTGCTTCTGGCAGTCCTGTGCAATCTTCAGTGTCTCTCTGATCATCTTCATCTTCTCTACAGCATCGGTAACCATCTCTGGTCCCAACATAACTCGATCTCCTACGTCGTCCCATGCTAGTAGAGTGCGGCAACGACGTCCATACAACGTCTCAAATGGTGTCATACGAATGCTAGCCTGGTAGCAATTGTTATATGAGAGCTCGACCAGGTGTAAATGATCTTCCCAAGATCCTCCAAACTGTAAGACGCATGATCTCAGCATGTCCTCAAACGTCTGAATAGTCCTTTTAGACTGTCCGTCGGTCTGTGGATGGTATGCAGTACTGAACTTTAGCTGAGTACCCAAGCTTTCCTGCAGACTCTTCCAGTAGTGTGAGGTGAAATGGATGTCTCTATTTGATACAATGCTGACTGGAACTCTGTTAAGCCGATAGATATTCCGCATGTAAAGAGCTACTAACCTCTCAGTGGATAGACCAATCCTGAAGGGGATAAAGTGGGCAGACTTGGTCAGTTTATCTATAATTACCCAGATTGCATCCTTTCCTCCTTGGGTCTTGTTAATCCCATTACAAAGTCCATGGTAATAAGCTCCAATTTTTACTCCAGAATGGGAAGCAGCTGTAGCAATCCTGTTGGCCTCTGACGATCCGTCTTTACCTGCTGGCATCTCAAGCACTTAGAGACAAATTATGCCACGTCTCTTTTCATTTTGAGCCACCATACATGTGTTCAAATGTCCTTGTACATTTTGTTTGCCCCTAGATGAATAGAATGTTGCGACTGATGCACCTCCTGTATCAGCTAGTTCCTCAGTTCACCGGTTGACATACAGAGCCTCGTGCCATGCCTCAATGCTCCATCTCCAGCTATGGAGAAATCCTCAAGTGTTCCGACTAACACTTGGTCTCTCAGCTTGTACAGTGTCTCATCCTGGAATTGAGTCTCCTTGACTTTGTTGATTGGTCTGGACTGTACTTGTAATTATATTATAGATGAGTCCATTCCAGGTAGAGTAGCTTCTTTTTCAAGCTTCAACATCACTGCTTCTGGTAGCACAATCTCTAGTCCAAGCTTCTCCATGTCTTCTAGCAGATGTCAGTCCTTTGTTAGAAACATAGCCATCGGGTACTGGCTTAGCGCATCCGCAACTACGTTAGCCTTACCCGAATGGTACTTGATATCCAAATCATTCATAAGATCAAGCTACCGCCTCTGGCGCATGTTGAGCTCCTTCTGTGTAAAGACAGACTTTAGACTTTTATGGTCCGTGTATATCTCTACCTTCTCGCCGTCTAGGTAATGCTTCCAGAGTTTCAAGATAAAGATGACCATTGCTAGCTCCAGGTCATACATCGGGTAGTTCTTCTCATGGTTTCGTAATGGCCGTGATGCATAAGCAATTATCTTTCCATTCTGCAGTAGTACACATCATAATCCTTTGCCGGAAGCATCGCTATAGATGGAGAATCCACCTAATCCTGAGGGTAGCGACAATATTGGTGCTAATGTCAACCTTCTCTTTAGCTCTTCAAATGATGCCTGGCATGTCTCGATCCAGACAAATTCTTCATTCTTTCTAGTTAGCTTTGTCATGGGCTCCGCAATCCTTGCGAAGTCCTTCACGAACTTCCTGTAATACCCAGCTAAGCCCAAGAAGCTTCTGATCTCTGCAACTGAACTGGGTGTCGTTCATGACTCTACGGCTGCTATCTTCTTGGGATCCACTGATATGCCTTCTCTTGTGACAACGTGGCCGAAAAAATCCACCTTGTCTAAGAAGAAATCGCACTTGGACAGCTTACCATATAGCTTCTCCTTCATCAATGCCTTCAAGACTATCCGTAAGTGCTTCTCATGTTCTTTTTGGGTCTTCGAGTAGATCAGAATGTCGTCAATAAAGACTACGACAAATTGGTCCAAGTACTATAACACCCACTTTTCTAAATGAGGATAATTTTGAACTTTTGTAAGTTTAGTCTTTTAATAATGAGATTTAAATCATGTTATGATTTTTGCTAATTTTTAATTCTTTTAAAACTATTTTAATGGGTGATTTGTGATTTTGGTGTTTTGCTAGTGAAATCCTAGATACTACTTGACCTAGAGGCTAACCATGACCATGGGAACCTAACCATGTGATTAGGGTGATTTATTTCTACATTTTTGCCCAAGGGTATTTTGGTCATTTTGATTTTTGTGAATTATTCATTGCATTGGTGTTATGATTTTGACTTTTGCTAGTTATGACTTTAGAGACTAGCATAGAGTTTAACTTTAACTTTGGTGACTTAGATAGTATGGTTTGGGACCCTAATCTAACTTAAGTTGGTCTTAGTTGACTTGAGGGTGGCTAAGTTTGATGGAGAGATTGGGTGTTTAGTGAATTGGACTTTTGGCTAAGAGGTTAAGCTAGCTAGCTAATGATCTTGGCCCAAAGCCCGTTCATATGAAACCCTAACCCTAATTCTCTACATGGCCAGCCACAACAGCCCAAGTGTGACCTAATTTCAGCCTATATAATATCTCTACATGAACACTTGCCTCTTTTAGAACACCCCCTTTTAGAAACCCTAATTTCTTTCCCAAATTGTTAAATCTCACCATTCCTCCACCAAATTGATCCCATTCTTTTGCATTTGGATCTAAATCTGGAATAGAGGTTGAAGGATGCTAGCTTACAAGGAGGAGAGCTCATTTGGACTTTGCTTGAGGAAGGAGACATCACAATTTGGGGCTTTTTTTATTGAGTTTACACTCAATTGGTAATCCCTTCAAATCACCTCTAATTCTTGATTTTCTTCCATAGATGCATCCATCTAGGTATCTTCTAGCTGTAGAGTGAGTTTGGTAGGAATTTGTATTGATTTGGTGTCTGTATCGGACACGTATCAGTGTGGGTTTATAGGTGTTTGATGAAATACCTCAAAGGAGATTTTATTGTTATTTTTGAAATCTTTTTGAACAAATTTGTAGAGCTACATGTGCTCTTGGATTTTGTGCATGACTGAGTCGATCATCGACTTTGTGTCGTGTCGAATGAGGGGCTGGATACGCCGTACAGACCATGCAAGCAGTATCCTGCTACCCGACAGAAAGTTCTCCATGTCCGTGTCACTTGGACATGTGACACTTGGTGGGCATCTTGGGGCAATGACTGACATGCCAGTCCCCAAGTGGCATGACATGTCGTGTCGTGTCGGCATCGTATTCGTGAGTGCATCAATTTTGTGTACACTGTGCAGCGGCCGTGTCTAGGCTCTGATAAGTGTGTCGTACAGAGCGTAGACACGTCGTGGACATGAAGTGTCATGTCGAGTATGTAGCCCTACATATGGGCTACACGTGGACCTAACCACGTGACTCCACGTGAGTCGTGTCCACGAGCTTGTGGACTCGCCGCACGAGCCTGTGCAGTGGCCGTGTATTTGCGAGTGTTCATGAGTGTCTGGACACGTCGTGTCCTATTGTGTGGACACCATACGACTCGTGGGACACACTGATATATGCACGAGTGCTTACCAACCATTAAATTGGGATTTTTACTTGATTTCGTGTTGGATTTGGGTTTTTCCCTTTTGTTACTGTTACGTGCATACAGTAACCTGTTTCCTGAGAAATTTGAATGTGTTTTATTGATTTTAAATGTAAATTTATATGTTATATATATGTGATATCATATCTGGGTTATTTGATTTTGTGTTGGGGTTCAAATGTGGAGAAGTTTCATTGTGTTTTGAGTGTTTTCGAGATTGGCTTAACACTCGAATGGGTTGTTTGCTGATACCTGGTTCCTGAGTTTTTTCGAAATGATGTTCATATGTTTTACAATGATATCTGAGTTTAAATGCATATTTCTATACGTACATTGCTATTGAGTTTATACTTTGTTATTGAGTTTTGATTCTTGAGTATAGTTTTGGTTTGTATGTTATTGTTGGTTTTGGTTGGTGTGGGTGATGTTGATGATATGAGACACACATTTTTGTCCCCTATTGATCTGTGCACATCTGAACTTATACCTACTGTCCTCATTCCTGATACAGACACCATCACACACACACATTTGATAACATGTTAACTGAACATTACATTCCTACACTAAGTTTCAACTGTACTTACCAGTTTACATTAATCTATTCACTCTGTTTACACATTCCTGAACACACTATGTAACTTCATTCCTGAACACCCTATTCAAACATCACACACACTTTGATAACACACTAAAACTGAACCCCCTATTTGTATACACACATGTACATGACTGGAACACACTACAATATACATTCCTACACATATACACATACCATGTTGTCCAGTACATGACACACACACACCCCTTTTTGACACACTCTTCATATGTTGACAGAATACTACACTATATACCCTCTACACACATTTACATTTATATACATACATCCTTTACTTTGACACTTGTTGACACTTGACACTTTACTATTGATACTCACATCATATTCTTGACACCACACACACATTAACCCCTTGTCTGATTACACTAAGCCCTATGCCATGTTCACATTCATGTGTCATTCATCCCCCTCTTCTATGCATATGTGATTTAGGCAATAGCCATATATGTGTATTATATATATACCTTGTGTGTTATATATATTATATTTGTGTGTGATGCTTGAGTTGGTTAGGCCTAGTGAGACTTATTGGACTAGGATTGACCAAGTTGACCCAGTTTGACTAGTGTAGTTGACTAGAGTTGACCAAGTGTTGACTTTAGCCTAGATTGACCTAGAAAGCATGTAGAAACATTGTACACTTCATTTATCATCCCTCTGTATATATCATGACTTGTGTTGCTCTAAATAGGAGTTAGATACCTCATCTCGGACAGTATATTCTCACAGACATTCAGATCGCAGGCGAGTACATTCTTTGATCATTTTATACTGTTAGGATTTATATTCTTGCTCTAGATTACTTTACTTGATGTTGTCACGTAGTTAACACGGATTAGTACTATATGGATCTTTACATTGAGATGTTATCCCCCTCGGGAGCATCGGGTACATCATGTCATGTGCATTTCACTTTCATCATGTACTCATGTGCTTTCACTATTCATGTATACTCTTGTGATTCATGTACTCTCATGTTCACAGAGCCCTCATGTATACTTTCATGTGCACCCATTTATGGGTCTTCAGGTGAAATATTGTACAATAACATAACTTGTCTAGATCAATGTGTATTGATTGGGGTACGGGGGAGTAGAAGCAGTCATGTGAACAATTCCAAAGTAGTCATTGTACAAACTCTTTAGTGTAATCATGTGCAAATTCAAGCCATTCACATGTCTATCTTGTACTCTGTATCACTAGTCGCTGATAGTTCTCTACTTATAGTAGCTATTTACATTACAGTTCTCTCTCTTTTACTGCATGTACTTTCTTTCAGCGTTTCATGTATTTTACTCTATTGCATGCTTTATATTCCTGTCTTGATATGAACTATTGAGATTTTGTGCTCATTCCTGTCCAGACTGGACCTATTGAAAATATTACAGAGGATAACGAAGACCTTTTCCCTACCTATTATGGAGCTGCCATAGATGACACCTGCGACTTGGACCTTCAGCAGGATCCATCAGCAGTAGAGGATGTCACCCCTATAGTTTAGGCTAGTTAGCTTAGACTTCTATCTTATTTTTGATGTCTTATCTCATTTGGATTACATTTATGTTTATATTTGGGATCTTGTTATTATTATGGATGTTTGCGGAGATGTTATTTTAGACACTTAGACTTCTTCTCATGTTTGTATTTCATTTGATGATTTTCATTATCTATCTATCTATCTTATCGTATTTCTACCTTAGTTGTGATTGAGCTGTACATTTCTGTATTGTCCTCCGTTTGGAGTGTATATACTGTACAGGTACCTTATAATTGTTAGATGTATGTGACCTAGGACATCGTTCTACCGCCGACACTACGGCGTAGGCTGGATGTACCCACTTCTCGTACCCCTACACTGGGTGCGGGTCGTGACAGGTACTCATGGAAGACCTTGTTTATGAGATTAATTAACACTGTTGGGGCATTTGTAAGTCCAAAGGGCATGACCAAGAAGTCATATTATCTATATTTGGTGTTGAATGCCGTCTTTGGAATGTCTTCCATCCTTACTTTGACATGGTAATATCCAGACCTGAGATCAATCTTCGAGAAGACCTTCACTCTGCTCAACTGATCAAAAAGGTCATTAATCCTAGGCAAAGGATACTTATTCTTTATGGTGATGTTATTCAACGCCCGGTAGTCTATGCACATCAGGACAGTTCCGTCCTTCTTAGGCACAAATAAGACTGGTGCCCCCCAGGGTGAAGCTCCACTTCTAATGAATCCCTGGGCGTTGAGCCCATCGATCTGATCCTTCATCTCCTTGGCCTCCTTGGGATTGATTCAGTAGCATTGTTGTGAGATAGGAGAAGAGCCAGCTACTAGGTCGATACTGAACTCCATGTCACGATTAGGGGTAATCTTAGAAGATTATCGTGGAAGACATCTAGAAATTCTGCTATCAGGGGATGAGGGGGACCGGTATCCTCTGTGATAGAGGTGTAGGAGACACACCCCATGCTCTCTGGTGCTCGAACTACCTTAAACTGGGGTCCTCCAGGTGGACTAAAGATGACACAACTCCGATGACAGTCTATCTGGGCATGTTGCTTGCTCAACCAGTCCATTTCCAAGACTACATCATAGTTAGGAAGATGCATTACTAGAAGGGGTGCTAGGAAAGTATGACCTGAGATAGTGATAGGGCAGGTGGAAGTCTCTATGATTGGGATAGGTCCACCTCCGGTCATTACTCTACAGATCATCTTACTACATCCTACATTTATGTGATATGCAATAATGAAGTTCGATGATATGAAACTATGTAAAGCTCCAAAATTAAATAAAGTTAAAGCCGAGTGCGAATGCAATAGGATAGTACCTGTGATGACATCTTCTTCAGTCTCTAGCTCCGGTTCTGGCTCCTCAACGGCCAAGGAAAAAGCTTGCCCTGCTCTATGCTGGTTGTAGTGCTGCTGCTGGGTAGGCAATGGACCTCTATGCTGTCCAGCTCTAGGTCTATTGAATGCAGTGGGACATTCCTTAACCTGATGTATGGCAGACCCACATGCAAGGCAATGTCCTAACTTCTTCCTACATATCTTCGTAGTATGATCGGGCCTCTTGCAGTAGGTACAGTTGGGCGCCTTCGGTTGATTGTGCTGGGTACTCTGTTGGGTGCTGCTGTTTGCTGAGATCTCTGGGGATAAAATGGCATGTTGTTGCTGTTGTTAGGCCTCTTGAAGTTGCCATGATGGTTGCTGCTGGATCCTGGATGTTCCCTTTTAGGTCGAGCAGGCGAACTAGCCTCAACATCTTGAGCCACCTTCAGCATTTTGTCATAGGTCTTTGCTCCATTGGTGGCAACCAGAGTGCGGATCTCCTCTTGCAATCCGTGCCAAAACTTTTTGGCACGATCCACTGGGTCTTCTACCAGGCGAGGTACAAATCTATCGAGCCGGTTGAACTCAACTACATACTCCTCTATAGTATGGTCCCCCTGCTTTAGATCATGAAACTGCCTCCCCATAACATCCAGGATGGCTTTCGGATAGAACTTTCGGTTAAACTGCTTCTTGAAGGATCGCAGGAGGTTCCTCCAGTCTGGAATCTGTGCTCATTCATGGACCAAATACTGGTCAGATCCCTGAGCTGTAGAGCTACAGCCTTTACCATAAGGTCGGCAGGGAGTCGAGCGACACTGAGAAGTTGTTCCATATCATCTAGCCACTCGTCTGCGTAGATGAGGCCCTCTGTTCCTTTGAAAGGGCACGGGTCCAACTTCTTAAAGTTTTTGATGTTTCCAACCTTTTCCTGGATAATAGGCTGCTAGTTAGACTTAAATTCTTCCAATGAAAAATAAAACTTAACAAAACATCCTTATTTACCTTGGCAGGCCTCTGATCTGACTGCACTGAGTCTAGTGCTGCGATAGCCACATTATGGGCATCTCTATGCCCTCTCTCATAATCGCGGTCTGCTCGCAATTAGCTTCAACTTCAGCCCTCTGGGCCTCAAGAACTCCTCGTAGCAGGCCTATGAGCTCGGCAGGGTCCACTGGCACAGGTGGGGCAGCGGGAGGATTCATATCAGCAGGTGGTGGTGTGGTCCTCAGAGGAGTCAGTGCTGCTACATGCACTGTGGAAGTATAAGCAGAGCGGGGAATCCGTACAATATGGGGACGATCAGCGAGTTGCAATGGAGAAGGGGCCTGCATAGGGGTGTTCTCAGAGGATGAAACCTCTTCGACAGCAGGCCCAGAACGAGTTATCTTCCCTTTTGCCATCCTCTGAAAGGTTTAGGTACAAACATAAGCAAGGTAACCTATGAAACTATAAGCAAGCAAAAATAGATTATATAAATACATAGATACATCCCTATGTTGTGATAGGGTGAAAATAGTCTAAGTGTTCTAGTTGTTTCAAGAGTCAGTTTTTCTAAAGTCGTTCTTAAACCTAATGTCAGATTGCAGGACTTCATATTTGTCTAGACTAAGTTGACTGGACCAATATTGCAGAACTGGACCTGCATAGGCCACCACTGAAAATATGTCATGACCCAATCACAATATACTGGGTCCAGTCGGATCATGTCCAGCCTGTACAATTGTGAAACTATGGCAATAAGTTGTATCAAGCAGTAGTAACACAAGCAGATAATTCTAAAATGCGAGAATAAAAATATTTATTTGAACTTTAGAATTAAAGCTAAATGTCTAGATGAAAACAAACACACAAGCAAGTAAAGCATTTAGTTATTACAACTGTTCTTTATTACAACTTGAAAACAGGAAAGCTAAGCAACGGGCACAACTAGAAATCCTGGCCTCCCTGGTCAGGTTCAGCTACCTCTGCAGAACTCGGATCGGATCCGTAGTAGGAACTAAAGGCAAGATCATCGTCTTCGCAATCACCTAAATATTGGTCTCCAGTCAGGAGGGGAGCATGAACATATATCTATATCCAGCGTTCTAAATAATAATAAATGATGCAAGGGCAGTTTAAAAGCATTATTATATTTTTCCAAATAATAATAAAGAATCAGCTAGGTAGTAAAATCTCAAGAGCTACAATGATACAATCTAAAACGATTCAATAGTGATTTAAGCATATAGCAGATCTGTGACCGACGGGTAGATTCAATGTGTATACTAATATTTTGGCCAAATGATAGTATACAATATGGCTCAACCCTATGCAATCGGGATTAGCGCGAGAGAGGCAATATTAGTAACATGGCTTTGATCACAATTGCTATACTACTCCCCCATTCCCCGAGTCAATAAGTCAGTCAAGTAATCAATTTAGGGTCCGAGAGGGACCTCGTGAATCAGTATCGATACAATATATATAGTCCTATTGATGCAGTGTATTTAATTATTAATTAAAACATGAACATGAATAGTATAAAACTTGCCTCGGTGTTTCCGGTGCTGTAGGTGACGACAGGAAAAAATCAGGCTAAGTCCCGAAACTGAACCCTACATTAGCGAAATATGACTTAGTTACCAATCTACGGTTGCTACAATTCTAATAACTTATTAATGACATGATAATCGTCTCGACTCTAAATCACCAATAATTACAAATAAGCAATTGTTTAATTATAAAGTATTTTAGAGAACTAAAATATACGAAAAATATAGTTTTAGTAATAAAATAGTAAAATTTATTATTTCTTTAAATGAGATTATCATTAATCTAATTAACAACAAATTCGTGATAATTTAGTAGATATTTTGACTATGAAGATAATTTATGTAAAATACTCTTTTAATATTTTTAGCATAATAAACGTAATTAGCTACTACTAAATAAAACGATCTTTTAAATAATTATTTATTTATTTAGAATGAGAAAATTACAATTTTAATTAAAATAAATAAATAAATAGGTTTTTATTTTTATAAGAACTTATACAAATATTTTTTTTGGTAATGAAATCTATTTTGGGAATTAAATAACATTTTATCTACGTAAAATCATAACATATTTAATAAGTCTATAACAACGTGATTTTCTACGATAATCGTTTATTAAAATCGTTTAATTAACCATTCTACGATAATCATTAAATCTAATAAATTAATCTAACAATTAATACAACGGCATAATTATTACTAACAATAATCTAACCGTTGAATATTAATTAATTATTTAATCCTATTAACAATCATATAGTCAAAATAGGAAACTACCTATCCCGGAATTGACAGAGCTTTATTCTGTCAATTCCGGTCGGACAGAAAATGGGTTTTCTCTTATGGAATGAAATACAGAAGATCCTGGGGGCTTACCGAAATGTTGGAGAAGGAGAACCGAGGGGTGGCCTCGACCTCGGGTTGTACAAAATGATAGGACGCGGACGTGGCACGCGAACGGATCGGCACGCGCACGGGGAGACCGGCGCACGGAGTCACGTGGGACCCGGAAGGCGCGCACACGGGGGACGCGCTGGTGCACGTGCGGGGGTGAGCAGGGTCACGTGCTGCTGCGCGTGCGGAGGGGGCGCGTGTGTGCGCATGCGGGGCGTGCTGCTGTGCATGCGCTGGGGCACGCGAGTGTGCACGCACGAGGTGCACTATTGCGTGCGGAGGCACACTATCGTGCACCGACGGGTTCCGACGGAAGGCGGCGGTACTGGCGACAGGAAGGGAGGCCGCACGGACACTGGCAGGAGATGGGAATCGGTCAGCGACCACTTCGAAAATACCCCAAGAGGGGTGTTGATACATTTGGGGTGTTGCGGGGATCGTCGGGATGTGGTCGGTTTTGAAAGAGGAGGAGTGTAGGTGAAGGTAGAAGGGGGTTTGTGAAGGTTTTGGGAAGGAAGAAATGTTTCTGGAGTTCTGTGTGTTTCTAAGGGTTTCTGGGAGGTTGTACGTGAAGGGGGTAGAAAGGCTACGTGGGGGGTTTCTCGACGGGTGGAGTGGATCTAGAGAGACCGGGGAGTGGGTAGGAATTAGTCTAATGGGTATGGGTTAGTGGGTTTCACTATTGGGTGGAGGGATTAAACCAATAGTTAATGGACTCGAGTTATGGGCTAAAACCCACTAAGGTCAAAAATATTAATCAAATAATACAATCAATAATCCATAAACTTTATAATCAAAAATTATTTCCATAATCCGACTTAATAAAAAAAATAATAATAATAATAATAATAATAATACACAATATACTATACTTACTAGCCAATAATTATTATTAAAACCCATTGCTAATTAAAATAAAAAAAGTGGGTTTTACACTAGCGTTATCAACAATTGAGGCTGAATATATCATCGTAGGATGTTGTTGGGCTCAAATTTTGCAGATGAAACAAATCCTAGAAGACTATAATCTGTACTACACTAAGATTTCTTTTTATTGTGACAATACTAGCACTATTAACTTGACTAAGAATCCAGTATGCCATTCACGCACTAAAGACATAGAAATAGGTCACCACTTTTTACGTGATCACCAACAACACGAGGATATCTACTTAGAATTTATTGACACAGATCATCAACTAACAGACATACTTATAAAACCACTAGCTGAAGATCATTTCAATTATCTGTGTCGAGAGTTAGGCATACTTGAATTTTTAGAGTCATAATGTGTTATGATAAATAAAAATACTTAAAACTTGATATTCAGTGATTTATTAATTAAATTATTTTGGGTACAAGTTGAAAAGGTCCTTCTGTCATACAGGCATAAATAGCCTGAAGCGACACAGTATACTAGTCTTTGGACTACCGCTAGCTGGGATCTGGCCCCTACAGCTAACCCAAAGTGATGAATATTAGTTAAATCAAAGAGTTAAAAGTTATTGAGTTGTTTTTATCATTCATTACACATAAAGTGACCTAAAAATCGAGTGGCCGAACTCAGACCGAACTCGAACCGAGTTCGGGCCGAACTTTGTGGGGTCATTTTGTATAAACAGCAGCGAACCAGCGCCCCCTTCTCTCTTCTATTCCTCTCCTTCAACCTCCGAACAGTCGCCTCTAAACCCTAAACCCTAACCCTAGGTTTTAGGAAACTCTCTCCAAAGTCTCCAAAAGCTAATTTCTTGGATCTAAGGGCTCTAGGAAGGCGTTTCCTACCACTTTTTGTTCTCCGTTGAGGTATACCTCTATCATTTCCTTGTTAATTTCTCATGGCTTCTAGAATTCCCAAGAGGAAGAAAACAAGAGACACGGTATCATCTTCCACTTTGGAGTATGAACCGATCAATATGTTTAGTCCCGCTCGTTCCGACGACGATGAGAACTTTGACTTGTCCCTATTTTTCTCTTCCAAGAGATCAATCTCTTCGTTTACTTATTTTTGGTATCAAAAAATTTGCTCGGAAAAAACCATCAATTTTACTGTTCTCTCGGAGTATGCCACTACTTTTTAAAACCTAGGACTCCGAAATTTTTTACAGACTTTCCACTCTATCTATGACAACACTGTATGGATGTTTTATTGCAACATGTAAAAAGAAGACGACAATGTTCATTCTTGTGTCTGCGACAAGGAATTTGAATTTAGTTCTGAAGACCTGAGTGAATATTTTCTTATGCCTGACAACGGTGACGCTCTAGTCGATATTAACAAAGTTCAATTTCCTGCTAACATGACTTTTGACTCTTTCAAGGTAGCGTTGTGTCATCCGAGTCCGGTTACCCGGATAAGGTTATATGCACGTCACCTCAACCAATATTTTTATAAACTCCATCGTATCATCTATTCATCTCTATTACCTAAGACGGGATCCACTAATGAGATCACGCTTTTAGAGCTATCTGCTATGTATCATATACATTTTGGGGTTATATTTTCTTTTCCGAAGACTTTAATAGCATCCATGATCAGCTATCTGCGAGCAGGCCGAAACCTCATTTACCCTATGCATTTGGCAGTCATCTTCCAAAAATTTGACATACGATCTAGATTTGTGTCCTGTCTCTGGAACGTCTTCTAAGCTATTTAGGTCTAGGATGTTTCCTCACCCTCTACCTCTACCTGGTAGTCCTCCACCTTCGCCTCCACCTGATCCAGCCATAGCCCCAGCAGATGCTCCAGCCTATACAGCTTCAGGCCATACCTTTGACGAGTTCTATCATAGGTTCGATGCTTTTGTCATTCTCCAGGAATAGTAGCATCAGACCTATCTGACTCACTTTGTCGATGATGAGTTTGCCACATTTCTCAGGCCCAGGTCTTGAGAAATACCGTAGCTGACATCCAGTGGACGTTGGCACATTATCCCTTTGCTCCAGCTCCTATCCTTCGTCATCATGGTTTCGACGGACTGAGACTCGAGAATGATCCGACGTTCGGCTTCTTCGATCCGACGACAGCCTACGTTGATCCACAACCTCCTATTGATGCCCCGGGTGATGATGCTAATATTTGATTCAATTTTTGGACTAGTATTTTATGGACATGTTTGTTGGATAATGATCTTATAATGACACATCTTCTATCTTTCGGACTATTTTATTTGTAGCACTATCTTATGATTATGCACTTTAGACTTATTCAATTGTAGTTGCTTTTCAGTTGTAGTTGTTATATTAGTTGGTTTCATCTACTAATACTCATGTTTTCTTACTGATACTACTTAAGATGTTGGCCTGTTAGTTCCTATTATTTCTTGGTATTACTTTGCTTTTTCTTTGTTGTTGTTATGGATTCACAAATTGCGGGGGAGCCGTACTTTGAGTACATGACAAAGGGGAAGAAAGAGCATATACCAAAAATTTCTCGATTCAGGACAAGTCAGGTATAAATTTCAAAGTTACATATTATTTGCTATTTTTTGGTATAGACTCAAAGTTTGTCAATTTCAAAATGGGAGAGATTGTTGGCCCATTGGTTAATGATCACACCTGATTTTGATAATCAACGTCAACTTTGGTCGATACGTAAAATATACATACTGCTACAGGATTACATGTTTCAAATAAGAAGAACGTCTGCATCTACGTCTTACTGCATCTACGTCCTACTGCTACAAAGTACAAACATCGCATCGTTATCAAGAACCCAAAGCTACTGGAATCAAGATCAAGCTTTTTTATATTTTCTTCTTTATTTTTACTTTTATTGAGTCTAGAAAAAATATGTAAGTTTGATCAGGATCGGTACTGGCTTAGGCTCTTTTCAGTCTAAAAACAAATAAAGCCTACATATCCACATATGTAAAATCCAAAAGTACACACTTCTAAAAAGCCCAAAACCCAACAGATTAGGCCCAAAAGTTCTGACCTAACCCAGGTAGAACTCGGCCTGAGTTCGGTCTAGTCTGTTTTGATATTTGGTTTAAAATGCCTCCAAATCAGCATCCAACATTCGAATGCAAAATTTCTGCATCCGAACTCAAACTCGAACTCTACCCGAATTTAGTCTACAAAAACACTATAAATAGAGAAGAACTTTTCCATTTCCAAATCACTCATTCCTTCTCTTCTCTATTCATTCTTAAGTGTTTTCTACGAGCTAAAGCTTTCAAATCAAGCCTATACCACTCTTAGCCAAAGCCAGTACAGTTTTGTTCAATCTAGAGTTTTTGTATTAAAGAGTTGTATCAGAGGCTGCATTCAGAAAATGTTTCAGTTTTTAAATCGTCCTCTGGAGTCGGTCGTGCGCTCATCGCCAAGCACGGTATTGTAAGAGACTACATGCTCTCAATTAGCTTGTGCCATACTGGATTAACATCGAGCAAGAGCGTTCGAGACTGGACTAGTCCTCTCAAAGGGATACCAGTATATATTGCTGTGTCATTAAGTTTGATTTTCTTGACTCTTACTTTACTACAATTCATTTACTTTACTTGCCATAGTGTATAGTTGGATAAAATTTTAATTAGTAATATTTTTTGCTACACACACACATCTATTCACCCCCCTCTAGAGGTGCTCAACGGTCCAACACTTTTTGGGGTCCGCCTGGTGTCGGTAGTGCTGGCCTCAGATCTAGCTTTTGTGTCTTGCCATGCTATGTAACGCCCCAGTCTCAAAATACATAGGACAAGGGGATCGTATATATGCCAACTACGTATCAAGTGAACTCCAGTCCAGCTCGAGTACATATAAGCTGTCTTGGTGTTCCAATTCTATCTATCAATCAGCTATAAATGTAACTATCTCAATCCACATGATAAAAAACATAAAAAATAAGCAGTATATGTTATGGTCTGCAGCCCAATAACATATATGTTCGATTAAACCCGAAGAACGATATGGGTCTACAAAATAAGACTAAATAACAGAAAAAAAAATAATGAATGAATATAAAAGAACGATAAAATACCATAGCCAGATACAACAATACCCCCATGATCAGCAGACTATCTCTGCATGACCAACTACCTAGAGAGATCACCAGGTCCTTAGGGGACATAGAAAGGTACAGAAAAACATGCCAAGTAATAGTAAAAATAATATCCATGTAATGAAGGGTAACTACCATAACCATCTAAGTGCAAAATACAGTTGAGGATAATCCTAATACCAGGCTCAGTCGTACAAGCAATCACCTATGGCACCATATTATGATACCGATGGATGAACAATTAAATAATATCATAGATCTGCTATGGAGACTATGTCAATATGCAAGTAAACATGCTCCACACAAGGAAGCATGACCACGAGTCTAGACGACCGGATATTTCGGTAGAGTCCTCCCCACCCCATGCTCTAAAACTAACAAGTCGAGTCACGTCAAGTCAAGTAATTCTCATGAACAAGTAACGAAGAATACATTCTGTCACAGAGTCCATAACCATGAATATCTCACGTCAGACTCCGTATCATAAATCATGTCAGTGTCATGTGGTATATTGTGTCAACGGATATGAATAAGATGCAACATCATGCCTAGTGTTGATAACCGATATCTATAAACTGACATCGGCATCCGAATAATAATCAGACGCTAAATATCAACTAATCCTACATCCATAATATATATAAATAAACAGTAAATAAAGAAAATATGGAAGTACTAAAACCTTGGCAAGGTACACTTGCCTGCAACCTCTGTCTGAGTGTGAGTCTGATCAACTCCAACGTCTTCGTTACTCCCGCCAAGTTCACCTATAATAAATATACTATTATTAATACTCTCTAACGACTTGCCATATATGGAATTTTCATATATGAATGATATTAATTTTTGTACTCCAAAAGTGGTCATAATGGTGATACTACACCATACAACGTATAAAGTACCAAACTTTCTTATAAAAATAATTTATAACTAACATAAATAGTAATTTAGTTTCTGGAAAATAATTATAAACAATTTTATATCACTATTAATATTATTTTATTAGTGAAAACTCAAGCACAATAGTCCTATGTTGATACTACATCATTAATACCATATTTGGCCTACTAATTGAGTCCCAAAACAATAAATAATTAAATATATTTAATTTTGAAAAATTACAAAAATTAGTTAAAATAATTTTTTAACATCAAACCTTACACAACAAATATTTTAGTAGAGGTATATGAAGTATTAAAGCTTTTGGATACGAGGAACACATGATTTTCGGAGTTACAGTGTTACAACAAATGTCAAGATTGTTAGTAAATACTAAACCAAAGTAAAATGCAGCAAAAAAATATGTGTTGGAAATCTCAGAATGTCTAGTTTCTTACCAAATTATTTGAAAGATTTAATTGGCACAAAAATAGATGAAAATTGGTTTGCAACATAACTGGTCTATTCTAGACACCCTGTTGTAGAACGGACTCCCCATCCAAACTATTTGGAACTGTGTCCAATTGGACATGTAATCAGACACATAGATTCTTCTACTAGTTTTTGTTTCATAAAAAGATGAGGTCGGGAAGTACATGAAGCCCTAGATACAAAATAACTTACCTGCTGGAACAAATTCAGACTTGGAATCCAACTTCGGATGACTTTTAAAATTTGTAACTCCCACAAAGTTGTCGTGGCACCTCCGGGGCTTGCTAGGACATGAGAGGGGTGCCTTGGCTTCGTGTTAGAGGTGGTGGAAAGGTCAAAGGGGGTCGGGTGTTAAGGTTTTGGCTGAGAGGAATTTTCTGTTCGCGCATGGGAAGAGGAAGGATATGCGCTCGATTTTTATTTATTTAACATAAAAACTGTGAGGAAAAAAGAAGGGATGGGTTTTACGTGAGAAAAAGGTCTTGGAAAAGATTTAAACTTGGTATGGAAGGATTGGAGAAGATTTGATAGTTTAAATGAAAGGTGTATCTCAAAGACATTTGTTTGGGTCAAAATTAGGAAAGTGGTTATAAGATTTGATTTAAATTAGATTTAATTAATGTGGCTTCATATTCATCCACAAAATTTAATCTAAAATAGGTCTAAGAGGTTAGGGCACCCTAGAATAGACTCTATGAACCCTATTTGGACTAGTTTTGGGTCGATAGAATTTTTGTGATCGATTTGAGTCCAATATGTCTATGGTTTTGACTTGTGTACCATTTGAAAATAAATAGCACATGGAAACTCAATTGAATGGCACACCATTAGCATGTGCATAGTAGGCTCAACTTAGGTCAAAACCACATATTGGATCGACAAGTTTGGCTCGTGTTTGGGCCTCAAATCAGAATTGGAAAAATACATCAAAATTATAATGAAGGGTAAAATAGTCATTTTGACCCGAAAGTTGTGCAAAAAATGTAGTACAAGGGAACATGTTGGAGTGGGACATGATATATCAAAATAAAGGTGAACTCGTCTAGAATACGAACATGGAACTTGTTTTGAGAAATCGGTCAATGTTATGCTTCAAAAATCAAAGCTATGACAAAGTACCTATATAGCCATAATAAAAAATAAAATCTGGTTTAATATATAAAGTCATATAAAATAAATAAAAATTCCCAAAAATTAGGATGTTTATATGCTGCTGCGGGCACCTCATGGCACGGTGCTGGTCAGATCCACACCATAAATGCTGTCCTAGTCTCCTCCGATAGTCTCTCAGAAGATGTCCCTTCTTGCCACAATGGTGACAAGTCATGAGTTCTTTTGCTGGGTATGGGATGATTCGTTGCTGAAGATGTTCTTCCGAACGTCTAATAGGTCCTCCGGACTGTCCTTTGGCTAGTGCAGCTGTTGTAGTAGGGCACCTCAGAAGTACTGGGTCCTTGTTGATAGCCTCTTATCGACGGACTTCTGCTAATACTTCGACATACGAAACTCAGGACTGTGTTGTGGTGTACCTCTGGAGCTTCTTCGTCAAACCATGATGAAATCTTCGCACTTTCTCCATGTCATTCAGTATCGGGATGGTGCCAAAGCGACTAAGGTGACTGAATTCAGCATCATACTTGTCCATAGTCATGTTCTCCTGCTTGAGATAGAGGAACTGATCGTAGAGAGCACCTCGGACTGTCGCGGGAACTACTTTGCCTTGAATGCTCCAAGAACTACTCCCAAGTCTGGCCTCTACCGATATCTCGCTCGATTGAGTTCCACCAGTAATGTGCATTCCTTCAAGCTGGGTCCAAACAGCTGTCATCCATAAATCTTTTAGTAGCTGCAAAGTGTCGAGAAGCTTCTGAATATTGATCATCCACTCAGTGATCTCCTCTGGTGTCTCCTGGACATCAAATGGCCTCGGATTCATCTATCTATAGCCATGAATCGTGATCATTGGCTGAATGGGTGCCAGTACTGGTATAGGTGCCAGTACAGGGGCTAGTATTGCCAGCCTCTCCATAACCATCATCAAGCTCTGCCTCATGGCCTCGGTCTGCTGCATCTGCTGCTGTATCATGGTCTGGAAGAATTGGAACATCTGAGCCTGGCTATCTGGCTGGGACATCTGAGACATCAGTCCATAAGGCTGCTGCGGATACGCTCCATAGGGCATCTGAGGCAGGAATCGAGGCGGTTGAGGCAATGGATCCTCCTACTGTGTTGGGGTTTGCGACGTCTGGCCCTCATGCTGAGTCATACTCGGTGGAGGTATGATTCCTGCTGGAGTTGTCGGGTTGCCTGGAATCCCTCCAGGAATCGGGTTCCCTGACGTCACTAGAGTCCTTTTATCACTATGAGTGTTGTCATTAGTCTGGTTTGCTTTGAAAGCCATGTGTTCACTGCGTAACTGCATCTTGCTGCAAAAGAAAATTTATATGACAGGAGTTTAGAAACAAGCTGGATGCATAATGAGATAGTATGAATTTGCATTTCAAAGGCGATAAACTTAGCAAGTGGATGAGTTTTTCTAAGACTCCTTAATCTTAATTATAGGCTCATCTTGGTAACTTAGGTAACCAAAACGACAAACTGACATGCATGGGCCACCACAAAAAATGTCATGTCCCAGTCCCAAAGTACATAGGAACACAAGACATGAGCATGCCAGTTGTACGGCTATAATAAGTATTTCCAATTCAATGGACTTATACTAATCGTAGTACATTGAAGTCCTACATCTACAATATAATAGTCATAGGTTATCTAATACCTCAACAATGACATAACCACTATAATCTCATCCACATGATAACAACATCAACACAAAGAGAATAATAAAATGTATGAATAAAATAGAAAATAAGTCTGAATATCCAAATACAAAGATTTGTCTAGAATAGTCAAAGACTAGTGGAAATATATCCACGAAAATAAAAGTACAATGCAAGAAATAATAAAATACTGAAATAAAATACTAGCCAGGACATAGCTAACTAGATAAAATGTCTATGACTCTATCCATCTGCAAACCCCTTGATCAGAGAACTCCTCTGGTACAACCTCTAAGTCTTCAGCAAGACACCCAGGTTCGATACCTGGTCCATAAACTGTAGGATAAAGATGCTCGTATGGATCTAGAAAAGAACCAGATCTTTAGAGAAACGTAACAAGATACAAAAATACAAGCCACAATATGAGCTGAAGTAAATACATAAATAATAATAGGATAAACTATCCATCTTTGTGAATGCACATTGAAGATGACTTTGGGCCATATGGGTAGGAAATGGTGTAGCATTAGTACCAAGCAATGTTGGTATATATACTAGCATACTTCCCTGATCGCACCGGATACTAGTCTGTGGCCGCTACCAGATATATCCACTAGTATAGCCTATAACATGGCATATTGAGGTTGTTGTGTAATTGTCTGTCCCACACATCTACTAATGGTCTTCCTCTTCCATGTCTTGCACAAATCACATCCATGACTCGGGCAATCCATATCTCTATGTGTTACGACCCGCACCCGCTTTTTCGGATACGAGACGTGTCCAAGCCAGCCTACGCCGCAGAGTCGGCGGTAGAACGCTGTCACGGCCAAGATGCTTAAAATCACAAAATTTAACATTTGCTGCTCATTCACATTTTCTAAGTTTAATACAACAGTTACAACATTTATATTTAAAGGAAATACAAAGTTTTACAAATTAGGAAAATGATACAACTGCTATCTATTTCTAAGTTCCTGCCTGCAAGTACACCCGTATCTCTCAAGCTAAGTGAAGCCACAGCTAACCTGAAAAATATTGGTTTCCAGTAAGGAATGGAACAAGTACACAAACCGACGGCAATGCGAGAACACAATAGAATTAACAAGACATAAAAATAACATATGGAATATGAAAGCTAGAAAGTAACTGGTGACATAGCATGTGGTGAAAAAGATAAGGAAAAATAAATAAAAGACAACTACCTATGTGGTGTGAAATATCTATTTCAACATGTGAACGGCTAGGTGGTAAATCCGGCACCCTGCACGTGTCGTGTGCAACTGCTATTCTCTACGAAAGACACGGAGGATAGTTCTGGGTAGTCCACATGTATACTAAGATATTTCCCCTTCCTACTACTCTGTGTGACGAGCGTGTCAACAAGCAGCAAGATATATGTATAAACATGAAATAAAAAGACTACTATGAATCGAAAGCAATCAGAAAGTGCACTTGCCTGAGGTCCTTAGCTGGAGAAACCGATAGTACAACCACATCAGATGAGTCACTAAAGTCAACACATGCAAAAAGTCTCCAGATGCTGAAATAAACATTACTAATGTTCTCAAAATAGTCAAATTATCTAGGATTGCCTGTCCTTAAGTCCAATTCTGGACACAGGGGCAAAATAGTAATTTTGGGTCAAAACGGTGTCCGCCGTTGGACCCGCTTTGCACCAAAAAGCGTGCAAGAGTCAACTGTCTCTAAAGTCATCAAACTATATGTCAACAGGTTCGATTTTCCGATACGAACCCAACCGTATGTCCAAAGTTGGATTCCGGCGGGCCGTGCACAAAATCGCCCGTTGAGTCGGACCGTGGGGCCCGAAAAACTGCGATCCGATCAACTGTCTCAGAACGGGACCAAACTTGGCATACAGGACCAGAAAAATGATACGGTCCTGCTGGCACAAGTTTTGCCTCGATCTGACGAGCGTGCACGAAGTAATTGAGAAATTTTCACAGAGGCCGATACGGTGAATTTTGACGGATACGCATCAAATTTGTCGCGCACACGCGACCAATTTGAATTCCGTCAAATCCCACACGTCCACGAAGCCGTTACGCACCTTTCAATGCTTTTAGTTCACGACTACGTCGCCCGGATTAGCGGGACACACGTCATATCGGAGAAATTTTCTAGTTTTTGAAACATATTTTTCCTGATTTTCAATCTGATTTCTACTACTGTCTAAACCACAATAAATAAAACTATTATTGAGGTTTCCATGCCCTATATGTTGTCTTCAAGTGTGTTTAATTATATTTTTGAAAACCTTAATAGGTAGTTCAAAAACTGGCTCCCAATATGGATGATTGGACTATTTTTCTGTTTCGAATCCGAACAGTTTTTCGAGATTTTCCCATCGATTTCCCGACTTGAAACCTCGATGAAACTCGAATCTAATTGCCAGGAATCCTAGAGGGTTATACAGGCTTTCCGGAATACTTTACGAAACATTAAATGATGAAGTACAGGGGGAGAAATACGGGTTCGAAGTTTACCTTCGCGACTGTGGTCACCTCTGATGCATGCCCGCGCCTGTGCGCGCACAGCCTCCTTTGCCGCCATCCGACGACTCGGGGCCGGCCATTGGCCACGTGGGGTGGCTCCAGTGGTTCGCCAGGTTGGGCAAGGCACGGCTAGGGTTTACTCCCTCTCGCGTTCTCTCGATTATACACATATGTGTTCGTTACAGAGCCGAAGGGCTCTGGTCTGGTTTTGTAGAGCTTGGGTGGCTCTCGGTTTGGAGGATGGTCCCAGCCAGGGGTGGGCTGGGCTTGGTTGATTGGGCTGGGGAGCTTTTGGGCTCGGCCTGGACTGAAGTTGCTGCTGCTATCTTATTCTTTTATATTTTTCTTTAACAACTAATTTATATATATATATATATATATATATATATATATATATATATATATAAAATATATATATATATATATATATATATATATATATATATATATTTTATATATATATATATATATATATATATATATATATATATATATATATATATATATATATATATATATTCATATATATAAATGTACACATACTTGTATACATTCTACTATACATATATATATACACATACACATATATATTTATATATATTCATATATACATACACATATACGCATTTATATATATTTATTTATATCTATATATATATCTATATACATATAAACTATATATATCTCTATATATATGCGTATATTTCCAATATGCATAAATACTCCCAAAGTCCAAAAATAAATCTTAGGAATATATATTCTAATAGTGCTGGCTTATAATAAAATATATACATACAACAATAATATTTATTTCACAAATAATCTAGAATACTAAATAGTATATTTTTATTATTATAAATCTAATAACAATATAAATAACAATAATAATGATACTAATAAAAAAAATCTATAATAAGTGTACAGACAGAATATGTAGTCCAAATACCCCAACATGCATAAGGGTAATTAGGAAGGTAATTATCCTATTTCTAAAAATAGAATATTAATTCAGTAATAATAAACTATATTTATGTATATAAATCCTTTACATACGAAATGCCTATTTAACAATCAGAAATGATAAATGCAATATGTACGTCTACATGGACGTCGTTGATCGCACTACATTGACTACATGGGCTTGGCTCAGTTCGGTTCCAGTCCAGACTGGTTTGGTACAACCGTATTTTCCACAAGTCAATAAACCTTAATAATAAATAATTAAATAATAAATAAAATCTTCGGTAAGGGTTAAGTCGCAACTTGGCCTGGTTTTCTTAGTTAGGACGTCACTATGGCTCGGTCTTTCCTACCAGGGCTAATACACTAGTCAAAGTACGCCACTGCACTATCCGTGCCATGATTCCTAGCCGTATTGTACTCCAAATTTAATCATGATTAAAAATCATCTACCGTAATAATTAACTAAATAATTATTTATAAAAATCTAAAAAATCATCATTTAATTAAAATAAATAATAAAAAAATATTTTAAAAATTTCGGGAAGGGGAGCTACAAATCTACCCACCTTAAAATAATTTTGTCCTCGAAATTCTAATTCGTAACTATTCTTAAAATTCAAAAAGAAAGTCTACCTTAACCTTAATCTTCTTAAATTTCTATTCTTGAAAATAGTTTGTATCCTCCTCCTAGCCATTTGTAACTACATAGCCTTTAGGATTTCTACCCACCTTTGGTCACATTACTCCTCAAACTAAATCTTATAATCTTCTGACTAATTGCTAACACTCCTACCAACAGATATCTAGGCATATGGTAGCTATAATCCTCTCCTATTTATCAAGCAAACCAAAATTTAACAAGCAACAAATTTACACAAGTAGCTATAGAATATTGATAAATTCTAATAAATATGCCCATTCGTCGCTCTGCAGCAGGAAGGACAGGAAGATAAGGAAGAATAATCGAGAGCAAATATGACATTTCAGAGCAGTAGAAAGTTTCCAATGATGCAGATAGAAAGAGTGTTTATGAACCTATAGTCTTATTCGCTAGATTGGGCTACTCTAGTCCAGTCACTTACTACATCGAAGAACCCTTCTCTCTTAGAGGGACTTGCAATTCGTACAATACAGAAGTTCCGTTCTCGAAATTAATCTAAACAAGGTTCCATAGTAGAACAAAATTTCGAGAAATCAAGATTGTGATCTTTTCCGTGGTTATTTAAACACACGAGCAAGAGATCTAAATGCAATACAAGATCGTATCACGACTTCCAGGTAGATGGAATAAGGGTTATGAATGACCTTACATTCTAAGAGGTGGAGACTACATAATAGGTATAGGGGCCTATTTCAAATAGTTCAATTTATAGTCCAAATATGGTGGTGTGTCTGGATGGGTTTTACTGGGTCTTAATGGGTTCCCTAATTAGACATCACTCGTTGGTTGGATGAACCTTGAATTTCAATCTATATTGACTGAACAAGATCCCAATGATAAAACTAATTCTACTAGATTAGGGTAACCTAGAATAGGATTCCTCTCCAGTGGTTGAGCTAGTTGCTAGTCAGGTTGGTTTAGCTAGTTCCCTAAAGCCCAAAAATGCATCTTCTGTGGCTTTTGTATTTAAGTAGCACGAGAAGGCACAATTGAGTGGCACACTGGTGACATGTGCGTAGTGAGCTTCGAGTCGATCACAACCTTATATTGGTCGAAAGATTCGAGTTAAAGTTGAGTCTCTAATTGTAGTCGGAAAGTTTACCGGTACTATAGTAAGGGTTATAGCTAGTCCTTTTTACCTAAAAGTCGTACCATAAAAATAGAGTACAAGGGGATGGGTTTGAGTGGGACATGATATATCTAGATGAAGGTGGACTCGTCTAGATCTTGTATATAAAATTTGTTGGGAGGTAACAACTGGTCTCGTGCTCCGAATATTAATGACACGGCCGGGGACACAAAATGATCTAAACGGAAAATGGGAGTCCATGGGGCACTAATTATCATCATAATGGAATTTATTCTAATTAATCGGAAATCCTTGTACATCCCAAAATTTTAGAAAGCTTACAGTCTACCCACCTTAGAAGCTAGGACATAGTTTTATGAATAATAAGGTTAGAAGGATTCCAAAGTCCGGGTATTGCACCTCGACTTCTGCTAATAAAGAACAAAGCACGACGTAATGGGTTACGGTAAATATAAGTCAAGTCAAGGATCATTTCGCAATAAGTGGAAAACTAGTGGGTATAATGACACACGGTCAAAAAATAAGATGATCTACTCGTCCATAGTATACAAGATTTACGGGATAACCAACTCTAAGGCACATCATATGAAGAGATTTCTAACAACTGAGCCGTGCATTTCTATTTGTGTCAAACCTGCCAGACTATTGTCACAAGGGTTCTAATTAAACCAAGCTTCAAACAAATGATTAGAGGCTCACCATAATTGGTCTCTTGAGAATAGATAGTCTCCTAGGTTGGCATTTGACCAAGGGAAAGATCCTAATTATTCTCGGACTCCGATGACTAGAAGATCAAGATAGTAGATTTAGTGTCGAAGGGAGGACGAGTAACTCAAGACAAGGTTCTAGTCACATGGCTGGCCGATGGTAGCTACACTTGTATATACAACTATCATAGCCATGGGGACACACGACATCTATCTATCAATTACGAGCTTTCATCTTTCCAAACAGTGAAAGACAAAAACAATAAAGAGTTCAAGAGAGATGTCACTAACTACAATTACGTGAATCAAAGGCGAATGTATAATTCAAGAGAAATTGTCAAAGCAGTCGCGGATGAGATCCTAGAGACACCTACATCTCAGTCCACGTAAGAAAATTAGATGAAGAGCAAACCAAATACATCATGGTTGATCAGACCGTAATACAATGATTCTGTTTAGACAATATGTTAGCGGGCGTCCCCAATAAACATATATCTTGAATCAAGCTTGATAAAAGAGTAAGCTTGAAAAAACTAGGCTGTAATAGCAGCATTGGTTAAGAGAGTCAAAATATAAATATACGAGATTTTGAAAAGAGGCACAAGTGGTTCGAGTTTTGAGAGAATCAAAACCTTACCTGGTGTTCTTGCTTATACAGCCTTCCTATAATCTTCCAGTCCATAAGGTCTTGGTCGACCAATGGGTTATGGACCTCTAATTTCTATATTCTGGGTAAACCTATTAGTGTCAGTCAATTACCTCGTTAATAGATCACGAGGACCACGAGATGCTAGGTTGGAAGACAGGCTACCCAACTTACAGAACTTTTTACTAGTATTGGTTTTGGATCTTATGGGACATACAGGGCATTTTTTCTATCCTCTATGGTATCCTAAACTTGTGATTACGCCTAAAATCATTCCACCGAGAATTATGCCTCGCCCGTATACTCTGGCTGTGGCAAACCCTTGTTTCCGTGATTCAGGTGTGATATGCTATCAGATACTCTACCTTACATTGACACAAGGGTATCTAAGATCTAAAGAGGTCAATTAGGACATAGTTTTAGCAATGTTCCATAAATTATGATTCTTCGAAATGGTTTCAATTCTATGGGTTGTGCCTCGCCAGTGCACTGTTGGCTGGCCATTGTAATCGTTAAATTACTCCAACTATATTCCTAGGAACTCCAGGAGCTG
>JANAVB010002794.1:9721964-9731960 GCA_029216955.1 Iris pallida | reverse complement strand
CCATGTTCACACACACACATAGCTTACATGTTAGTTTCCTTCCTCTTTTTATATATATATAATGTTGAATATGCATGAATAGGATTGCCTTGATATGTGCTTGTGTTTGGCTTGTATACCTGTGATTGTGTGTTTGATAGACTAGCTTGTTAGGCCTAGTGAGACTTGTTAGACTGTTTTGGGCTAGGACTTGACCTAGTTTGACTAGTGTGGTTGACTAAGTTGACCAAGTGTCGATTTAGCCTAGTTTGACCTAACAGCATGCAGATGCATTGTACATTTCATATCTCACCCCTGTATACATCTTGACTTGTGTTGCTCTAACTAGGATCAGGTACCTCATCTCGACAGGACATTTACTTCAGACATTCATACGAGGCGAGTACATTCTCTGATCGTTTCATACTTGCACGATTTATATTCTCGCTCTAGATTACTTTTACTTGATGCTGTCACGTTATCATCACGGATTAGTACTATACGGTCTCTTCTTGGGATTTATCCCCCTTAGCGGGAGCATCGATACTTTATGACATGTGTTTCATGTACATCATGTATTCCTCGCTTCGGCGTTATTCATGTACACTCATGTTCTCTCATGTTCTTACATGTACGTTCATGTACTCTCATGTTCTTCCATGTACGTCATGTTTCCTCATGTGTTCCTGTATACCAAAACATCATGTACGTAACGTAACGGGACTAGATCCTTGTGTATTAATTGTGGGTAGGGTGAGTATAAATGGTCATGTGATTTACCCATCATGTTTCACCTCTGTACTTTTCATGTTTATCATGTACACATCAGCCTTATTGGCTGATGTCCACATGTTCACCATGTACATCATGTTCAACCTAAGCCATTACATGCCATCTCGTACTCTAAATCACTAGTCCTTACTGTTCTTACTTATCATGTATATATTTCCAGTTATCAAATATCTCTCCTGTTTCATGTACATCTTCTTACAGCTTCATGTATTTTATTCTATTGCCTGCTTTATATTTTCTGCCATGATTAGCATGAGATGTACTGTGCTCGCTCCCGTCCTGACTGGACCTGTTAAAATTTTACAAAGTATGATGAGGAACCCTGCACCCCCTTACTTGGAGCTTGCCTAATGACACTCGCGACCTGGACCCCTGGCGAGGTTCAGCAGCTTAGACTATTCCTTTCATGTTTAGCTTATGTCTTTGTTTCAGAGTTGTATGTTTAGAGATGTTGAGACTTATTTTAGTTTCTGTTACCTCAGTTGAGGATTTCCTTATCTATTTTATCGTACCATTTTCTATCTATGATTGTGATTGAGTTATACCTCTGTGTTGGCCTCCTTATGGAGAGTATTCATATTATGTTAGTTATAGTTCATGACCTAGAACAGCGTTCTACCACCGACACTGCGGCGTAGGCTGGACGTACCCACTTCTCGTGCCCTTACTCTAGGGTGCGGGTCGTGACATGGTGCTGCTTGGCCGGCCATGCTAGGGGGTATTAGGGTTAGGGTTAAGTCTGGCCAAGCACTCTTAAGTTGCTACAAAGGCCCAATGACAAAAGGCTTTAAAGGCTTATAAAAATGACATAAAAATCATTAAATAATTCTAAAAAAATAGGTAATAATTCTAATTTAAATCTAAAAAGCCAATAATTAATTACATTATTAGACTTCTAATCAAGGTTGACTAAGGTTATACCATCTTGGTCCTACCAAACTTCATCCAAATTACACAACAACCAATTTAATTAATAATTTAAATAAATTCAAAATAATGCACAATGACTAAAATACCCCTAATTAGAAAAAGTGAGTGTGACAGGTAATTAGATTTCTAATGTCATGGTTAGTCTCTAATCATGGTTAGGTTAAACCGACTACTAACACAACCCAATTAAAATATTATAAATTAATCCAAAAAAAAAATCACATAATTACCAAAATATCCTTATTTTAGAAAAGTGGTGGTTACACGAGCCAAAAGGAGATTGACAATTTGTAACGTCGCCTTTAGTATCGATGTGACACCATCTTGCACTTCGATTGTAGGGAAGTCTCCAAATTGGAGAGAAACAAGATTTGCGAAAACTTGTTTCTCGTCTGTATGTAGTGTAATGGCCTTTGAATCCAACAACTGTTGGATATGATTCTTTATTATGTATCATCCTTCATAGGGTAATGTACATACTGATGATAAAGCAATACTTCAGATCGTTGGTTCGCCCAACTTCTTCAGGCCTTCAAGGGGGAGGAAGTTGTAGCGTATTCCCTTTCATCAGTACCTGGAAGATGTCCAGTGTGAGGGCTTCATTGAAGGTATAATGTGGCTTAGGTCTTGAAGTAGTTAAATCTTTTTGTTTAGGTTGGGAAGTAGCTGAAACATCCACTATGAAGGACTCATTACCCTTTTTTGGTTTTCCCAGAAGTATTATTATTCTGGGAAGGCTTTCCTTTGTCATCGGGTGACTTCAGTTCAATCAAATGTAGGACCTGGACTGATTCTTCGGCTTTCTCAGCAGCACGATGAAGGCTGGCCAATCATTATAATCTTCGGGCTAATGCAGAATCTGACTGTGGTAAAAAGGTACCCCTACATGTGTTAATTAGCACCGTCTGAGGTATCCCAGGATGCAATTTCATCGACAGCCTCCTGAACTATTCAATGAATTCATGGGCTGACTCTTTGTTATCTTGCTTTATGGCAATGAGTTTTAACATAAGACATCACATGTTCCTTTGTAGAATCTAGTAAGGAACAATTTCTCCAAATCTTTGAAAGTTTTGATACAACCATCCGGCAGATTACAGAACCATTCAAAAGCTACAGCTTTCAATGTACTAATGAATAACTTGGACCATAGTGCATCATTCCTTGGTATGTGAACGGTCTGGGAATAGAAGTACGTCAAATGCTGCTTTGGGGAGCTTGTTCCATCATATGGATCATGGATTAAGGTTTGTATTCTAGAGGACAAACTACATCATCCCACTCTGAAGGATAAGGACATGACATTCCCATCTGATGAAGTTCCTCCTTCGAAGTGATGTCATCCTCCTTCGAAGTGACGTCACCTAATTGAGCATCGATACCCCGAATAGCTTCAATAGTATCGATTAACTGGCTTGCAGGAGTCGACTTTTTGACAGCTGATTATGCCTATTGTAATACTGGCATAGAAATTTTCGACTATTGGTGATGGATTAGGGTTAAAAGACACCCCTACTGTATCTTGATTACAGGAGACTGAACTGATGAATGAGGTTGATACAGATTCGTTTGAAGGTTCATAGTCGTTTGTATCTGCTGCATCATCGCCATAATATTTTGTAACATATTCTTCAAAGTGTCAATTCTCTGTCGATCACTAGTAACACCTTCTTCATTACCCGTCACATATACAGAAGTCATAAGTGGACTTCCAGATGGAGAAGTATGCAAAGGAGCACCAGAACCAGTATTGCATGATCCTGATTGTGAAACTGTATCATCTCTTTCCGAAATATGAGGTACTCTCTCATCAGATTAGGATGTAGAATGGTAAAATACCGGAAGGATGCTACTGCCAGTATTATCTTATTCATAATCATGGAGTGCACCAGCGGAATGCCTAGATCAAAAACAGGTTTTTTGATAAACCCCTTCAGGTGTAGCTCTTTGGTCTCTCCCAGATGAAGAGGATGAAGGTGCTTGGGTGCCACCTTGAGTAGATGTTGCATTGACCGAGGCCTCTTGTAATTCATCTTCAATATCCGAAAGTTGTCGTCCAAGACTAGACAAATCCAAAGAGTTTGGTTACAATCTGGTGAAAACAGATTGCCTGGTTGATTGATCATCTGCCTTTGAGCAACAACAGTTGATAACAATCTTGTACAGAAATGTCTTGACAAGACATAATTGTTTGTTGACACCTCTGGATTTACACTTATGCCGAAGCATATCATGCAAATCGACAGAGGGTGTATAACCTATTTCCCTTTCTATGCGTCTGGACAAAGTCATGCATGGGAGAGTTGGTTTCTTAACTTGCTGACCTATTTTACGTACACGGGAACCCCAGCACTTAATCTTGAGTTGTTTTGTTATGCGAACTCATTTTAGGTATATTAGGCAATGTACATGAGTCCATAGTGTATGGAAGAGGCGGATGACTGGCTGGGGCGCATAGACTTCATCTTGTATAGCTTGCCATCATCAGCACGTATAACACGGATGGATGCACGAATCAAGCCTCCTTCATAATGCATAGAATCTTTAGAAAATGAAAGTTGTGGAAAACAGACTTCCTATCCCTATTTATGTGTCCAAAGTTCTGTATTGAGGCAAAACCTTCACCTTGATGCACTAATTCTGAGGAAGAAGTTCCAATATTTAAATTCATAGCGTCATAGTATTTTCTCTGCCAGAATTCAAAAGTTGTACGTTCTTTTTGCCCATATTGGAATGAAGGGATCTGTTACAAGCGTTAACTTTCTTCCCAGACGCATGATTAGCATGCATCTGCTTAACATTCTTTCCCATGAGAAACACAAAGCTTAGCTGGTAGCTCATTGGTTGAGGCTCTTCTAGATGCATGGTGTGTTTCATGCGTCTGGACAGCAGGAACTTTCTTTAGACAGTATTGTGGCTAGTACTGAGCCATGCACCTCTGAACTGTCAATCAGGCTCAAAAGGCCAGAGCTTTCCTTTTACCATCAGCGTTAGGGAGAGCGGAGAGACTTTGGGACCCAAGTCTTACGAACAGACATAGATTTCTGCCTCTTGATAGTCGGAGTAGAGTCATTGTCGACAGCATTGCTTCATATGCTTGTTGGTCGAACTGTACAACCAACATCTTTCCAACTGAACCTGGCTTGTTCATATCAGACTATGCCACCACTTTCTCGTCGGTGGAGAAAGTTATCCCCGGCAGAGTCGCCATTTTTGTTTCAACACAAAAAGAGTCCAGGTATGTAGGGATCTTTTGTATTATTATAAAAAGAAAAAGTACAACAGAATCTTAAACAAGAATTTTGAGTACAATAAAAATCTAGGGATTGGGGCGATGAAGATTAAGTCTACTTTGACTTCTCTACTTCGTTGACGATCTGATGCAGAAGTTGTTGAAGCTTGATGGTTGATGAACTTTTGATTGCAAGGGGAACTTTATCACTGAAAGCTCTCTCTCTTTGTCTCTGAAAGTTCTTGGCAAAGAAGCAATTTACATAGTCTTTCCTTATGCATGTGTTCTCTCCGTGTGTCCTTCCTGCCTCTGTCCTGCGAGAAAGAAATTGTCCTCTATTTATAGCTTTTCTTCACTGGAATAGCCATGTGCGTATGTGTAGAAAATATAGTATCTTCTGCCTCGGAGATGCATGAGTCTGGGTAGGCACATGAGCCTTGGAGATTAGTAGGGAGTGAACGTGTTCGAGAATCACGTATAGCTCACCACGTGTTTTGAGACGTGTTGCACGAAATACTGCCATATCAGCACACGATCTGTTTGATGGAGACTAGCTATGCATCAAAATATTGTTAGACGCATAGCAATTGGCTGCTTACTGCAAAATAATAACTTTTTTGTGTCACTATGAATCATTCAACAGTGGAATGCATAGCTTCTCTCTGTTTACTGTAAATGATGACTTTTCTTTGAGTCACTATGAATCATTCAACACTGGAATGCATAGCTTCTCTCATTGGTTACTACAAAATGATAACTTTCTTCCAAATAACTATGCGTCGGTCAACACTCGAACGCATAGCTTCTTCAATTACTTTCTGCCAAACCTTGATCTGGAAGTAGGTGCATAGGACTGCTTCTTTTACAGCTGGCTAAGTATAATAATAATGATGACAAAATCACTACACCTTCCTCGTAATCTGCACACTGCACTGCTCAAGACTTGTCTCTTCACACAAGAGACAAAAATAGATCTTGCGTCTGATTGGACCATGCGTCTAAATGGCCCACTTCTTAAACATGTATCTTTCCTTTAGAAACTAACAGTCCTAACTTTTATGAATATTTACATTTTGGACGTATGACATCTATGCGTCTCCTTAATATTTTGCATGCTTCTACAACCCAGCCTATGCCACAGTATCGGTGGTAGCTCATTGTTTTATAAGTTTAACATAACTACACAATCACAGATAGCATAAAGAGATAACCAGATTTTTATAAGCAAATAACCATCAAAGTAGCATAAGGTTCCAAGATTTTGATCACATATTATTACAAAACTAGATATAGTTTTCCGAAGACAAATCTGATAGTAGCTAATAGAATTCAAACTAGAAAATAGACTAAGTCAAATCCTGGGATAACTTTATCCTGCCTCAACAGATGTATAATCATAAGTCCTCAAGATACCTAAAATGTAAACGATGTAGTCATGATTGAAACAAGTACTACCATACCCAATATCGCATGATACCAAATAAAGCAACATAAAAGTAATTCAAAAAGTAACTAAATCAAGAGAGATTGTACATGGAAATAAAACTACTGAACTAAATGATGATAAATAAATCAAAGAACTAGCTATGCTACTAGAATCATGCAATAATCAAGCACAATAAGGCTATAAACTACGTGTGTTTGAAATACCATTTTCGTTATGTGACCAGCTTGGGTTTGTGATACAAAAGGTATGGCTCGAACATATGTGAGATTTTTGTCGAACCACCATTCAGAAATGTCTTAAGTGGTATGTTGTTGGTCACATATCTACTTGACATTTCTCCTTCCCATGATTCACGAAACATGATAATATAACACGAAATAGGTGATTCAAAGATTCAATAAGTCCAGCTCAATACCCATGAATCAGATCAATATATCATCATGTGTCAAAATTATGACTCAATTTGATAACTAACTAGGAAAGAATAAATTGCAGCATTTATAATATTAATGAAACATAAAGCACGGTGTATATGTCATGCCCCGGTTCTGAAGAATCGATCGTCCTTGCTAGGACGTGATATCGCGCGAGCCTAGGTTGCGCTTGCGCAAGGCGGATTCTATAACGGTCAATTACAGGCTAAGCGATGGGGTCGTCGCACAGAAGTCCCGAGCAGAAAAGTTGAGTATTATAAAGGCAAGTACAAAATGTTACTCTTTATTGATAATGAATATAAGATTACAAGGGCTCAAGCTCACTTTCACTCTGAATACAAACACTTAGCTCTCTCTCTCTCTCTCTCTCTCTCTTCTCTCTCTCTCTCTCTTCTCTCAATTACAATCACTCATGCCCGAAGGCTTACAACTTGTAGATGCTTCAGAAGGCGATGTCCATTGTAAACCCCCTAAATTTTACTATAGATTTTTTTAATTTTATATTGGTATTTATACATCGAGGACGAATACGTATACACCATAACTGGAATAAAAGAATTAGTGGATTTGTTTCGTCCAAAATGGGAATGGGCTGGGTTATGAACTTATAATCATTGAATCGAGTCGATCCATAGTTATAAGTTCGTTCCATACTGGACCAGACCGGAATAGGGTTATGTACTACATTCTTATTGTGAGAAGGGTCTTCGAGCGTATGTAAATAGATACTATGTTTACAATGGATCCCTACGTCGTTACATTCTATTTAGGATTAGGAATAGGCGTAATTGGACCTACTTTTGGCACGACACCTGTCCTTTTCTTAGGGATAAAATCAAAGATTATTGTATGATCCAGGGAATATTGGATTCCAAACTAAGGCATAAGAAATTAAGACTAAGGAGAATAAATGGAAAAATTGGTTAGGGGAGCATTTTCAATAAAATTTCTCTCATACCAAGTGGTTTGTTAGTCCCGAAAAAATGGTGAAATAGGATCAACCGGCGTCGTACGCTTCAAAAAATGTACTCAACGAAATTGGATTTATATAAAAAAACCCAATTAAATTCTTATGTAAGATAAATTCCTATACAGTAAATTCATTGTTGAGTCAAAAAGAAAAATGGAAAAAACACTACGTATACGATTTTATATATGATTATATAAATAATGGGGATAAAAATTTATTACATTATTTTTTATATACAAAATTTTTATATTAGTTTTTTTAAAAGGTAAATATTTGTTTCGAAATAAGTATAAGTTAAATGTAATTTATTTGCTTTGAATATATATATTATATATTATATATTATATATATATATATATATATATATATATATATATATTATAAAATAATTATAGGCTAAAACTTTATTTTATTTTTTATTATTATATAAAGGCTATTTTAACTATTATATAAAAATAGGTACCGATTTCGAAAATAATAATTACGTAAATAATTTGTACTATTTTCGTGCGAGATACATAAAAATATTCATGTATATTTTGTAAAAAATTGAGTTTTGTAAAAGTTATTTGGATTTATTTTTTATGAAAAAGTATTTTTTAATTATTGAATGTTTTTTAATTTTAAAGGATATTTTTTTTATGCTTAAATAATTACTTTAAATAATTGTGATTAGATATTGTTGACCTAGACTTAAATTAATTTAAATTAAAGGTGTGAATTATCTAAATGGGTTTAAATCGATCATAGTCCTTTATCCAACTAGGAGTCTCCACCTCCTATATAAGGAGAGGCTCTTGTACTTTGTCCAAATCCTAGAAATTCTAAAACAACAAAATTTATCCACCAAAAAGTGTCGTGCATCATGTCCGTGTCCACCACTTTTCTCGTGTTAGCCGTGACGACCTCGTGTCCGACCCCGGGTGTCTTTCCACTATGTCCAATTTTTAACACAGAACACAGCAACCCATCCTCGTGTCCAACACACCGGATACGGCCCTAATACACAATTTTTGTCGTGTTGGACACTTTCGACACGACGCACCCTAAGAAGGACAGTACAATCAAACAAACCCTATCCCTAATCTTTGGCCGGCGACTCCGACCACCGCTGGCCAACCCAACGCCACCTTTCCAACCCTGACACCTCTACAGCTCCCAGCTTCCACACCGCCAAAACCATCGATGGTCACCCCAATCCTCCTGAACCAACGCAACCTCAGCCATTATTCCCCACTACCGTGGCACCACCGCCATCTTCTAGACCGATCCCTATCAGAGTCGTCAACAGCCGGTGAACGACCCCACGGCGACGATCACCACCGAAACATCACCAAATCCACCCACTCACCTTGCCGATAAGCCACCACTACCCCATTTTCATCTTCCCCTGCTGAACACGGCTAGAACCTCGTTCGAGGCCGCGCCGCCCAGCGCCAGACTTCGACCAACAGATCCGGTGGGATCCGCTAGCGCCGGAGAACCTCCCTCACGTCGATCCTCATGCGCCCTCCTTCGTTCAGCGACCGCACGTCACCGTCGTTCGCCCATGTTCTCCTTCTACGTCCCCGTAGATCCCCACCAGCGACGCACATCCCGAGTGCCGGTACCGCCTCCATCTCTCAAAACCCCCTCAGTCCAGGTAAGTTCATCGCGGATCATTCTTCCCCCCTCCACTCCCATCTGGCTCACCCTCCATCTTTTTCCCGCTCCGCTCCTCTTCTTTTCCTCACCTCTCTTCTTCTTCCTCTAAACTCTCCTCTTCCAGATCTCTTTTACTTTTTCCCTTTTAATGGTTCTCTTTGGAAATGTTACTTTTAATATATTTTTCTTGGTTTTGTTAGATATTTATTGGGGGAAGGGAAGCAGTAGAATAGGGGTTAGTCCTTACCATAATACTTTTATTATTATTATTATTATTATTATTATTATTATATAGGTATTATAAGCAGGGGAAAGAATATATATGTATGTATTATGTATGTATGTGGTTATATTAGTACATAGGTAGTGGAGTATATCTAAATATATGGTACAATTCATTTTTTCACTATTTACATTAATATTATTAAATTTTGATAAATATAATAGTATTTACTAAGTTATATTATCATATTATTTTTGGTACCCTAAATATGATAATGTATTATTCTATTTATCTATTTTAAAGAGTTTAAACCTAAAAAGTGTACTTGACAACTTAGAGTTTTAC
>JANAVB010002794.1:9481964-9716964 GCA_029216955.1 Iris pallida | reverse complement strand
TAGCCATGGTGAGTTTTGAAGTACCAGACGACTAGGAATCATGGCACGGATAGTGCAGTGGCGTGCTTTGACTAGTTTAGCCATGGTAGGGGAAAGCCTAGCATAGGATGTCTGAACCAGGAAAACCAGGCCAAGTTACGACTTAACCTATAAAAATATTTTAATTATTTATAATTGTATGATTGTAGGAGACCGATTTGTGTCGATTTATCGGATAGACCCGAACCGAAATCGAGCCCATTAATCTTGTAGTGAGATCAAAGACGACCATGTAGGCATATTTGATGTGTATAAAATTTTTTTTAAATTATTTTAGGTATTGATGGCATTTTAATTGTTTGAATATGTACAAAAATGATATTTTTATTAAATATTGTTTACAATATTTGTATATTTTGGGACCGGATAAAGGGAGTAGTGTAGATTCACCAAACCACCAGTTAAGTATATTTTATTATTTTGTGGTGTTAAATAATGTTATTACTATTAGATATTATTATATTGGTTAATTGATTTATTTTGATATATAGATATATATCTATATATATATATTATAATATATATAGATATTATTTATATTATATATATATGAGGATATATAATGGATGTGTGTAAATAGATATAATCTTATATATGGGTGTATAACTAAATAGAAATATATGTATGTGTGTATGTGTATGAATAATATAAATAAATATATGTATTGTGTGTGCGTTATTAAAGATATATATATATTAGATATATATAGATAATATATATAAAATATATATATATATAGAAAAAAAAATATAAAATTATAGTATAGGTAGACGTATATATATATATATATATATATATATATATATATATATATATATAGATAAATATAATATATATATATATATAATATATATATAATTTATGTGCACATCGAGTCGTGGTGTACTGGTAACACACGTGCACGGAGGTGAGGGCGGGTTCGTGCCCTCCTCCACGGAGGTGGCTGGTGTGGCGGTGGCCACAGCCTCGGGCCAAGGTTGGGTGGAGTCGTCCACGGCTTTGGTTTAAAAAAAAAAAATATATATATATATATATATTATTATATATATTTATATAATATATATATATATTTTATGTATATATATATGTATATATATATATATATATATATATATATATATATATATATATGGATCGGATCAAGAGCCCCGCCCGCGGAGCCCCGCCGAAGCCCCGCCCCCCCCTGCACCATCGGATCGAGCGGGGCCCGCGAGGGGCCCACGCGATGCCGCGCGATCCAACGGCCAAGGATCGCGGGACTTCGGCGGGGCTCCGAAAACGGGGCTCCCGATCCGGACCCTATATATATATATATATATATATATATAGTGGCTAAAATAGAAAGTGAAATACGGGATGGTCCCAGCCCAGCCCAACAGTGAGAAGTCCCAGCCCGGCCCATTCTTTCCAGCCAGCAAAAAAAAAAGAAGAAAACAATTAGAATAAGTCAGCCCAGCCCATTTCCCCTTACCAATCCCAGCCCTAACCAAGCTGGCCCGATTTCCCCCATACTCGAACCCGGGCCAGCTAGAGCACCCGCTTATGTTTCCCAACCCGAGAGCAACAGAGTGTATATATTCGGTTATATATATCTGCGCAGGACGAAGAATTTCCTCGACAAAACACCAAAACCCTAACCCCGCTCTTACCCAGCACCGACCGACGGCGACCCCAGCCTCGTGCGCGTGCCACCGCAGGTGGCCGCCAGCCAACCATGCGCGGGTGGCGAGGCCGACAGCAAGGCCGCCGCACCCAGAAGCAGGACAGCAGCGGTACACCGAGGTACCGATTTCGTTATTTAATTTCTTCGCGTATACTCGACGGTCTTCGATTTGGTAAAATTGTATGGACAGCCCATATAACTATCTAGGACCTCTAGTAATTAGGTTTTGATTAAGTCGCACGACCTGTCCACGAATTCGACACAAAATCGAGAGAAATCCTGTCCTAAAACAGAACACAAAACAGTCCATGAACCCACATTGGAAGATCGATTCCAATCGATCCAGTAACCATTTAGAAATTCCACCTGAACAAAGTTATAGACAACATATAGGACTTCACGGCGCTTTTTGTGGATTTGGGAATCATTGACTACGTGTCGAGAAATCGAATCCCGAAGTTTGCCGAAAATTTGTTTTCAAAATCACGAAAACCTTCGATACGACGTGCGTCCCGCCATTCCGGGCGACGTGGTCGCGAACTGAAAGCATCGAAAGGTGCATAACGGTTTTATGGACGTATGGCCTTTGACGGAACTCAAATTGGTCGCGTGTGCGCGACGAATTTGAGGCGTATCCGTCGAAATTCACCGTATCAGCCTCTGTGCAAGTTTCCCAATTACTTTGTACACGCTCGTCAGATCGAGACGAAACTTGTGCCAATAGGACCTATCATTTTTCTGGTCCTGTATACCAAATTTGGTTCGATTCTGAGACAGTTGATCGGATCACCGTTTTACGGGCCCCACGGTCCGATTCAACGGGCAATTTTGTGCACAGCCTACTGGAATCCAAAACTGGATATACCGTTGGATTCGTATCATCAAAACGAATCCGTAGACATATAGTTTGACAACTTTAGAGACCATTGACTCTGGCATATTTTTTGGTGCAAAGCGGGTCCAATGGCGGACATCGTTTTTGCCCAAAATTACCGTTTTGCCCCTGTATCCAGATTTAGACTTAAGGACAGGCAATCCTAGCTAATTTGACTATTCTGAGAATGTTGGCAATGTCTATTTCAGCTTTCGGAGACATTTGTGGATTTGGACTTATTTGGCTTACTGGTTGATGGTTTATTGTTGGCTCTTCGTGCAACCTCCAGGCAAGTATACCTTGCCGAACATATACAGTATTTACATGGTTTTCTCTCCCTTTATTGTATTCCTTTTCATATTGTCACATGATTCCACATTGTGATTGATTCATCCTTGATTGCCTTACTTGTTCTAAATTACGTGCACGTATAGGGTATTTGACATTGCTAGATTATTGGTCTTATCATGTTACCTTGTGTCACGACCTGCACCCGATTTTCGTACGCGATCTCGTGAGCAAGCCAGCTACGTTTCGAGCGGACACCAGCCCGACTCGAGTATGTATAAGCTGTCCGGAGTAGGGTATCATATCTAGTCTAAACTATATCTCAATCCACAAGAATCAAATAAATCAAGAATGAATAAGTATGGGTCATGGTCTGCAGCCCATTAGCATATTGTTCGATTAGACTCCAAGAATGATATGAGTCTATAAATAAGCAGAGCATATCATGGTACTGAATATAAAGTACGAGAGGATAATAAAGAAATATCACAAGCTAAATACCTGTATCATGTATCGCAATCCTCTACCATCCTGCTCTACTAACTCCACGCAGTCGCTAATCTGAAGAGATCATCAGGTCCTCAGAGGACTAGCAAGATACATAATATACAAGCCAACATGTAACAGTACAATATACAAAGAAGTAAGAATTAATCAAGGGTATCCAATGAGACAAAATGGACCAAGACACAAGATCTAAACACAAGGATCCTAAGACACTGGCATGCCATACTAGAAATGGCTAATAGGTCAAAGCTATAGACTGCAGTCAAGGCAAGTACTCACAATCTATAGTTTCTCAATCGCAATCAAGGCAAGTACTCACAACCAAGACAGTAGTCAATCCTAGTATAAAATCCTATAGACCGTAGTCAAGGTAAGTACTCACAATCTATAGAATGTCAAAGTCAATTCCTACTCAAGTCATGTCAAGTCAAGTCAAGTTATAATCAAGTCGAAGGAATCGTGGTGTAGGACTAGATGACTCTATCAAGGAATACATATGAAACTAACTCAGTGAAACAGATAGAACTATCATAACAGAAAGGAACAAGAATGTACAGGCAACTAGAAACACGTAAAGTAAAACTATAACAGGATGAGTGTACTAGACGTGGAATAAAGCAATCATGAATGTAAGAAAAAGAACCACAGTGAGATGATGAACATGCATATAAATTATACTGTACAAGTTGGCAAGGTATACTTGCCTGAGGGTTGCACGGAGAACCAACAATATATCGCCAATCAATAAGTCAGAAAGTCCAAGTCATCACAACTGTCTCCGAAAGCTAAAATAAACAATACCAATGTTCTCAGAATAGTCAAATTAGCTAAGATTGCCTGTCCTTAAGTCCAATTCTGGACATAGGAGCAAAACGGTAATTTTGGGCAAAAACGGTGTCCGCCGTTGGACCCGCTTTGCACCGAAAATCATGCCAGAGTCAACGGTCTCTAAAGTCGTCAAACTACATGTCTACGGATCTAATTTTCCGATACAAACCCAACCGTACGTCCAAAGTTGGATTTCGGCGGGCCGTGAACAAAATCACCCTTTGAGTCGGACCGTGGGGCTCACAAAACGGCGATTTTATCAACTGTCTCAGAATCAGACCAAACTTGGCATACAGGACCAAAAAAATGATACGGTCCTGAGCAAGTTTCGTCTCGATCTGACGAGCGTGCACAAAGTAATTGAAAAATTTGTGCAGAGGCCGATACGATCAATTTCGACGGATACGTATCAAATTCGTCGCGCACACGCGACCAATTTGAATTCCGTCAAAGCCCACACGACCATGAAGCCGTTATAAACCTTTTGATGCTTTCGGTTCGCGACCACGTCGCCCGGATTGGCGGAACGCACGTCGTATCGAGGGAAATTCTAGTTTTTGAAAACTGTTTTTCATAGTTTTTCTTGATTTTTGAATTCGAATAACTTCCTGTATACCAATTGAAAATAAGAACTACCAGTTGCGTTTTAATCTCGTTTAGGTTGTCTATAACTGTGTCAAGTTAGATTCTAGAAAACTCTAATATATAGGTTGTAAACTGGCTTCCAAGTTGGGGTTCGAGAGGGGTTTCATGTCCTATTTTGGACAGGTTTTCACTCAACTTCGCGTCGATCTCCTTGGCAGGTTGATTGACTTGATCCAAAACTTTTTACTGATATGTCGAGGTGGCTATGTTGTCTTCTGCTGGAAGTTTGTAGTTTCGAAAATAATCGAGTAAACATGGAGGAATTCGAATGGGAATATGGTACCTGAGGGGGGTCGGCTCTGTGGTTGCTGTTGTTGTGCTGTATCTGCGTGCATGTCCGTCGGTGGTTTGGCCGCACGCGGCGGCTCGTGGCGGCGGCGGTCGGCGCGCCTAGGGTCGCCCTCGAGGTCGAGGGTCGAGTGGTCGCCGTGATGAAGAGTTTTTAGGGTTTCTCAATCCCTCGATCTCGTCATATATTTCTTGAGTTCACGTACAGGCTCGGGTTCATATGGGGATGGGAAGCTTTCATGTACAGGCTCTGCTAGGAGATGGTTGGGGTGGGCCTGTGGCAGGCCGAGCCTTAGGGATCTTGGGGCTCACTGCACAGATGGGAAGATTCGGCTGTGGGGAAAGGGTTCGTGGGCCCGGGCTCGATTTACTGTGCTGCTTTCTTTTGTTTTTTTTTCTTTTCCTTTTTCCTTTTATATTTCTTATATGTATATATCTATATACATAAGTATCTATGTACACTTATACATATATATACACACATATACACATATATTATATATACCCACTTATATATTATTATTATTATTATTTTACACATATATTATATATACCCACTTATATATATGTATATTTATATTTAAATAAACTTACACATATATTTAATATATATATTTATATATTCATACGCATACATATATTTAATATTTATTTATATATATACATACACGTACACATATTTAATATATTATATTTGTGCATAAGTTATAAATCACATGATAACAATTAAATATAACCATTAAATATAACCAATAAAATACTAATATTAAATAACAATCCCAATAAATAATAATAATAATAATAATAATAATAACGAAATTTAATAAACCAATAATGGTGTATATACCATTTTGCACCGTCTAATAATCCCAGAAAATGTACAAGACCTATTTTATACAAATATTATTGAATATCAACTAATAACAATATTTATAATATTTACTTGACGAATATTTAGAAAATATTTATTAGATCATTAAAACGAAAAACAACACAATCATACCAAAATATCCCAACACGAATATCGTTGGACGTATCGCATGACTACATAGGCTTGGACTTGGTTCGGCCCAGTTCGGACTAACTTGGTTCAACAGGGTTCCTGCAAAGTAAATAAATCTAATAATAATTAATTAAACTTATTTATAATGGTCATGCTATAACTTGGCCTGGTTTTCCTAGTTAGGACACTCCTATGGCTCAGCATTCTCCTATCATAGCTAAATACTAGTCAAAGCACGCCACTGCACCATCCGTGCCATGATTCCTAGTCGTCTGGTACTTCAAAACTCCATCACGGCTAAAGTTACCTACCGTAATAATTAACTAAATAATCATTTATAAAATTCTAAAATCACTATTTAAATCAAATAAATAAATAATAAAAATATTTCAAAATTTTTTGAGAAGGGGAGCTACACCTTGCCTTGCGATTGAGTTGTCAGTTTCTGTATCTGTTCTTGACTTGACTAATCTTGACTAAGAGTATCTTGCATTGTACTAAGACCTATAGCATATATTGATTGATTGAGACATACTATAGATTGGGAGTATCTTACATTGTACTACTACCTATAGCCGATTCTTCTACCTTGATATCACTTGATTGACTTGACTTCAGACATGCCATAGATTGGGAGTATCTTACATTGTACTAAGACCTATAGCATATATTGATTGATTGATTGACTTGACTTGTGACACTATAAATTGGGAGTATCTTGTATTGTACTACGATTTATAGGAGTCTACTTGACTTTGTATCCTTTAGGAGAGGAGATCAATACTAGAATTGGCTAATCTTGACGGAAAGTATCTTGCATTGTATTACAGTCAAAATCTACTATAGATTGGGAGTATCTTGCATTGTACTACAAGCTATAGGGGTTAATCGATTGATTGATAGCCAAGTCTAGTATTACATTTTCATACGACTCGTCGTCCTTAGATGTTCTCCTTGCAGTGTTCTTATCCTTCTTATATGGTATTTACTGTCATATTAGTAGGCATATTTTATGTATCTTGCTAGTCCTCTGAGGACCTGATGATCTCTTCAGGTTTAGCGATTGTATGGAGTTAGTTAGCAGAGCGGGATGGTAGAGGATTGCGATACATGATACAGGTATTTGCTTGTGATATTTCTTTATTATCATTTCGTGTTTTATATTCAGTACCATGATATACTCTGCTTATTTATAGACTCATATCATTCTTGGAGTCTAATCGGATAATATGATAATGGGCTGCAGACCATGACCCATACTTGTTCATTCTTGTTTATATGATTCATGTAGATTGAGATATAGTTTAGATTAGACATGATACCCTACTCTGGACAGCTTATACGTACTCGAGTCGGGCTGGAGTCCGCTCGATACGTAGCTGGCTTGCTCACGAGTTCGCGTCCGAAAAATGGGTGTGGGACGTGACACCTTGATCCTCGTACCATACTAGGCGTCACTAACGGGCAAGATACGTTGCCACTTACTGTCTATTTACTTCAACTCACATATTGCATTTATTTATTATTACTTTTCTGTAAAATAAATTGTGCTACATTGTTATATTTAGATGCAATTCTATTGTCTACTTCTATTCTCTACTACTTAATTATTTATATACTTATTAAACCTAGATTTAAGAGACCACCTGCATTCATTGGCCTTGACACATGTATTCCACGAGTCACATATAGATCTCGGACTTGCATATCGATTGGCCAGCGGTACATGTAGGACGAGCATTAGGCTAAAACTACTAATAGGATTGCATGATAGAAGACAAGTAGTTATTGGAGTTAGGATATTGGGTAGGGAGAATACAATTGGACGGTGACCTCTACCCTATCTATCGTAGACGCGCTCACTACTGAGGAAAGGTAGGTAGACTATATTCTATAGACTCGTTCGATACTGAGGAATGGTATATTGTATTTAGACTCGCTACTGAGGTACTGTACTGTATTATTATACTCCTGACTGACTTGGAGGTCGTGCGACCATGCACTATTCTTGATTGCTTTACAACTGGAGTGGTTAGGTGACCTTATCTTTAGGTATAGGTACTTTTAGTTTGTGTACTTATACCTGATCGTGGCTTGGAACAGTATTTTGCCACGAACTAGTGTGCCACACCTTGTCCTTATTTGGTTGTAGGTGTGGTTTATAATAAAATACTGAACTTTGTCTTGGTCCGGATACTACATCAGATTTATGGCATGGAAAGATACTTCATCATGGATTAGGGTGCCATCTCATATCCTTGTTTGGTTGGGGGGATGGTACGCTAATTCAATGGTGGAGTATTGGACCATGTTACGATCTTATTGACTTATTATTGAGCAGTTTATATTCAATTATATGGTATATTTATATGTATCTTGTTACATCCCTCTGAGGACCTGGTGATCTCTCTAGATGTGTATTTTCTTAACTTTATAAGAAATTATAGCCAAGGTCGTGATCTTCTCCTTCCTATCGAAAAGGACATACTCTTGGATCATCATTTGCTACTTTTTTTTACAAATTCTTTCCTTTGTATTTATTTTTCCTCATTTAAAAATGCTTGGTAGTAGATCTGTCTCCACCCAACAACTTGTACAATGATAATTCATAGTTGATATATTATATCATTATTCTTTTATTTTGTGGATGAGATTAGTTGTCGTGATTATACTGCATTTACAGCTTACGTATATTTATTATACGGTTGGCTTGTCTACGTACCTAATTCTACGTATTTTGGGACTGGGGCATTATATATATTTTATGGTAGCCCATGCAGGTCAACGAATAAATTGTTTGGTTACTTTACAGTACCAAGCAAGCCTGTATATAGGATTAGAGTTTAAGATCTCATCCACATGCTTGATCTCCTCTCTTGATTCCATTTTTCGAACTCTTGTTTGACTGCTTTGAATTGCATCTTGCTTGATCTCTTTCTACCGTAAAACTTATATTTTCTTCGTGCTTGATAGAGGTGTCACGACCCGCACCCTGATTAGGGGCACGAGCACGTGGGTACGTCCAGCCTACGCTGCAGAATCGGCGGTAGAATGCTGTATATGACGTCTGTAAATACTACGACTAAATAGTATAAAGGTACCTGTTATCTCCGTACGGAGGAATATAATATGGCATAACTCAATCACAAGATAAAACTAAGGTAGATAGCACGAAAAAAAAATATGATAGAAGTGAAAATAGGAAATAAGTTCAAGATCCAACACAAGCCCAGAGATATACACAACATCATAGAGTCACAAAATATAATATAAAATACTACAGTCTGAAAGTACTAGCTGGATCACAGTCCAGGCAAACCTAACTAAGCTATACTACTCTGGGTGTACAAAGTCTAGTGGCTCTACTATCAGGCCACAGTCCTGGACTACTCCATCTATCTCGACCCCATAATAGGTCGAGCAGTCTACCTCAGAATCATCTGTAATATATCAACGGTATCCTGCCAGGAAAATGAGCAAGTACAAACACTAACAGCAGTTCCATATGAATTGACAAATTCTATAAGAGACAATATAATGAAATACAAGACAAAGATATAGGATGACTTGGGAACCAATCAGAAGCCGAGTTACAACCCTTAAACCAAACAAGGACCGGGGTTATAACCCTTCTCCCGAATAGAACTTAGCCTCCAATCAAGGTATAGCAAAAGAGCATGTAGAACATGTGAGAAATGAATATCATAGCATGGTGAGAAAGTACTGAATGTAGAACTGAGCAGGATATAAGATATGATAAAATAAATATAAAATGTGCCTTGAATTATTAGAACGTTATGTGACCGGCTTGGGAATGTTACAGGACAGGCTATCCACTGGGCCCGACAATCACAAAAAAATCTCTTAAAAGGGTCATGCCAGCCAACCTGGATAACGAGCACATGAATAAGATCTCGCTACACCCTATGTGAGGTAAGGGTGATGCAAGCACAAGAATATAGTGACAGGAAGGCTTTGATCACATAGCCCCTAATAATTCTTCATTCCCGAATAGTATAATGGATATGGACATGACACGTCATGGCACGAGATTCCATAAGAGGGTAGCAAGTCCCCTTAGGAATCGGTGTCTATACAAGTACAGGGAACAAGACAGGAAATGTACCAATATACCAAGAAAATCTAGGAACAACATCTCATGTCATGATCCAACATATACTAGTCCGTGAACTATCGTGACTGGAAATCGAGTAAGACACTACAACTGAATCGAATATAGCAGATATCAAGACAATAAAAACTATCAGTGAATGTACTCGCCTGTGGTCCTGAGCTCATAAGGTGAACAGATGCTCAGAGTAATGACAGACCTAAAGATGAGATACTATAAGTCAAACATGGATTTATAATGAAAGGGAAACTAATTTAAGTCATGATATGCAAGTCTAAGTCAAACTAGGTCAAACTGGGTCATAGTGGGTCATACTAGGTCATACTAGGTCATACTAGGTCACAGAAAGTCAATCCAAGTCAAACTAGGTCAAACTGGGTCAAAGGTTGACTTACAGTTGACTTTTAGTCAACTGGTAAACCCTGGTCAACTCTAGGTCAACCCTAGGTCAAACTAGGCTAATATTGACCAACTGTTGACTTTTAGTCAACTGGTCAACTCTGGTTTGGTTTCGATTAATTCTAGTCACTTTTAGGCTAAGTTTGACTTTCTGTTGACTTTTGTTGACTTTTTGTCAAAATGGTCAACCGAGGTCAAAACTAGTCTAAGAGCACTATTTATGACCATTACCAACCAAGGGAACCCAATTTCACTTATATCTTAAACCCTAAATCACATACCTTAGCTATAGGCAATTACCTTATCTTAGAAATAGGGTAAATCCTATTTACCCTAAGATACCATATTGCTATCCTATGATACCACTCAACTCTAGCTCTAATATCTATAGCCATACATTAACCTCATCTACTCTTAACTCAATACCATATCTAACCTATAACTCACTCTCTAACACAACACTAGTTTACCTTACCTTGCTAACATCCTAATTCCTTATTACTTCTCATAGACTCTCACATACACACACACACAAACACAAACACCTAAGGATTTTCTAAGGGGCTGATTTTGATGAAAGGGATGATTGAATGAATGGGTGTATAAATGAATGAATGAGTATAAGGGTTAATAAATGATGGATGCATGAGTGAATGAATGGAAGGATGCATGTATTGGTAAATGAAAGAATGGATGAAATGAATGGATTAATGAATGGATTATTGAATGGATGAATGCATATATGAATGGTGATATGGATATTGGATGAACTAAATGGTGGATGGAATATGGATGACTGAATTGCATGAGTGAATGGAAAATGTGTATGGCTGAATTTGGATGCATAATGAATGACTAAATGGTGGAATGGATGGGATTTATGGGGTGGCTGAAATGAATGGAAGGGTGGATATATGGATGAATAGGATGTCGAATTGGTGGAATGGGAATGGATGGATTAAAAGGTGGTTGCTCCCCCTTACACACTGCTGCAAAGCACCAGTCTCCTACAGCTACTGCTGCTGTTGAATATGCAGTCCCCTGTGGGGACTGCTGCTGCCAAGGGGGCAGCAGTTCTCTCTCTCGACATACTGCACTAAACAGCAGTCCTTCCCCCCATTCCTTCACACTCCCTCACTCTCTAACACTCTCTCTATATCTCATTCTCTATATCCCTCTCTCACTCTTTATACTCAACTCCACACACACACCTACACCAAAACAAAATGAACCACACACACCATAAATATATATACATTAGATCACACCCATGAAAATATATACATATACATATATATATATATATATTATATATAAATATATATATAAATATATATATATATATATATATATATATATATATATATATATATATATATATATATATATATATATATATATATAGATATATAAAAAAAAATATATATATATATATAGACACACATACACAATATATATACAACAATGAAAATATACATATATATATTATATGATACATTAAGATACAATATGATACATTAAGAGCAACACTCTATCAATCTAAAATCTGAGATTAAAATAGGAATAAATCATTCACACAAAATATCATACACTTGGTGTGTCCAAAATTGGGAGTTTTCCACTAGGACACAAAACTATACCAGGACACATCCTAATGACCTCCAAATGGACACGAAATGGACACAAATGGAGATACAACCATGGAGGTCATTCCTATGGATTCAAAAATGGTCCTAAATGCATGTAGGAATGAAATAGATGAGAGATTATACCTTCCGGTTGATCAAATCCAAGGAAACTCCTCCCGATACGACATCGACACAAAGAGACCTCCAAATGGACATGAATAAGATCCAAAACTTCCCAAATCTAGCTAGCTCTTCCTCTTGATGAAAATAGAGAAGAAAAGAAAGGGATTGATGAAGAAATGGATTGATTTGAGGTAAAAATGAATGGAGACTCCTATCTAATTTTGGGGAAGAACAAGAGAGAAAATTTGTGTGGATAATAACAAGGAGAGGCTCATCCCTATCCCTCTAGTGGCCGGCCAAGTGTGGCTAGGTGTCCCCTTATCCAAATGTCTAAAATACCTCCACTTGTCTTATTGATTTAAATATTAGGAATAGGTTTTAGGTTGAGGCTAAATTAGTCTAGTTTTAAGTCTCTAATAAAACCAAACCTATTCATGAATAATTAGTCTAACATACTAACTAAAATATTGTCATGTGGGCCATGCCTAACTAATGAGTGGATCCCACTAGAGTCAAAGCTACCCCGGGTCCCCGATACAAGTCGGATTGAGTTGAAATTCGAACCCGACTCAAATAACCCCAAAATAATATCATAAATAAATAAATAATTCCAAAATTATTCTAAAATGGAAAATGACCAATATACCCCTATTCCTGAAAACTGGGGGTGACAAATCTATCCACCTTAAAAAAATTTGTCCTCAAAATTAAAACAAACAAACATCGAAATCACATGCAGAAACAAAAGAATTATACCTCGGGGCTCGAAGAGATAAGGAAAACGCTCCCGCATGTCGTCCTCCCTCTCCCAGGTAGACTCACCTGGAGAGTGATGCCTCCATACAACACGAACCAAGGGTATAACCTGGTTCCGGAGCACCTTCTTCCTACGATCCAGAATCTCGAAGAGTAGGCCCCACCTCGATCGCTGAATGGTCCAATACATAGCTGGGGTCTGCCACGTACCGCCTCAGCTGCGACACATGGAACACGTTGTGCACCCCTCTAGCGTAGGTGGCAAGTCTAGTCGATAAGCTACTGCACCGACCCTCTCAAGGATAGTGAAAGGTCCGACGTAGCGCGGACAAAGCTTCCCTCCTCCGCCAAAGTGAATCGTGCCCCGTGTCGAAGAAATCTTCAGGAACACCAAATCACCAGCCTAGACATAAAACAAACTCAGCACACAAGACAAACAAACAATCACAAGCATCAAAAATAGGAACTGAAACTAACCTCAATCTCTAACGGTCTCCGGTGGCTATCGGCCTAATACCGCTGCCTATCCTGAGCCATCCGAAGTCTGTCTCTAATCAGCCTGAACTTCTCAGCTGTATCCACTACCATCTCCGGTCCAAGCAGCACTCTCTTGCCGACATCGTCCCATGACAAGGGAGTACGGCATCTCCGTCCGTATAGCCTCGAATGGCGATATCTCTATACTGGCCTGATAGCTGTTGTTTTAAGCAAACTCTACCAGGTGAATATGGTCCTCCCAAGAACCCCCGAGATCAAGCACACACGTACGAAGCATATCCTCTAAAGTCTGGATAGGCCTCTCTGACTGCCCGTCTGTCTGAGGATGATAAGCGGTACTAAACTTGGGCGAGGTGCCCAAGCTAGTCTGCAAACTCCTCCAGAAGTGGAAAGTGAAACGACTATCCTGGTCTGAAACTATGCTCACAGGAACCCCATGCAATCTCACGATCTGACGAACGTACAGCTCTGCCAGCCTCTCCGTAGACAACCCTAATTTGAAAGGCAAGAAGTGGGCCGATTTGGTCAATCTATCAACTATGACCCAAATCGTATCTTTTCTTCCAGGAGATCATGGAAGTCCGGACACAAAGTCCATGGTGATGTGCTCCCACTTCCACTCAGGAATGGGTAGGGGCTGTAGCAACCCACCAGGCCTCTGTCTCTCGGCCTTCACCTGCTGACATACCAAGCAGCAAGATACAAACTGAGCTACCTTGCGCTTCATGTCGTACCACCAAACGTGCTCCCTCAGATCTCTGTACATCGTGTTGGCCCCAGGATGTATAGAGTACTGAGAGCGATGTGCCTCCTGAAGAACCTCCTCTCGAAGCTCTCCACTCGGAAGGCACAGTCTAGACCGTGTCGCAGCGACCCATCTCCGACAATAGAGAAATCATCGAGCAACCCTGCCCGCACCTGCTCCCTGATGCTCCTCAGGGCAACATCATCATACTGTGCTGATCTGACTCTGCCCATCAACTTAGACTGAATCTGTAAGCCCCACATCTGCACCTCTATGCCCAGAATAATCACCTCGATTCCCAAACTGTCCAGTTCAGCCAAAAGATGACGATCTGTCGTCAGATACATGCTCAAGGCATCTGCAACTACGTTGGCCTTTCCTGGATGGTACTGCAAGGCGATATCAAAATCTTTTATCAGCTCGAGCCACCGTCTCTATCGCATGTTCAGCTCCTTCTGAGTGAACACGTACTTCAAGCTCTTATGATCAGTGAAGATCTCAACCCGCTCTCCATACAAGTAGTGTTTCCACAACTGTAAGGCAAAGATAACAGCGGCCAACTCCAGATCGTGAGTCGGGTAGTTCTTCTCATGAGGACATAACTGCCTAGATATATAGGCAATCACCTTCCCGTGCTGCTGAAGAACACAACCCAAACCCCTGGCAGAAGCGTCGTTGTAAATCGAGAAACCACCGGTCCCAGATGGTAAAGTCAAGATCGAAGCTGATGTCAACCTCTTCTTCAGCTCATCGAAGGCGGCCTGACACTCCTCAGTCCAGACGAACTCCACGTCCTTCCTGGTGAGTCTAGTCAACGGCTCCGTAATCCGTAAGAAGTCCTGGACGAACTTCCGATAGTAGCCAGCCAAACCTAGAAAGCTCTGAATCTCGGCAACTGAACTGGGTGTAGACCAAGACTCTATCGCTGTAATCTTCTTTTGGTCCACAGAGATCCCGTGCTCGGTCACAACATGACCCAAGTACTCGTACTTCGAAAGCTTCCCAAACAACTGCTCCTTCCTCAGAGTCTCGAGCACAATCCTCAGATGCTCCTCGTGCTCCTCTGGCGTCTTTGAGTAGACCAAGATGTCATCTATGAAGACCACCATGAACTTGTCAAGGTACTGATGGAATACCTTGTTCATCAAGTTCATGAACACTGCTGGGGTGTTGGTCAACCCAAATGGCATGACAGTGAACTTGTACTGGCCGTACCGAGTCCGAAAATCTATCTTCGGAACGTCTTTCCGCTTTACCTTCAGCTGATGATAACCGGACCTCGGGTCTATCTTCGAAAACACCTTCGTGTCGCTCAACTGATCGAACAAGTCGTCAATCCTCGGCAACGGATACTTGTTCTTGATAGTGAGATTGTTGAGCGCCCTGTAATTGATACACATGCGTATCGTACCATCCTTCTTCGGTACAAACAGAACTGGCGTACCCCAAGGCGATGAACTGGATCTGATAAATTCCTTATCCTATAGCTCGTCGACTTGCTTCTTCAGCTCTGCCAGCTCGCTATTGTTGACCCTATAGACGTGCTGTGAAATAGGCTCAGCACCCGGCACTAAGTCTATAGAGAACTCAATGTCACTATCTGGCGGCATCCTGTTTGCCATTGATTATAAAAGAACAGAACAGTTTTATGGGAGGACTGGACTTTTACTTCACAATACAAACTCGCTTGTACAAAAGAGAACCTAGGAACAAAACCTAGGAAAAGCAATCTAAAGTACAATTGTTTATTTTTGATTCTGGGGGGTGACGGTAGAGGCTCGGGAGAGTGACAGCAACTCTGCCTTACTCCTTGGACGATCGAACGCAGCTTCGGCTCCGGAGAAGAAATGCTCTTTGTGTGTGCAGGGGTTGCTAGTCTCTCTCCTCGGGCTCTGTGCGTATGCTCCTCTATGTGCCTCTTCGTCCTGCCTCCCTTTGCTATTTATAGGAGTGGGATGTGCAGTAATTGCCCCTTAAAAAGCGGATGGTTAAGGATTCGTTAAGATTTGTCTTGATCCTGTTTGTTGAAAATCAATCCGAGTTATTTATGTTGATTGCAACAAATCTGCATCATTTATTAGGAGTTGATCTGGACAGTTATGATGATTGCAATAAATCTGCATTAGGCAGTTATGATGATTGCAATAAGTCTGCATTGTTATGATTTGCTGGTAGCAACAAATCTGAGTGGATAAGTCTTGGTCAATCTCCTGCCATGTGTCTCAACTGCCTGTTATGTCGATCGCCATAAATCTTAATTGTTGGGATTTGATCAACTCCTGCCACGTGTCCCAACTGCTGTAAGCTGCATGGAGGACTGTCATAGTTGAGCCGCATGAGTGTGACCTTTAACTGAACCGCATAAGGGTGGCCTTATCTGAACCGCATTGAAGTCCTTTAATCTAAGCCGCATGGAAGTCCTTTAATCTGAGCCGCATGGAGGTCCTTTAATCTGAGCCGCATGGAAGTCCTTTAATCTGAGCCGCATGGAAGTCCTCACAACTGAGCCGCATAAAGAGCTTTGGAAATGGGTGGATCGTGCCAGCTTTAAAGATCTTCCTCGTCTCTCTAGGAGCACGTCAAGAGTCATCATTTCACCTTTATGTCAGAGCTGTCAATCCGTTGTGTCAGGGCTGCTGCATTGCGTCAGAGCATTTAATGAGCCAACTGCACAGAGTAATGATGGCCAGCTGTAGATGCCAACTTTGAACTGCATAGAGCCACGTAGCCTTTTTCCGAGCCGTATGGAGCTATCGTGTACTTTCCAGCCGCATGAAGCCTTAAGAGACTTTTGAGCCGCATGAAGCTCTAAGAGACTTTTGAGCCGCATGAAGCTCTAAAGGACTTTTGAGCCGCATAAAACTCTAAAGGACTTTTGAGCCGCATGGACTTTCCTGTTCCTTTTCTATGCTTCTACAAGACCCCCTTCAAAGTTTTTAATTTGTAAAATTAAAATACTTTGAATAAGAAGCATGACTATGTCCGCATAAGCTCCTCGTGCCGTATAGACTCTTCTGGCCGCATGGATGTTCTGGCCGCATGGATGTTCTGGCCGCATAGACTGTTCTGTGCCACGTAGGCATCTCATTTATTTGCTTTTGATTTGCTTTGATTTAAAGCCGTCTTTTGGGATAGGATCCCAAGAGTCAGCTTTAAATATTTAGATTTTGCCTTAATGATTAGGATTAATCTTTTCACATGCAGGGGTTAAAAATCCAAGAGTCGACTTTGTTTTCTAGGCGGCACATCATGCGAAGCGTCCCTTGATCCGCCTACCCCCCATCAGCCTATAAATATGGGTTCTTTGGGAGAGAGAGACTCTTTACTTTCTTTTCTCTTCAACTTTTCTTGTCCTAGTTGCCATCGTCTTCTCTCTCGATCACCGATCAACAATGGCCCCCAAAGCTTCCTCTAGCACTGCGGCGAAGGGTAAGGGAGCGGTTTCTTCGTCGACTGAGGCGCCCACAGTTCATCCTGACGTCCATCCCGCCATTGATGGTAAGGATTATGTGAAAGACTGTATGCTTCAAACCCTAACAAAAATGTCTTTGTTGCATATTTTATGCACAAGCCTTTTCTCCTTGGCATTTAATTGAACTGTCCAAGTTCAGTACGATGAAACCGCATATGTTGTATGGGCCGCATAAACTTCTCATGTCCGAGCCGCATGGGGTATGCCCCATTTCTGAGCCGCATGAGAATCGCTTCATGACTGAGCCGCATAAGCACCTTTAAAACTGAACCGCATGAAGTCCCACTGAACAGAACCGTATGAGTTCCTGATAAACTGGGCCGCATAAGCTCCAACAGATCTAAGACGCATAAGCTTATCAGAACTGGGCCGCATAAGCCCCACTAAACAGATCCGCATAAGCTCATCTGAACTCGGCCGCATGCGACCTCACTAAACAGAACCGCATAAGCTCATCTGAATTCAGCCGCATGAGACCCCGCTAAACAAAGCCGCATGAACTCCTGATGAACAGGGCCGCATGAAGTCTCTTGAACAGAACCGCATATGAACCCATCAAAGTAGAGCCGTATGAACTCTGTTAAAACTGAGCCGCATAAGGACCCATCAAAACAGAGCCGCATGAACTTCGTTAAAACTGAGCCGCATAAGGACCCGTCCGGACAGAGCCGCATGAACTCTGTTAAAATAGAGCCGCATAAGGACCCATCCAAATAGAGCCGCATGAACTCTGTTAAATGTTTTCTGGTCATCTCTTGACTTTATTTCTTTTGTCCTTTTTTTAGTAAATTTGCCAGTTAATGCTGCGGGAGAACCTCTGGTGGGTCGCGCCCAATCTGTCGTGGGCTATAGGTATGACCACATAGTTGAGTATGTGGTGAATCAGTTTCAAAAAGACGAATCTTTGGAGAGGCTGGACGACATTAAAAAGTAGTCCTTCTTCTTTATCTCGGGGATGATGAACTCAGGGCGGCTGGGGGGCAAACACTTAAAGCCTGCGTTCCTCTTTGGGGATGCCCTGACTGTGAAGAACTCCCATGTTCTGGATATATCTGAGAGCTGGAGTTTTACTTCTGACGGGATGGCGATCCATATTCCTCTGATGGAGCGTCACTTTCCACTGTCATGGTTCAACATGTTGCTCATGAACAGGAAGATGGAGGATTCCTTGACTCCGACCCAGAGCGGGATGATTGTGGGCAAAATTTACTACAACAATAACATACGGTCAGTGTACACGGGCAGGGTACCAGTCAGCCGTTACATGATGGGGTTGGCCCCGGGCAGTTTCTTGAATACGCAGGATCCCAATTTCATGTTCTTCGAAGCTGATACTTTCTTGAACCAGCTTGCTCGGAAGGGGTCCTATCCGATTGGCCGGTTGTCGCTACCGAGTTGGGTACACCCCATCCCTTTGTGGACCAACCTGTCCATGTGGATCGCGCAGGAATAAGAGACTCTCATGTGCGAGATTGGACTCTACCATATAATTCGGGGTACCAGCCACGGCTTGCCCATAAATAAGAAATTGTTCATGGCCCTGCTGGAGATGTATAACCGCCACACGGGGACCTTCTTTACACCCGTGGGGAAGATGGGGCTTGCTCTGCACGAGATGCATGCCGTCTCCAAGCTGCCTTGGAGAGATGAAGTCTTTGAGGTGTACACTCCTACGAATGAGGAATTCGAGGAATTGGAGGAGAGGTTCCCGGGCTTCATTACCGTCTACCGGGAATTGTTGTGTCATCACAGCACGTGCCAGCAGCTGTCGAAGAAAAAGAACGACAGCTCGGAAGGAAACCTTCCTCACATAAAGGCCTGGCTCTCTTATCTTTTTAAGCTCGGTGCCTCAGGCCGGGTTGCTCCCCAAATTCCTCGCACTCGGAAGGAGGTGCAGGACCAAGTATCGACCGCCAAGAGGGCAAGAACCACCGGTGACAGGTTCGGGAGTAAATCTGACTCTTTTGCTTATTTCTATCAAGCCACTCAGCCATTGTCCGAGAAGGCTATTCTGGCCGGATTCTTGATGGTGTGGCTACGAAATTACGTAGTCTCAGGAGGGGCTGGTTCCATCGAGAGAATCAGCCGTAATTTCATCTTCCCTGCTGTGAAGTTGGTCTTCGGAGTCAGGCTGGCCCTACTCCCAGCCATGGTGTGCAGTATACACCGTGGCCTTCGCACTTTTACGTCCAAGGTCATCGCCCGCGACACGACGAAGGACTTTGAACGTGTTGAACTGCCCTATCACTATCTGATGGGGTGGTTGCTGATGCATTGTCGGTCTTTAATGAGGCCTGGCCCCGAAGATGGCGTACTGCAGATGATGCCTTCATCTTACAATATCTCCGCATGCCTTAGGATTGCGAGACTATGCGCACCCGTACGATGGCGCTATCGAGAGTGGACAGATACAATTTTTTTGTATCTATCCCTCGATTTACTGTTGAGGAAATACGGGCCGTGCATCTGGATGGTACTGGGCCTCCTCACTTCTTAGACGGCAAGATGCTCCTTTGGTTGCACAACATTCGCCCTTCCCACCTGGTATATCGTAACCGTAACGCTGTCTATTTGGAGCCTTACTTGCCCAGTAGGTTCGCCCGACAGTTTGGGTATAGCTAGCTTTTCCTGGACATTCCCAGCTCTTGCGTAGGTTTTAAAGGCAGCGTCCTCGATGGCATCAGGGCCTGGCATTATTATAATACGGTTCACACCCGTACTAGCTTCTCGGTTTCTTTATGCTGGGGATTCAGGCGAGATCTTGTACTTGGCGGCTCTCTATCACGTCATAGCGAACAAGCCTCCTGTTGGTTTTGACCCGAGCACCAGCTTTATCGTCGGTACTGGCTTGGCGGAGAAGCCCCAGGGGTCTAGGACGAGGAAGAATAAGAAGAACACGATCGCTGTGTCGGACTCGGAGTCTGCCAATACGGACGAAGAGGATGACGAGCATGAGCATAATCCCGACAACTCTCTCCCTCCTGCAGATGAGGTGGTGGCGGATCAGTCGCCCGTTGTGCCGAGCTCTTCCCGAAAGTGAAGCAGGCCTGAGTCCGCTGGTGGTGGCAGAACCTACTCCGTGAAATGGGCTGCGGTTAAGCCTCGCCGGCTGCTCATTAAGGAGAGAGGTGAGGATATAGGTGCCATTTCGGAGGTGAATTGAATTACAACCATCTCCTTCTTTAGCTCTTCCTTTTCCTGAACTAAGATCTAATCATTTTTTTTTCTCTGTAGGCGTCAGAGGAGTCGAACTCTCGAGAGCCGGCCGCTGTTTCTGAAGTAAACCCGGCCCTGACCACTTTGATTAGTGACATGTGTGCCAAGATTATTTCTGCCGGGGTTCTTTCGACGGCGGCTGAGGGGTCTCACGTTGCTGAGGTCTCGACCCAGGGCGACGTGGGCTCCGCTGAACCCGTCTCCGAGACTGCTGAACTTCAGCAGGGTGACGCTGATCCAGCTGTATCTCCTTCCGGGGTGGCTGGTGCAGAGGAACCAGCTGAATTCGACTCGGGTGTCGCTGGCGAAGAGATTACGGCGGATGTGAGCGAGCCTCATCCTCCGCAACTCTCCCCTGGTAAGATAAGCCAAGTCTTGACTAGTGAGGAGGCTCATTCGCTCTATCATCACATCCTTTGGATTAAGCTGGTTGATGGTTGCTCTGGACATACAGGTCCTGCTCCTTCACTACCAATGACGGACATTGTCAAGGTAGAGTTCGTCAAAAAGAATCTGGTGGAAGAGAGCACGCCTCCTCCCCCTCCAACTTACATTGAGGGACCTTCCGCTGAATCAAGTTCGGGAGGACAAGCGGCGGAACGGTCGAAGCAGGAAGAACTGTTCCCTGCACCCTCATCTGTTCATACGGCTCTCGAAGTCGACCTCTCTGCCCTGCCGAGCCTCCGGATTTTTCGGGCTACGAAAGAAGAATTGGCCGCTATTCAAGCATCCTTTCGCTCAGAATTTGTTTCCCTTGTGGCAGGGGCATCAAGTTCTATTGCATCTTCTTCGACTCTGCCAGCCACTCTCCCTTTGACGCCGTCTTCTTCGGAAGTACTGGATGAATCGTCAAGGGAGTGGTTGACAGTTTCTACCGTCACCTGAGGCGAGGAGTCAAAGCTACTGTGGAGAGGGGGATCTCTTTTGCCCTGGCTCGTCAATGTGCTCGTGGCCAGATTGAAATTCTTAGAACCCTTCCCAGTGGGGCAGGGATAGTTGAGCTGCTGGAGCCCAAATTGCTAGAGGCGGATCAACTTGTGGCCAAGTTTCAAGTACTGCGGCAAGTTGATCTGTCTTTAGCGATAGATCAGGAGCGGGACTTCCTCACCACTGTCCTGGAGAAGGTAAGGGCTGCACGAGATGCGTCTAAGCCGGTTATAATGAAGGACCTCGGCGACCTATCTCGCTAGTATGACCAGCTGAGACGCAGGAGCGAGGATTGTATGGCTCGGGAAGCGGCCGCTTCTCGCGAAATAATTGATACGAGGGAGCAGATCCTCGAGCTCTAGAGGAAGCTGGCTTTCTTGGAATCTGAGCTCGAAGCTTCCCGTGTGGATAAAGAGCTAATCGTTCAGGAGGCCGAAAAGGTCACCCGAGCTTCTGCTGGCCTGGAGCGTGCTCTGAAGAAACTCGAAGATGGCTAGCAGGCCCACGCGCATCTGGAGGATGCAGAGCGGCTGACTCAGGAGGACGAACGCCGGGCCAAGCTGCGATTTGAGCGGTCGACCGTCGTGCTGAGGTACCATCTCAGAGAATTATGTGTAGCCGAATCATAGTCGCCTCTTTTTTTCTTTGTCATTTATCTTCGTTTTGATAGGGACGTGGTCCCTGAATATGTAGTACTTTTGCTTTTCAATAAATGACTATGTTTTCATTATCCATCATCTATTGTGCTTGTACTGTATCTTTGGTATTCGTGATATTTGCCCCACTGGGGACTTTTTGTGGACCTATTACCTTTGGCATACCTTGGTTGTAGGTACGGATAATAAGTTTGATTGAGATACCTAGAATGATTCTGTGGTGATATGGACATGGAAGTTCTTGGTATTGGGCGAAAGAACGCCATGGAATAGCTGGGCTCCGAAGGCGTATGATAATGAGAAAAGAGGCACATGTACTAGGAGATCTAGTACATCATTTGTGGTCAACAGCGGACACTTGTGGTCAATTGTGGACATTTGTGGTCAACAGAGGACATTTGTGGGCCTATTATCCTTGGCGTACCCTGGGTTTTTTTTTTCTTTCAGGTACGAATAATAAGTCGAAGAAAAACCAACATACTTACTCAGAGGTAATGAGGACATGGCAAGTATGGGGGTTTTACCGTGGGGTCTTCCTGCTCAGAGGTAATGAGGACATGGCAAGAGTGGACTTAGCGGAGGATACATAGAATAACTCAGAGGTAATATGGACGTGGAAGTTCTATGCAGGGGTGATTTGTTTTTGGCGAAAAAGAAACAACTCAGAGGTGACATCGACGTGGTTGTTTCGAGAAATTTGTGGACCTGTTACCCTTTTTTATGCACGGAAAGTACGGGTAGCAGATCATGAAGGAAATGCTCTTTTAGGGAGGAAGTTTATAGGTATGATCATACGTGACTTACTACTCAAAAGATGCGATATAGATTCATTTAGAGTGACCAGAGTGTAAGTTCAGCGATACCTGCGGGTACATAACTCAACAATCTAAGATTTTGGAGTCAGAGTGTAAGTTCAACAGTACCAGAGGGTACATAACTCAACAATCTGGAAGATTTAGAGGATGTCATTTTAGACATAATACTTCTTCAGGAACTTGTCGTTGATGGGCCACATGAGCAAGTCTCCATTTTGTTTTGCGAGGCGGTAAGCACCATTAGAGAATACAGCCTCGATGACCATGCCTTCCCACTTTGGCTAGAATTTGTCGGCAGTTTTGTGAGTCATAACCATCGGCCTACGAACTGCCAGAACGAGATCGCCCACTTGGAATGTTCTGATTTTAACCTTCTTGTTAAAAGCTCCCGAGATACGTGCTTGGTACAGCTCGATTCGTTGTTGAGCTAATAGGCACTTCTCTTCTAGAGCCTCTAACTCTTGTAACCGGCGATGGTGATTATCATCCGTCGTCAGTCGATAGGTAAGGGCAATACGGAGTGAGGGGATTTGAGTCTCCAATGGGAGAACTGCCTCACTCCCGTATACCAAGGAGAATGGTGTGTTTCCAGTGGCCGTCCGGACCGCAGTACGGTATGCCCATAAGCATTCGCCAAGCTTCTCATTCCAGTCACGTTTGTTGGAAGACACGAACTTCTTGAGCAGCTTGATTATAGTTTTATTGAATGCTTCTGCCAACCCATTCGCTGCCGGATTGTATGGCGTTGAAGCAACATTCTGGATTCGATGTTTATCGCAAAACCGATAGAAGGCGTGGCTTGCGAACTGCGGACCGTTGTCGTGGATGATCCTTCGGGGCAGTCCAAAGCGATAGATGACGTGATGCTTGAGGAAGCTTGTAGCTCCCCTTCCCGGAAATAAAATATTTTTATTTTTCTATTATTTTAATTAAATGATGATTTTAGATTTTATAAATAATAGTTAAATAAAATATAATATTGCTATTAAAGTTATAATTATATTTTATATATTGATCACTTTCGATAATGATACATTTTCTTGAAATGTTATTTTAAGTTGTGGGACCTTTGATCAGAACAGTATATATATATATATATATATATATATATATATATATATATATATATATATATATATATATATATGCATATATATTGTGTATGTTTATGTGATTAGGCGATATATATTTATTAATCATTTTTGTATATTTATTGCGTATCCATAATAAATAAATGGTTAGTATTTTATAGGTAAGATATATAAATATATATAGGTATACTGAGGTTATATAAAAAGGTCAATATATACACATGCTATATATATATATATATCTATGCATAGAGGGCCATATGTTTATGACTCTACAATTGTATATTAATAATTATATATATAAGTATAGGCCCATGTGTAAAATATTTTACACTAGATTATGATAATATCTTGATATAATATTCTAGAATGTTATAGCATTTTCTAGTTGGAAGTATATATATATATATATTGCTTGGAGTGTATATATAATAGTATACATGTATGTATAGGCAAATATACATGAGCATATGTATATAGAATCTCTATTTCAATAAAGATTATGATAGCCAGGCCCGGCCCGGCCCGACCTTAACCCCATCAGCTGAGCAAGCTAGGAACCCGAGCCCCAAGTGCTTGAGGCCCAGCCAAGAGGCCGAGCACCCAAGCAACACAGCAAGTCTCTCGCCAGGCCGAGACTTAATCCCCCTCTGTTCGTATTTTGCATAAGTAGAGAGAAAGCCCTCAACAGCAGCTGTGAGCTATTAAAGCCCAACAGAGCAACCCCCAAAGCCCCACAACCCGAGCGCTCAAGCACGAGCCCCGCTTATACTCGAACGCGAGTACACAGCCAAGAGAAAGGGAGAGACCCGTATATATACGCGAGAGATCGAGAGTTCCAACCCCAAACCCTAACCCTAGCTCACGCCGCGCGTATCCCAGCACCCTGGGCGGCCACCCACAGTCGCGAGCCACCGTGAGAGTCGCCGGACGGCAACGAAAACCGCGCGCGCGCGTCGGGTCAGCGAGACGACAGCAGTACACGAGCAACGAAGGGCCAACTTCGTCACGAGATATCTTCGTGCACAGTCAACCGTTTCCCGAACCGATTCTTCAGATACGATCTCGACATGACCCTCTCCTAGTCCCTTCAGTTAGTTCGATTTAATTTTCCCCGTACGCATCGTGAATCGAGGCCAAAGTGGCCGAAAAACCTGTTTAGAACAGGACAGTAAAGACTGCCCAACTCCCTGTTAGGAAGGCCGATTTCTCACAACCTATTAAGAATTTCGAAAACCTATTTGAAGGAGTTTTTAGACAACCTAACCAGCTTTCAAACCCTATTTTGAGATTATTTTATTGATCAGTAGATGTTAAGATAAATCGAGTTGAAAATCATGAAAAACCTGTTTTCGAAAATTAGAAATCCTTCCACACGACGTGCGTCCCGCCAAACCGGGCGACGTGGTCGCGAACCGAAGGAGCTGCATAACGGCTTCGTGGTCGTGTGGGCTTTGGCAGAATTCAAATTGGTCGCGTATGCGCGACGAATTTGATGCGTATCCGTCGAAATTTACCGTATCGTGCACTTTGTAAATTCTCCAATTACTTTGTGCACGCTCGTCAGATCGAGACGAAACTTGTGCCAACAGGACCGTATCGTTTTTTGGTCCTGTATGCCAAGTTTGGTCCAATTCTGAGACAGTTGGATCCGACGTCGTTTTGCGGGCCCTACGGTTCCACTCAACGGACGATTTTGTGCCCGCCGGAATCCAACTTTGGTCATACGGTTAAGTTCATATCGGAAAACTGGACCTGTTGACCTATAGTTTGATGACTTTAGAGACCATTGACTCTGGCGTGCTTTTTGGTGCAAAGCGGTTCCAACGGCGGACATCGTTTTTGCCCGAAATTACCGTTTTGCTCCTGTGTCCAGAATTGGACTTAAGGACAGGCAATCCTAGCTAATTTGACTATTCTGAGAACGTTGGTACTATTTATTTCAGCATCCGGAGACTTCTACATTTGTTGACTGATTGGGGCTCATTGAGTGGTATAGTGTTATTGGTTTCTCCAGCTAAGGACCTCAGGCAAGTGCACTTTCTGATTACTTTCCGATTCATAGTAGTCTTTTCATTTCATGTCTATACATATATCTTGCTGCTTGTTGACACGCTCGTCACACGGAGTTGTCGGGAGGGGAAATATCTTAGTATACATGTGGACTACCCAGAAATATCCCATTATGTCTAATCTTGAAAGCTAGCCGCTGCGCACGACACGTGCAGTGCGCCTTATTTACCCCCTAGCCGTCCACATGTTGAAACAGATATTTCACACCACCTAGATAGATGTCTTTTATTAGTTTTTCCTTGTTTACTTCTCTATCGTGCTATGTCATTAGTTTTCTTACTAGCTTTCATATTCCATATGCTATTTTCATGTCTTGTTAATTCTATTATGTTTTGCATTGCCGTCGGTTTGTGTACTTGTTCCAATCCTGACTGGATAACCAATATTTTTCAGGTTTAGCCGCTATCACTCTTAGCACTGGGAAGACTTGGGTATGCTGAGGCCGACCTAGAAATAGAAAGCAATTGTATCAATTTCATTAACTGTAAAACTTGTACTCTCTTTAATTATAAATCTTGTAAATGTTGTAATAAATTTAGAATTGTGAATGCGCAGCAAATATGATTTTTGAGCATTTATATTCTTGCGGGCTTGACAGCGTTCTACCGCCGACTCTGCGGCGTAGGCTGGCTTGGACACGTCTCGTATCCGAAAAGCGGGTGCGGGTTGTGACAAGTTTTTGTGGTGGCCCATGCAGGTCAGTCTTCGCAAATTATGCGAACTCGCGGTAGTACCATATTAGTCGTACTGCTGCGAGCCTGCGCCCAGGAAATGCTCATTCACAATTAGGAATAAAAATAATTTAGAAGAATAACTAGGACTAGGAGTCCCTTGTTCAAACTGACCGTTGGGTAGTTAAGATTATTAGATAGGCCATACAATTTAGATAACTTGCTAGATCCCTATAGGTACACTCTTACTTTTGATATGACAATGTGATCCAATGTGGATATACTATTCGCTTGGTATGTTAGGCTTGCCTGTAATTAAGGCATTAATTTTGATAAACTGTTCTATTTTCTTATTTAGATATAAATCTTATATCATAAGTTAGAATTGCCTGTTTTAAAATCCTATTTGCTGTAAAGAATTAGTTTGTAATTTCTGATCCTGTTATTCATATATGAATCTCAAGTCAGATTTGATTCAAAGCTTTTCCTCAGCCAATTGATATATATTATGAGATAAATGTCAGGAGGTTCTTATTTTATTTGTCTTCAGATATTTTCCTCGGTCAACCTTTTTACTTTAAGGATTGAGACTCATAGGTAGATGTTTACGCTCTATCATAATCAACTAGCTTGAAACTCTAGCAACTCCTTGAAGTCCTTAGGAATATAGTTAGAGTAATTAAATGACTGTGATGACTAGACAGCAGCGCACTGTCGCCATTTGTTTGAGGATGGAAAGTGTGGGTTCACTGCAGCCAGCAGCGCACTGGCGAGGCACAACCCATAGAAATAAAACCATTGTGAGGATCATAGGCTATAGAACATTGCTAAAACTATGTTGTAGTTGACCAAGACTTTAGGGATAGTAAGATTGTGGGAAGACTGTATAAGCAGAACACCAGGTAAGATTTTAATTTCTCAAAACTCAAACTACTTATTCCTCCTTTCCAAAAATCTCGCCCACTTATATTTTGACTATCTTGACCAACGCTGCTATTACAGCCTAGTTTTGCAAGTTTACTCTTTTATCGAGCTTGATTCAAGACATATGGTTATTGGGGACGCCCGCTAACATATTGTCTAATCAGAATCATTGTATTACGGTCTGATCAACCATGATATATTTGGTTCGCTCTTCATTTAATTACCCTACGTGGAATGAGATATAGAGGTATCCAGGATCTCACCCGCGACTGTATTGACAATTCCTTTTGAATTATACATATGCCCTTGAATCACACAATTGTATTCGATGACATCTTTCTTAAACTCCTTATTGCGTTTGTCTTTCACTAATTGGAAAGACGAACGCTCGTACTTGATAGATAGAGAGTATCCCCAAGACTATGATAGTTGTATATACAAGTGCAGCTACCATAGGCCAGCCCTGTGACTGGAACCTTGCCTTGAGTTATTAGTTATCCTCTCGACCCTCAAGCTACTATCGGAATCCTTCTAACCTCATTATTCCTAAACCATATCCTAGCTTCTAAGGTGGGTAGACCGTAAGCCTTCTAAAATTTTAGGGTATAAGAGGATTACCGTTTGATTAGAATAATTTTTCCATTAGAGTGACCTTTAGTGCCCTCGGACTCCCACTTTTCCTTTAGATCATTTTATGTTCCAGGTCGTGTCATTAATATTCGGAGCATGAGACCGGTTGTTACCTTCCAACAAATTTCACATACAAAATCTAGACAAGTCCACCTTCATCTAGGTATATTATGTCCCACTCAAACCCGTCTCCTTGTACTCTATTCTTACGGTACGACTTTTAGGTTAAAAGGACTAGCTATAACCCTTACCATAATGCCGGTACATTTCCTGACTCCCAGTAGAGCCTCAACTTTGACTTAATTCCTTCGACCCAATATATGGTTGTGATCTACTCGGAACCTGCTATGCACGTGCCACTAGTGTGCCACCCAATTGTGGTCTCATGTGCTACTTAAGCACAAAAGTCACTGAGAGCGCATTTTGGACTTAGGAACTTAGCTAACCAACCTGACGGACAACTAGCTCAACCACTTGGGTGGAAACCTATTCTAGGGTACCCTAATCTAGTAGGAATAGTTTTATCATTGGGATCTTGTCTAGTCCATATAGATTGAAACACAATGTTCATCCAACCAACGACCGATGTCCAAATAGAGAACCCATTAAGAGCACAATCTTGATTTCTCAAATTCCGTTCCGTTATGGAACCTTGGTTGAATTGGAATTTCGAGAACGAGACTTCTGTATTGCACAGATTACAGGCCACTCTAAGTAGCAAAGTTCTTCGAGGTAGCAAGTGACTGGACTAGAGTAGCCCGATCTAGGGAATAAGACTATAAGTTCATATATACCCTTTCTACCTGTATTATTGTATATGCTCTACCGCTCTTTAAACTTCACAGTTGCCCCGAGTATTCTGCCTTATCTTCCTGTCCTTCCTACTTCGGAGCGACGAATAGTCGTGCTTACTAGAGTTTACCAATATTTTTTAGCTTCTTGTGTAAATTTGTTGCCTATAGATAGGAGAGAGTTGTAGATGCCGTATGCCATAGATATCCGTCGGTAGTTATTTTTGCAATTAGCTGGAGGGTTACAATGTTATGACATCAGGTGCTTGAAGTGGGTAGTGTGACCAAAGGTGGGTAGAAGTCCTCGGAGTTTCATAGTTACAAAATGGCTAGAAAAAGGATGCAATTATTTTCGAGAAATTAAATTTGAGAAGATTGTGTAATAGTGGATTTATTCTTTTCATTTTTTCTTTTGAATTTTAGGCATGCCTATGAGATGAAATTTCGAGGACGAAATTATTTTAAGGTGGGTAGATTTGTAGCTCCCCTTCCCGAAAATAAAATATTTTTATTTTTCTATTATTTTAATTAAATGATGATTTTAGATTTTTATAAATAATAGTTAAATAAAATATAATATTGCTATTAAAGTTATAATTATATTTTATATATTGATCACTTTCGATAATGATACATTTTCTTGAAATGTTATTTTAAGTTGTGGGACCTTTGATCAGAACAGTATATATATATATATATATATATATATATATATATATATATATATATATATATATATATATATATATATATATATATATATATGCATATATATTGTGTATGTTTATGTGATTAGGCGATATATATTTATTAATCATTTTTGTATATTTATTGCGTGTCCATAATAAATAAATGGTTAGTATTTTATAGGTAAGATATATAAATAAATATAGGTATACTGAGGTTATATAAAAAGGTCAATATATACACATGCTATATATATATATATATATATATATATATATGCAAAAAAATAAAAATAAATAAATAAATATATATATATATATATATATATGCATAGAGGGCCATATGTTTATGACTCTACAATTGTATATTACTAATTATATATATAAGTATAGGCCCATGTGTAAAATATTTTACACTAGATTATGATAATATCTTGATATAATATTCTAGAATGTTATAGCATTTTCTAGTTGGAAGTATATATATATATATATTGCTTGGAGTGTATATATAATAGTATACATGTATGTATAGGCAAATATACATGAGCATATGTATATAGAATCTCTATTTCAATAAAGATTATGATAGCCAGGCCCGGCCCGGTCCGACCTTAACCCCATCAGCTGAGCAAGCTAGGAACCCGAGCCCCAAGTGCTTGAGGCCCAGCCAAGAGGCAGAGCACCCAAGCAACACAGCAAGTCTCTCGCCAGGCCGAGACTTAATCCCCCTCTGTTCGTATTTTGCATAAGTAGAGAGAAAGCCCTCAACAGCAGCTGTGAGCTATTAAAGCCCAACAGAGCAACCCCCAAAGCCCCACAACCCGAGCGCTCAAGCCCGAGCCCCGCTTATACTCGAACGCGAGTACACAGCCAAGAGAAAGGGAGAGACCCGTATATATACGCGAGAGATCGAGAGTTCCAACCCCAAACCCTAACCCTAGCTCACGCCGCGCGCATCCCAGCATCCTGGGCGGCCACCCACGGCCGCGAGCCGCCGTGAGAGTCGTCGGACGGCGACGAAAACCGTACGCGCGCGTCGGTTTAGCGAGACGACAGCAGTACACGAGCAACGAAGGGCCAACTTCGTCACGAGATATCTTCGTGCACAGTCAACCGTTTCCCGAACCGATTCTTTAGGTATGATCCCGACATGACCCTCTCCTAGTCCCTTCAGTTAGTTCGATTTAATTTTCCATTTTCCCCGTACGCATCGTGAATCGAGGCCAAAGTGGCCGAAAAACCTGTTTAGAACAGGACAGTAAAGACTGCCCAACTCCTTGTTAGGAAGGCCGATTTCTCACAACCTATTAAGAATTTTGAAAACCTATTTGAAGGAGTTTTTAGACAACCTAACCAGCTTTCAAACCCTATTTTGAGATTATTTTATTGATCAGTAGATGTTAAGATAAATCGAGTTGAAAAATCATGAAAAACCTGTTTTCGAAAATTAGAAATCCTTCCACACGACGTGCGTCCCACCAAACCGGGCGACGTGGTCGCGAACCGAAGGCATCGAAAGCTGCATAACGGCTTCGTGGTCGTGTGGGCTTTGGCGGAATTCAAATTGGTCGCGTGTGCGCGACGAATTTGATGCGTATCCGTTTGATGCGTATCCGTCGAAATTCACCGTATCGTGCACTTTGCAAATTCTCCAATTACTTTGTGCACGCTCGTCAGATCGAGACGAAACTTGTTCCAACAGGACCGTATCGTTTTTCTGGTCCTGTATGCCAAGTTTGGTCCAATTCTGAGACAGTTGGATCCGACGTCGTTTTGCGGGCCCCACGGTTCCACTCAACGGACGATTTTGTGCACGGCCCGCCGGAATCCAACTTTGGTCATACGGTTAAGTTCGTATCGGAAAACTGGACCTGTTGACATGTAGTTTGATGACTTTAGAGACCATTGACTCTGGCACGCTTTTCGGTGCAAAGCGGTTCCAGCGGCGGACATCGTTTTTGCCCGAAATTACCGTTTTGCTCCTGTGTCCAGAATTGGACTTAAGGACAGGCAATCCTAGCTAATTTGACTATTCTGAGAACATTGGTACTATTTATTTCAGCATCCGGAGACTTCTACATTTGTTGACTGATTGGGGCTCATTGAGTGGTATAGTGTTATTGGTTTCTCCAGCTAAGGACCTCAGGCAAGTGCACTTTCTGATTGCTTTCCGATTCATAGTAGTCTTTTCATTTCATGTCTATACATATATCTTGCTGCTTGTTGACACGCTCGTCACACGGAGTTATCGGGAGGGAAAATATCTTAGTATACATGTGGACTACCCAGAAATATCCCATTATGTCTAATCTTGAAAGCTAGCCGCTGCCTACGACACGTGCAATGCGCCTTATTTACCCCCTAGCCGTCCACATGTTGAAACGGATATTTCACACCACCTAGATAGATGTCTTTTATTAGTTTTTCCTTGTTTACTTCTCTATCGTGCTATGTCATTAGTTTTCTTACTAGCTTTCATATTCCATATGCTATTTTCTTGTCTTGTTAATTCTATTATGTTTTGCATTGCCGTCGGTTTGTGTACTTGTTCCAATCCTGACTGGATAACCAACATTTTTCAGGTTTAGCCGCTATCACTCTTAGCACTGGGAAGACTTGGGTATGCTGAGGCCGACCTAGAAATAGAAAGCAATTGTATCAATTTCATTAACTGTAAAACTTGTACTCTCTTTAATTATAAATCTTGTAAATGTTGTAATAAATTTAGAATTGTGAATGAGCAGCAAATATGATTTTTGAGCATTTATATTCTTGCGGGCTTGACAGCGTTCTACCGCCGACTCTGCGACGTAGGCTGGCTTGGACACGTCTCGTATCCGAAAAGCGGGTGCGGGTCGTGACAAAGCTGATCACGTTTGAAGTCTTCACTTCTGCCAGCCGAATAGCCTCTATCTATTTGGAGAAGTAATCTGTGATTACGAGTATGAAGCAATATCCTCGGGACGAAGGCGGAGTGATCGGACCAATGATGTCCATTCGCCATGCTTCGAATGGCCAGGATGCCACCGTCGGATGTAGAAACTCTGATGGCTGGTAGATAAAATCCGTATCGACTTAACAGGCTTTGTACTTTCTTGCATAGTCTATCGCATTTGCAACCATCATGGGCCAGTAATAGCCCATTCGGCGAAGGCGATCTTGCAATTTCGGGCCAGGCTGATGGGCCCCGCAGACACCATCGTGAGCTTCACGTACAGCTTCTTTGGCTTCTGTATTTGACAGACACCGAAGCAGTAATCCATCGTATGATCGCCGATACAGCATTTTCGTCTCTGTATTGTAGAAGAATCTGAGGAAACGCCTTCTGATAGAAGTGGCTTCCTTTGGATTCTCGCGCAAGATGCCATAGACTACGAAGTCTACGAATGGCTGTCTGCAGTCTGGTGCTTCGTCGACCGTCTGAACGGAATAACTAGCTACAAATTGAACGTTATTTTTGGGATAGACCAATTCATGGCCTATCACGTCCACCAAGTGATGAGCATGATTCAGAACCGCTAAGGAAGCGGCAAGACCTGCTAAGGCATCGACTTCGATATTTTGGAGTATGGAAACATGTTCTATGAAGAACCCTTCAAATGACGAAATGATGTTGATCGCTATTTGGTGATAGGGGATCATATCTTCATGGCGAACTTCATATGAATCCCGGATCTGATTAACGATTAACTGCGAATCGTCGTATGCTTCAAGGTACTCTACCCCCGGCTCCTTTACAAGTCGGAGGCCAATGACCAAAGCGTTGTACTCGGCCACGTTGTTTGAACAGGGCTCCGTGAGGGAGTAAGCCCGATTGATCACCAGCCTAGAGGGAGAAATCAGCACCACTCCGACTCCAGCGACGATGTTGCCCTTGGGCCCAGTTCTGGAAGCACCGTCGAAGAACATTCGCCAGACAGTATCATGAGAGGCCATATTTGAATGGGCGACCTCATCTGGAATCTTTTCGTCTATTCTGGTTGACTCTGAACCTGGATGAGCTGCTAAAAAGTCTGCCAGAGCTTGACCTTTAATAGCCTTCTGCGGGACGAAGATCATGTGGTAGGGAGACTATAATATCGCCCAGGTAGCGAGGCGAGAGCTGAGAGGACGTTGCTTGGTCATGAGGACCCTGAGGGGGTTAACTCTTGATACGACATGGATGGTTTGTCCCGTGACGTAGTGTCGCGTCTTCTGAATGGCGAACACCAGAGCAAGGCACTCCTTCTCCACGGTAGTGTATCGATGCTCAGGCCCCATTATTATTTGGCTGAGGTAATATATAGCTTGCTCATGGCCTGCATCATTATTTTGTACTAGTAAAGCACCGAGAGAATGCTCCATTGCTCTTACATAGAGCAAGAATGGTTTTCCAGCAAATGGGGCCACCAGGACTGGAGGGTTCGACAGATATTCTTTGATGCTGTCGAAGGCGCGCTGGCATTCTTCATCCCATATGAATGAAATGTCCTTCTTCATGAGGTGGGTGAATGGATGACATCGTCCGGAGAGGTTAGAGATAAACCTCCTGATGTAGGCTAGCCTCCCTTGAAGACCTCGGAGTCCACGGAGATTTCTCGGGGGACTCATCTCCATGATTGCCTTCGTCTTCTCCGGATCTATATGAATTCCCTGTGCAGTGATAATAAAACCCAGGAATTTTCTACTAGATACGCCCAAGAAGGATTTGGTAGGATTCATCTTCAAGTTGTGCACTCGCATCAGGTCGAATACCGTCCTCAGATCCTGTAGATGGTCTCCCTTAGAACGACTTTTGACAGCTATGTCGTCGACGTAATACTACACGGTCTTACGCAGATAATCTCTGAAAATGACGCTCATAGCTCGTTGGTATGTGGCGCTGGCATTCTTTAAACCGAAGGGCATGACGGTGTAACAGTACGAGCCAATCGGTGTTCGAAATGATGTATGCTTCTCGTCGTCTGGAAACATCTTGATTTGGTTGTATCCTGAGAAGCCATCCATGAATGACATGCGCTCAAAGCCACATGTGTTGTCAATCATGATGTCCGTGATGGGAAGAGGGAACTCATCTTTGGGACATGCTTTGTTTAGATTTCGGAAGTCGATACAAATTCGAATCTTTCCATTCTTCTTGAGGACTGGTACTATGTTGGCTACCCAGTCTGGATGCTGTTTCTCGCGGATGAAGCCGCTGGCTATCAGTTTGTTGACCTCAGCTTCGATGGAGTTTATGATGTCCGGGCGGAATCGTCGTTGCTGTTGTTTGACCGGCTTTGCGTCCGGACGAATGTTGAGCTTGTGGAGTGCAACCTCGGGGTTTAGCCCTGGCATGTCTTCATAACTCCAGGCGAACACGTCAATATATTCTTTGACGAGTTGTAGAAGCGATTTCCGCTCTTCGTCTGTCAGACTTTTGCTAACGAAGATTGGTTTTGGGGAAGACTCATTGCCGAGGTCAACTTGCATGACCTCGTCTTCAGTAGGGGATCTTTTTGTTCGAATCGCTTTTTCTATTACGCATCTAGCTGTTGGACCCACGGCTCTAACTCAAGAAGTTCAGGAATGTCTTCATCTTCTTCATAGGCGTCGGCGAATGCCATATTGACAGACAAGACTTGCCTGAATACGTCCCTGATGCTGACATCCGAATCAGAAGTTGGTGATCCTGTTGAGTGTGAGTGCCAATCGCATTCCTCATCTGAGCTTTCAGGGGTCGTTGCAGGTGTAACATAACCTAGCCCACATCTGGTCTTGTTATAGTAATCTCGTGATTTCCCAGCCGGGATCGGCAATTGTAAGGGTAATCGCCGTCCAGTGCCGAAGTTCAAGCCTGGCGTAGTTTCCACATTATACCCCTATTTTTGCATGAGGTACTTGGATCGGAAACTATACAGATAAATGGGCAGTCTCCCGGTGTCGGGTTCGAGATCAACTTCTTCTATCCTGAAGGGCTGTGGATCATTCTTCCGGCCGAAGATGATTGGATGATCCTCTCCCTCGACTATGTGGTAAGCGTCTTCCACTGGAGTAAGTTGGTTTATGGTGTAGATATTTGTCACCTGTGTGTGTATGTGGGTGCCTATACCGTGTTCCATGGCATACATTGTACAAAGCTTATTAAGGTCGAGGTAGTTCAAAGATAGCCCTTTATTGATGAAGTAAGGTATCTTTTCCAGTAGAATTACATCATCTGTAGATGGAACATCAGTGTGAGCAGCCACATACTTGGCCAGCTCTGACTCTTCTTTGGCCAACCCCTGTGTCAATGAAGACTGGAAGGATGACTTAGACAACTTAATCATCAGGGGCTCCAATGGTGGAGCAGAATGTGGAGTCGTTGGCGTACTAGCAACCCCCAGTTTGGTGCTCGGTGCTTGGCGGGGAGTTGTTGGCTAGCTAAAAGTCCCCGGCTTAGCGCTCGGCTGCCGATTTATTCTGGGAATACGAATCGTCATCGGCTTGACAGAGGGATTGAGCTCCTCTGTTTGTTACTGGTAGCTCTAGGCAGCCTGATTGTTAGTGGCTCTGTTGTGGGTCTTGGCGCTTGGCCAGACCTTGGCAGCCGGATTATCATCTGTCCCTCCTGTGCAGATAGGCTGATTGCATCCTTACGCAGAGTGGCTGTAAGTGGTGCAGTTCTGCCAGGTTTGCGGGCTTGGAGTTGGATCGTCAGAGGTTCTTCCGATCCAGTTGCCGCCTCAGTTTGAGCTTGAGTATCTCCTTCGATAAGGTGCTTTTTTTGACTTCTCATACAAGCATGAGTCTGAGTAGTAGGATTCGACCCCTTTAAAGGGATCGATGTCGGCAAATTCTGTCCTCACGAAGCCATACTTGTCGACGTACTTGAAGCACTGGTACAATATGCAAGGCACGATCATGTAATCGTGTATCCAAGGATGCCCCAGGAGAATATTGTAGGACGTGTCCGCATCTATGATATAACAGGTCACTTCTGACTGAAGGTCACCGATTTGGCACTTCAGGCGAATCTTCCCGATCGGATAGCTTCTGCCTGAATTAAAACTATTGATGGCAGTGCTTGTCGGCGTCAGACGATGCATTGGGATACACAGATGGTGCAGCAGGCTCTTCGGAATGATGCTTATGGAAGAACCGGGATCAATATGCATCCGATCCACGTGGATGTTGCCGACGTATCCTGTGTAATACAGAGGGCGATCGTGCAAGTTGGTCTTGATAAGCATGTCCTGCGGAGTGAACACGATATTGGGCATTGTACCGGTACAAGCACTGTCCTAGAGATCTGCAGGCGAGCTCTCTCCAGTGAGATTGGACTGAGCCAGATATGCGTCGGCATTCTGGAGTACCTCGCTCAGTGCGACACGAACATCTTTGGAGAGTCTCAGGAGCTCGTATAGCGACAATTTGGCCGGTGTGTTGGCCAATTTTGCAAAGATGTCAAAGTTGTAGGGCCTTTCCAGCCCATGAGGTACCTCTTTTCGGAGTGGTTTGTCAAAGCGAGTCTCCTTCGGCCTAGGCTTGTCGGTCGTCGGAGGCTGAGAAGGTCCTGGAGCATCAGCAGTAGCCGGCTGATGATCTTCAGCCTAGTTTTCTGGTGTAGGTAGGAATTGTGCACCCGACCGGGTGACGACAGCTGTAACTTCTTTGACCTCTGCCGAGATTGTGCAGCAGGATTTGACTTTCCCACTCTTCTTCTTGCTGGTGGAGGGTGGTGCGGACTGAGTTACTTCAGGTACCAGGTCCAGATGGACCCACATGATCTCCCCTCGTGATGTGGTAAGGGGCACTAGACCAGCAGCTTGGTCTCGGGGAGGTGGAAGATTAGCAACCTCTATTGTTGCCCGAGGGATGGGAACTACGCCGTCTTGAGTCTTTGTCGGAGGGAAGCTACCAAATTGTACTGACACCATGTTGGCTGCCACGGTCACCTCTTCGAAATCAATAGCCAGGGCCTTAGAATCGATGAGATGCTGGATGTATCGCTTCAGTTGGAAGCAGTCTTAAATAACATGGTGGACATAGCGATGGTAGTGGCAGAGTACTTGGGGCTCTCCATCTCTGTAGGACGAGGTTCACGCCTTAGAGGAGGGAGCTTAATTCGATCTCCTTGTATGAGCATGTCAAGGATAGGCTTGACGTGGCTGTCTTCAAATGAGTAAGTTATCTGCGGCCACTGCTTCTCTGCCGGCTTTGGTTCGGGTTTCAGGGCTTTGTCGGCCACCATAGCCTGCTTGCCCTTGTGGTCTCGGTTGTTGGAGGAATTACCACCATTGTTGTTGTTGGCGTTAGGGCATTTGCCCTTGTCCTCTCCTTCCGAGATGTGCAATCCCAGTTGACGAGCTTTCTTCAATTTATCTTCTGCGCCAGTGGCACTGATGATGAATGTCTTCCAGTCCTTAAACTGAATTTTGCCCTTCCAGAGGCTGATTATGGGGAGCAGCCTCTTTTGGCAAATTTCAATTAAGGAGGAATCAGGGTTATTGGAAGGCAACTTCATCGCGGTTTGGCGAAACTGCTCAATATAGTTCCTTGTTAGCTCCTTTTCTCCTTGAACAACGTCCATGAGGGTTGATATCATCACGTCTTGTCCTACTTCGTAGAACCTCTCCAGGAACATATGTTTGAAGCAGGCGAAGGAATAGATGCAGTTGTCCGGCAAGTTGCGGTACCAGTCGAAGGCGACCCCTTCCAATGCCCCGATGAACAATCGCGTAAAGATGGCGTCGTCATGGGGCAGATGGTCGGTTGTGACCTTAAAGTAAGTGATGTACCGGCTTGCAGAGGTCTTGCCATCATAGGGATTGACGTTGAATGGCTTATATCTTGGTGGGAAGGGAACATCTCTCCATGCAGCAGGATACGGTTACCGTATTCTGGGGTCCTATGAGGTTTCTCGAGCGTAAAACATGGCCAGGAGCTCCTGGACCTCTCTTTTTGCCTCCCTGTCTTCGTTTGCAGTGGTGGGAGCCGATATTTTAGGAGGATTATCACCCGGGTTTAGTGCAGCTGAGTTTGAGTCCGCATTGACCACGGGTCCCAAGTTTGTTTGGCCACGCGTCCTTCCTTGCAGAGTTGGAAGGGCCGCTTTGATCTCATCCACGGACTTGACCAAGGTATGCAGTATGGCCTCCAGAGTGTCGATGCGTTGGCGATCACTGGGACCGTCTTAGTCGTTGTTCGTCATGAACGCCGTTCTCACATGAGGAAAAATGGAAGGAACGGTGGACAACGTGCCCTCCGAATCATACCCTTGTACAGAGAAGTCGTCAGGGTATGTGGGAATGTTCTCCTCTGGTTCGGACTCAGAAGGAGTGGTACCCCCAGCTTCAGAGCTTGCCTCGTCTTGAGAGTTGTGGACGTCCTCGGGGACGTCGGAACCTGTTGCATCCGTTGGGGAAACTGTTTCCCCTGGATTATCTTCTTGGAACACCGGATTGTCGTAGATGTTCGGGGGAGTGCTACCCCCGGTTCCAGTGCCTCCCAGAGATGTGGACGGTGAATCTCCAAGTGTGGCAGATTTCGTTTTTGAGCAGGTACCTTGGTAAACTCCTCCAGTAACGGTCGTGGACAACTGCTTAGAAGAGAGTTTCTTGGTTACGCTGGTTGAGATTTTTGGGCTGTAGACATTTATTTTCTTCCCTCTTCCGCCGCCAGGAATATTATGAGCAGAATTGCAGGAGGCGACGAGAAGCGCCTCGTCCTCTGAGCTTGGTTGTTGCAGTCGTTGGAAGACTGAACGTCGGTCTTCTTGTACTGTCGCGTTGTTGCAGCAACAGTTAACAATGACTTGGGTACAGTGATGTCCATGAAAGGACTCTCTGTACACCGAGGCTTCTTCTCTTTCCTTGTGCTTGTGAAGGATCACGTCATGCAAGTCAGGTACGTCTCGAGCAACCTTTACACCCATTTTGTGGGCCCGGGAATCTCGAGCATCTGAGTGTGTTGGCACCATGGTTGCTCCCTAATTGTTGGAAGATTCTTGGGAACCACTCTGTCCGTTTGCCGTCGGGGACTGGACTCGAGTGGTTCTGTACAACTTTCCATCGGAGGCCCGCATAACAGTAAACAGAGCGCTCGGATGGTCAGAGGTTGGGACAGCTGACTGAGCTCGCCGAGCCCGCGCTGTCCTAGACTTCTTCGCTCTAGCACCCGAAGGTGCATAATAGGAAGAGTCCAAATAGTGCCGCACAGAGTCTGGCATATTTTCTTGGGAATATCTTGAGTCAGGACCGTAGGAGAGGCGGTCAAAGACAGAATCCGAGCCGCATGGAGCATTAATACGGCTGGCATTTGTGACTGCATAAGAATTCATGCGGCTGGATTTGGCTGCCACATGGGCATTCATGCGGTTGTCATTTGTGGCCGCATCAGCATTCATACGGTTGGATCTGGCTGCCGCATGGGCATTCATGCTGCTGGCATTTGTAGCCGCATCAGCATTCATGCGGCTGGATCTGTTGGCCATATCAGCATTCATGCGGCTGGATCTGTTGGCCACATCAGCATTCATGCGACTGTATTTGTTGGCCGCATGAGCCTTCATGCGACTGGAATTGTTGGCCGTATGAGCCTTCTTTATGCGGCTGGCACCCTTATGCGGCTTCTTTCTGGACCGCATAGAGTCCCCATTTACTTCCTCAAGTTCAGCATCATAGTGCTTTCCTCTGCCGGACTTGAGAACAGCAGGGTCCTCTGCGGCCTGAAGTGGGGCCGCATGGGAGTCTTCTCCACCGTATTGAGCAGCAGAGAGAATTCCTTCCAGAGCTTGGAGAGGAGCAAATAATTTGGGCCTCCACTCCCTACGGGCTTTCTTCGTACGGGCTCGCTTCTGGACCGGGCCAGCGCTCCCGTCGGAGAGCATTTCTTCAAACGCCTGTTGGTCGAAGCGGACGACCAGCATCTGTTGTGTGGAGCTAAGTTTGGCTGCGTCCGATTGCGTCACCAACTTCTCAGCCGTGGAGAAGTTAGTCCCCAGCAGAGTCGCCATCGTGTTTGCCATTGATTATAAAAGAACAGAACAGTTTTATGGGAGGACTGGACTTTACTTCACAATACAAACTCGCTCGTACAAAAAAGAGCCTTGGAACAAAACCTAGGAAAAGTAATCTAAAGTACAATTATTTATTTTTGATTCTGGGGGGTGACGGTAGAGGCTCGGGAGAGTGACAACAACTCTGCCTTACTCCTTGGACGATCGAACGCAGCTTCGGCTCCGGGGAAGAAATGCTCTTTGTGTGTGCGGGGGTTGCTAGTCACTCTGCTCGGGCTCTGTGCGTATGCTCCTCTGTGTGCCTCTTCGTCCCTGCCTCCCTTTGCTATTTATAGGAGTGGGGTGTGCAGTAATTTTCCCTTAAAAAGCGGATGGTTAAGGATTCGTTAAGATTTGTCTTGATCCTGTTTGTTGAAAATCAATCCTGGTTATTTATGTTGATTGCAAAAAATCTGCATCATTTATTGGGAGTTGATCTGGACAGTTATGATGATTACAATAAATCTGCATTGGGCAGTTATGATGATTGCAATAAATTTGTATTATTATGATTTGCTGGTAGCAACAAATTCGAGTGGACAATTCTTGGTCAATCTCCTGCCACGTGTCCCAACTGCCTGTTATGTCGATCGCCATAAATCTGAATTATTGGGATTTGATCAACTCCTGCCACGTGTCCCAACTGCTGCAAGCTGCATGGAGGACTGTCATAGTTGAGCCACATGAGTGTGACCTTTAACTGAACCGCATAAGGGTGGCCTTATCTGAACCGCATGGAAGTCCTTTAATCTGAGCCGCATGGAAGTCCTTTAATCTGAGCCGCATGGAAGTCCTCACAACTGAGCCGCATAAAGAGCTTTAGAAATGGGTGGATTGTGCCAGCTATAAATATCTTCATCGTCTCTCTAGGAGCACGTCAAGAGTCATTATTTCACCTTTATGTCAGAGCTGTCAATCCGTTGTGTCAGGGCTGCTGTATTACGTCAGAGCATTTAATGAGCCAACTGCACAGAGTAATGATGGCCAGCTGTAGATGCCTACTTTGAACTGCATAGAGCCACATGGCCTTTTTTCGAGCCGCGTGGAGCTATCGTGTACTTTCCAGCCGCATGAAGCCTTAAGAGACTTTTGAGCCGCATGAAGCTCTAAGAGACTTTTGAGCCGCATGAAGCTCTAAAGGACTTTTGAGCCGCATGAAACTCTAAAGGACTTTTGAGCCGCATGGACTTTCCTGTTCCTTTTCCATGCTTCTACACATCCTACGCAAGTCTTTGGGAAAGACATCCATGAAATCAGCTATCAATGGATACGACAATGCCTGGCCCGCCAGCAAAGCTCCAAGAACCCATCTTCCGATTCAGCTGCTCCCCTGGCAAACACAAACTCTGGCTCACCCGACGGCCTAAACAGAACCCTACCTCATCTACAGTCTATACTAGCATGGTGCATGCTCAACCAATCCATTTTGAGTACCATGTCGTACCTCGAAAGGGGCATTACGAGCAAGCACGCTCTCAAATCCTAGCCTCCTAATGTAACTCTCTGCCCCCTATAGATATTATTAACCAGGATAATGCCTCCACCGGTTAATATCTTACAAGTCCTACCCATATACTCAGCAATAATGTTGTGTCTTGGAGCAAAGGAAACAGACACAAAACTATGGGTGGCACCGGAATCAAATAAGGTAAAAATAGGAAAAGAATTAAGGAGAACGTGACCTGCCACAACATCACCCATTAGCTCTACCTCCTCCTCTGCTGTCAAAGCGAACACCCTGCGCACAGGTGCTCCCCTCTGGTGCTGTACGAAGTGCTGCTACTGGGTCTGAAGTGGAGGACCTCTCTGCTGAGCTGCTGGTCCTCTAGCCTACTGCACTCTGTCCTGGCCTCCTCGAATTCCACGAACGTGGCAATCCTTCAGATGGTGGTCGGGCGCCCTACAGTATAGACATACACCCAACCTCTTCTACAGGCATCTCGAGTGTGCCCCGGCTTCCTGTAGAAGTCGCACAAAGTAGTCTGCCTCTGGCCCTGTCCCTGGTGCTGGTGGGCACGCGCTAGTGCCTGCTGAATCTGTAACTGAGGCTGCTTCTGAATCTGCCTCTGCTGGAAATGAGGGCGCTTCGCCGGCCCCGCACTAGAGCTCGCACCAAGAACATCGCTGCCCCTCTTCGGCTTGAGGCCGAAGTCCTTCTCTGCTATCTGTGCCTCCATCAATATTTGCTCGAAGGTCGCATCACGTTGCCTAAAAGTACGAGTGCGAACCGCATGAATAAGACCCCTCCGGAACTTGCGGGCCTTATACCCCTTATTTTGGATCAGATATGGTGCAAACTTACTCAGACGGAAGAACTCCGCTGCATACTCGTCCACCGACGAGTTTTCCTGCACCAATCCGACGAACTGGCCCTCCAGAGCTGTCAAAGCCACATCGGGGAAGAACTTCTCCTTAAAGAGCCACATGAAGTTCTTCCATGTCAAACCCCTCACCGATGCACGAGGATCCGTGCGAATCCAAGTCAAGGCGATATCGAAAAACTGACTCTCCGCAGACATCACCCAAAGCCCTGTCGGAACCTCTGCTAACTCCAGGCTCCGCTGGACATCCTCCAACCAGTCATCTGCATACATGATACCCTCGGTACCCTTGAACTCCCTCGGGTTCATCTTCCTAAAATCTAGGCATGTGCCAGGCCTTCCCTGACCCTGCTGCTGAACTAGGCACCCTGAACTGTACCCGTTACAACCCTCTCTACTGCTGCCATCGCCAGCTGGTGGGAGTTCTCCATGCTCTGCCGTAACACCTCTATCTGGCGGTGAGATGCGTCAGCCTGATGCTGTTGTGCCTCGGCCTGGGCCCTCTGGGTCTGTAATATCTGCTATAGAAGGGCCATCATCTGCTGTGCATCAGTCGGTAACGGAGGCGGCGGTGGAAGAGTCTCAGGAATGACTATAGACGGTCCCGCAGCTGGAGGTGGAAGACCTCCTGGAACCGTCGCTGCTACTCCCGCCTGAAGGGCAGGAACTGAGGTGGCAACTCCCTCAACTGCAGCTCCCTCAATCGGAGGTGGAGGTCCTACCAGATCGGGCCTCTCTGGAACAACACTAGATCCTGATGCCTGAGAGCGAGTAATAGTCATCCTGAGGATAGATTGAAACAAGGAATCAATATGACACATGATAGGAAATATCAAAGAAGGACAATTAAATTCAATGCAAAAGAGTTGTCATGGTAATCAAAAGATCAGAAATTTCCTAAAATGTGATTGCGTAACTCCTATCATATCCTAGATCATATGTCCTAATCGCAAGCTCGTAATTAGTACTCTAAGTCGAGCACCATTATGAGATCGCACTAACTGCGACATAGACCTGCATGGGCCGCCACAAAAATGTGTCACGACCCGCAACCTGATTAGGGGCACGAGCACGTGGGTACGTCCAGCCTATGCCGCAGAATCGGCGGTAGAACGCTGTATATGACGTCTGTAAATACTACGACTAAACAGTATAAAGGTATCTGTCATCTCCGCACGGAGGAATATAATATGGCGTAACTCAATCACAAGATAAAACTAAGGTAGATAGCACGGAAAGGAAATATGATAGAAGTGAAAATAGAAAATAAGTTCAAGATCCAACACAAGCCCAGAGATATACACAACATCACAGAGTCACAAAATATAATATAGTATACTAAAGTCTGAAAGTACTAGATAGATCACAGTCCAGACAACCCTAACTAAGCTATACTACTCTGGGTGTGCAAAGTCTAGTGGCTCTACTATCAGGCCATAGTCCTGGACTACTCCATCTATCTCGACCCTATAATAGGTCGAGCAGTCTGCCTTAGAATCATCTGTAATATATCAATGGTATCCTGTCAAAAAAATGAACAAGTACAAATACTAACAGCAGTTCCATATGAATTGACAAATTCTATAAGAGACAGTATAATGAAATATAAGACAAAGATATAGGATGACTTGGGAACCATTTGGAAGCCGAGTTACAACCCTTAAACCAAACAAGGACCGGGCTTATAACCCTTCTTCCGAACAGAACTTAGCCTCCAATCAAGGTATAGCATAAGAGCATGTAGAACATGTGAGAAATAAATATCATAGCATGGTAAGAAAGTACTGAATGTAGAACTGAGCAGGATATAAGATATGATAAAATAAATATAAAATGTGCCTTGAATTATTAGAGCATTTTGTGATCGTCTTGGGAATGTTACAGGACAGGCTATCCACTTGGCCCGACAATCATAAAAAAATCTCTGAAAAGGGTCATGCCGGCCAACCTGGATAACGAGCACATGAATAAGATCTCGCTACACCCTACGTGAGGTAAGGGTGACGCAAGCACAATAATATAGTGACAGGAAGGCTTTGATCACATAGCCCCTAATAATTCCCTATCCCCGAATAGTATAATGGATCTGGACATGACACGTCATGACACGGGATTCCATAAGAGGGTAGCAAGTACCTTTAGGAATCGGTGTCTATACAAGTACAGGGAATAAGACAGGAAATGTACCAATATACCAAGAAAATCTAGGAACAATATCTCATGTCATGATCCAACATATACTAGTCCGTGAACTATCGTGACTGGAAATCGAGGTAAGACACTACAACTGAATCGAATATAGCAGATATCAAGACAATAAAAACTATCAGTGAATGTACTCGCCTGTGGTCCTGAGCTGATAAGGTTAACAGATGCTCAGAGTAATCACAGACCTAAAGATGAGATACTATAAGTCAAACAGGGTTTTATAATGAAAGGAAAACTAATTTAAGTCATGATATGCAAGTCTAAGTCAAACTAGGTCAAACTGGGTCATACTAGGTCATACTAGGTCACAGGAAGTCAATCCAAGTCAAACTAGGTCAAACTGGATCAAAGGTTGACTTACAGTTGACTTTTGGTCAACTGGTCAACCCTAGGTCAAACTAGGCTAATGTTGACCAACTATTGACTTTCAGTCAACTGGTCAACTCTGGTTTGGTTTCGGTCAATTCTAGTCACTTTTAGGCTAAGTTTGACTTTCGGTTGACTTTTGTTAACTTTTGGTCAAAATGGTCAACCAAGGTCAAAACTAGTCTAAGAGCACTATTTCTGACCATTACCAACCAAGGGAACCCAATTTCACTTATATCTTAAACCCTAAATCACATACCTTAGCTATAGGCAATTACCTTATCTCAGAAATAGGGTAAATCCTATTTACCCTAAGATACCATATTGGTATCCTGTGATACTACTCAACTCTAGCTCTAATATCTATAGCCATACATTAACCTCATCTACTCTTAACTCAATACCATATCTAACCTATAACTCACTCTCTAACACAACACTAATTTATCTTACCTTGCTAACATCCTAATTCCTTATTGCTTCTCATAGACTCTCACATACACATACACACAAACACAAACACCTAAGGGTTTTCTAAGGGGCTGATTTTGATGAAAGGGATGATTGAATAAATGGGTGTATAAATGAATGAATGAGTGTAAGGGTTAATGAATGATGGATGCATGAGTGAATGAATGGAAGGGTGAATGTATTGGTAAATGAAAGAATGGATGAAATGAATGGATTAATGAATGGATGAATACATATATGAATGGTGATATGGATATTGGATGAACTAAATGGTGGATGGAATATGGATGACTGAATTGCATGAGTGAATGGAAAATGTGTATGGCTGAATTTGAATGCATAATGAATGACTGAATGGTGGAATGGATGGGATTTATGGGGTGGCTGAAATGAATGGAAGGGTGGATATATGAATGAATGGGCTGTCGAATTGGTAGAATGGGAATGGATGGATTAAAAGGTGGCTGCTCCCCCCCCCCCCCCCCCCCCCCCCGCTTACACACTGCTACAAAGCAGCAGTCTCCTACTGCTACTGCTGCTGTTGAATATGCAGTCTCCTATGGGGACTGCTGCTGTTCACTGTTGCTGCCAAGGGGGCAGCAGCTCTCTCTCTCGACCTGCTGTAGTGAACAACAGTCCTCCCCCACATTCCTTCACACTCCCTCACTCTCTAACACTCTCTCTATATCTCATTCTCTATATCCCTCTCTCACTCTCTATACTCAACTCCACACACACACCTACACCAAAACACTGAAAACCACATACCAAAAATATATACATTAGATCACACCATGAATATATATATATATATATATATATATATTATATATATATATATATTAAAAATATATATATATATATATATATATATATATATATATATATATATATATATATTATATATATATATATATATATATATCTATATATATATATTTAATATATATATATATTAAAAATATATTTTTAATATATATATATATATATATATATATATATATTAAAAATATGTCCGGCGCTCGTAGCGCAAGTGGCACGAGGGGGGGGCTCTCGGCGGGGAGACCCGGGATCGAGCCCCCCCCGCACTAGCCGGCTGGGGCGCCACGGGCTAGTGCGCGGATGCCCGGGCACATAAAAAAAAAAAAATATATATATATATATATAAAAATATATATATATATATTAGATATATATATTATAAGATAATATATAATATATATATATATATAGATAAATTAAAATATATATATATATATATAAAAAAAAAATATATATATATATATATATATATATATATTTTTTTTTATATAATATATTATATATATATAAAAATATATATATATATATATATATATATATAGATATATATATATATATATATATATATATATATATATATATATATATATATATATATATATATATAAAAATATATATAAAATATATATATTATAATATATATATATATATATATATATATATAATTATATATATATATATATTATATAATATATATATACACACACACACACACACACACACACACATATATAGATATATATATATATTATATATATTATATATATATATATAACACATATATATATATATATATATATATATATATATATATATAGTATATATATATATAATATTATATATATATATATAAAATATATATATATATATATATATATATATATATATATATATATATATATATATATATAATATATACACATACACAATATATATATAACATAAAAATATACATATATATTATATGATACTTAAGATACAATATGATACATTAAGAGCAACACTTTATCAATCTAAAATCTGAGATTAAAATAGGAATAAATTATTCACACAAAATATCATACACTTGGGTGTCCAAAATTGGAGGTTTCCCACTTGGACACAAAACTATACAAGGACACATCCTAATGACCTCCAAATGGACACGAATGGACATAAATGGAGATACAACCATGGGGGTCATTTCTATGGATTCAAAATGGTCCTAAATGCATGTAGGAATGAAATAGAGGAGAGATTATACCTTCCGGTTGATCAAATCCAAGGAGACTCCTCCCGATACGACACCGACACGAAGAGACCTCCAAATGGACACGAACAAGATCCAAAACTTTCCAAATCTAGCTAGCTCTCCTCTTGATGAAAATAGAGAAGAAAAGAAAGGGATTGATGAAGAAATGGATTGATTTGAGGTGGAAATGAATGGAGAGTCCTCTTTAATTTTAGGGAAGAACAAGAAAGAAATTTGTGTGGATAATAACAAGGAGAGGCTCATCCCTATCCCTCTAGTGGCCGGCCAAGTGTGGCTAGGTGTCCCCTTATCCAAATGTCTAAAATACCCCCACTTGTCTTATTGATTTAAATATTAGGAATAGGTTTTAGGTTGAGGCTAAATTAGTCTAGTTTTAAGTCTCTAATAAAACCAAACCTATTCATGAATAATTAGTCTAACATACTAACTAAAGTATTGTCATGCGGGCCATGCCTAACTAATGAGTGGGTCCCACTAGAGTCAAAACTATCTCGATTCTCCGATACAAGTCGGATTGAGTTAAAATTTGAACCCGACTCAAATAACCCCAAAATATATCATAAATAAATAATTGTAAAATTATTCTAAGGTGAAAAATGACCAAAATACCCCTGTTCCTGAAAACTGGGGGTGACAAGAGGTTAGAAAAATGACATATACTAGGTATATATGCCTCATTGATTCAATTACACTATTAGTTGAACTCTTGTAAGTTGGGTAGAATACCTCGTAACCTACCATTCTCTTTGTCCTTATGACCCATTAAAGAGGATACTAACAGGTTTACCAAGACTATAGAGTTTAGAGGGCCCTAACCCATTTGGTTGTCCAAAGCCTTAGACAAGAAGACAGTAGGATGACTATATAGGCACAAACACAGAACAAGACCTAGATTCTTAAGGAACTTGAACTATTTATACTATCTTTTAATCATTATCTCATGTACTTATATTTTGGACTATCTTGACTAATGATGTAATTATAGCCTAGTTTGCAAGCTTATTCTTTTATCGAGCTTGTTCAGGACATATGCTTTATTGTGGACGCCCACTAACATATTGTCCAATCAGAACTGGTGCATTATGGTCTAATCAACCTAGTGCACTTGGTTCGCCCTCCATATGCTTTTCTATGTGGATTGAGATATAGTTAATAAATATACTTGCCCTCTAGAATCTCATCCACAACTGCCTTGACAACTCTCTTTTAAACTATTCAATCGCCCTTGAACCCCGTATTGGCATTCATTCACATCTCCCTTGAAATCTTTATTATTTTTTGTCTTTACCTATTTCAGAAAGACGAACACTCGTATTTGATAAATAGGCACAGAGTATCCCTCTTAGTTGACCTATCACCTATGGCTAAGATAGTTGTATATACACAAGGGTAGTCATCGACCAAACCATGTGACTACGTCCTAGTCTTGAGTTACTTGTCCTTCCCTCGACTCTAAATCTATTATCATGACCTTCTAATCATTTGAAACTTAAGAATTATAAGAATTGTACCCTTGATCATGACTCCAACCTAGACGACTATCATACAATCTTCTCTCTAAGGAACCATATACCATTGATTTCTGAATATTTTATCATGAATTCTTAAACCCTTAATCTTTTTATTTTCATGCGTTAACTAGTGACACTCATTCCTTACCCAAACCATACTACAATTATTGAATCCAACCTTATTTAATTCTTTTCCCCAAACGCTTTGTCCATAAAGCTTTTCTATTATTGAGCGATCTTGATTTCCCTTGTGCGAATTGAATCATGACACCCTTCAGTTAGAATGAGGCTAGATTAGAACACCCCATAGACGATATTTGGAATATATGATTATGTGATAGGGTGTTATATTAAATTTCGTGGAAGAACTAGTAGATGAAATAATTAAGAAAAATATTTATGTGATATTTTTTATGATATTAGTTTCGAGGTTAATCAACTATGCGAAGATGTAGAATTTTTTGTAATCCTTGATGCTTTAAGGATTAGATTACTATAATAATTAGGGATATGAATTTCATATAAAAGTGAGTTTGATTTTTGCTTACGACAAAATTGATTAGAGATTTATTGAGTTTCAAATTTTTAGGAGTTTTAACATTTTGAAGAATTTTAAATCTTATGAGGAGAAATAAAATAGATGAAGAGTTAAGTATAGAAAAACATTGATGATTTGGTTAAAGCACAAATTCAAGGATTATGACGATATCAATGCGATTGTAGATTTCAAATATTGAGTTATGGATTATAGTTTGAGAATTAGAAGTTATTACCTATTTGAGATTAGGCTTTTGATATTAGAAGTTATCGAATTTAGGCACTAATTAGGATGTCAAGCATACGACCATCCTCTAGAATATACACATTGATTTGATTTTCTAGTTATTCAATTCACCTGTTTTCCTCAAACACCGTTTCCATCTCCATGCTCAATGTTTTGATCTTCTTCTCATATTAAGAAAATCATTCTACCTTCTCAACCCTACTTACCCTAGTTATTATTTGATTTCGAGGATGAAATTCTTGTAAGTTGGGTGGATGTAAACCCCCTAAATTTTACTATAGATTTTTTTTTATTTTATATTGGCATTTATACATCGAGAACGAATACGTATATACGAAATTATTTATTATATTGTATTATTTATATGAAAAAGTTTTATATTACTTTCTTTTAAAAGGTAATATATATATATATATATTTCAAAGCAAATATATATATATATATATATATATATATATATATATATATATATATATATATATATATATATATATTTGCTTTGAAATATATATATATATATATTATATATATATATATATATATATATATGTATATATATATATATATATATATATAAATAAATAAATAAATAAATAAATAAATATATATATATATATATATATATATATATATATATATATATATATATATATATTATATAATATATATATATATATATAGTCTACGGTTTTGCCGTCTTTAATATATATATATATATATATATATATATATATATATATATATATATATATATATATATATATATCCGTAGACTATATATATATATATATATATATATATATATATATATATATATATATATATATATATATATATATATATATATATTATTTTTAAAAACCACCCTCTATATATTAAAGACGGCAAAAACCGTAGACTATATATATATATATATATATATATATATATATATATATATATATATATATATATATATAATATATATATATATATATATTTTATATATATATATATTTTTTTTTTATATTTTATATATATATATATATATATATATATATATATATATATATATATATATATATATATATAGTGTCTCGTTGAATTTTAGTCCAAAACTTTATTTTTATTTTATTATTATATAAAGGCTATTTTAACTGTTATATAAAAATAGGTACTGATTTCAAAAATAATAATTATGTAAATAATTTGTACTATTTACGTGTGAGGTACATAAAAATATATTCATGTATATTTTGTAAAAAATTTGAGTTTTGAAAAAGTTATTTGGATTTATTTTTAAGAAAAAGTATTTTTTTAATTATTTGAAATTGTTTTTATTTTATAAAAAGGTATATTTTTATGCTTAAATAATTATTATAAATTAATTTGCGATGGATATTATTGACCTAGATTTAAATTAATTTAAATTAAAGTTGTAAATTATCTAAAGGGGTTTAAATTGATCCTAGTCCTTATCCAACTAGGAGTCTTCACCTCCTATATAAGGAAAGGCTCACTTGCAATTTTACCAAAATCCTAGAAATTCTACAACACCAAAATTCATCCACCCAAAAGTGTCATGCATCGTGTCCCCGTCCACCACTTTTTCCTGTGTTAGTCATGACGGTCTCGGGTTCGACCCTGGGTTCCACTATGTCCGATTTTTATTACAGATAACAGCAACCCACCCTCGTGTCCGACACGCCAGACACGACCCCAATACACAATTTTCTGTCGTGTCAGACACTTTCGACACGATGCACCCTAAGAAGGATACGTACAATCAAATAAACCCTATTCCTAATATTTGGTCGGTGACTCCGACCACCGCTGGCCAGGCCCAACACCACCGTTTCGACCATGACCGCCATCTGCAGCTCCCAGCTTCCACTACCTCCATAACCATCGACGGTCATCCCCACATCCGCCTGAACAACCGCAACCTTAGCCATTTTTCCCCACCACCGTGGCACCACCGCCATCTTCTAGACCTGATCCCCGCCCGAGTCGTCAACAGCCGATGCCACGACCCCACGGTCGATGATCACCCACCGGAACATCACCAAATACACCATCACTCACCTTGCCGACGAGCCACCACCACCCTATTTTTATCTACACCCTGCCGAGCACGGCCAGAACCGCGTTAGAGGCCAGCGTCGCCCATCTCCTGACTTCGACCACCAAATCCGGTAGGATCCACCAGCGTTGAAGAACCTCCCTCACCGCTAACTCCACGTGTGCCCTCCTCCATTCAGCGGTCGGACGTCACCACCGCTCGCACATGTTCTCCTTCCACCGCCACCTTCGTAGAGCGCCACCGGCGTCGTACAGCCTTGAGTGCCGGTTCCGTCTCTGTCTCTCAAAACACCCTCCAGCTCAGGTGAGTTCCTCCGTAGCTCACTCTCTCCCCCTCTTCTCCCGTCTCTGGCTCACCCCCTCCCTCTTCTTCCCGCTTTCGCTCCTCTCTCTTCCTCACTCTCTCTTTTTCTTCCTCTAAAACCTTCTCTCTCTCCAGATGTCACGCCCCAGAACTAGAATACTGGAAAGCGAGGGAAAAACAAAGCTAGCAACATATAGCAAAGTATACCAGTACCCTAATATAAATTACGGCTGTCTAGAAGACAAGTGGGTGGACTCTAGCATGCCACTGACGACTCCTATGGTCGAACAAATCCTATCTCAATCCATCAACAACAAATATTAAGAGTATATCAAACATGAAAGTAAAGAGGCATCCTAAAATAATATATCATATATGATCATGAAGCTAGTGAATACAAAATGCTACACTAGCAAAATATCAATATACATTATCACTACATTGGTCTAGATCTAATATAATATATCATGTTGACCTTAGTCTGAGAAAATCTCAAAATAATATGGCTAACACATACCCTAACTAACACCATCAAAATGAAATAAACCGCTAGTGGTAAGAAAAGGAAACCCACTCGCGAAGAGGAACCGCAGATCTAAGCAGGCGGTGGGTCATCCAGAGAAAAGTAGAGAGAATCCTCGGGCTCAAGCGGTAAATCTGGCCAAACAAAACTAGTGGGGTCAAAACCCCAAATAGCAAGTACCACAAGAAAAGCTCGAAGTGAACGACATAAAACCAAAAACAAAAAAATAACAATAACACATAGACATAAATAATTAACCAGGTCGAGACTGTTGACCTAAACCGGATCACAGTCAACCTAATTTAGAGAATTAACAAAATGATATCTGATATGATCCAATACGACACATCAAGTTCAAGATAGACGTCATCGACAAAGCTGTCATATTGTAAACGTACTTGTATTCAGTCTGTAATTTTTCAATTTATTGAGTCTAGGAACATGTACGTTGAGTCGCACTGAGTCATCTCAACCCCTAAACTTACTTCTCCAAGCTCCACCCTACAAAACAAAATAATCCCTAAACCAAACCAAACCAATCTAGCCCATATAGACTTTCTGGACCAAGGAAGATAGAATTCAGGGCGAACTCTGTCTTAGGCAGAACTTGGGCTGAACTCTGCCCCCTAAATTTTAGGAACCTAATTTTTAGGAACACCATGCTACAAGCTGTCCAACGTTCAAATTTTTGAATATTTGGGATATAAATCTGGCCGAATTCTGCCTTCCCTGACTAGTATATATAGGGTTTGATTTCTCTCATTTCAAATCATCTCTCACTCTCAATCTTCTAAGCCTTATTCATTCTAAGCCTTACTCTTCCAATCTGCTAGCCACAAAAACATCCTAAGCCCCAAGGTGCTCAGTGCGATTCAGTTAGAAGTTTCTGTGCAAGAGTTGAAAAGAAGTCACTTGGACAATTCCAAGTTTTGCCTCTGTGAAGTTGTAAGAAGTTGGCGTGCTCTTCTGAGTAAAAGCACGTGTATACCCTATTTCACAAATAGTGGATTTCAATCCTGAGCGAGAGTTCTCAAGCCTGAACTAGTCCTCCACGAGGAAAACCAGGTTATATCGTTGTATTTGCGTATGCTCTTCTGATCTATCTTAATTTCTATATTACTACTCTGATTATATATTCTTTTGGTAGTTGCTTCTGGACTTGGCATAGAGTTAATTTTTAATTGGTTATTTTTGACACAAATTCTATTCACCCTCCTCTAGAGTTGCCTACACGTAACTTTAGAGACTAGTGCTGTACCATTGCATGTATCTCGAGAATAAAATAACTGAAATAAAATACTGAACAATATAGCTATGAAACAGAATAAGCCGATGAGGAACAAAGGAACTTAGGAACTACTAGAAATCGGAGCCACAATCCTTAAACCAAATAAGGACTGGGGTTGCAGATCTTTTCTCAAGCAGAACTTAGCCTCTGGCCACTCACCGATACAAAGAGCATATAAAGTAACACATAACCAAAAGTGTACAACCATCATTGCCTACGGCTTCTATCATTAACTAGCTAGGGCTATGGTAATCCTAATTACTAGTATGCAAGTTAAGGATCTTCGCAACTACCTGACTGCAGATACCCAGATGTCCAGGGGTACGAGTAACTTGTGCATCTATTGCCCAATAAGATTGTCGATAGACGAAATGTGTCTTGAACTTATAACATGAACAACCATAACATATACTTGTCAAAGAAAACATATAACTGACGGTGCCGCAACCCGGTGTAAGCCTACTTCCCAATTTTTATTTTTATTTTATTTGATTATGATTAATTTTATCATTATTAGGAGTCATGCCTAAGCTCATAGGGGAGCTATGACCATCTTAAGGTCATATGGCCTAGATAGCTTATATAAGTATTATTTAGCTATTTCATATGTTACTACAATTTTTTGGATATTTTTAGTTATTTAATTTATGAAGGTTTATTAATTTTAAGGACTTCCAAGATTTAATGTAGGTCATTCAGGGGTATTTTTTGACAAAGTATTTTTATTTGGGCTCTAGAGGGTTAAAATATTTTCTATAATTTTTTGAGAATTTTCTAGAATTTTTAGGAATTTATTTGGAGTTATTTGTCTTTAAAATGGTTTAAAAATCTTTTTCTGAATTCATTTACCCAGTCAGCAGGCAGTGGCCCACTCGCCAGCCGCCGAAGATGAGTGAAGCAAGCCATGTGTCAGCCCAGTCAGCGGCTAACTGGGATCTGGCTTCCAAATTAGGAAGTCGGCTGCCAGCTCGGCTTGGCTCAACCCGGGTCGCCATCTGGTCGTCCATTTTTGGGCGGGACGCACCAGATGGTGACACGTGGCAAGCCCAAGCCGCGGCTCAACCACCTCTTAGCGGACTTTTATACACACACACACACACACACACACACACACACACACACACACACATATATATATATATATATATATATATATATATATATATATATATATATATATATATATATATATATGTATATATATATATATATATATATATATAACAGTTTTTCGAAAACCTTATTATTCTTTGGCCGTTTTTGGAGTGAATTGATCTCGGTGATTCCCCGACTTCCGAAGCGATTGTGGACAGCCCCGACCTCGTTTTTGCAGGCTATTTTTTGTTGGAATCATCTCGAGGTCAGCTTTAAAATATAGATTTTATTTACTGATATTTTGTTTGTGAATTTCTGGAGTATTATTTGAGTGTCGATTGTCCAAAACTCGATGCATCGAACAGTTTTCGAGATTACGGGAAATCCTGAAATCCGATTTACGATCCGTTTAAAGTTTTGGAAATTTGACACGGCGATTTGCAAAATTCAATTTTTCTAGAAATTTAGAAATTCGTTTAGTATTTTAATTATTACGTTGAACTCAGATTTAATCGGTAAATCATCAATTTGGTCACGGTTAGCCATAACGGCGGTAACTTTTGACCAAATCGTGATTTTGTGGCATGCTCAATTCTGGTGCACTCATGGCGCTCAAATCTACCAAGATGCACCTTCAAAATTTATAGCTCATAATGTTTGACTAGTTAGTCAATGGTACGCCTCGATTTGTATGCCATAGTTTCCAAAATTTACACATGACCTTCTATGGCCAAAGTTCCTTATTTAAATTATATTTTAGATAATTATTAGGTTAAATTAGAATTTTAAATGATTTATTTCAATAAATAATATTATTATTATTTTTGGTATTTAGTATAGCGTATTAGCCTTAAAATATTATTATAATATTTTTCTACCAATATTATAGTTTTGACCTAATTATGATTTTTCTCTAGTTCCAAAATATTTATTTAAAATATTTTGACTAGCAGTTTTCAAATATCAAAACGTATTTTCTAAAACAGTTATATATATTTGTTTATTTAAACAAAATTTTCTTCGATTTTTATATTGATCGTGAATAGTCATGCGTTCCTATTTTTTGTGATTCTGACTACTTCATATCGATCCTAGGCTAATTGGACTATCCCAGACCAAATGGCATTGTCTATTCCATCATTAGAGGCCGTCTTGCATAGTTATGATATCCACGACTATTATGTGCCAACATAATCAAGTCACCAATCAACTACAATTTAATCAAGGCAAGTACAATATTGCATTATGTGCTTATTACATTATAATGCTATCTTTCATTGTGTTTTATCGAATATCCTATTGAGACACGATTGTGACACAATAGGCTTGATTGTATCTGGTTGTTTATTGACTGTTTAGTGAGTCGGGAGGGGAAATCCTAGTAGATATGTCAACAAACCCAAGTAATATTTATTGAATGATAGCTAAGTTACACACCTCACGTATGGGTTAGACATAACAAAATTGAATGATAGTCATTGTATTATGTGCCGTATTAGCCCAGTCATTCATAGGTCGGAAGGTATTTTAAAGCATTGTTTGATTAGTTTTACTTGTTCATATTAATTTTCCAGTTGTCTTGTTCATACATGTTCCTGCTAGTAGTTTATTGTACATGTTATCATTCCAGTTCATATACATGTTCTTTTACTGTTACATTGCATCTCTATTGTCTAGCTTTATTTTGTATTAAGTTACATAAATGTAATGGGGTTGTACTTTGCTCCTTTTTCGACTGTATCATTGTAGGTGACTTGGTTGCTTCCTACTTTTATGCTATAGACTATACGAAAGAGATAGAGATCTTGGAGGTCGACCTTAGATTCTAGATAGATTAGTTAGTTTCTTTTATTTAATTGTTTAGCAGATTTGTTCCCAAACATCTTTTTATTGTATTATTGGATTTATAAATAAAATAGTTATTGTGAATGAGCAATTAGATATAATTTTTTTGTATTTGAGATTGATATTGAGACCTAGACAGCGTACTACCACCGATGTTGTAGCGTAGGGTAGACTTAGCTATGAACTCGTATCCCGAAAAACGGGTGCGGGTCGTGATAAGTTTTTTTGGTGGTCCATGCAGATCTATTTTCGGAAAAGATTGTGAACTCGTAGTAGTACATAAATTAGTCATACTACTGCGGGCCTGCGACTATGAAGTGCTCATTCACAATTAGAATTCATTTGATTTTTAGGATAATGACTAGGACTAGGAGTCCCTTATACAATTCCATTGTTGGGTAGTTAAGGTTGCTATATATACTATATAATTTGGCCAAGGATTTATTGAATTCTAAACCTACTAGTTAACTTGCAAAAATTTTATAGAGGGATATACCATTGTGTTTTGATATAATGGTTTGATCCAAGGTGGGTAGACTATTTGTCTGGTAAATTGGAACTTTCTAGTATTCGATTCCTAATCTTGATCATTTATTTTTGCCCTCTCTAAATATCATCGCTATATCGTAAGGTCCGTATTTCTTATTTATTTCCCAATGACCATAAGTAATTGTTTCCCCTAAAGAGTCTATATTTTATTTCCATCCATTGACTTTTGAGCCTAATATGATCCAATTATCCATATATATTTTTTGGCTCAGTTTTGTTAAAATTCAAGGTATATATGTTTTCCTCTCTATCTTTGAATATTAGAGAAATATAAATTAAAATTTATATTTCTCTTGTTTCCAATCATTTTTCTTCCTAATCAATCATCTGAATTTTAAAACTACTACTTTTATTCAAGGACAGATACTTACACTTATCCTATCATGATCAATTTGTTCGAATTTTTTTAAAATCTCCTTTAAAATTTTTATGGACAGAGTTTGAAAGATTGTTCAGTATCTTACAATGGCAAAGCAGATGTGCATTGTCGCCATTTATTTGAATTATGGAGACTGTGGGTTCATTGTAGCCAGCAGCGCACTGGCAAAGCATGACCTCTAAGTTGAAGTAATTTCAGGTAAGCATAATTATCGAATATTATTAAAACTATGTCTTAGTTGTCCTATTTGATCTTTGAGTTATTATGTCAATATTGTATAGAATTGATAGAGTATTCGATGTCGTATTCTTATTTGAGTCATGAAACCAAGGGTTTACTGTAGCCAGATGTACACTAGCGCGGCATAAATTCTTTGTAAAATGACCTCAAATATACATACGGTTTTCAAATATTATAGAGACTACGTCCTTTTTGGCATATGACTATTGATTTTCATGGTTCGCAATTTCATGCACGCTCACTTGAAATTGAGTTAGTTTCTATCCTTTCCTTTCTTGAAACTTTCTTTATTATCTTTTATTTTTATATCGTTATTAGGTTTCCTAGTATCTTTTAACCCTATCTTTCTATTCCACTAGATACATAATCATACTTAGATTTTGAATCTATGATCGAGTCTAAATGATTTGGTTTAGTAATGGATTGTGCCGAAACATTTTCGATTTGATCATTCTTAAATGACTTTTATCATGACTAAACTATTTTGACGATAATCATAGTCGTGGCTATAATTCAACTCTATTATTGCTAATGTTTAGAATTGTATTCCAGCCTTGATCATGATTATTTTGATCATATTCATACTTGTGCCAAATTTTAATCATGCTTGGATGACTTGAACGATTAGCCTTGATCGTAACTACAACCTAAATGTATCTAAGTGATTTAATCATGTTAGACTTGGTCTAACTTTTGATTGTTGATCATGCTTACCTAATTTCAATTAGTGGTTAATCGTGCCTAATGACTTTTCTTATTCAGCTAATCCTATTTTGGTTCTATCCTTAAGCATGCATAGATTTCAATCCTGACTTGATCCTTTGACCATATAATTTGGTCATATTTTGATCATGCCAAATCACATTATTCCTTAAGGTTTCGATTATATCTGCGATTAAGCTTATCTAATTTTGATTATTATCGCATCATTTTTCTTGATTATGTTCTTAGTAGTGCCTAAACGTATCCTTTGAAATTTCGAGGACGAAATTTTTCTAAGGTGGGTAGATTTGTAAGCCCACTTCCTGAATTTTTAAGAAAAAATATGTTATTTGATTATGATTAATTTTATAATCATTGTGAGTCATGCCTAAGCTCATAGGGAAGCTATGACCATCTTAAGGTCATATGGCCTCTAGATAGCTTATATATGTATTATTCAACTATTTCATATGTTACTACAATTTTTTGGATATTTTTGGTTATTTAATTTATGAAGGTTTATTAATTTTAAGGACTTCCAAGATTTACTGTAGGGTCATTCAGGGGTATTTTTGGACAAAGTATTTTTATTTTGGCTCTAGAGGGTTAAAAATATTTTCTAAGATGTCAATCGGCAACCGTATCTTGAAACAACGATTAGTGGACATTGGTACTGTCACTGCACAGCAAGCAAAGGAGTCGGATCAAATGCAAATCTTCGATTCCAGAGGAATCGGTTTTTGGGGAACCTCGAGCCTTGGGTGTTCAATTTTTTGCAATTTTTTTTGGAATTTTAAGGAATTTATTTGGAGTTATTTGGCTTTTAAATGGTTTAAAAATCTTTTTCTGAATTTATTTACCCAGTAAGCAGGAAGTGGCCCACTCGTCAGCCACCCAGGATTAGTGGAGCAGGCCACGTGTCAGTCCAGTCAGCGGCTGACAAGGCTCTGGCTTCTAAATTAGGAAGTCGGCTGCCAGCTCGGCTTGGCACAACCCGGGTCGCCATCTGGTCGTCCATTTTTGGGTGGGATGCACCAGATGGTGACACGTGGCAAGCCAAGCCGCGACTTACAGACAGCCCCAACTTTGATTTTGCATGCCATTTTTTTTGTTGGAATCATCTTGAGGTCACTTTTTAGAATATGTAATTTATTTACAGATATTTTGTTTGTGAATTTCTGGAGAATTATTTGAGTGTCGATTGTCCAAAACTCGACACATCGTACGATTTTCTAGATTTTGGAAAATCCTGAACTCCGATTTGTGATCCGTTTGACATTTTTGAAAGCTAAAATGACGATATACGAAATATAATCTTTTTTAAAATTTAGAAATTCATTTAGTATTTTATTCAAATTTGATCGGTAAATTACCGATTTGGTCACGATTAGCCATAACGGCAATAACTTTTGACCAAATCATGATTTTGTGGCACGGTCGATTCCGGTGTACTCATGGAACTGAAATCTACCAAGATACACTTTCAAAATCTCGAGTTCGTAATGTTTGACTGGTTAGTCAATGGTACCCTTGTGACCCCACTTTCCCGAATAAATAGAATTTGGTATTTTAATAATATTTTATTATTGTAGAAACATTGACTTATAATTTATTTTGTGAAATATTTTTTTTTTCTAATAGTATTATTATGGTTTTTATGGTGGGAGAGTCTGGTTTTATTAATTATTAAGAATTGGTGAAGAGGAAGGTTCTAGTAAACTTTTAGTCATATGGTTAGTTATTTAATTAACCAAGGCTAACGACTAGTCTAGAATATTCTTCTAACTAATCTTAACAAACTCCCTTTTTTCTAACAACCTATAACAAACTTTTGATAACAGTTCGTAATAAACAATTTGTTTCTATAATTTAACTAATTCTTTTGTAAAAACCTATGTTTCCTTCCACAGATTATATATATGTGGCTCTCTCCTCTGTTGTTCGTTTCCCTCATTTCGATCAGAGCAGCCGATCAAGCTCGGCCTCCTTCCTCTTCCTTCCTTTCCTCCCCTCCACTCTTCTTCCTCCACCACACCGACTGGTTCCCGAAAACCCTCCATTCTTCGAGCTCTCGATCATGGCAGAGGTGACCTCTCTGGCACGCGATGTGTAGGCATAGCGTCTTCCCATCATCGGAGACCACTCGGCCGTCTGGCCGATCGAGGCAGCACCACGACTATAAGCGACGGAGGCTCTCTGTGATCAAGATTGGCAGTGGTGCACCAGTTTTCTGACCCCCAACATTTCTCTGTAAGCGGCAAGTTGACACATCGACAAGTAACACATCTGACGGCTCCCTCCATCGACGATCAGGCGACTGTAGCGCCAAGCAAGATGAAGCGCCGTCGGACCTGCCGTAAAGTCGGAACGACTGATCGGCAAGTCATCGTCGTGATTCTTTTCTTTAATTTGATAAATGGTCAATCACGATTTTGATCTGTTGATCCATTCTTGATCCGATCAAATTTTTTGAAATCGATGTGAATTCTCTCCAAGATCAAATTTATGGATTAATCAATATGTTTTGTTCTTGTTCCATTTTTACTTTCGTTTCTAATTAGAGAATCCTTGATATAATTCTTTTTTTATTTTTCCTATTCTTGAGCATCAACTGCTTGATTATTTGTCACAAGGGGGTTCTTAACTATCCGAACCATTCGAATCTAACACTACGTGGTATTTGTTGGCCCATTGGTCATGGCCAAACCTGATTTTCAATAATTGATCAAACTCTGTCTCGATATACTAATCAATTCAGATGTTTACCTATGACGTTTTGGACACTGATCAAAGATGGATATCTACTCAGTTCAAGACCGAAGCTGTTTGCCACTCAAGAATGTATTTCCTTCAAAGCAATGTAATTTTTATTTTTATTGAGTCTAGGAATACATTGTACACCAAGTCGTACTGGCAAATAGGCTATCCGAAAATGTTTTTCACAACTGACCTATCTTTTCAAAATGACCTACGTTTTTTAAAAACATCTGTTTTACAAAAAGCTTCTGAAGGATTTTCAAAAAGAAAAAATTTATTTTTCACAAAATCAACTGACCAAACCCAGACAGAACTCGGCCAGAGTTCGGCCAGAGTTCGGCCAAGTTGAACGTTATGTGAACGTTTGATTTTGAACTTGGTCTTCATTCAGTTGCGGTTTGTTATAAAGAGTTCTGTCCGAATTCTGCCCGAATTCTGTCCGAGTTCTGCCTTTGGAAAAACTATAAATAGAGAAGGATTTCGATCATTTCAAATCACCAATTCACTTTCAATCTCTTCTCTTCTAAAGCTTATATTTCTTCCAAAGAGTTCTAAAAAGCTTCTATTTTCAAATCCCAAGCCAGTTACAATCCTCTAGTCGATTTGCCAGTACGGTACGGTCTAGAAGTTTCAGAGCGATTGTAATCAGAGGCTTGATTGAAGATTAACTCTTCACAATTGAAGTTGGTTGAGTTATTCGTATCAAAGCTCGCATCTGTAGAAGTTGCAAGGACTTCGTATGAAAACTTGTGGGATTTTCCAATAGTGGATTCAACTGGGAGCTAGAGTTCTTCCGACTGGACTAGTCCTCACAAGAGGAAAACCAGTATAAATATCTGTGTTTGCATTTGCCTTCTGATCTCTCTTTTTTATTACAATTATTTATTTTGTGATTATCATTATAGCTATGATCTAACTGCTAACGAGTGTTTAATTAGCATTTTTTCGCTGCCTACTCTATTCACCCCCCTAGAGTATTCTGTTTTACGATTTCGTTCCTACAAATGGTATCAGAGCGGGTTATACAGGTAAAGCAAGATAAAATTACAGCTATATTCAGTTATTTTTCAATTGTTATATAGATCACAGAATTACACATGGCAACTGTGAAATTCACAAGTGAAGGCCAAGGCACAAACAGACCTCTACTGTTTGACGGCACAAAATATACTTATTGGAAAACACGTATGAGTTTCTTACCGAAATCTCTTGATTTTGACTTATGGTCTGTAGTTATTGATGGCTACAAAAAACTATCTCGTATTAATGTTGATGGAGTTTTAGTTGAAAAACCCGATGACAAATATACAGAGGATTAAAAAAAAAGGCCAGTCTTGACACACGTGGTATTAACGCTTTATTTTATGCTTTAGACAAAACTGAATTTAATAGGGTGTCAACTTGCACAACATCAAATGAAGTATGGAAGCTTTTCGAAGTAACCCACGAAGGAATAACACAAGTCAAGGAGTCAAAGATTAGCAGACTTACTCAGGAGTACGAGGCGTTCAAAATGAAGCCAAGTGAATCAGTCACTCAGATGTTTACGAGATTCTTGGATATTATAAATCCTTTGTCTTTATTAGGCAAGGATTACAGTAACCATGAAAAGATTCACAAACTTCTACGAGCTCTCACAAAGAACTGGATTCCAAAGGCTACAACAATCATTGAAGGATACGACCTCTCAACAATGTCTCTGGAAACACTCATGGGTAAGCTACTCACTTACGAGTTAGAACTTCAAGACTTTGAAGATGCTACACCAAAGGAGAAGTCAGAAAATTCGATCGCTCTCAAGGCTCAACATAGAAGAACTGTCGAAGATGAAACTGATGACAGCGACTCCGACTCTGAAGATCAAGCTCTTCTGGTAAGAAAATTCAAGAAGTTCATAAGATTTAACAGGAGAACAAGAGATAGCAACAGCAACAACAACGAGGAAGATCCTATTTGCTACGGATGTAAGAAGAAAGGACACATGAAGAAAAATTGTCCAACAGCATCATCATCAACGAGAAAAAGCAGCAAATATGACAAAGGCTACCCGAAGAAGTCTACATCAAGAAAGTATGCCAATACAAGCATATGGCATGAAAGTGAAGCCAGCGATTCAGAAGATGAACAATCAGATGACGCTGCAAATGTATGCTTGATGACTTGCGATCAGGTAATCACTAATCCTCTATTTGATACTTATGATGATTTCACCTTTGAGCAACTAGGAGAAGCTTTTAGTGACCTGTTAAATGATTATAGGAAACTGCATAGTAAATATGAAACCTCTAAGAAGGTACTCAAAGAGTACAAAGGTGAAATAGGAAGACTTACCGACCAATTAGCTGATGTTAGAAAAAATAACTCTTCTATTGAGTCTAGTGAGCTTTCATCTATTAAGTTGTTGTTACACGAGACTATTAAGTTATCCGAGAAAAAGACCAAACCATCATCCAGCTAAAGGAATACCTATCTAAGGAGAGAAAGAGTCTCCAGTGTGCACAAGTCAGAATAGAAACACTTACTTCTGACTACACTAGATTATATGACACCTCCAAAAAAGTTGAAAATTAGTTTAGGAAAACGGCCTGAAGTTGCTGCTTCCTATTCTAACACGTGTCAATTACCAAATCATCGGAACACACCCAAACCAAACACTGTCAGACCAAGCCATACCAAACCTATGACTAATAGTTATGCATTTTTCTATACTAGAAAACCAAAATTTACCAATCATGCACCTCACACAACTTTTAACATTCAACATACAAAATGTCATTATTGTGGCCTCATTGGTCATATATCCTCTGCATATAGAATCAGAAAGTTAGTAGATTTAAATATTTATGCATGGATACCAAAAACTAACCAGTCAGGATCCTACAAGAAATGGGTACCAAGAGTTTTATCTGTAAATTGTTTTGTAGGTGGGACGCCCTTCACATGCTAGGAGCAAATGGATCCTCGACATGGATTACTCACGGCACATGACCGGCCAGTCAGGACCCTACAAGAAATGGGTACCAAGAGTTTTATCTGTAAATTGTTTTGTAGGTGGGACGCCCTTCACATGCTAGAAGCAAATGGATCCTCGACAGCGATTGCTCATGGCACATGACCGATAATGCTTCATTATTCGCAACACTGTCGAAGAAGAATAAAGAAGGATACGTCTCCTTCAGTAATAATTTAAGAGGGTACATAATCGGTATCGATGACATTGGTAAGGCTCCCTATCCTGTGATTAAAGATGTCTGTCTAGTTACCGAGTTATAACATAATATGCTCAGCATAAGCCATTTAGCTGATCACGGTTATGGCATTAACTTTGTCAAAGACAAATGTACTATAGTTGATAGTTCAACTGGTAGTACTATCTTTGAAGGTATCAGGTAAGACAACATATATGTTTTATATTTGTTGGAAAATGCTAACAAAGCAGGTAGATGTTTGATGGCCAAAAGCATTGAGAGTCAACTATGACATATGAGACTCGGTCATGCAAACATGGATACAATTTCAAGACTATCTACAAAGAAGTTGGTACGCGGCTTACCTGACATATCTTTCAAGAAGGATACGGTATGTAGTGAATGTGAAAAGAACAAAGCTACCCGATCCGCTTTTAAATCCAAGAACGATGTAAGTACCACTAGACCTCTGCAACTGTTGCGTATGGACTTATTTGGACCAAGTAGAATTGTTAGCCTAGGTGGTAAGTTATATACATTTGTTATTGTAGATGATTTCTCTAGATATACATAGGTTTATTTTTTTGCACGCAAGAACGATACATTATCAGAATTCGTCACCTTTTGTAAGAAAGTACAGAATGAAAAAGGGTTCATGATTACTCGTATTCGTAGTGATCATGGCGGCGAATTTGAGAATGCAGAATTCAAGCAATTTTGTGACACACACGGTTATTTGTATGAATTCTCTTGCCCTAGGACTCTACAACAAAATGGAGTTATAGAACGTATGAACAGAACTCTATCTAAAATGGCTAGAGTAATGTTAAACCAGTTTAGTCTAGCTAGATACTTTTGGGCTGAAGCTGTCAATACAGCGTGCTATATTCTCAATAGGGTTATAATTCGACCTATATCGAAGAAGACTCCCTATGAACTATGGTTTGATAGAACACCCAATGTTTCATATTTTAAGATTTTTGGTTGTAAATGCTTTATTTTTAATACTAAAGACAATCTAAGTAAATTTGATGAAAAGACCGATGAAGGTATATTTTTAGGTTATGCAGCAAAGAGCAAAGGATACAGAGTCTTCAACAAAAGAACCATGATCATCGAAGAATCAATTAATGTCAAGTTTGATGAGCTAAATCAACACTTAGACGATGACGACAATGAAGACGTGATTATACCAAGTACAGCTACTGCAAAACCTTTACACAAAGATGCAGAACCTTCACACCAAGCACCAGCTGAGTCTTCAAGCAAAGAAGCCAAAACCAGCAATCCTGAGGATACGCCAAAAGAGATGAGATTCTTGGCAGATCATCCAAAGGACTTGGTAATTGGTGAGATTACCAAGGGTGTAAGTACTCGTTCCTCTAATAAAGATATAGCTTCTTGTGTTGCTTTTGTTTCACAGTTTGAACCCAAAAATATTAAAGAAGCATGTAGTGATAATTTTTGGTTAGATGCTATGCAAAAAGAATTAAACTAATTTGAACGAAATCAAGTTTGGGAACTTGTTTCCAAGCCCATTGATCATCCGGTCATTGGCACCCGTTGGGTATTCCGAAACAAACTGAACGAGAATGGTTTAGTGACTCGTAATAAGGCTCGACTCGTAGCTCAAGGATACAATCAAGAAGAAGGTATCGACTACGATGAGACTTATGCCCCAGTTGCGAGATTAGAATCCATTTGCATGTTATGTGCATTTGTATGTTTTCATAATTTTAAGTTATTTCAAATGGATGTCAAAAGCGCATTTTTGAATGGTTTTATAAAAGAAGAATTTTATGTAGCTCAACCTTCCGGTTTTACTGATTTTAAATATCCTGATTATGTTTTCAAGTTGAAGAAAGCCTTATACGGTTTGAAACAAGCCCCTCGTGCTTGGTACGATTGTCTAAGCTCTTTTTTACTTGACAACGGTTTTTCAAAGGAAAAGATTGACACTACATAATTTATAAAATCTTTGAATAACAACATTCTTTTGATTCAAGTCTATGTAGATGATATTATTTTTGGATCTACTGATGAATCTCTTTGTCAAGAATTTTTAAAGTGTATGCAGAATGAGTTTGAGATGAGCATGATGGAAGAGCTGAAATTCTTTCTCGGACTGCAAATCAAACAAACCAACAATGGAACGTTCATAAATCAAGCAAAGTACACAAAGGAACTATTAAAGAAGTTCGACCTGGAAGCATTCAAGCCACTTAGCACTCCAATGGCAACTTCAACCAAGCTTGATATTGATGAACAAGACAAACTCGTCGACATACGTAAGTATCAAGATATGATCGGTAGCTTACTATATTTAACTGCTAGTCGACCAGACATTATGTTTAGTGTTTGCTTATGTGCACGTTTTTAAGCCAATCCTAAGGAATCACATCTGTGCGCAGTTAAGCGTATCTTTCGATACCTTAAAGGTACTACTTCTGTCGGCTTATGGTATCCCAAAACCACATCATTTGACCTAACCGGTTATTCTGATGCTGATTTTGCTGGATGCAAAGTAGATAGAAAAAGTACCAGCGGCACATGTCATTTCCTAGAAAAAGCTCTAGTCTCTTGGTTTAGCAAAAAACAAAATTCTGTAGCATTATCAACAACCGAGGCTGAATATATCGTCGCAGGACGTTGTTGTGCACAAATTTTGTGGATGAAGCAAACTTTAGAAGACAATGGATTGTATTTTACACACATACCCATTTTCTGTGATAACACTAGTTCTATTAATTTGACTAAGAATCCAGTATGTTACTCTCGTACTAAACATATCGAGATTCGACATCACTTTCTTAGAGATCATCAATAAAATGGAGATATAGACCTTGTATACATAGACACACAGAATCAATTGGCTGACATCACTACGACAGATTTGTGATATAATAGCATGCGCTGAACGCTGTAGAATGCATATTATAGCATATTCCGCCCGCTATATATGCCTCCGCTATAATAACCCCATGTACAAGAACGCTATAACGTTATAGCGTTCACGAATGCTATTCATGGATTATAGCGTTCATTGACGCTATAGACAATGTATAGCGTTTTGAAACGCTATATGATAGTTATAGCAATTAGGAACGCAATAGAACTTTAATAGCATTCATGAACGCTATTAATATATTGTAGCGTTCATGAACGCTATAGACATATTATAGCACTTACAAACGCTATATAGTTTACATAGCCTTTACGAACGCTATAGGTCATTAATAACATTTGTTAACGCTATAAATGTGTTATGGCGTTCCTGAACGCTGTTTATTTTTAATTGCGTTCCTGTATGTTATTGTTTGTTAATAACGTTTTGATATATATCTACTTTTCAGAGCATTTCTTTCCTGCTATTATATGTGCAACAATAGCACGTCAGAATGCTATTGCAGAGTCAAAATTTTGTATTCGAAAATTTGCAGAATGCAGTACATCAGAATACTATTGCAGATAATGCCACAGTTACACAAAATGTAGGTATTCAAAAATTTAAATACGAATCAATCACAGAATGAATTCCGAACATAAGTAAATTCATTAATTTCACTGTCTAATATATGTAGAACAACGAAGTAGTACCAAACATTCAAAATTCTTAATTTCTCCATGTAGAACAACGAAGTAGTACTAAACATATGTCCAAAAATTAAATATTAACAGTGTAGTCAGCTACATATATCCCAAAATGTTGACTATCTAACATTTAGCTCCCTTCGAGCCTATCCACAACCAAAACTCCTCAGAAAGCATCCTCTTCCTTCATCCAACCTACACAAAAATAGGGGGTAAATCATTAGTGTGAAGAAAAGACCATCTCGAGCCGATTCAGACAATTGACGAAAAGTAAATTATTGGGATAGCTCTGGGTTCTCTTTCATAACCTTCACCTGCATTCACTAGAACAAACAATAGAAGGGTTACAACTATAATATACCTACCGATAACTTAAATGTAATAAGCACAGTAACAAACATGTCATTATAATTCTTGATGATATATTAACAAAGAAGTTTTATGTTTTGTACAGAAGTTTTAGGAGCATAGCTCTTTAGTAGGTTTCTAAGAAGCTCGTGGGTGTATTCAATTCTCTTGTAACCTGTAAATTGTATGAGACACTCAACCAGTGTATCTTGAGCTAGCCTATGTATGGATATGGTTGGTATTCAATGAAACTGTTTAGCATATCATCTCTACTTGTAAATTTCTATGTTCTACCTTGAGGTTATTTCTTATTCCCCTCATTATCATGTATAGTAATATGTTACACGAATACGGACATGGATACGGATACGAATACGATATGGATACATATACAAAGGTAGTTAACTATGTTAATGAGGACGGACACGGATATGGACACAATATGGACATGGGTATGGACATGATATTAAACAAGAAGCGGGTACTAGCGATAACTTGACTACAATGATACATATGATCAAAGTCATACAACCGACATCAATATGTTTGGTCCTGCAGGACCATAACAATTATAGCAATGGGCAAGTGTCGATGATCTTTCTACTGCAGAACAATGAGAAAAGCTCATCCTTTTTCTTGGAAACGAAAAAGAAATTAATAAGATGATAGTTCAAACTTATGGATGGATGTAGAAGAGTGCAGCGATGAACTTTTTATAGCTATACTTTTGCATTGGCAACCTCTAGCCGTGTCTTGGTCATTTCTATCTCTGGTGATTCCATCACCAACCGTGATGGTTCCTGGGCAATTGCCATCACATTCCAACCATGTTGGAAGAACCTCATGGGAAAGATAAAGCCAAATCAGGCGGGAGCCATATCATTCAGGATTGGTCCATCGTGTCAATTGCCAAAGTTGCATCAAGCTTTGCTGCCTTGGCGAGTCATGTTGAGGTTTTTGCAAACATATTTTTCTAGTTCCAACCAGGAACATTATTCAAGGGGCATCTTCAATTTATGACAAAGTTGATTACTGACTCATGCCAGTGAAAGGCTTGTAATTTCTTCCTAGAAGATGAAGCAGAGTGCTCTTACCGAGCTGACGGCACATGACCATTACTACAATCATATTACAGATTGCATGATTTAAACTTGACTTTGAACAAAAACATTGGATGCTTGACTCTAATTAAAAAAATGAAATAACCGAGAGGAACTTAGATATCCATTTCCCCTATGTTCTTATTTGCTTCTTAAATACCCTTCCCAACTCTCAGGTTCATGTGTCATGGATCAGTCATCTTTGTTCAGAATTTGAAATGTACATTTGAATTGTTTGATTCAGTTTACTAGACAAGAAACCAACTTTTGTCTATTTTAGGAGAATTGGCTTTGTTATATTTCATGCAAGTCAAGTTCTTTGTTACGTGGATGTTACTGCTAAAGTCCTGCCACCATACCTCGTAGAGTCATAGTGAGGGTTGAGCGTTGGTCACATATTCCCATTCTTGTACCGGTTGAATAGTAAAGGGTTGAGAGTTACATATTCACATTATTTTACCAGTTATATAGTAATTTACAGGTCTAATTGGCTAGTACAATCCCAATATCTCGATTTCGAGTGACGATGCATTATGTGCCTGCACATATGTCCTGCTAATACACAACCTATGTTTAATGGAATCCTACATAGCTATGTCTTGAATAATAAAAAAAGATGCAAATTTAGAAAATAAATGAAATTTGAATAACTGCTCAAGCTATATAGGATGAATGGGGATACGATATCAGTAAGGACATGATCGAGATATGGACATTTTCAGAATAGATACAACAATAATAACTTATGTTGCGTGAATACAGACACGCGTACAGAAACGATAAGGATACCGACACTATTTTCCCATATCCACGCAACAGTTCAAGTCCAGGCATTATAAATACTCAATATTAGTTTGTTTGTTTTTAGTTCATTGATATAATTTACTCCCCACCTGAGATGAAGTAGATAATTGCAAGGAACCAGATCTTTACACCTAAGACAAGGCAGTCAAAATCAGTGTGAGGCAGTATAAAGATACTGACAGTTAACAAAAAATCAAATTAGGACACGCCTACGTCAAACTTTTCAAGCATACCTTCCCCTTTAACCAAAGCTGCGGCAACTGCTATGATATTCCAAAATAGGTATATAAATAATCCTACAAAATAACCAAATTGTAATTATTTAAGTATGTCGACTTTCGACCACAAGGCAAAATAATTATGCTCAATAGATTAATAGTATTAAATAGTCGAGTCCCATTGCAGTTGTGAAACAGACCTGGATTCAGAATCCAAAAATCTAAAATCATTGGCCTATATCTCCAAAGGAAATAGAAGATTCAACATGTAAGATGACAAGGAAATCACAAAAGAATGTGCGGTTTCTCCTGAATACTACAGGGAAACCATTGCCATAACGTTCAACTTGTCATGAGAAATTCATATGGCAAATAACTAATCCCAAATATCATAGAGATAACTATCACAAGTTCACAAATATAAGCAAAATTATTTCAAGAAAGAACTTCTAGTTAATTAAAGGAAAAACTGTCGAAATAGAATGCTTAACTCAATGTTCTTTATTTATTATAGTTACTCTTTTGTTTTTCAAGATAAAAATTTGCAAATACTTAAAACATGAAGATGGAGAGTTCTACTTGTTTGGAGCATACCTAATAAAGAGGCAAAGGCAAAATACAACAACCTTTGCAGGTGGATTGGAATTTCACCAGCAATATCATGATGGATGATGGGGGAAAATGGTGGCCAATTTTTCTCCTCTATTATGATTCCAGCTGCAAAAATGACCCAATAATCATCAGATAGTTTTGAGGGTGGTCAAGGTATAAGATACTTGAAATGAGAATGGATTTCTCAGAATATTAAGGAAAGTACGTACCATATTGCTAATTAGACTATTTGCTAAATGGGAAAAACAATTGAACTTACCTCGTTGTGCAGCTTCTTCCCTCCATTTAAGTTCCTACAATAAAAGTATTAAGTGATAACATGAAATCAACGTTTCTCAAGATTTTAGGAAACAACAGAAGATAGAACGTTGTTTTTGGACAACACTAAGTGTTGCAATTCGTCCATTTTGGTGTAGTGTATATTTGATCGAAGGTATTGAGGAAAATAAAGCTTCATGTGTTTAGCATTATCACAAACAGCTACTAGTACCTTCACTTCTAACACCAAGCCTGGGAATCAAAAGAACGAGTACATAAATCAAAACTCAAATAAGTAATCATGTATACATCATAGAGCTCAACAGCATTGTCTATGTTGTGTCCAACATGCGTCCGAGGGGAAGCAAAACAAACATGACACCGATTTTTAGAGATAGAAAAAGTTGTAATTTTTATTAAAAAATTGTAAATCAAAACATGTTACCAAATTTTGTGAATAATATTGCAAATCAAAGCATAATAATTAATTTTGTGAATAAAGTTTTTTATACCAGATCGTTCGCAGGCGGTGGAGGAGGGTGGTCGTTAGTGGGCGGAGGAAGCTCTGGTGTGGGCGTAAAGAGGAGAAGGAGGGGGTCTAATGTGGGCGGTGGGCCGGCGGGGCGTCGATGAGAACAACGGACGGCCGGGCGGGGGGGGGGGGGGCGCCGGTGCGGAGAGAGGACGGCGGTGGATGACGGGGCGCCGGGGCTGCGTTGTGAGGAGGAGGGAGGCCTGGGGTGTCGGCTGAGTTGTGAGGAGGAGGGAAAAAAATTTATGAAAAATTTTAGGTTTGGGGGGAGGAGAACAATGACTTGGTTTTTGGGTGGAGAATATTGGTTTTAGGGTTTGGGTTAGCCACTGAAGTTTTAGGGGGGAAGGGTTTGGAGAAAGAAATTGGAAATGAGGAAAATGAGTTTTGGTTTTGAGTTTTGGGGGGGGGGGGGAAGGATTTTTTAGTGTTCGGCTGAGTTAGGATTTGGAAGCGACTGAATTTCAATGGCTAATACGTTGACACCAATATAAAGATTCTTCCAACTCCCTAGCAACCAAAAATATCAGTTTCTAAAAAAAATCAAAAATTTATCAATAAACCAGCGACGAAATTACGACGAACCATCTCATCCATTAAACTAAAATGTTAACTAGTTGAATCTTAGTCGCTAGTAAGTCGCTAAAATAGCAACGGATATAGGTTAGTCGCCAGGTTAGTCGCTAAATTACCATAATTTTGTAGTGTAAAGACTCTCACACATAATAAGATCCCTCACGAAAAACCCAAATAATCTCTCATGGAAACCACAAATAATCTATCAGTCGGTCGGTCGGTCTTTAGGGTTTCGTGAGGGGAGAGAAAGACAGAGAAAAGAAGATGAGGAAGAGGGACGGTTTCGTGAGAGGAGCGCTACCTGAGGAAGAGGAAGGGTTTCGTGGCAGAGAGAAGGAGGGGAAGGGTTTCCGGAAGGGGGAGGGGTTTTCGTGACAGAGAGAATGAGCGGGAGGGGTTTTCAGTTTGGCGCACGGATTATGAGGAGTTGAAGGGTTGGAGGATAATACATTAAGGTTTTTTTAAACATAAGACATAACATTGTTCTATGGATGGTACCTATTTAATTTCTAAAAATCCAACGGACGGGATCGCCCGCTATTGAGAACGCTATAAATTATATAGCAAAACTGAATCGCTCATATAACTTATTTTTTAATATAAAATAAAAAACTGTGTTGCTTCTTCCATGATTGGAACAATAGATAGTTTAATTGTGAGCATTCGATTAACTCGGCTAACCGAACCGAATTACCAAATACCGAATTCGATCGAAAATCGAATAACAAAAATTGAAACCAACCGAAATATCCCGTACCGAACCAAACCGAATGGAATAAATCTGTTCGATTTTTAGTTTATTTGGTTTAACCGATATTTTAGTTTATTTATAAATTTTTTTCTCAATATATATAGTAACTAAATATACAAAGATATATTTCGTATATATATTACTAAATTTTTGTATTCGGTTTACTAGGGAGAGGAATTTTAGATAAAATTTCTGAAAGGTTAGTGGGATTAAACCGAAACCGAATCCCAAAACCGAAACTGAAACCGAATAAGAAATTTTAGTATTTGTGAAACCGAAAACGAACCGAACCGAATTTTTTTCAAACCGAACCAAATCTCTTATTCGGTTAGGTTCGGTTCGGATTTCGGTCCAAAAACCGAATAATGCTCACCCTAGACATACGGGCATAGCAACGTTCAGAAAAAAAAACTATACCTTTAACAGCGTTCATAACACGCTATATAAAGTTCTGTTAACAGCACTGCATAATGAACGCTATTGATAATGACATTCTAATAGCAGGAAGGCTTCAACGCTATAGATAAACTGCTATTGTATGAACATTTAATAGCACTTCAATATGAACGCTATGGATGATTATATTATAATAGTAGGGAGGCTCGAACGCTATAGATAAATTGCTATTATATTCTATTTTAATAGCACTGTGGAAGGAACGCTATTGATGATGATATTCTATAGCAGAGAGGCTTGAACGCTATAGATAAACTACTATTGTATGCCCTATTTGTTGTACTGCATACTCACAAAACCTCTAGCGGAAGATCGTTTCAGTTATTTACGTCGAGAGTTAGGAATTTTAGATGTCAATAATATTAATTAATTTTGTTTTATTAATTAATTTATTCGATACTCAATAACTGTTTTCGAGACAAGCCTAAAAAGAGTCTGTCTGTCACCACGACTACGGTAGAAGTGAAGCGGTATTTAAGAGTTCCCCGGTGAACCTCCGTTAGCTGGAATAGTACTCCTACAGCTAATCTGAAACAGAAGCTGAGTAAAGAATATTAATTTATAAAATAATATTAATTGTATTATTTGAAATTTAAAATTACTAAACTTTAAATTAAATATTTGAAATGTATTGATGAAAAAGATGTGGCCCTCAAATTTTTTTTTATATAGCCAGGAGAACCCTTGGCGAATTCGGCCCGAGTTCGGTCCGAATTCGGCCAGAGTTCGGCTGGATATATGTATATATCAGTCAGAACCCGAGGTCCCCATCTTCTTCATTCTTCCAAAATCACATCAACAGCAGTAGCAGCGCCCGAAAACCCTAGTTCTTCTCCACCTTTCTTCTTCCAATCTACGTGGAGATCTTCGTCCAAATTTTGGATTCGTACGGAGAATCGCCTCCTCTACAGCATACCTGATTCTCAGAAGGTATAATTACTTCTCTCCTCCACTTTCAAATTATTAGGGTTTCTAGTTTTTGGGATAGAATGCCTAAGGGATTCACTCCTTTCAAGAGGAAGAAGACCCATGCCAGTGAAGAGGCATCATCTTCTGATCCGCATACGGATTTCCTCTTTTCTTCGGTCCAATCGGATGATGATGCATCGGACGAGTTTTATTTCAAAACTCCCGACCAAGCCTTACTTTGGTATGCCGACTTTATTATGCGTACTATATGTACCGGATCTCCAATCAAATAGACTGTATTTTCTGACCATCGTCATTAATTTGAGGCATTAGGGTTACATCACTTTGCTACTTTACAATTCCCTATAGCTACTAATGTCATTAGACTATTTTACCGTAATTTCGTGTTAGACACTTTTACCACGGGAACTCGTGTCGGCAGGATAGATATCGAGTTCAATGATGAAATGCTAGCAAAAATCCTTGGTCTTCCAAACGAAGGTGCCCCGCTCGATGACATCACTGATTTCGATTTCTCCAAGGGTACGACTCTCGTTAGTTTCAAGAATGAGCTTTGTGCGCCCGTACATGCTCGTCCTGGAAAGTTTAAGGCCAATAACTTGAACTTGTTTAACTACGAATTACATCGCATCATCTATTCCACGCTACTTCCAAAATCTACTTCAAAAGATGATGTCACTGCATTTGAGCTTTCTGCTTTATATCACATTCTTAAGGAGATTCCTTTTTTTGCCCTTAAGATTATAATTTAGATGATGGGTAGATGTCGCGGAAGAGACCGCAATCTCTCTTATGCGATGATCATCCCACGCATCTTTCAGAGATTTGATATTGATCTATCCACTTGTGCTCTGGACCCTGAGCCCAAGTTCCTCAAGCTTTCTCGTCGCAGCATTGCCACTGTTCCTCCACCTACTGCACCTACTCCTCCTACACCTACTCCCACAGCACCTGGTCCTCCTCAGTCTTACCCTATGACCTTTGAGGGTATTCACCAGCATCTATCAGATCTACAGACATTCTATATTGACACTTCCAGGGAACATGAGTTCCGTGACGTGACTCGGTTCCAGGCAATTGCCAACTCCTTCGCCGATCTGAGATTTGCCCAGACGGGTCACTCTGCTAGCTCTCTTCCTCGAGACCCTTCTGTATCTGGCTACCGCATTGACGATGAGGCGGTCCACTCTCTGTTCCAGCCAGGGAATGCATACGATTGGTATCGTACTTCTGGTGCTACTCTACATACTTCTGGAGCTGGTCCATCTAGACATGCTGGCTCTGCAGCCGATGATGATGAGGATGAGGATGATTTTTGAGATGTTACTTTTTGAGACTGTCTATTTTGTCTTATGTTTACTTGGAAATGCTCCGACATTCTAAGATATTATCAGTACTCTTTATTTTAGATATGATTTGTGACTTTGATAGACATATGTTTTTATGCCTCAATTTGGCATATGACTTACATTAGCTTATTATTCAGCACTTTATTCGTTTCAGCTCTTTTATAGCATTATATTTTGTTATAAACTGCCTGTGCTAAATACCATGCCTATGTTGTTTATACCATTTCTGTTTATCTTATAAATGTTTATACCATGCCTGTGATGAATGTTTTTATATATTTTTATTGTGTTTCTTCACTGCTTGTTACTTATGCATTTATTGTGGGGGAGCTTTCTCTTTGTAATTATTTTGCTAAGTGACAACGGGAGAGAAATAAGATCTAACATCTTCATGGATACAGGTTATGAACAATTACACTTTTGAATTGATCAAAACCAAGATGTTATATCGGCAAGATTTGTCAATTATCAAAATGGGGGAGATTGTTGGCCCATTGATCATGGTTAAACCTGATTTTAATAATTGATCAAACTCTGTCTCGATATACTAATCAATTTAGATGTTTACCTATGACGTTTTGGACACTGATCAAAGATGGATATCTACTCAGTTCAAGACCGAAGCTGTTTGCCACTCAAGAATGTATTTCCTTCAAAGCAATGTAATTTTCATTTTTATTGAGTCTAGGAATACATTGTACACCAAGTCGTACTGGCAAATAGGCTATCCGAAAACATTTTTCAAAACTGACCTATCTTTTCAAAATGACCTATATTTTTAAAAAACATCTGTTTTACAAAAAGCTTCTGAAGGATTTTCAAAAAGCCAAAATTTATTTTTCATAAAATCAACTGACCAAACCCTGACAGAACTCGGCCAGAGTTCGGCCAGAGTTTGGCCAAATTGAACGTTATGTGAACGTTTGATTTTGAACTTGGTCTCCCTTTAGTTGCGGTTTGTTACAAAGAGTTTTGTCCGAATTCTGCCCGAATTCTGTCAGAGTTCCATCTTTGGAAAAACTATAAATAGAGAAGGATTTCGATCATTTCAAATCACCAATTCACTTTCAATCTCTTCTTTTCTAAAGCTTATATTTCTTCCAAAGAGTTCTAAAAAGCTTCCATTTTCAAATCCCAAGCCAGTTACAATCCTCTAGTCGATTTGCCAGTACGGTACGGTCTAGAAGTTTCAGAGCGATTGTAATCAGAGGCTTGATTGAAGATTGACTCTTCACAATTGAAGTTGGTCGAGTTCTTCGTATCAAAGCTCGCGTTTGTAGAAGTTGGAAGGACTTCGTATAAAAACTTGCAGGATTTTCCAGTAGTAGATTCAACTGGAAGCTAGAGTTCTTCCGACTGGACTAGTCCTCACAAGAGGGAAACCAGTATAAATCTCTGTGTTTGCGTTTGTCTTCTGATCTCTCTTTTTTATTACAGTTATTTATTTTGTGATTATTATTATAGCTGTGATCTAACTGCTAACGATTGTTTAATTAGCAATTTTTTGCTGCCTACTCGATTCATCCCCCCTCTAGAGTATTCTGCTTTACGATTTCGTTCCTACAGTGTTGATACGATGTAGACACAAGTATTACTCTTCTCCTCCTTCTGATTCTATCATGATACTTTCTTGCATCCATAACTGATTCGGCAGTTAGAATAGAGTTATGTGTCCGGGTGTGGTTTCCCATAGGACACATGATTCATGTTTGATTGGGAGACGAGTTCGGGTCCAGAATTGTGGTTGTGTCTGTGTGGATGAGGTGTCCAGTCCGACACACCATATAACTGACTTGATGTTAGACACAGTGAAGTGAGGGAAGTTTTAATTTAAAACTTTGGGTTCAAATTTGGATAGAAATGAAGAAGAATGGGCCCGGCAGAGGTGTTGGCCTGAGGTATTTGGGTTGTGGCCTTTGAGCCCTAAGTCATTTGGAATTAAAATGGCAGTTGGGTTTGACTACAATAAATTAGTAGATAGGCCTGGGGATTTGGGCAGATTAATGAAGAGGACGGGGTCTCTAGTACAGGCTTCTACACTTGATAAGGATTTTGCTTTCTAAATTTAGTGTTGGGCTCATGTTTGGATATATTCTGGTGTTTACAAGTAGGTTTTAAAGAAACAGACTTTAGGTTAATTATTAACTAGAGTTATAGAAGCATTAATAAAGCTTTTAGAAATAAGAGGAGAAAGAATAAAGATTGCTGATAGGTTGGGCTTTGGTATTAGTTAAGAGTTTTTGGGTTTGGGCCCATTGACAATATTTTGCCTTGTATTCATTTAGGGTTGGATCTTTTAGCAAATAAATTTGTTTGGGAAGAGACTTGATGGCCCCTTGGTTAGATGTTCATAAAGGTATTGATATTAGGTTAGATTATAATCATGGGTTTATTCTAAGAACTTGTTTAGGATATAGTAATTTTAGGGATTAAGTGATTTTAGTTGGAATTCTATATAGAAGCATGATTCCTGAATCTTGTATTATTTTTAGGTTTGGACTTGGAGCAATTTTGGACAACTTGGATTAAAGGCAAGTACACCAACTTGAACTCTTTACTTTGTATTTCTGTCTTGCTCCTAGTTCTCATGTTGGACATGAGATTGACACGATTGTATTGTGCTTCATTGATCGTATTATGTTTTATCGATTGTCTTACGTGGATTGGGGAAATATTATCTAGTGTGTGACCACACCCCCTTTGCTAGGTTATTGTGAATAATCTAACCGTACACCTCACGTACGATTAAGCCGTACCTTATTGTGATATTTTGGTTTCCAGTCGGTCACACATTAGATTAATATTTCAAATTCACTATTGCATTGATTATCTTGTTCATAGTTTTGGTTCTTGTACTATTGTTTCATATTGCAGGTTAGTCCATATCAATATTTGTGCATTTCAGATTTCTTTGTATTGTATTTCTTGTCAAGATTGTACTTTGCTCCTTTCTTGACTGGATACGTTACAGGTGAGACTGATGGAGACTTCTACCCTAGCTATTATGGATCACTGTAAGAGATAGCAGATAGTGGAGCAAATATTTGGATTTAGACATAGGAATCCTTTGTATAGAATTATATTTTGTCTTGTCATACCCATTGATGTACCTGGATGATTGTATTAATAATTGCTTTACTTTTACAGGATTTGTCTTCGGACATATATTGCACAGATGTATAACAAAATAGAGTGATATCTGTGATAGTCATAGCGATCAATGTTTTGGGTACGATTATAGATGTTGTGATGAGTATGATTGAATTTCATTCAGTTGATGATTGATGAGGTTATATACAGCTCACTAAGTTGTGTCTACCAACGTAGGCTGGGCGTGTCCAACTCGTGTCCGATTATACATGAGCGGGTCGTGACATTTTTTAAGGGTGGCCCACACAGGTCCATCATAATAGTACTTAGGCCTTAGAGTACTATTGGGGAACCTGTTAGACTAGGAATCTCATCACAGCATAGGCTGATTGTATTTTATTATTGATACTATTTCTTCTAGATTACTATAGAGATACGATGCAGTGATTATAAATTCCACGGCTTTTAAAAAAATTGTATTCTTTCCTATTTTTCTTAAATTCTAAATTCTTTAGGACTTAGGCTCGATTGCTATTTAGAGTGTTTCAAACTCTCATTTAGTAGATCTATCAATATTCCAAGCCCACTTGAATAAACCATTTCAAATTTCTTTGATTAGTTTTGTCAAAAGTTTCCATTTTGACTTTCCTTGGACTAATTCTAGTATTCTATTTAGAACCATAAAGGTTGTAGACTAGCCACTACTTGCTTTCCCTTAAAGGAATTATTGTTCCAAAATAATTTCATCATAGATCAATATTTTTCTAAGTAGTGCCAAAGATATTTTCGAGCCAACTCAAAACCTCACTATCTCCATTCTGAACCCAACTCAACTATCCAGGTCGGACAATAGGTGCTCCTCTTAACTTTAGTCATTTTACTTCTACTAGTAATCGATCCCTTAATTCTCAAAGATCTAATATCTACAGAATAGATATTCGCACTGATAATTGTCCTTATTTTTAAAGAACAGATACCTACATCTTTTCCTATCATGATTAACTTGGAAATTATATGAATTTTTGTAACCCCTTTGCAATTCCTATGGATAGAGTTGAGAGAATATTCGATGACCTACTATGTCGTGACAGATGCGCACTGCAGCCATTTATCTGGATTATGGAGACGGCGGATTCACTACAGCCAATTGCACCCTGGCGGGACATGGACTCTAAGTTAAAGTATTTCAGGTATTCATAGATTTTCGGATATTATTGAGACTATGTCCAAAATACATCATGTTTTGATCTCTTGAGTTGTCCTATCAATATCGCTTGAAATGGATAAGGTTGATAGAATGTTTGATAACCTATTATTATTTGAGTCATGGAACTACCAGTTCACTACAGCTAGACGTGCACTGGCGGGGCATAAATGTTTTGTAAAATAACTTCGGATATATATATATGGTTTTCAGGTACTATCGAGACTATATCCTATTATCATACAATTACTGATTTTACCGAGTCACAAATCCTTGCACTCTCATTGATACTAATATCTTACCGATAGATTCAATACGTTTTTTAAATAAACCCTTGCAGTTTTCCTCCCTTTTAGCATTTTATCATTGTAAATCATCATTTAATTTTCTCAATAAATGCATATTCCTAGATTTTGGTTCCATTTCACTAGATTTTTTCACAATAAATGCATATTCCTAGATTTTGGTTCCATTTCACTAGATTTTGATTCAATTGATCATGCTTATATTTTGATCGTATTTAGATTTTGTTTCTATTCTTGGTCACGTCTAAAATCTTGATTTCGGACCATGTCAAGATTTTATCGTGGCTATATTATTACTCATTATCGTGCATGAATTTTGATCATGCTTAGATAATCGTGCCAAGATAATTTTATTCTACTAGCCATGACTAAATTTCGATTCTATTTTATGTTACCTATTTTTCAAATCTCCGTAATTGGTTATTTTAGACGCGTGGTTTAAAATTTCGAGGACAAATTTTTTTTAAGGGGGGTAGATTTGTGACCCCATTTTCCCGAATAAATAGAATTTGGTATTTTACTAATATCTTATTATTTTAGAAATATTGACTTATAATTTATTTTGCGAAATATTAATTTTTTCTAATAGTATTATTATGGTTTTTTTTTGGAGGGAGAGTCTAGTTTTATTAATTATTAAGAATTGGTGAAGAGGAAGGTTGTTTGCAAAAACAAAAGTTTGATTACAAACTAAGAAAAGAGTACAAGAGTACAATTGATTTCTGGGGAAGTACAACTATAGGAATCTGATCAGAAAACGATCACTTTATCCTTTGGACGATGCGATGTCGAAGAAGATAGCCTTTGGAGAGTGCTGCAGCAAGTGCTCAGGAGATTATGATCATTAGTGATGCTCTGAAAATGATTTGGAACTCTATTTATAGAGTTTAGAGATAACTGTTAAGTAGTTATCCTGGTTGGCGCACACCACAATTGGCGTGCCATTCATCCCTTGGTGCGAACGGTTGGTTTAACTTCTTAGACACGTGGCATGTTGTGATTGATAAGCGCTTGGTCATGGGCAGTATCACAGATACGTTCTTCGAGATTAGTGGTATGTGTGCCACGTTATCTAACTACTTCAGGATGATTTGATCATGTAGCGCCTACTGCTAGGTAGCGCCAGGCGCTACTTGCTGTTTTGTGACTTTCTGAATGATGTGGTGTCATTGATTACCTCGTGCCAACTGCAGATGGCACGAGACAGTTGTTGGTTATTTATGACGAATCTGACACGTCTGACAAAATTTCTTCGAGCGCCACGCATTCGGGATTCGAACAGATTTTTCGACTGACGTGCTGTCAGTCATGATGATAACTGTTTAGCTTCTCCGAGAAGATGGCCATGTGGCAGGCAGCGCCACTTGATGACTAGCGCCTATTGATGTCCTACGCCATCTGATGTCTGGCACCACTTGATGATTTAATTGCTAGCACTATTTATAAGTAGCGCCATGTTGATTGTACTTTTTAGGCTTCTACAAGACCCCTTCAAAGTTTTCAAATTTGAAAAAGCTTCAAAATTTGGAATACTTTGAATAAGAAGCGGTTGGCACAGAGCAGTATCATAACTGACCTGACTTTCAGGCATAGATCACGCGCCTGTTACGGCTAAGCCTTGGATATAAATAGTTGAGAAGAGAGAGAAAGATACTATTTACTTAAAATTTCTTTCTCTCGAACTCTTCTTCTTCAACTTTTAAAGCTTTCAACTGATCGTAATGGCCCCGAAGAGATCCACCGCCGTCGAGAAGGGAAGAAAGTGGTCGGTGCCACTTAGCGTGTGCCCCTACTGAGGGTGCCTCAGCACATCACGACGACGGCGAGAGACGAAGAGGCGAGCCCAGCGTTGGAAGGTAAGAAATTGAACGGAGAAGATGACAGTGGACTGCTCGCACCATTTGCGTATAGCACGATCAATAGGCCAACATCGACCGCCTCTTTTTGAGTGTTGGTCGATGCTTTGCGCCATCTGCACCTTGCGCCACCTCTTTCTGAGTGTTTGGCTAAAACAATCATAACCAATGACGCCCTGCGCCATTTATCATATTTTCAACATACTCGCCATCTGTCATTATGCGCAGACCATGCGCTAATCGATTGATGCCCCATCTGACTTGAGAATTGTCATTTTGCATGCACTGGCTGAGGACTGGTTTTTCATACCCTGTGCCATCCTTGATTGGCGCAGAGTATTTCTTTTGAAGAAACAATCTTTTCAAGATTTGTAACTCTGAATTTTCTTTTTGTACTTGATCTGAGGGAAGACCCTCATGCCGAGGAACTGGCATCTGCTTTTCGGGTGTCTGAGTACCAGAAATACTTGTCTCATGTCCCTTTTCCACAGTATTACCTACTTGAGACCCGGAGGGCTGTGTTAAGGTCTCAGGATGACAGGACCCTATTATGCTTGATAAATGATGAACCCCTTGTAAGCTTGGATCAGGTTCCCCATAAGAAGTCAGCCTTCTTATTTAGCGAAGCTATCAAGAAAGACTGCCAGCCTAAAGCGAAACGAGAAAAGCGAGTGTATCAAAGCGGGAATAGATTGATTCATCTCACTGACATGACGAGACATCTGTCTCTATCCCGTTATGCTTATGCCAGCTACCCTCAAAATATGGTATTGGACCTAACTCCTTTTCTGCAGGCCAGAGTAGGGAAGATATGCCACCGACTAGGTCCCCATAATATGGACATATTTTATAGTTCATCGAAGAGAAGTAATACTCATTTGAGGGGCCTGAAACCAAGCTACGTGCCATCTGCGGATTCATCTCTGATGATCCCAGTTAGATTTCCTTTCTTCGCGAACCTGTTTGCTAGGGCCGAAGGAAGGTATCCAGATAAGAATATGCAGCTGACAGGTTTAATGAGTCCAGAGAACAAAAGCTGGAACCATTTTTCAATCTGGGCTCTGAATAACTTTAAAGATGAACTGCTAGATTTGAAGCTTTACGAGCCAATTTGGACTACTTCCTGCAGAATTCGCACCAATTCCAACTTGTTTTTAGCCTTGGCGGAGAGATACAATTGTAGGACGGGCACTTTTGTGACCCCTCATGGAGAGATAGGCTTCGCTCTTCATAAGATGCAATATATTTCTCATCAACCAATGGGTGAAGAGCCATATGAAGAGTATGTGCCAACCAATGAAGAATTGGACGCTCTAGCCGAGAAAAGCTCGAGAATGGTGGCAATCTTCGAAGAATTGTTATGCCACTTCATGATCTGCACTGTTCTATACAAGAGCCGTGCACAGGGGACATATTATTTGTCCAAATGGCTGGCATATTTATTTCTGGGCCGCATTCATGAAAATAAGGCGCAAGAACATCTGGATTGTGATCCTAGCTTCTTCGAGCCGCTCAACCGTAATAGTAACTAGAAGTTGATAGAAAGGTCCCGGCATGCTGATAAAGAATAAGGTGGAAGACAAATGATGACGGAGGATTGGCGTGGATTCACAGCTGGTACTCCCATCGAGACTTATGTCAGACAATATGGAAGATAAATGTCTCAAGAAGCGACTCTAGCTGGCTTTTTATCCTTGTGGCTATGACGATTTATGGTCCCTGGGGCCAGTGTTGTTGATAGGATCCATCGCGGTGTACTATTCGCCGTTGTGCATTTAGTATTCGGACACAAGATGGACATTCTCTCTGTGATGACTTGCTGATTGAATGTGGGTCTTCGCTCTTTCACAGATACTATGATGACGGATCCCAGTACCCGGGATGATTTTCCCCATACTGAAATGTCGTACACTTATTTATTTGGCTGGTTGTTACTACACAACCCTATTTTGATGGATCCGGCTCTAAGCATCGTAGGAGGGGACTTTATCAGCCGTTTTGCCACATGCCGGTAGAAAGTAAACTCCCTTGCCGACTGCCGAAAAGCATTGAATATGGGTTCGGAATAGAGGTTCTACTGCGTTCCTCCACCTCATGGAACCGAGAATCTTCCTCCTTTGCTCATGGATCTAGAGCCTATGGCTGGTCGTCCGCCACCAGCTGCCTTCATGTGGTTGAAGATGATCAGACCTTCCCACCTGGTATATCGACTTGGCGTTGAATGTAGTCTGGAGTCGTATCTATTTGCTCGCCAAATTGGCTACGATCAAATGCATGTCGGCAACGCCACTACTTATTTAAAAGCTTTTGGATATTTGATCGATGGCGCCAGAGGATGGAGGTATTATAGTGCCAAAGGCACCAAAGCTACTTTTTGAATGCCCAATGCTACTCCTGAGATGGGCCCGTATATGTTATATACATACGCAAACTTTTATGCTTCGGCCAATACCTTCTTTGTGGGATTCACCCTGTCTAATAGTTTTGTAAGTGCCAAACAATCACGGTTGGGGGCCAGAACCACCCTAGAATTTAGAGAAACTGAAGAGAATGCTCCTGCAAATGAGCCTCTTGAAGCTACCCTCGTTGGCCTCCCTAACGAGGTGAATGAACCGCTAGAAATCTCCCTCAAGAAGTGGAAAGAAAAATCTCCAGCAAAAGGGACTAGAAAAAGGCGAAGAGTCAAGAAACCATCTACCCCTTCTGTCCCAGCTAAACCTCCTTCTCTCCCTAAGGCTCAGAGGAAAAAGAAGAAGGAAGCAGCTGTTATTATTGAACAACTTGCAGCGAGAACCAGATCCCAGACGCGACAAACCGAAGCAGGGATTTCCTATGGGGAAAAAGGACAACCCCTTCTCCAATCCCAAAAGAAAATAAGAGGCCAGATGTACACGATGAGCCTTCTGAATCCGATGGATCTCCTCTAATGTCACTCGAGCACAAAATGAGGAGAAGACTATTGATAACCGAAGTTGAGCAGCAATAAACTGCAACTCCGCTTACTCCTTCAGTGCTAGGACGGTCCCCTGGTCAACCAAACTCGTCTTTTTCACTGCAAGACCAACTGTCCCTGAAAGGTGATATTCTTGCCCTTGCAAATATTAATTCGTTATGCATTTGTGCTGATATGTATGTTTTCTATTTGTAGGAACTCCAACAACAAATATTCTGACTCCAACTATGGCAGCGGATATTCCTTTGGTTCCTTCTTCAGAATCAGCGTCCATAGTGATCACCCTTCCAGTGACTGTACTCACTGCAGCAGGAATAATGTTACCGTCTACAACCAAAGATGCTCCGGAGATCATGCCTTCTGCAGAGATATTACCTTCGAATGTTCCAGCTTCCTCTATGACCAAAACCTCTGTATCCTCTCAAGAAGGCAAGGAGATGATAAAGGCACTAAACGATTGTGACTTCGACAATGATCTGGTCGAGGAAGAAGAGGATGAAAACCCCGTGGCTGAAGATAGCCAAACTACTGTTGAAGGTAAAGAATACCCTATTGAAGACGAGGGCCTTCAAATCCTTAAAGTTAATAAAGGAGTTGATATTGAGGAGACCCAGACCCCAGCTAAAATAAGAGAAGCAGAGATGACAGCAGCTCCAGATGGCCTAGCTGAATTAGGAGCTGGAAGCGGCCACTTCATGTCAGACGGTTCGGAGGCTGGAAGAAGCTAAGCGGCTGTCTCTGAAAATACCATGGAGAGGCTCTATACAGAGCGAGATGTCGTACCTCGTGAGACCCCGTATGTGTTGCCAGGCTCAAGTAAACTTCTGACTTTATTTACCCTGACTCCTTTGATGCTGTTTGACATGATATATAATGATTGTGCTTCTTGATTGTAGAGGGTCCCATGGGGACTCGGGTTGGAGAAGGAAGCTCTTCGAGGATGCCAGCACCGAGATCTCTTGGTGCATAATCTGTGATTCCATATTCTTCTTCTGTAGAAGGAGGGGTTCGAACTGAAGTGTCTACTCCTGGTGCATCGACGATGTCAAATATTATCGTTGAGACATATACCAGCACTTTCTTTACTTCCTTAAGAACTCTTGTTTAGATGGTTTTGGAGAAAGGCCACCCCTACAAGTCAGTAAGGAGAACTGCCTTCTTTATCATTAAAGCTATCTGCAATATTGGCGATCTGGAGAGAGTTAGCTTCTTGGAGCACATCTTGGATGCGCTCGAAGATCCTATCAAATCCTACCAAGACCTGACAAGAGGCAATATCCAGCGGCTCGTAGATGTTGAGTGTGAGGCGATGGCTCGCGAGTCTGCAGCACGGCAAGTGGCCTTAGAAGATTTTGTGGTTGCCTTCTCAACGCGATCTACATAGTTGGATGCTAGCATTATCGAAACCACTTCTTCTGTTGAGCGTTATAAGGCTGAAGCTGCAGAGAAAGAGAAGGAAGCGAATGAATGCCAAGCTCGTCTTCAGGAATTAGAAGCTGAGATGGCCAGGCTTCATGAGGCACTAAGAGCAGCCAGGAGACGCGAAGAAGAAGTACTTGAAATGCATCAAGTTGCCGCAAGCCGTCTGAATGATCTAAGAAGGCAGCGAGAGGAATTTGTTCGAGTTCAGGCTGCAGAAATCGAACGCTGAGTTAACTCCCTACAACCTTTTGATCCTAAATCTAGAAGGGCCTTGGCCAGGAAAAGGGTACTTGATTCCAGAACAGAGAGGCTGATGCTCTGAAGATAATGATAACTGAACTTAGCACTCGGCCTCCCAAATGAAGCTATCCAATTGTGACATTTTTTTTGTTGAATGTACAATTTTGATGTTTTGTACGTCATTGGAATAAAAATTGATGAACTTTTTATGGCTCTATTACTTATTGTGTATCTGTTTAAGACACAAGTAATAGATAGAAATAAGAAATATGTTCAGAGGTACTGGACATGACATATTTCTTGAAAATAAAAATACTTATTATATCTGTTCAGAGGTAATGTGGACATGACAGAATATAACTCGCAATATTGTTATTTCGAAGATGACATCATCAGAGGTAATGTGGACGTGATGAGTCGTTAATGTAGATAGCAGAATTTTGAGGTAATGTCGACGTGAATTTGTACATCTATTGATTATCTTTGAGCCAACTGGGACTCAAGAACAGGATATTTTTTAAAACAACTAGGTTTCAAAAGATGATGTTTGCAATGATGGAGTAAATGATGTTGTCACTCTGGATAGACTCTACTGGGGATTCAAAGATTAGAAGTATGTACAATATTTGTTAGAAAAGACAGTACACACTTGCAAACATGGTATTTCTTCAGGAATTTGTCGTTAATAGGCATCATATTGATTCAGCCATCCATACCAGACAGTTGATAAGCTCCATTTGAGAAAACTTTGCTTATAACGTAGAGGCCTTCCCACTTTGGTTCAAACTTGCCCTTGCTCATGTGTGTCATAGTCATAGGACGTCTGACAGTAAGGACTAGCTCGCTTTTTTGAAATGCTCGTACTTTGACTTTACGGTTGAATGCTTTGAGATACGGGCTTGATATAGATCGATGTGTTGTTGAGCTAGTAGACGCTTCTCATTAAGTGCTTCAAGCTCCTGAAGTCGAAGACGATCATTGTTTTCTGTTGTGAGTTTATTAGCAATGGCTATTCTCAGTGATGGAATATGAATCTCCAACGGAAGGACATCTTCACATCCATACACTAAAGAGAAAGGTGTACAGCCGGTCGGAGTGCGTATGGTAGTGCGATAGGCCTATAGACATTCTTTAAGATTTTTGCTCTAGTTTCATTTATTGGTAGAAATAAACTTTTTGAGAAGCTTGATGATTGTTTTGTTGAATGCTACTGCCAAACCGTTATCTGCAGGATTGTAGGCTATAGAGGCAACATTGTTGATTCGGTTATCACAGAATTGAGTGAATTTTTGACTGACGAACTGGGGTCCATTGTCATAAATGATTCACTGAGGAACACTGAATCTGTAGATCATATGATGTTTGATGAAGTTGATGACACTGCTTGTCTTGACTTCTGCTAAGGGAATAGCTTCGACCCATTTGGAGAAGAAATCGATTACAGCTAGGATAAACAGATGTCCACGAGATGAAGGCGGATTAATAGGACCGATGACATCCATGCCCCAAGCTTCAAAGGGTCATGATGCTGCAGTAGGATACAGGAATTCTGATGGTTGATGAATGAAATCTGTATAGATTTGACATGCTTAACATTTTCTTGAATATTCGATGGCATCTGACACCATGGTTGGCCAATAATATCCCTGTAGAAGTATGAAAATTTTGGAATTATGCGCCTAATCCAGAAGTATCTATGCGCCCAAGTCTGGAAGCAGCTATGCGCCCAAGTCTGGAAGTAGCTATGCGCCCAAGTCTGGAGGTAGCTATGTGTCCAAGTCAGAAAGTGGCAGACACCCACAATACAAATCCTATGCGCCCATATGTACAATCCCTATACGCCAACATAGCTCCTCTAGAAGAGGGTGCATAGCCTTGTTCCTACACTATGCGCCCAAGTCAGGATAGCACCACGACTCGGTCAACATCCACGATCAGTCGTGCACCAAAGCATGCGGCTACGTCAACCCCACGATCTACCCACGATAATCCAATCTTTATGCGCCAACACTCTATACGCCCAAAGGAAGACTATGCGCCCACAGGGAAATCAGTGTATTTTCCCCCTGTGTGCGCATAATAGTCGTTTAAGTGCAAAACGACTATAAATAGAGATCACATGCCTCTTCAAAAACACAGAACGAAGAGCATTTTAGAGCCAAATTGCTGCCCTTCTTGCTAGTGAGCCGAGAGTTAGCAATTTTCTTAGGTTTTCTCCCACTTTTGTAAATCGGAGTGTCAACGGAGTAAAGGAGCAACTGCCGCTCGATCTCCATCATCCCATTTCCTAAAATTATTTTTGTACTCGAGGATTCTCAGTATAGGATCTCTCAGGTGTACTCGATTTGTGGTGCCTTGCGCCAATAAGAAAAGACGATGCTTTTTCTTCTTTTTTGTGTGTGTCCACAAAAATGGCGACTTTGCTGGGGACTACCTTTTTCTCTGACGAGAAGGTGGTGATGCAATCCGATACCGATAAAGTGGAGAGCACTCAGAAGATGTTGATCGTAAAGTTCGATCAACAGGCGTTCGAAGAGATGCTCTCGAGGGACGGCTCTACTCCCTCAAAATTAGTAAAACGAAACAAGTCTCGCAAGACTTGGCTTTCGAAGGCTCGCATTGCATATCCTGCCAGTGTCGTAGAAGATATGCAACCGAAGGGGAACTCTGTCGTGGGGGCGCATAACCCTTCCACAGGTGCTCCCAATACGAAGAAGGCGCATACCGTTCCGGGCCCTACTAGCCCAGCGACTTCCCTCTTGTGCAATCAACAACAGAGTGTTCAACACTTGAGACTTGGCAAAGGAAAATACGACGATGCCAAGAATCGAAGTGTTCGACGCCCTGGGCAAACCCAGCGAGGCTCACAAATGAAGAAGGCAAAACTGGAAGAAAATAGTACTATTTTTCTAAGCATGCACCCAGAGCTATGCACCCAAGGCAGTATGTGGGCGCATAACTCCGGCCAGAGGACTTCTGTCTTTGATAGGCTATGCGCCCAGGGCCATGCGCCCAGGGCTATGCACCCAGACTCTGATGACCTATTTTATACGCCCACATCCAGGAAGACCACGCATACTGCCAGGACTTCAGAAAAGCATGCTCCCAAAGGTATGCCCCAGGGTCTATGCACCCACAGCAAAAAGACAGTCCCCAACGCGTATAGCACGGGGCTGTCTTCAAGGTTACCACGTAACTTAGGTCAAGGACGAGATTCCTTATAACTGGCGAGGACTTTCAAGCCTGGGGTGATGATCCTTCAGCTGGGGGTAGTATTTCCTTAGAATCTGAAGCAGACGACCTTCATACCGGGGGTATCCTTCCAGATGACGATGATCTCTTCGAGTCCGACGGTGACTATCTACCTCTCCTGCCTGAAGACGAGGGTCTTTTCAACTCAGAAACAGATAATATCAGCACTAATTGTACTGTCTCCTCTATTCATCCACGCATGTTATCTGTGTACATGGCGGATAGAGAGAGACTTGAAGAAGCCAGTGATCAGACCAACAAGCAGCTGGAGAGTCTTAAAATGGCATTTGCCAAGATCACTGATATGCTTACCAACCTCATGGCTGTCACGCCCCGATCCCGGAGGATCGAAAACAAGCCACTGGGCGTGATGCCGTACAAGTCTAGATTGCACTTGTACAAGGCAAAACCATTACAGTTCCTGGTAATTCTCAGAAAACATCGACAAGGCAGCAGAACCAAGCAGATAAATTGAAGTCACACAATTTATGAAGAAATATATCTCTTTATTGATAATCAAAATGGATTACAAGACTTGCAGCAGGATACAGAGTTTACAATTGATTACAAGACTCGCAGCGGAATACAGAGTTTACAACTGTTTACAAGGCTCTTGAATAGCCAACTGAATGTATACACTTGCCCTTTAGGCTACAAATGAATATACCGACTTCTTTACAATGACTTGCCACTTTGGCTACAATCTCACTGGTACATCTGAGTTCCACTGTTCCATACATTATGTCCCGTATAGCAGAAGACATCGTCTTGAAAGAAGAGCTTCTGCACACCCATCCGATTCATCGATGCCAAGTACTGATTCACAGGATTTCCCCCAAACAAACACCTGTAATATTGCCCACAACGTGGGTCAGTACATCATCAATGTACTGGCGAGCGGTGCTGGCCCAACTCACCTAAGAAGACAGCACTAAGTAATCATGTTACAGAACATTATTAACAGTGGTCTTTCTTGTTGCCTTAGGGTCATTTTATGTTATAGTCGACAAGAAGTAAAGCATGCAAATCTCATAGCCAACATAATTTAAAGCATGCAGTTATCACCCTTTGGTGATTCTTACCCACGGTCGTGTAGCCATCCCTGTACAATTATAATACTTACTCTGCCTGCACAAGACATTGTTAGGAACAATATCATGATTCAATATGAATATCACCGTTCGGGTGATTCTTACCAACAGCCGATATCCTTCCCTGTATTTGAGTAATAACTTACTCTGCCTGTATAAGACATCATTAGCACCTGACCTATCTATATGAAGGTCACTGGCGACACGCCATCCTGGACCGTCTTACTGGTACAACGGCGCCCTTTCAGTGCAGGTAGCTAGCCTCACTACAAGTCCCGTTTACCGATGCCAGTACGTCGGCACATTCCTTGTTTCCCCCTAGGACGAACCGGGTTCCATGGCCCAGGAATACCGTTCGAGGAAACTACCTTGTCGACAAGTTGTCCATGACCATGCAACTATATGCAACTTATCTAAGAAGAAAACATATAATGCATGATAAGGAAAACTAAGTAAAACCATCATTCTCATTCGTATTGCCATCTTGCCATCTAGCCATCTTGCCTTGAGCCAATGCTCACATTATCATCTGCCCAATCCAGGATCTTGGCGTAATCAACATTCTACATCGACGACAGGATAATAGAATGTTGTTACCCAATCCTTTTGCCACATCTTTGATACTACGCATCTTTCCAACCAAACTCAGTGTACTCACCGCCCAATTCCTGGGACTTAGCATCTGTTTGGCATTCATTCATTTGAATGCAATTCAAGCATACTCACTGCCCAGTTCTTGGGTCTTAACATCTGTTTTGCCATCTATTCATTGAGCCAAAGCTCAATATACTCACCTGCCCAAGTATTTGGGACTTTGCTTTCACCTGTCATGTAATTCATCGCAACAGCGTACAAGCATACAATTCACTTAGCCACAACAGTTTACGTTCAGTGATTATTATCTTTCATTATCTTTCCAAATTCCATGCAAGGTGTTATTGAACAAACTCAACTAGAAACATAGCATACTCATCCTTATTTTAAGCGTGAAGCTAAAGGATCTTTGAAGGGTTCAACACAACTCACCTTCATAGGACGATTCCCGCCACGATCGCATAGTCTTCCAAGCGATCCTTCGCATAATCCCAAGTCCAACAAGGCTTCATCGAACCAACCATCCATCATAAGGCATCTTGCGGGTCGGGGCACTACAATATATACCACCCAGAAAAAGTTTCGTCCTCGAAACTTAAAACAAAACTCATCCCCAAAACTTCAACCAAGCTTTTCATGAAACTTCTCAACAATCAACTTGCACCATTTAATATTTCTTCGCAATCTTTCGATTGATTTCAAGTAATGTACCGTCTCGTTACAGCATCCCAATTAATTCAACATAGTTTACCATCTTTGATCTTTCCTCCGACACTCGTGCGAATCCCTAGCACATGATAATCCTTCCCGTGGCTTCGTTTGAATTCAGCATACCACTTAGTCGGAATCATACACATATTTTAGGCGTCCCCGAAATACATGCACTTCAGCCAAGTTCAGTGATAGAGAAAACGAACGAGCTACGGTGTACCTTCCTTTTTTTTGAACATCAGTAATTCTTTGAGCATCTCGTATAATCCCACTTGTTTATTCGATACTCCAACCAATTGATAACACAATAGATGTTGCCAATTCAAATCAAGATATTTTTCTCAACCGATCCAATATTTTTCGAAGTATTCGGACTTAGATATATCAAGTATTCCTTTCAAGTTCATTGTCATCCATGCCACCAAAGTTGATAAATCCCATAGCAATATTTTTATTTCGATACCCCGATTCTCATCGGTCAAATCTTGTACTCATCATCGTTCGCATCCATACACATTGTTTGCAACTTGTAAATTTTCCAATCATGATCCATCTTCCAAATCGTACCATCCTTCAATTTGTACCACAATTTCACTCTAGCAACATTTCTTGCTGTCCTCCAACATTTTCTTGTATTGATCAAGCCAACATATTTATCCTCTGGTATAGGCAACTATCATATTCCAGCAACATTAATTCTGAGGGTCATTCATATTCACATTCGCCGATCTCGGCTACATGCACTATCCAATTCCGTCATTACACTTATCCTCAATCTTGATCCGGTCAATAAAATTATTCCAACTATCTCAAAGTACTACCAACAATTTTCGCAGCTCAATATCAATCAACCAATCCAACCAGTTCTAACAATTTCCAATATTTCAACCAAGGCAACTCAATTTCCGAAACCAACATGATCCGTCATCCCATCCAACATTATAACATCAAACTTTTCCCAAATATCTATTCCATTCCAAAGCCTACCTTCCAACACATCTTATTCATTCCAACTATACTCACGCAACACCAATAGGGACATCCTACGGTTTTCCAATAGTCAACTTAGCATACAATCAAGTCTCTACGGTCAGCTAATCTAAGCTAAACCAGACATTCAGCTAACCCATATGAGATGAGTAGCTATCAGGGACATACTTATCTCTTATCTTAGAGGCAACCAATTCTCAACATAGGGCAACTCTATGGTCTGACCAACTTAGGGACATGGGACGCCACCCCAAATCTTATGAACTTATACCCAACACAGACAACTGAAGAACATAGCCAACCAATCTGAGACTTAAGCAAGCAACCAACAATCTAGGCAACAAACCGACAATCTAGGCAACTAGCCAACAATCTAGGCAACCAACCGACAATCTAGGGTCAAGTCTTTCTACCCGTACTCATACTCGAGTCATACCCACAAGGTCTCATTCTAGACATACCCGCAACCGACCAAATCTATCCGACAATTCTATCCAACAATTCTATGGGTCAATCTCGAAGCTATCATACAAAACTCCTCAATAGAATATTCAACTTTCAATTTCCATTTGCATAGACATAGCATCACTTGTTCAATCCGACTTGCATCCTCATATCGTACTCATATGTCTATTCAATCGGATCAACTATTCTGAATCATCATCCGACATTGTTATCTCAATACTTTATCACTTATGATCTCTTTCCTACGGTCTCTTCGCGACATAATCGTTTCCCACATTCTTAGATCATCGATACGGTCCGTACTCTTTTAACCAACAAAAATCAGGCAACTATAATCATATTTCTTCCGAGGCATCATTTATAAATTTTCTAACACCAACACGGACATCTCTTAGCAATTCACGTTAACCATCAATATTAGTTTTGTATCATCTCCTTCTGATTCCATAAGAAGATTTACTATTCATGCACCAATCCAATCTCTATAGCACCAATCATCTCGCATCATATATCGGTCATCTTAGTGGACATGACATAACTCATCGGCTAAGTCATAATCCAACAATTCTATATTCCACCAAACTTGTTATTCAAGCGACAACATCATCTACCGACATGGTCTCTTACATATTGCTGCACCTCGATACTTATTTGTATTCCAGCTATTCGACTCTCATAAGGAACATCTACTCTTTCATGCATCAAGGGACAAGTACTCATTCTCTATGCCTCAAAATAGTCAAGGGTCATAACTTGTTAATTCGGGACATCAATTTCCTTCAAGCACACTGCACCACGTGCTAAGATCATCTATTCCTCAATCCCATTCTCAATCTTTTCGGCAGTCGATGCAACTCTCTGCATCTTCTAAATCATTCGCAACATCCTGATAAGCGTCTAACATTACCATCAGTTCTATCGATATCCAACATGCAATTTCTTTAACTCAATTCCAACATCGTTCAATATTCGGTCCATAGTTGTTCTCGCAAAATCTTTCAATAGCAACACCACACTATCATTACCAAGCCTACAATCCTTCTACCCAACTGATTCAAGTACTCGCCTGAATCTGAAATTCTTTTCTTTCCTAACCAAGGCATCATTTCATATTCTCAATCCTCTTATTACCCAACATAATGCTAACCGACAAGGTCTAGCGATGGTTCATCTGAACACATCAAAATCTCACAACGGTCATCCAACTTAACAATCAAGGAACATGCCTAGCCAACATGTATCAATCGTAAGCTCAGCTACGATTCGATACCACCCACTACCTTATAGGTAAAGCAATCACAAAATCATAGACACATCAAGGGTCAAGGGACATCTTATCACGATAAGGGTATATGTAATATACCACCCAGAGCTCAAGCCATTCCAAACACAATATTCCTTCGTATCAAACCGACATCCAACATGGACTATCCATCCTGCAGTGGTTATGCTGACCACAAATACCGACTCAAAATTCGGTCGATTCCCATTCACTGAAATTCATGCACATTCTGTTCCAACATACCATGCCATCACCCACTGTCGATTGCTGCATAACAATCGATTCAAAGAATCCCACACATAAGACATCCAGCATACATCACAAACTTACGCATCGCATCATTGTTATTCTTTTTGGTATCTTTTAGAAATTCAACAAAGCACACATATCACAGCCCACATATTTAGACTTATTGTATGGAACACCCAGTGAGAGGTTAGAATGATCAACGGACTTTCAGTTAAGGGTACAACATAGAATAGTTTGGAAGCAACACAGAATAATCGCAGAAGCACTATGAGTCATCATAGAGGCAACTTTGATTTCATCGCGGAAGCAACTTTGAGTATTCGCGGAAGCAACTTTGATTCACCGCGGAAGCAACTTTGAATAATCGCGGAAGCAATCTTTGAATCATCGCGGAAGCAGCTTAGAATCATCTTAGTAGCAACATTGATTCGAAACAAATCGAATAGGAATCCAAGGACGTAAAGCCGTGCTCTGATACCATTATGTCACGCCCCGATCCCGGAGGATCGAAAACAAGCCACTGGACGTGATGCCGTACAAGTCTAGATTGCACTTGTACAAGGCAAAACCATTACAGTTCCTGGTAATTCTCAGAAAACATCGACAAGGCAGCAGAACCAAGCAGATAAATTGAAGTCACACAATTTATGAAGAAATATATCTCTTTATTGATAATCAAAATGGATTACAAGACTTGCAGCAGGATACAGAGTTTACAATTGATTACAAGACTCGCAGCGGAATACAGAGTTTACAACTGTTTACAAGGCTCTTGAATAGCCAACTGAATGTATACACTTGCCCTTTAGGCTACATATGAATATACCGACTTCTTTACAATGACTTGCCACTTTGGCTACAATCTCACTGGTACATCTAAGTTCCACTGTTCCATACATTATGTCCCGTATAGCAGAAGACATCGTCTTGAAAGAAGAGCTTCTGCACACCCATCCGATTCATCGATGCCAAGTACTGATTCACAGGATTTCCCCCAAACAAATACCTGTAATATTGCCCACAACGTGGGTCAGTACATCATCAATGTACTGGCGAGCGGTGCTGGCCCAACTCACCTAAGAAGATAGCACTAAGTAATCATGTTACAGAACATTATTAACAGTGGTCTTTCTTGTTGCCTTAGGGTCATTTTATGTTATAGTCGACAAGAAGTAAAGCATGCAAATCTCATAGCCAACATAATTTAAAGCATGCAGTTATCACCCTTTGGTGATTCTTACCCACGGTCGTGTAGCCATCCCTGTACAATTATAATACTTACTCTGCCTGCACAAGACATTGTTAGGAACAATATCATGATTCAATATGAATATCACCGTTCGGGTGATTCTTACCAACAGCCGATATCCTTCCCTGTATTTGAGTAATAACTTACTCTGCCTGTATAAGACATCATTAGCACCTGACCTATCTATATGAAGGTCACTGGCGACACGCCATCCTGGACCGTCTTACTGGTACAACGGCGCCCTTTCAGTGCAGGTAGCTAGCCTTACTGCAAGTCCCGTTTACCGATGCCAGTACGTCGGCACATTCCTTGTTTCCCCCTAGGACGAACCGGGTTCCATGGCCCAGGAATACCGTTCGAGGAAACTACCTTGTCGACAAGTTGTCCATGACCATGCAACTATATGCAACTTATCTAAGAAGAAAACATATAATGCATGATAAGGAAAACTAAGCAAAACCATCATTCTCATTCGTATTGCCATCTTGCCATCTAGCCATCTTGCCTTGAGCCAATGCTCACATTATCATCTGCCCAATCCAGGATCTTGGCGTAATCAACATTCTACATCGACGACAGGATAATAGAATGTTGTTACCCAATCCTTTTGCCACATCTTTGATACTACGCATCTTTCCAACCAAACTCAGTGTACTCACCGCCCAATTCCTGGGACTTAGCATCTGTTTGGCATTCATTCATTTGAATGCAATTCAAGCATACTCACTGCCCAGTTCTTGGGTCTTAACATCTGTTTTGCCATCTATTCATTGAGCCAAAGCTCAATATACTCACCTGCCCAAGTATTTGGAACTTTGCTTTCACCTGTCATGTAATTCATCGCAACAGCGTACAAGCATACAATTCACTTAGCCACAACAGTTTACGTTCAGGTGATTATTATCTTTCATTATCTTTCCAAATTCCATGCAAGGTGTTATTGAACAAACTCAACTAGAAACATAGCATACTCATCCTTATTTTAAGCGTGAAGCTAAAGGATCTTTGAAGGGTTCAACACAACTCACCTTCATAGGACGATTCCCGCCACGATCGCATAGTCTTCCAAGCGATCCTTCGCATAATCCCAAGTCCAACAAGGCTTCATCGAACCAACCATCCATCATAAGGCATCTTGCGGGTCGGGGCACTACAATGGCAGTCCAAACTGCTGGGGCTATTCCTCCACCTCAACCGAACGTTTCAACACATGCGAGTCCGGCTCATAGCAACAACCCTCCTTCACTACAAAAGGAGTATCATTCCATTGCGCCTCCTCCAAATCACGTAAATGCTGGGGGTGGTCCTTTGTCAATGACACTTGACAACTGTACAGCAGTCGTTTCTCAACATCTGCTCAATCAGCAGGCTGCAATTGATTCTCTTGTTGCCCGTCTCGATACCATCTCACACAAAGACGAGCTTCAGAAGATGGAGATATCTTAACCTTATCCTCCTAAATGGGAGAATACTACTTGTCCTCCTAACTACAAGCCATTGATGCTAAATTCGTTTAACGGGATGGCTTCTCCTCGCCAACACATGACATACTTCAACACGTAGACTCTACACTTACCAAGAGACGATGCGTTCTTGTCAAAGCTATTTATCAGCACCTTGTAAGGGGTAGCTTTTGAATGGTTTTGCAGTCTGCCAGACGGTTGCATTAACTCTTTTAAAGACTTGGAAAGGTTATTTCTCAACAGGTTTTATGAGAGCGGCATGCATGTTAGTATGTCCACCATCATCGAGACCAAGCAGAGGAGGAGTGAGTCTGTTATTGCTTTTATCGAACGCTTCAGGTGACTAGCATTGAAGATGCCCTTCGGTATACCAGACTCAGAGCTTAAGGATACCTGTCGGCATAACTTCCTTCCTACAGTGAAGTTCTGTCTGGGTATACATAAGTATGATACATGGCCCGCTTTCATCAGGGCTGCTAATGCTGCTGAGAATGATGTTCCTGATCTGGAATTACTTCGGTTGAAGACACCTAAATCCGAAGACAAAGGCAAGCACCCCCAAACTATCCCTATCCGTGGGGGTAAAGGGAAAGAAGTCTTGAAGGTCGACCCTTCCAAGGGAGCTTCCAATTCTCAGGGCGCTCCTGACAAATCCAAGGAGACTTTCTCCTTTGACGAAGATGATGTTATTACCATTTTTCACACATTGATGAAGGGAAATAAACAGACATTGCCTCCACTACTGTCACGACCCGTACCCACTGTGAGGGTACGAGTACATAATAGCGCCCAGCCTACGTCACAGTGTCGGCGGTAGAACGCTGTTCTAGGTCACTATCTAACCAACAACTCACGCAATTATATAATGTACTTATCAAATCTCAACTCCAAATGGAGGACAAGTATAGATATAATAGAATCTCAATCACAGTCTAAGTACGATATGATAACACAAAAGTTTATAACTAAGACTAAATACGACAATAAAACAAACTACTAAAATAATAATCTCAAACAATCTCAAAACGAAACATATCTCAACTTAATACAATTCAAGTTCTAAAATATGAAACTAAACCAAATCAACTAGCTAATCTCCCGATCACTCTGAGTGTCGAGACCAAAGGTAGCTAAAACATCTCCTGGTCCATAGTGAGTAGGACAAGTGTCCTCAGGGCAATCATCTGTAAATTTTCAACAGGTCCAGTAAGGATAGGAACGAGTACATCTCATCTAGAAAACCCAAGTAAATGACAGAGAACTATAAAGCGGTTATAGACAGTTGTATTGATGAACATGGCAGTTTATATTCAGGTGATGGTATAGAGAGACAGATAAAGTACAAGGAAAGTAAGGTAACTAAAATAAAAGAAGAATCATGGCAATGAAGACTGTAAATAGAAACTAGCTGAATTAGAGTAACATGATATAAGTCCAGACAGTAAATATAAACAAGTGTAAAATCCAAATAAGTCCACACAACATGAATCTGATACCTGGTGGTTCCAGTACAAGATGAGTCCAGTATAAGATGATTCCAGTCAGTGATCAAAGATTCCAGGGTGAGTCCAGACTATATTCTAACAGTGTATTTTAAATTACCGAGGCCGACATGTAAACGGCTATAGGTAATCCGGCACATCATACACTTGGCCGGGTGTGAGATGGCTATCATTCTAGTTTGATTCCAGCATGTGGGGTGATTCTAGAATTAGGGTATGTCTACATGTCTTACTCAAGTATTTTTCCTCCAAGCAAGTACAAGTGAATCCAGAATACGACACGAGAATCGAGATGAGACCAGCCAACCATGATGATTCCAACAATGATTCCAGTACATGATGATTCTAGTAATGATTCCAGTAATAGAGGCCAGACAAGATGGTATATGTGTCGCATACATGAATCCAGAAATATCCATACGTTTGTAACAGAGAATCGCATACAACTAACTAGAAATGAAGTACAATAATTGACAAATAAATGAGAGAACTATCAGAGAATGTACTCGCCTGATACCCTGTGCAACTGATGAAAATAGATGTCTGAACCTGAGTCAGAAAGTCCTAAAAAAAGCAATACATGTTATGATGTGTTTAAAACAAGGTAAATGAAGTTTATGATGCAATCTACATGATTTCTAGGTCAATCTAGGTCAAAGTCAACTCTAAGTCAAACCTGGTCAACTTTCTAGGTCCAACTAGGTCAAAGTCAAACTTCGGTCAACCAGGGTCAACCCATGTCAACATTTAGTCAAACTAGGTCTAGTGTCTAAGGTTTGGTCAACTCAAGTCTTGTAACTCCTCTTCCCGGATTCCTAATTTTATATTTTATTTTAGAAAATATTTGTTATTATAGAGGAATTGTCAAACTATTTTCATATGATTTTATTTTATAAGTGATATTGGCATTGCAGATTATTTCAGAGGATTATTTGGAAGTATTATTATTGTATACAAAATATTAAGATAGCTTTGGATAAAAATATTGTAACATTATTTACTATTAATTTTAAATCATTATAGATTAAATTTAGAATTTATTAGCAGTCATTTGGTCTAGTTTTGGATTTATGAAAACATACTTTATTGATTTATTATTATCAATTACGTTTAAAAGTAAATTTATAGAAGCTATTTTAAATAGTATTTGATAAGATTGGATGTATGAATGAAATAGGCCAACATTGAATATATGAAAAAGTATTATTGTGATTGAGGTCTATATATTTTGGTTTAACTTATAATAAGATTGAACTATTATTGTTATCAAATAGTCTATTTGGATTTGGTTAAAGATTAAATTTGAATATTGGAAGAGATATGAATCTTATCAGTTAGGAGTTTTCTCATCTATTTAAGAAGGCTTCCAATTATTTTATTGGGTAATCTCAAACTAATCCATCATCATCATCACTCTACCACCTCCCGCAACTACTCCCCTCGCCACAGCCGGCCACCCGTCCGAAACAACCACCCCGACTACCTTTGCTTCTCTGCCACCACCACAGCTCTTGGGTCGACCATCCTCCCATCGACATCACCACCACTAATGCAAACAACCACAACCACCCTCACCCTTCCTTCATGAGCCACCCCGATCGGTGCCTGTGACCAAACTACCATTACCACCCCCTGCAACCAAACCGCCGATCCCCATCCCGACATCTTCGCCACTTCTCCGGCCAACCACCACTCTACGACAGCCCACCAAAACTAGCCCAGCAAACAACCACCATCACCATGACCATAGTCGAACACCCAACGCTCCACGACAGCAACTCTCCCTCGCCGCTCTGCAACTCTGCCACCATCGCCACAAACATCATCAACGCACAGCCAACATCCAAAAATATGTGCCCGTGTCCGGAACCGTGTCGTCAGTGTCCAAACTTTTGTTTCATCCCATCATTACTTCACAATATACAATTCCCCTGTCTTCCCGACACCATATCCGCCCCCTGCTCTCCACGTCCAGACCACAACAACCATCTACTACACCCACAGCCACCAACACGTACCTGATGTCGCCTCGACCAGTCTCCAGTGCTGTCCAAACGCCTGCATCTCCACCGACCACCGCGCGCTACCTTCGGGTCCGCCTCAAAATTGGACAGTTCAGCCATGCGCCGATCGGACAGTCCCGTTCGACGCCGGGCCTCGTGGACTTGTCTTCGGTCGTCCCTGGGACAGCGCGTGTGTGTGCGTGTGTTCTCCGGCACCGACCCGGCTGATCTGCCATAATTGGGTCGCATCGTGCCATTTCGGCCACCCCGGTCGGAGCCGCGGCCATCACAAAACCCTAAATTTCCACCACCACATCGAGAGGAAGATAGAAAGAGAGAGTGAGAGAGCGGACCCCTATTTTGGCCATGCCGGAACCGAAGACCCTTTCCCCTGGTCGCCGAACACCACCTGGACGCCGCGCCTCCAGAGCCTCTCCGTCTAGACCCACCACAGTTCGACGCCGCGACCTGAGCTCCGCCCTGCATCCTGTACTGGCGCTCCGCCTTCGTACGCCTGACCGACCCGTGGTGAGATTCTCCTCCTCTTTGTCGTCGGGGTGCCCCTCTTCATGGTTGCCTTCGTCCGCGATCGCTCCGCCCGATCTCGTTTGAGACGCGACCAGCGCCCTCCGTCTCATCCGCCGCCCAGAGCTGTAGTCGCCCCGACGGCCTCACACACCGACGCGCTCCACCGGAATGACCCTTGGCACGGATCCGACTGCCCATCCGACGTGCGCCACGCCGTCTCCGCCGATGCTGCGCCTCGGTGCCGGCTCTGTCCTGGGTTCTCCTCGTCGCTGCCACTGTCCGCGTCCCTCCGCCAGGCCGAGAGGTGAAGGGCTAAGATTTCACTCTCTGTAAGCTTTCCTTTCTCCCTCTCTTTCCTTATTTCTTTAGTTTTTATATTCTAATGTTTTGATTTATGGGCTGGAAAAGAATGGTTGTCGTGCCATTCTCTCTCCAGAGAGGTGAAGGGCTAAGGTTTAAAGCCCTTAAACCAAGTAAGCCATGGGCTTAAAACCCATTTAATGTAGATTTTAATTTGAAAAGTTAAAAACTTTCTATCTAGGCTTCGAGCCCAACTTTATTATTTTTGGCCCTATAAAGTATTATTAGGTAAATACTATAGGCTGGTCTTCATCCCATAAAAACGATAAAATATTGGTTATAATTTTGAGGGTCTGTTTAGGTTAATAATGTTTCTAATTAGGCTTGGTATTGGGATTCATCTTGGGCTTTAAGAAATTGTTTTCTAAATATTAATATCATGGTTTTGGACTAAATAGGTTCTGTTGCTTGATTAAATATTATGACCTCCATATTTATATATAATAATTAATTCTAAATAGTTATAGGTGCGTCCTAAAATCAATAAATATATACATATATACTTTTGATATGGACCCATAAATAAGTCTATAAGTAACTTTCTAGTACATACTCTAGCATTTTCTATAATAAGCTATTATCTATACATTAAATATGTTTCTAACTGGGGATTAAGGAGTAATAATAGGCTTAATCGAGAAATATATTTTGGGCCTATAAAAATGTATTTTATGTATGTATGTTGAAGTTTTCTAAAAAGATTTATAAATAATTCCTAAGTAAAGTATTATATTAGTTTATTTATATTGTGGCTTTAACCAATAAAAATATATTTGTCAAACAGTAGGGTGTAACCTTAAAATGATTTTGTATAATTTCAAGGTAGTTATCTAAAAACTATTTTAAACTAGTAAACTATGGTTCCCAAAACTAGTAAATATTTTTCAAAATAGTTTTATACAAAATTCTCTTCAATTTCCATCTTCATTGTGACTAGTCATACGTTCTTATTTTGCGTGATTTTTTGACAACTTCATATCGACCCTAGGCTAACCGGACTGTGTTGGACCGAACAAGATGGTTAATTCACCAGCAAAGGACTACAGGCAAGTGCACTTTCTGATTGCTTTTCGATTCATAGTAGTCTTTATATTTCATGTTTATACATATATCTTGCTGCTTGTTGACACGCTCGTCACACGGAGTAGTCGGGAGGGGAAATATCTTAGTAGACATGTGGACTACCCAGAACTATCCCAATATGTCTATTCGTGAATAATAGCAGCTGCACACAACACGTGCAGGGTGCCAGATTTACCCTCTAGCCATTCACATGTCGAAACGGATATTTCATACCACATAGGTAGTTGTCTTTTATTTAGTTTTCTTTGTCTTCTCTACCATGCCATGTCATCAGTATCTTCTAGTTTTCACCTCTCATATGTCATTTTCATGTCTTGTAAATTCTATTGTGTTTTTGCACTGTCGTCGGTTTGTGTGCTTGTTCCATTCCTTACTCAAAACCAATATTTTTCAGGTTAGCTGTGGATTCACTTAGCTTTGGAAGATATGGGTGTACTTGCAGACAGAAACTTAGAAATAGATAACAGTTGTATCATCTTAATTAGTTGTGAGAACTTGTATTTTTTTAATTATAAATGATGTAAATGTTGTAATAAATTAGAAATATGAATGAGCAATAAAATTGTTATTTTGTGATTTTGAGCATCATGGCCGTGACAGCATTCTACCGCCGACTCTGCGGTGTAGGATGGCTTGGACACGTCTCGTATCCGAAAAAAGCGGGTACGGGTCGTGACAAGTTTTTGTGGTGGCCCATGCAGGTCCGTTTTCGCAAATTGTGCGAACTCGTGGTAGTAACATATTGGTCGTACTGCTGCGAGCCTGCGACTAGGAAATACTCATTCACAATTAGGATTGGATCAATTTAGGAGAATGACTAGGAATAGTAGTCCCTTATTAATTTGATTATTGGGTAGTTAAGGATTAGGCCATGCAATTTATTAAATTTAGATAATTTGGAAGATTTTTATAGATACAATATTACATTTTGATACGACGATATGACCTAAGGTGGGTAGACTATTTACGCATCAACTTAGGCCTCCCTGGAACCCAATTCTTGACCGTAACCCCTATTTCCAAAAGTTTGGAAAATGTCCTTTTATTTAATTGTTTGAACTAAAATGTGATCCTTAGAATCTTATAAATATTTATTATAGAAGGCCTTAGTCACGGTTAAGTTCTGGAGTGCAAGATAACCAAGAATTTTGGCACTGAGAGTGTGGTCGAGTGCTTTGACTAGTGTTCTAGCCATGGTAGAGGAGGCCGAGTCATATGTATGCGCTAACTAGGAAAACCAGGCCAAGTTGTGACTTGACCCAAAATATGTGTATATATTTATTTGTTTATTACTAGGATTATTGGCTTTTAGAAATTCCGATTGTTCCAAACTAGCCCGAACCCAACCCAAGCCATGGTAGTCGTGTAGTGCGACCAACGACGTCCATGTAGATATATGGATGTGTATACATATTGGTAGTCCATTTTGGCCTTGTGAACAATTTCTATAAATTGTATATTGAATATAATAGATGTGTTATTGCTATTTAAATTTGTATTTTACTTGGGAATAGGATAACCTTCCCTTAAAATGACATTCCAGGATTTATTTAGACTATACTTGTGTATAATTTATTCATAATAAGTAGACATAGTACTTTATACATATTTCCCTTGATCTTGAGTATTAGAGAAATAGACATTAAAGTTTATATTTCTTCTGCCTTCGGTCCTTCCTTCCGGATCTTGATCATTTGTACAACTTTATCTTATGTCTTCTCTAAACACCATTGTATCATGAGTTTGTACCACTTATATTTTTTTTGGACCCAAGGGAGGCTGTCTTTTTAAATAATTTCTCACTCAATTGTCTATACATTAATCTCAAGTTAAGTTTTTGGATTCAAGAGTTATCCTTCCTAACTAATTATTTCCCTTTCAAGACTTGATATGCATACTTGAAGGACAGATACCTATACCTTCTTGAAACTTGTTTGAAATTCTAGAACCTCCTTTGAAATTTCATAAAGTATAGTTAAAAGAATGTTCGTTGACTTGCGATGGCAAGACAATAGCGCACTGTCGTCACTTATTTGATTTATCGAGACTACGGGTTCACTGCAGCCAGCAGCGCACTGGCGTGGCATGACCCCTAAGTTAAAATAATTTCAAGTAAGCGTGGGTGATCGAACATTATTAAAATTATGTCTTGGTCGTCTTATTTCATCCTTGAGTTGTTATGTCAAGATTAGATAGAGTTGATAGGGTATTCGTTACCGCAACATAGCTTGAGTTCTGGAACCAAGTGTTTAATGCAGCTAGCTGTACACTGGCGAGGCATAAATTCTCGGTAAAATGACTTCGATTATGTTTACGAGTTTCGAATACCATAGAGGCTACATCGTTTATTGGCATACGACTATAAAGTTTCTAAATTGATTTGTGCCTTATTCCTAGTTACCAATTTCTCAACAACAAAAAAACTGGTTGTTCTTTTCCTCCATATCTTCCGATTTTCGAATCTTCATCTTTTAAACCTAATTTGATTTTCTTCCACTAGATTCATAATTACCCCTAGATTACAATTCTACGATCATGCTTACACAATTTCAATGAAGGTTAATCATGCCTAATGACTTTTTTCTATTTTTTACTTCTATCTTTAAACATGCTTAGGTTTTGTTCTTGACTATTCCCTTGGACCACATAATTTTGGTCACGTTTTGATCGTGCCTAAACAATTGTTCGTGTTAAACCGATTTCTTTGATCATCCCTAAAACGATTAAATCGTGACCCAAATCGTTATGAATATGCTTTGATCGTACCAAATCACATCCTTCCTTAAGGTTCAATTCAATTTACAATCTAAGTCATTTTGATCATTAATCAAATCGCTTTCTTGATTATTCCTTTTTGTCATATCTAACTGTATCCTTCGAAATTTCGAGGACGAAATTTTTCTAAGGTGGGTAGATTTGTAACTCCTCTTCCCGGATTTCTAATTTTATATTTTATTTTAGAAAATATTTGTTATTATGGAGGAATTGTCAAACTATTTTCATATGATTTTATTTTATAAGTGATATTGGCATTGCAGATTATTTCAGAGGATTATTTGGAAGTATTATTATTGTTTACAAAATATTAAGATAGCTTTGGATAAATATATTGTAATATTATTTACAATTAATTTTAAATCATTATAGATTAAATTTAGAATTTATTAGCAGTTATTTGCTATAGTTTTGGATTTATGAAAACGTACTTTATTGATTTATTATTATCAATTACGTTTAAAAGTAAATTTATAGAAGCTATTTTAAATAGTATTTGATAAGATTGGATGTATGAATGAAATAGGCCAACATTGAATATATGAAAAAGTATTATTGTGATTGAGGTCTATATATTTTGGTTTAACTTATAATAAGATTGAACTGTTATGGTTATCAAATAGTCTATTTGGATTTGGTTAAAGATTAAATTTGAATATTGGAAGAGATATGAATATTATCAGTTAGGAGTTTTCTCATCTATTTAAGAAGGCGTCCAATTATTTCATTGGGTAATCTCAAACTAACCCATCATCATCATCACCCTACCACCTCCCGCAACTACTCCTCTCGCCACAGCCGGCCACCCGTCCGAAACAACCACCCCGACTACCTTTGCTTCTCTGCCACCACCACAGCTCTTGGGTCGACCATCCTCCAATCGACATCACCACCACCACTACAAACAACCACAACCACCCTCACCCTTCCTTCCTGAGCCACCCCGATCGGTGCCTGTGACCAAACCACCATTACCACCCCCTGCAACCAAACCGTCGATCCCTATCCCAACAGCTTCGCCACTTCTCCGGCCAACCACCACTCTTCGACATCCCACCAAAACCAGCCCAGCAAACAACCACCATCACCATGACCATGGCCGAACACCCAACGCTCCACGACAGCAACTCTCCCTCGCCGCTCAGTGTGAGCAGCTGGTTCCCGTCGAGTGTGACGGAAGCCTGGGTGGGTATAGTGATAGGGGGTGGTGGAAGTATCGGGTCCTGCTGGGCCTGTGATGTGGAAGGTGGTTGTGGTATCTGGGTTTGTGGATCTGTGGAGTGGGGGAATGTGGTAGGTGGAGGGGTATCAGTCGACTGGTCAGTTGACTGGATAAGGAGGGCCCCATTCTCGGGGGTAACATACTGGGATGAACGAGTAAGCACCATCTAAATTACAAATAAAAAAGACTTATAATGACTTATTTAAAGTAAGCAATCATAGACAAGAAAATTTAATTATAATAGCAAACATGTGATGTTTTCCTATGTTGCAATCCTAGCATTCCTCTAGGTGTTCTAAGCGTCATTCCTAACGTTGTCTAATTACCTTAAGTTCCTAATTGCAGGCATGCTTGGTACAATAACGTAACCAAACAGTTTAGTCAGGACCTGCATGGGCCACCACTAAAAACATGTCACGATCCGCTACCCAAATTGTTGGGCCAGGCCGAGTCATGCCCAGCCTACGTTGAGATAAAACGTAGTAAGCTGTTCTAAAGACAACAGGATAAGACTAAATGTGCTAACAGTTCTATAAGTGAAATAAAGTCATAAATGCTCCAAACACAAAAGTCGTCTCATATATAGAAATAAGTCCAAAGTACAAGTGATCTGAAATGTAAAACTGGATACATGTCCAGTTACAAAATATGTAGCCTAATACATGACTACACTAAATATCCCAAACAGCTAAGCAAACTAGACGAGTCTCTCCGCAGGAACATCCTCGTATGGCAAAGCCGGGTCCTCGGCAGTATCCCCATAATATGTATCGCAGAGTAACTCCTCCTCAGTAAGGACACCTACAACGTTATCCTGTCAGGACGGGAGCAAGTACTGAATCTAGCAAACTAGCATATGAAACATGGAAATGAACATAGGAGGAATAACTGAAAAGCATGGCATCACATAGTCTATCATGGCAAGGACACATATGTCATAGAGACAGATGTATATGTAATGTTTAAAACTGTAGCAAGTACGTGATCGGTCAATAGATGTACAATGTACTGTGATACATGTAAATGAAATGTACATACGTACAAGTTAACAAGCATAGGTGTACATCCGTACAGAAATACGGGATAATGGCCTGCGGCAAGGTATGCATATAAAATGCGACCTCGCTCGCTACTATAGGGGGGTCATGATCATGTACACTACTATCAGTTTCCCCATAACCCATATTCTAATCATGTGAGAGATACATCAATACTTTTCTAAGCATGGTAGTAACTGGAAGTACAACATGTAGAGATCTAACTTGCTACCCCAAGGATCAGCATTTAACATGGTGGGGTTTGCAGTTCATTTATGTGACAATATGTAAAGTTCGTAGAAGGTACTTGCCTCTAGCAAAGCAAAACAAAATAAGCTACGATAACAGTGCTATGGATGTCCGGTAACTCGTCACTGTAGAAATAAATACAATAACTTAGTTTTTACACTAAGCTAAAACACTAGGACAATAATTGGTGCGACACGACTTGTGACTGGGCACCTAGCCAAAATGATGACTTTGGCATAGGAGACCAATGTGGGGTGACACACTACGTTAAATAACTTTCTAGGGTCTTTACACTAGTGAGGGGTGGGGTTCAATACGGCTAAAACTCAAAATAACACAAAAAGCTACAAGTCGTAATTAATCAATAAATAAATCCAATGACCATTGTGTCCTAACAATTTTAGAAATAGACAAAAAGCCTAGTTTTACTTAAAGTAAAGTATCAAAGTGATCCTTGTTAATCATAGAAATTTATTATAATTTTCTGGAATTTATTAACCAGTACAAATATTTAATAAAAATCAGGTTTCCTAAGTATACAGAAAATGAGTTTTGGTTTCATATGCCAAACTAGTGGCAAACCTGTAAATTAAATACTACAAAAATTATACTAAATTAGCTAAATTAACATAGTATCTAAATACTATTTTTCCAGAATTTTAGCAGTACTTTAAGTATTTTTAGAAAATCAAAAACAGCATTGCACACAATTGAAATTAAATAATTAATTATCTGCGTATTTTGTCCATGTATATAATTTGAACCAAAGTTCAAATACAGGACCCAAGGCCATGAATCAAGTCCAATATGACTTGTACAGGTCTTGAATGTGTGAAAACATATTTGGGCCCAAAAACCCATGCTAGGCTTGGACACCAAATGGTTGCAGTAATTTAAATACACTAGAAATACAATTTGGTAATAGCGCAAAATAAATATTATTATTTTAATATGGTAAAATTATACAAAATAATTATATACATACACATGTAAAAAGTACATATATCTATGTATAAGGAAAATACTTAATTAAAAAGTATATATACATATACAAAATATTGTATACACATATATATATTTGTATATATATAATAATATATATACATCTAAAAATATATACATATATACACATATGTATATAAACACTAACTAATATATACATAAATTTACTAGTTATAAAAATATATATACCTATATAAAATTATAGCTAATATACAGTATATATTAGTATATATATATATATATATACTAATATATACATATATACATATATATATATATATGAATATATAAATAAAACAGAAAAGAAAAGAAAAAAAAAAGAAAGGAAAAAGAATACAGAAACAAGGAAGGGGGGCTCGAACCCGAGCGCGCAGGGGGGGTTTAGGTTAGGACGGGCTGGCCAGGGGGTCAGCCCATCAGTTGTGTTAGAGTTAGGGCTTTAGTTAATTTTATTTAGGTATTAAGTGTTTAAATAATAAAAAAAAATATAAACACAGTCCTGTGTCCTGACTGTTAGGGACACAGGTGTCTCGTATCCTCTCTCAGCACGATACGTATGACACGAGTTTCACGTGTCCTGGTCTACGCTCGTGTTCGCCAGGACACGACGAACAATTTTGATCCAACACGAGACACGCACGACACAAAGGAATACTGCCACTCACGTGTCCGGTCGTCGAAGGGGTTTTCGAGGGTCATGGACGACGGAGGAGGCGTCGGCGAGGCGGCGCTCCGGTGGCGCTGGGCGCGGCTCAGCGCGGCGAGTCGGATGAGGGTGGTTGGGGGTTGTGGCACTCGGCGTGGGGGCTGGACGAGGAGTTCGTCGGAGCTGCGGTTAGGGTTTAGGGAAAAGGAGAAGAACGGTGGTCGTAGGGGTGGCTGGAGAGGATTTAGGGTTAGGGTTTAGTCTGGGGGAGAGAGAGGGGTTTAAATAGGGGGTCGTGGGCGGTGCTAGGTCGGTCGGGGCAGCCGGAATTGGCGGGGGCAGGCCGATCGTCGTCGTCGGTCGTCGGGCAGGGGGGCGGGTAGGAGTCTTGCAATAGGGTCCCTAAGGTTTAGGTTATTGCATATAGGTCCCCACAGTAGCAAATGCAAATAATAATTTGCATTCAGAAGTTTAAAACAATTAACAAATTACAAACTGATATATTTAACAATTAAGTAAATTGCATACTGATATAAAAACAATTCAAAAATTACAAAATGCTATTTAAATAATCTAATTAATTACAAAAGTCAATTAAAATATTTTAGAAAATTTGTAAATCAATATTTTAATATATAAAACTCATTTAAAAATTCTATAAAATTTTTTAAAAATCCTAATAATTATTTTAAGGCTATAAATGATATTAAAATTTAATTAACACTAATTTAACTAAAATTTGAAAAACAGGGGCTTACAAGTCTTTCCTCCTTGAAAAATTTCGTCCTCGAAATTCACAAGTATTGAAGGCCCTACGATATTCTAACATAGCAAGCAATGCAACAAAATGACTACGGCTGCGATCGAAACTAACCTCTAAGGTATCAAGCGGGAACGGGTGGTTCCCTCGCAGCGGTCGGATCGAACAAGTAAGGGTATCTCTCCCTCATGTCCGACTCCCTCTCCCAAGTAGATTCACCTGGGGAGTGACGGCTCCAAGCTACTCGTACTAGGGGTATAACCTTGTTCCTCAGCCTCTTCTCTCTCCTGTCTAATATCTCCACCGGCTGCTCAGAAACTGTAAGGCTCGGTCCGACCTCCAACTCTGAATGATCTAGCACATGACTGGGGTCTGAAACATATCTCCTCAGCTGAGATACGTGAAAGATGTCGTAAACTTCTGCTAGGTTGGGTGGAAGTGCAACCCTGTAAGCTACCTCTCCGATCCTGCCAAGTACCTCGAACGGCCCGATGTATCTGGGGCTCAGCTTCCCTCCTCGTCCGAACCGGATCGTCCCTCTAGTAGGTGATATCTTCACCAGCACCATATCACCGTCTGCAAACTCCATCGGCCTGCGACTAGCATCAGCCCAGTGTTTCTGCCTGTCCTGAGCTACTCTGAGCCTGTCTCTGATCATCCCGACTTTCTCTGCTGCATCCGTGATCATCTCTGGCCCAAGCATAACTCTATCTCCAATATCATCCCAAAAGAGCGGTGTGCGGCATCGTCGTCCATATAGCGCCTCGAAAGGAGACATACCGATACTGGCTTGGTAGCTGTTGTTGTATGAAAACTCTACCAAGTGCAGATGGCTCTCCCATGATCCTCCGAAGTCCAGTACGCAGGTCCTCAGCATATCCTCCAGTGTCTGTATCGTCCTCTCGGACTGCCCATCTGTCTGCGAGTGGTACACCGTACTGAACTTGAGCCTACTGCCCAACTCCTCCTGCAAGCTCCTCCAGTAGTGGGATGTAAATCTGCTGTCTCTGTCTGACACGATGCTCACCGGCACTCCGTGTAGGCGAACTATCTGCTGCATGTATAGCTCCGCCAACTTCTCGGTGGAAAGCCCCACCTTGAAGGGAATGATGTGCGCATACTTTGTCAGCCTGTCTACGATGACCCAAATGGCATCCTTCCCTCCTTGGGAACGAGGAAGCCCTGAGACGAAGTCCATCGTAATATGTTCCCACTTCCACTCGAGAATGGATAACAGCTACAACAAACCAGCTGGCCTCTAGCGCTCCGCCTTGACCTGCTGGCAAACTAGGCATCTCGAGATAAAATACGATACATCCCTCTTCATCCCGTGCCACCAAAGATGTTCCCGCAAGTCACGGTACATCTTGTTAGCACCAGGGTGAATAGAATATCTCGATCGGAGTGCCTCCTGCAAGACTGCCTCTACCAGCTCTCCCTTCGGCACGCACAATCGGCTGCCATGCCTCAAGGATCCGTCCTCTGCTATAGTGAAGTCATCCAGCAATCCCTCTAAAGCCTGGGGTCGAAGTCTGCAAAGGCTCTCATTTGTAGACTGTGCCTCCCGGATCTGCTCCATCAAACCTGACTGAATGTCAAGCGCCATCATCTGTATCACTGATCCTGGCAGAACTAGCTCGATACCGAGCTTCTCCAGATCCTCCCGCAAATGCCGATCTATCATCAGATACCATGCCATCGGATGCCTGCTCAGCGCATCCGCCACCACATTTGCCTTCTCGGGGTGATACTGTAAATCGATGTCGAAGTCCTTCATCAACTCTAACCATCGTCTTTGCCTCATGTTCAGCTCTTTCTGCGTGAACACATACTTCAAGCTTTTGTGGTCAGTAAAGATCTCTACACGCTCTCCGTATAAGTAATGTTTCCATAACTTGAGTGCAAAGATCACCGCAGCTAACTCGAGGTCATGGGTAGGATAATTCTGCTCATGAGTCCGCAATTGCCTAGATGCATAAGCAATCACTTTCCTATGCTGATGTAGGACACATCCTAGCCCCTTTCCAGAAGCATCACTGTATATGGTGAAACCTCCAGAACCTGAAGGTAAAGTCAGAACTGGAGCGGTCGTCAGCCTTCTCTTCAGCTCCTCAAACGCTGCCTGGCAGTCCTCTGACTAGATGTACTCTGCGTCCTTCCGCGTCAGCTTTGTCATGGGTTCAGCTATCCTAGCAAAGTCCTAGACAAACTTTCTATAATAGCCTGCTAAACCCAAAAAGCTTATGATCTCTGAAACTGACGTCGGAGCCTTCTACGTCTCAACTGCAGCAATCTTCCTGGGATCTACCGAGATTCCATCTCCAGTGACTATATGGCCGAGAAACTCCACTCGATCTAAGAAGAACTCGCACTTCGGCAATTTGGCAAACAATCTCTCCTGCCTCAGAATCCCCAAAACTATCCGCAAGTGCTCTGCATGCTCCTCCGGCGTCTTCGAGTATATCAGGATGTCGTCGATAAACACTACGACGAACTTATCCAGATACTGGTGAAATGTCTTATTCATCAAATTCATAAAGACAGCTGGCGCATTTGTGAGACCAAATGGCATCACCAGAAACTCGTACTGCCCGTACTTCGTGTTGAATGCCGTCTTCTGGATGTCTGCTGGCCTAACCTTCACCTGGTGGTACCCGGATCCCAAGTCTATCCTGGAAAACACCTTCGCCCCACTCAACTGGTCGAACAAATCATCTATCCTGGGCAAAGGATATTTGTTCTTTATGGTGATGGCATTCAAGGCCCGGTAGTCAATACATAACCGGACTGTACCATCCTTCTTAGGCACAAAGAGCACTGGTGCTCCCCATGGAGAAGCACTGGATCGAATGAAACCCTTTTTCAATAGGTCATCAATCTGCTCTTTCATCTCTATGGCCTCCTCGGGATTCACTCTATAGCAAGCCCGGGATACTGGTGATGAACCCGGCACTAAATCTATAGTGAACTCCACATCTCTGTCAGGCGGAAGTCCTGGAAGATCCTCTGGGAATACATCCATAAACTCCCTAATGATAGGGTGTGGCGGTGCTGCATCCCCGACTGTAGCACAACAGTTCGGCTCTAGGCTGATCTCCGGCCCTGTCCTCCTGACACTGAATGGTGCTGTGCTTGGGGGACTGAACAAAATACTACCCTCATGGCAATCTATAGATGCATGGGCATAGCTAAGCCAGTCCATCCCCAATATGATATCATAACCGGGGAGTGGCATCACAAAGAATCGCCCCTCAAACTCTCTCCCGGCTATCATAATAGAGCATCTATAGCTAGCTCTAATAGGCACTGGTCCTCCTTCCGTCGTTACTCTACTAATCTCCGCAGTAGGTGTAGATACTAAGTGATGTTTATGCTTGAACTCTAATGACAGGAAGCTATGAGATGCACCAAAATCAAACAAGCATAGAGCTAAAAAAGTATGCAAATAAACATGACCTGTAATGACGTCAGCTAAGTAATCGGGCTCTGAAACCTGCTCCGGCTCCGGCTCAAGGGCTAGGCTATAGACCTTCCCCTGAGGTCCCTTCTGCTGCTGCAGATGCTGCCCAAACCTCTGCTGCTGAGTCGGGAGTGGTCCTCTAGGCTTCGCTACTGGGCAGTCCCGAATCTGATGGGTGGCAGACCCACAGACTAAGCATTGCTTCAACCTCTTCCTGCAAATGGAGCTATCGTGCCCTGGTCTTCCGCAGAAAGAACATATAGCTCCCCTCTGCTGCTGTCGGGGTCCCGGGGCTCTAACTGGCGGGGTCTGATGATGTTGTGTAGGAGGACGGTAAGTCTGCTGTGGCAGCGTCGATGCTCTATGCTGGAAAGCCTGACGCTTGGACGGTCCCTCATGATGTACAGAAGTCGGCCTCTTGCTAGACAGAAGACGCTCCTCAATGCTCCGGGCCAACTCTAGGCTCTGGTAGTAGTCAGTCGTACCGTTCGCCACTATAAGGATGCCAATGTCTGGAACTAGACCATGGCAAAACCTATGGGTTATCTCCTCTGGATCTGCAACCAGACTAGGAGCAAAACGGCTCAGGCGACTAAACTCTGCCGCATAGTCATCAACAGAACGGTTCCCCTGCTGGATGTTCTGGAATCCTAGTCCCATGGCTACTCTAGCAGTGGTCGAGAAGAATTTCTTCTTGAACTGGGTCTTGAACTGATCCCAAGTGGCTCTCTCTCTCGCAAACAATGGCTCATTCCGGAACCAGACTCCTGCTAAGTCTATCAGCAGAAATCCCGCTGCCTCGACCTGGAGGTCATCCGACATCCTAACTCCCAGAAGTTTCCTCTCTATCGAATATAGCCAGTCATCTGCTACTACTATGCCCTCAGTCACTGAGAACTCCTTGGGATTCAGACCCATGAAGTCCTTGATCGTCCCCGCTCTCTGGCGTGGCTCTACATGTGGTGGGACCACGGGACGTCCCTCAGAATGCTCCATGCTCTGGTGGAGTAGGGTAGTCTGCTCCTGATGGGTTGTTAGGAACCCCTGAATCAGTGTGAGCAGCTGGTTCCCGTCGAGTGTGACGGAAGCCTGGGTGGGTATAGTGATAGGGGGTGGTGGAAGTATCGGGTCCTGCTAGGCCTGTGATGTGGAAGGTGGTTGTGGTATCTGGGTTTGTGGATCTGTGGAGTGGGGGAATATGGTAGGTGGAGAGGTATCAGTCGACTGGTCAGCTGACTGGATAAGGAGGGCCCCATTCTCGGGGGTAACATACTGGGATGAACGAGTAAGCACCAACTAAATTACAAATAAAAAAGACTTATAAGGACTTATTTAAAGTAAGCAATCATAGACAAGAAAATTTAATTATAATAGCAAACATGTGATGTTTTCCTATGTTGCAATCCTAGCATTCCTCTAGGTGTTCTAAGCGTCATTCCTAATGTTGTCTAATTACCTTAAGTTCCTAATTGCAGGCATGCTTGGTACAATAACGTAACCAAACAGTTTAGTCAGGACCTGCATGGGCCACCACTAAAAACATGTCACGACCCGCTACCCAAATTGTTGGGCCAGGCCGAGTCATGCCCAGCCTACGTTGAGATAAAACGTAGTAAGCTGTTCTAAAGACAACAAGATAAGACTAAATGTGCTAACAGTTCTATAAGTGAAATAAAGTCATAAATGCTCCAAACACAAAAGTCGTCTCATATATAGAAATAAGTCCAAAGTACAAGTGATCTGAAATATGAAACTGGATACATGTCCAGTTACAAAATATGTAGCCTAATACATGACTACACTAAATATCCCAAACAGCTAAGCAAACTAGACGAGTCTCCCCGCAGGAACATCCTCGTATGGCAAAGCCGGGTCCTCGGCAGTATCCCCATAATATGTATCGCAGAGTAACTCCTCCTCAGTAAGGACACCTACAATGTTATCCTGTCAGGACGGGAGCAAGTACTGAATCTAGCAAACTAGCATATGAAACATGGAAATAAACATAGGAGGAATAACTGAAAAGCATGGCATCACATAGTCTATCATGGCAAGGACACATATGTCATAGAGACAGATATGTAATGTTTAAAACTGTAGCAAGTACGTGATCGGTCAATAGATGTAGAATGTACTGTGGTACATGTAAATGAAATGTACATACGTACAAGTTAACAAGCATAGGTGTACATCCATACCGAAATGCGGGATAATGGCCTGCGACAAGGTATGCATATAAAATGCGACCTCGCTCGCTACTATAGGGGGGTCATGATCACGTACACTACTATCAGTTTCCCCATAACCCATATTCTAATCATGTGAGAGATACATCAAGACTATTCTAAGCATGGTAGTAACTGGAAGTACAACATGTAGAGATCTAACTTACTACCCCAAGGATCAGTATTTAACATGGTGGGGTTTGCAGTTCATTTATGTGACAATATGTAAAGTTCGTAGAAGGTACTTGCCTCTAGCAAAGCAAAACAAAACAAGCTGCGATAACAGTGCTATGGATGTCCGGTAACTCGTCACTGTAGAAATAAATACAATAACTTAGTTTTTACACTAAACTAAAATGCTAGGACACTAATTGGTGCGACACGACTTGTGACTGGGCACCTAGCCAAAATGATGACTTTAGCATAGGAGACCAATGTGGGGTGACACACTACGTTAAATAACTTTCTAGGGTCTTTACACTAGTGAGGGGTGGGGTTCAATACGGCTAAAACTCAAAATAACACAAAAAGCTACAAGTCGTAATTAATCAATAAATAAATCCAATGACCATTGTGTCCTAACAATTTTAGAAATAGACAAAAAGCCTAGTTTTACTTAAAGTAAAGTATCAAAGTGATCCTTGTTAATCATAGAAATTTATTATAATTTTCTGGAATTTATTAACCAGTACAAATATTTAATAAAAATCAGGTTTCCTAAGTATACAGAAAATGAGTTTTGGTTTCATATGCTAAACTAGTGGCAAAATTGTAAATTAAATACTACAAAAATTATAGTAAATTAGCTAAATTAACATAGTATCTAAATACTATTTTTTTAGAATTTTAGCAGTACTTTAAGTATTTTTAGAAAATCAAAAACAGCATTGCACACAATTAAAATTAAATAATTAATTATCTGCTTATTTTGTCCATGTATATAATTTGAACCAAAGTTCAAATACAGGACCCAAGGCCATGAATCAAGTCCAATATGACTTGTACAGGTCTTGAATGTGTGAAAACATATTTGGGCCCAAAAACCCATGCTAGGCTTGGACACCAAATGGTTGCAGTAATTTAAATACACTAGAAATACAATTTGGTAATAGTGCAAAATAAATATTATTATTTTAATATGGTAAAATTATAGAAAATAATTATATACATACACATGTAAAAAGTACATATATCTATGTATAAGGAAAATACTTAATTAAAAAGTATATATACATATACAAAATATTGTACACACATATATATATTTGTATATATATAATAATATATATACATCTAAAAATATATACATATATACACATATGTATATAAACACTAACTAATATATACATAAATTTACTAGTTATAAAAATATATATACCTATATAAAATTATAGCTAATATACAGTATATATACATATATATATATACTAATATACATATATATATGAATATATATAAATAAAACAGAAAAGAAAAGAAAAAGAAAAAGAAAGGAAAAAGAATACAAAAACAATGAAGGGGGGGCTCGAACCCGAGCGCGCAGGGGGGGGTTTAGGTTAGGACGGGCTGGCCAGGGGGTCAGCCCATCAGTTGTGTTAGAGTTAGGGCTTTAGTTAATTTTATTTAGGTATTAAGTGTTTAAATAATAAAAAAAATATATAAACACAGTCCTTTGTCCTGACTGTTAGGGACACAGGTGTCTCGTATCCTCGCTCAGCACGATACGTACGACACGAGTTTCACGTGTCCTGGTCTATGCTCGTGTTCGCCAGGACACGGCGAACAATTTCGATCCAACACGTGACACGCACGACACAAAGGAATACTGCCACTCACGTGTCCGGTCGTCGAAGGGGTTTTCGAGGGTCGTGGACGGCGGAGGAGGCGTCGGCAAGGCGGCGCTCCGGTGGTGCTGGGCGCGGCTCAGCGCGACGAGTCGGATGAGGGTGGTTGGGGGTTGTGGCACTCGGCGTGGGGGCTGGACGAGGAGTTCGTCGGAGCCGCGGTTAGGGTTTAGGGAAAAGGAGAAGAACGGTGGTCGTAGGGGTGGCTGGAGAGGATTTATGGTTAGGGTTTGGTCTGGGGGAGAGAGAGGGGTTTAAATAGGGGGTCGTCGGCGGTGCTAGGTCGGTCGGGGCAGCCGGAATTGGCGGGGGCAGACCGATCGTCGTCGTCGGTCGTCGGGCAGGGGGGTGGGTAGGAGTCTTACAATAGGGTCCCTAGGGTTTAGGTTATTGCATATAGGTCCCCACAGTAGCAAATGCAAATAATAATTTGCATTCAGTAGTTTAAAACAATTAACAAATTACAAACTGATATATTTAACAATTAAGTAAATTGCATACTGATATAAAAAAAATTCAAAAATTACAAAATGCTATTTAAATAATCTAATTAATTACAAAAGTCAATTAAAACATTTTTAAAAATTTGTAAATCAATATTTTAATATATAAAACTCATTTAAAAATTCTAGAAAAATTTCTAAAAATCCTAATAATTATTTTAAGGCAATAAATGACATTAAAATTTAATTAACACTAATTTAACTAAAATTTGAAAAACAGGGGCTTACTTTGCTTCTCTGCCACCACCACAGCTCTTCGGTCGACCATCCTCCAATCGACATCACCACCACCACTGCAAACAACCACAACCACCCTCACCCTTCCTTCCTGAGCCACCCCGGTCGGTGCCTGTGACTAAACCACCATTACCACCCCCTACAACCAAACCGTCGATCCCTATCCCGACAGCTTCGCCACTTCTCCGGCCAACCACCACTCTTCGACATCCCACCAAAACCAGCCCAGCAAACAACCACCATCACCATGACCATGGCGGAACACCCAACGCTCCACGACAGCAACTCTCCCTCGCCGCTCTGCAACTCCGCCACCATTGCCACAAACATCATCAACGCACAGCCAACATCCAAAAATATGTGCCCGTGTCCGAACCGTATCGTCAGTGTCCAAACTTTTGTTTCATCCCATCATTACATCACAATATACAATTCTCCTGTCTTTCCGACACCATATCCTCCCCCTGCTCTCCACGTCCAGACCACAGCAACCATCTACTACACCCACAGCCAGCAACGTGTACCTGACGCCGCCTCGACCAGTCTCCAGCGCCGTCCAGACGCCCGCATCTCCACTGACCACCGCGTGCCGCCTTCGGGTCCGCCTCAACATCGGGCAGTTCAGCCATGCGCAGATCGGACAGCCACGTTCGACGCTGGGCCTCGCGAACTTGTCTTCGGCCGTACCTAGGACAGTGTGCGTGTCTGTGCGTGTTCTCCGGCACCGACCCGGCTGATCCGTCGCAACTGGGTCGCGCCGTGCCATTCCGGCCACCCCGGTCGGAGCCATGGCCATCACAAACCCCCAAATTTCTGCCACCACACCGAGAGGAAGATAGAAAGAGAGAGTGAGAGAGCGGACCCCCATTCCGGCCATGCTAGAACCGACGACCCTTTCCCCTGGTCGCCGAACACCACCTGGACATCGCGCCTCCAGAGCCTCTCCATCTGGACCCACCATAGTTCGACGCCGCGACCTGAGCTCCGCCCTGCCTCTTGTGCTGGCGCCCCGCCGTCGTGCGCCTGACCGACCCGCGGTGAGATTCTCCTCCTCTTCGTCGTCGGGGTCCTCCTCTTCATGGTTGGCTTCATCCGCGACCGTTCCGTCCGATCTCGTCTGAGTCGCGACCAGCGCCCTCCGTCTCATCTGTCGCCCAGAGCTGGAGTCGCCCCGACTTCGTCGGCCTCACGCACCGACGCGCTCCACCGGAGCGACCCCGGACACGGATTCGACTGCCCCTCCGATGTGCGCGACGCCGTCTCCGCCGACGCTGCGCCTCGGTGCCAGCTCTGCCCTGGGTTCTCCTCGCCACCGCCACTGTCCGCGTCCCTCCGCCAGGCCGAGACCGAGAGAGCGCGTGAGCCCCAATTTCACTCTCTGTATGCTTTCCTTTCTCTCTCTCTTTCCTTATTTCTTTAGTTTTTATATTCTGATGTTTTGATTTGTGGGCTGGAAAAGAATGGTTGTCGTGCCATTCTCTCTCCAGAGAGGTGAAGGGCTAAGGTTTAAAGCCCATAAACCAAGTAAGCCATGGGCTTTAAACCCATTTAATGTAGATTTTAATTTGAAAAGTTAAAAACTTTATATCTAGGCTTCGAGCCCAACTTCAGTATTTTTGGCCCTATAAAGTATTATTAGGTAAATACTATAGGCTGGTCTTCATCCCTTAAAAACGACAAAATATTGGTTATAATTTTGAGGGTCTGTTTAGGTTAATAATGTTTCTAATTAGGCTTGGTATTGGGATTCATCTTCGGCTTTAAGAAATTGTTTTCTAAATATTAATATCATGGTTTTGGACTAAATGGGTTCTGGTGCTTGATTAAATATTATGGCCTTCATATTTATGTATAATAATTAATTCTAAATAGTTATAGGTGCGTCCTAAAATCAATAAATATATACATATATACTTTTGATATGGACCCATAAATAAGTCTATAAGTAACTTTCTAGTCCGGACTCTAGTATTTTCTATAATAAGCTATTAGCTATACATTAAATATGTTTCTAACTGGGGCTTAAGGAGTAATAATAGGCTTAATCGAGAAATATATTTTGGGCCTATAAAAATGTATTTTATGTATGTATATAGAAGTTTTCTAAAAAGGTTTATAAATAATTCCTAAGTAAAGTATTATATTATTTTATTTAGATTGTGGCTTTAACCAATAAAAATATATTTGTCAAACAGTAGGGTGTAACCTTAAAATGATTTTGTATAATTTCAAGGTAGTTATCTAAAAACTATTTTAAACTAGTAAACTATGGTTCCCAAAACTAGTAAATAGTTTTCAAAATAGTTTTATACAAAATTCTCTTCAATTTCTATCTTGATCGTGACTAGTCAGACGTTCTTAATTTGTGTGATTTTTTGACAAGTTTAAATCGACCCTAGGCTAACCGGACTGTGTTGGACCCAACAAGATGGTTGATTCACCAGCAAAGGACTACAGGCAAGTGTACTTTCTGATTGCTTTTCGATTCATAATAGTCTTTACATTTCATGTTTATACATATATCTTGCTGCTTGTTGACACGCTCGTCACACGGAGTAGTCGGGAGGGGAAATATCTTAGTAGACATGTGGACTACCAAGAATTACTATCCCAATATGCCTACTCATGAATAATAGTAGTTGCACACGACACGTGCAGGGTGCCGAATTTACCCCTTAGCCGTTTACATGTCGAAACGGATATTTCACACCACATAGGTAGTTGTATTTTATTTATTTTTCCTTGTCTTCTCTACCGTGCCATGTCATCAGTATCTTCTAGTTTTCACCTCTCATATGTCATTTTCATGACTTGTAAATTCTATTGTGTTTTCGCATTGTCGTCGGTTTGTGTGCTTGTTCCATTCCTGACTGGAAACCAACATTTTTCAGGTTAGCCGTGTATTCACTTAGCTTTGGGAGATATGGGTGTACTTGCAGACAAAAATTTAGAAATAGATAACAGTTGTATCATCTTAACTAATTGTGAGAACTTGTATTTTTTAATTATAAATGTTGTAAATGTTGTAATAAATTAGAAATGTGAATGAACAATAAAATTGTTATTTTGTGATTTTGAGCATCATGGCCGTGACAGCGTTCTACTGTCGACTCTGCGGTGTAGGCTGGCATGGACACGTCTCGTATCCGGAAAAGAGGGTGTGGGTCGTGACAAGTCTACAATGTCACATGGATCTATTTGGGTCATTTCTAGGATTTTCCATTTTGGCCATGTTCTAGGCTAAAGGTGTCAACCAAGTTCACATATAATAGTCTCAACCTTAAACTACTATAAGTATCATACTACCCTTACCTGCCATTCATATAATAAAAGAAATACCATATATTGTATACCTACAAGTTAATACATATATATTGATATGTCTAACCCATCTCTACATTATCCTTATAACATATGTACAAAAATATATGAATATACCACTACTCTAATCTCCATAGCACACATTATGTTATCCTCTAACCTACTAACAATCACCATACTCTCACCCTCATATAACAACCTTACCTATATCTCAGAAAACTGAGATCACACTCAAATCTCAACTAACCCCACAACTACTAACCTCTCACATATATGTCCTTATGACCAAGTGCCAACCAAGGCAAGTGGCTACTACTCCTAATGCTCCTCCTAACCCCACATGACTAAACCAAGACCCCAAGTGGACTGGACAATGCAAGTCTCTGCCTAAACCTATCTACTAACACTGCTAACTGCTGCTGCTACTCTTGCATAACAATGCAGGCCAACTGCATGCCAAGGTAAGGCAATGCACTTCCAAGGCCACAAGCTGCCTGCAGTCCTTGCTGCCAACTGCATTGCAATCCCTTCCTTCTCCTCTAACCTATCCATCCTAACTCAAACATCAACCTATCTATCAATACAACCAAATGTAAGGAAATAAAAGTAAATTGAAAAAAGAAAAAGGAATCAGAAAACAAACCAAGCCAACTGAAATCAATATCTAAACTAACACCCAAGATCTGATACTCACCAACACACTGTCACTACCTAACCATGTTCAGACCCTCACATCATTCCCAAATCCCATTCTCACTTTCTCATTTTAGGTTTACATATATACACAGATACATACATTCCTTCATGCATTCATTTAATCATATGTTGCATACATTAGGATAACAGGAACAGTAGAGTGTCAATGTGATTCTCAGTTTCAAATAGGAAAACAGTGTTAATGTCAGCCATGTGTGTGTATGTGTAGGGGGACATATATATAGAAAATAGTGTGTGTGTGTCCTGTGACAGTTTAGTTTAGATTGTGTGTGTATATGTACATAAAAATGTGTGTATGATATCTAGAAAATCTGTAGGGTGTGTATAGAGTTCAGGAAATCAGGGAATAATGTGTGAATGTGACAACTAACATGTGTGTGTATAAAACTAACATATGTGTTCACAGTGTGGACTGAAATATGTTAAAAAAAGGGGTTGAAATCGTTGGTAGAATGGACTGAACATTCAGTCCCAAACCAAGGTACCAACTCATCTAATCCTAGACTCCCTACCACTTTTAACACTCAAACCACCCACCAACTAACTTCTATCCTAATCCTAATAGAATACTAGATATCCTACCACAAACTTCCATTCGAAACCCTCAGGAAACTAACCTTAATCCGAAACTAACCCTCAAGTGGCCTAGATACTCTGATACCTACTAAACCTATTCTCTGTTACATAATGAAATTCTAAATCTGGACACTAACTAATGTATCACTATATATCCCATTCACTTGCTAACTAACTAATCTTAGGATACTGACAAACCCAAACAAAACCAACATCAAAATGTATGAATCTCAGGAAATCAAAACATTTGCCAATTTAAAATATCCCCAAATCTGGAACATACACAGTCCTCATAGGAACATGAATTTTCGAAAGCCCAAAACAACAAAAATTCAAAATAATCACAGAGAAACAAGTGTACAGTGTATCTAGCAAACCCCACGTGTCTAATAGAGTCTAAATGTGTCCAAAAATCAGGACACGAAGTGTCCAAATTCGAAGTGGTACAATATCAGAAAACTGTATCAGGGCGGCATCGTGCTGCGAGGACACGGCCTCGTGCACGCGATACAGGGCACGACACGACTCGTGCTCGTGCCCACGTGTTCGCCCCATATAGGGCTACACATATGTCACCCTATACAGTGCCAACGTGTCCCCGTGTCGTGTCAAATGGCGCGTATCCAAGCGCAAAAACTAGTCTGTATGTGTAGTGTAAAACCAGTGCAGTGACGATTTCTTCGCGCACACTGAACAAGGACCCACAAAATTTTGTAGGAGTGACGTCAGTGGGTGCCCCCATGTGTCCATGAAGTTTTATGGAACATGGTGCCGTGTCGTGTCCGCTAGGACACTCGAACAGCAGGGGAGCCGCACGATGTCTGTGCGCGGGTGTCGTGCATGAGGTGCGTGTCCATTTTGGACACAAAAATCCTCCAAAATCGTGCTTAGTCTTCAATATAATTAATCTACACAATAAGAGCTTCAAAAACATGTAATTAGTTTTGGAAAATACGAAAATCCATTTCTATGAGGCATTTCAACAAACACTTGCATATACACATAGACACGTATCCGATACGAACACCAAACGGACACGATTTCAACCCAAAGTTTAGGGACAGCTAGGGGACATCTACATCTAGCCTAATATACACAAAATCAGAATTAAAATGCAATTTAAAGGGTTTTACCTGTAGGTGCAAATGATCAAGAAAAGTCCCAAATCGGTTGATTCCCGTTGCTAGCCAATTCCTCCAAATTATACTCAAACTAAAACTACTCTCCATGAATATCAAATAGAGGGTTATTAGAACCTATTTCAAAAGATTTGAATGAAAAAGGAATTAAAATGGAATTAATAGGAATTAGGGAAGATGGGGATTTATCTTTCTTTTCTCTAAGTGTTAGAATGATACAAAAGAGGCAAGAACTAAATAAGAAGAATATTTATAGGGAGGGGAGCCCTAGTGGTTGGTCATAAAGGAAGGAATTAGGGTTAGGGTTCAAGTCATGGGCCATGGGCCAAGTTTCATAAGTCTTGGAATTAAATCCTTAAGTCATAAGTCATGAACCTATTCATTATTCCTCCTATTTCAAACTAGATTCTAAATGACTAAACTAGGGCTGACTTAAGTTAGACTAGGGTCACACCATGCTATTCAAGTCACCATAACTAGGGTTAGCTTCTAGGTTAGTCTCTTAAGTCACAGCTAGCAAAAATTTAAAATTAACAATCACCAATGTAATAAATCATAAAATAATTCAAAGAGGCCAAATAACCAAAATATCCTCATGCAAAAAAGTAAAAATAAATCATCCTAATGACATGGTTAGGCTCTAAATCATGCAGTCTCTAGGGTTACACTAGTAAACATTAAAATCACAAGTCATTAATCAAAATGGTTTTTAAATTGATTTTTAAAACCACCAAAAATCATAATATGATTTAAATACAATAAATAATGATTATAAATACAAAATTTCAAAAATACCCTCATTTCAGAAACTGGGTGTTACAAGTCTACCCCCCTTAGAAGAATTTCGTCCTTGAAATTAAGATGATCGTACCCCTACTAGGTCAAACCCCCAATCAAATCAAGGTCGATAGATAACATGCTACATAATCCTACTGGTCGTGATATCATGGTCTTGATCAGGGTAACTATGCTATCTATCACAGCACAAACATCCTGACAGGTACTAATGGAATCACACAACAAGATGGAAAGAAGAACAGGAAAGACAGACCTGCTAACCCGTCACCCGTAGCGTCCGTCTACTCGACTGTCAGTGCAAAAGCCCTGCCCCTCTGGGGTATATCCCACTGATGGTGTGGGACACGGTGCTGCGCTACAGGTGGCGTAGCTCCTTCTATCTAATCTATGACACTCAAGTAATATCCATACTGATATTCTACTCAATTACACTAGGGAACCATCTATATGGTATCTATTCTGCAATCTGATAATCATACCCGTCTATCCAGAACCATGTTACCAGAATCCTCGTTACACCCGTAAGTATGGCTGCGACAATCCATAGAGTCCACAACTAATATACATACCTCTAGAATCATGGTATTTAAAATTTTTGCATTGCCGCTAGCTTGGCTGCGAAAACTTTAAATTCACACACCCGAGAAATACATCTAAAATCAGACTATCTCATCGCCCAACCAGCTAATATGGCTGTAGAAGACTCTAGATTCCATGACCGAGACAACCTAGCCCATAATGTTATCTTGGTAGAAAATTAAGTCAATAATGAATACCAAGAATCAAATTCAACGATGAACAAGGAAGTAGACATAAAATGTCGGAATCGAATTTCGAGATAGTTTATAATGAGATTCTCAAGGGTCATCCCAAGAATCTTCTCAAGTAGTCCTAACTGTGATCGAGTACCTCTCTGTTAAAGCCTATCTCTCAATCCTATCGTAGGCTGTAGTGATACTCTAGTTCGAATACCACTACATAAACTCGACCTGCATGGGCCACCACTAAAAACGTGTCACGATCCGCACCTACTGTGAGGGTACGAGTACGTAACGGCGCCCAGCCTACGCCGCAGTATCGGTGGTAGAACACTATTCTAGGTCACTATCTAACCAATAACTCACGCAATTATATAATGTACTTGTCAAATCTCAACTCCGAACGGAGGACAAGTATAGATATAATAGAATCTCAATCACAGTCTAAGCACGATATGATAACACAGAAGTTTATAACTAAGACTAAATACGACAATAAAACCAACTACTAAAATAATAATCTCAAACAATCTCAAAACGAAACATATCTAAACTTAATACAATTCAAGTTCTAAAATATAAAACTAAACCAAATCAACTAGCTAATCTCCCGATCACTCTGAGTGTCGAGACCAAAGGTAGCTAAAACATCTCTTGGTCCATAGTGAGTAGGGCAAGTGTCCTCAGGGCAATCATCTGTAAAATTTTCAACAGGTCCAGTCAGGACAAGAACGAGTACATCTCATCTAGAAAACCCAAGTAAATGACAGAGAACTATAAAGCGATTATAGACAGTTGTATTGATGAACATGGCAGTTTATATTCAGGTGATGGTATAGAGAGACAGATAAAGTACAAGGAAAGTAAGGTAACTAAAACAAAAGAAGAATCATGGCAATGAAGACTGTAAATAGAAACTAGCTGAACTAGAGTAACATGATATAAGTCCAAACAGTAAATGTAAAAAAGTGTAAAACCAAAGTAAGTCCAGACAACATGAATCTGATACCAGGTGATTCCAGTACAAGATGAGTCTAGTATAAGATGTTTACAGTCAGTGATCAAAGATTCCAGGGTGAGTCCAGACTATATTGTAACAGTGTGTTTTAAAATACCGAGGTCGACATGTAAACGGCTATAGGTAATCCGGCACATCACACATTCGACCGGGTGTGAGATGGCTATCATTCCAGTTTGATTCTAGCATGTGGGGTGATTCTAGAATTGGGGTATGTCTACATGTCTTACTCAAGTATTTTCCCTCCCAGTAAGTACAAGTGAATACAGAATACGACACGAGAATCGAGATGACTCCAGCCAAATATGATGATTCCAGCAATAATTCTAGTACATGATGATTCCAGTAATAGAGGCAAGATAAGATGGTATGTGTGTCGCATACATGAATCCAGAAATATCCATACATGTTGTAACAGAGAATCGCATACAACTAACTAGAACTAAAGTACAGTAATTGACAAATAAATGAGAGAACTATCAGAGAATGTACTCGCCTGATATCCTGTGCAACTGATGAAAATAGATGTCTGAACCTGAGTCACAAAGTCCTAAATAAAGCAATACATGTTATGATGTGTTTAAAATAAGGTAAATGAAGTTTATGATGCAATCTACATGATTTCTAGGTCAATCTAGGTCAAAGTCAACTCTAAGTCAAACCTGGCCAACTGTCTAGGTCAAACTAGGTCATAGTCAAACTTCGGTCAACCAGGGTCAAACTAAGTCAATATTTAGTCAAACTAGGTCTAGTGTCTAAGGTTTGGTCAACTCAAGTCTACAATGTCATATGGATCTATTTGGGTATTTCTAGGATTTTCTATTTTGGCCATGTTCTAGGCTAAAGGTGTCAACCAAGTTCACCTATAATAGTCTCAACCTTAAACTACTACAAGTATCATACTACCCTTACCTCTCATTCATATAATAAAAGAAATACCATATATTATATACCTACAAGTTAATACATATATAGATATGTCTAACCCATCTCTACATTATCCTTATAACATATGTACATAACTATATGAATATACCACTACTCTAATCTCCATAGCACACAATATGTTATCCTCTAACCTACTAACAATCACCATACTCTCACCCTCATATAACAACCTTACCTATATCTTAAAAAACTGAGATCGCACTCAAATCTCAACTAACCCCACAACTACTAACCTCTCACATATATGTCCTTATGGCCAAGTGCCAACCAAGGCAAGCGGCTGCTACTCCTAATGCTCCTCCTAACCCCACATGACTAAACTAAGACCCCAAGTAGACTGGATAATGCAAGTCTCTGCCTAAACCTATCTACTAACACTGCTAACTGATGATGCTGCTCTTGCATAACAATGCAGGCCAACTGCATGCCAAGGTAAGGCAATACACTGCCAAGGCCACCTGCTGCCTGCAGGCCTTGCTGCCAACAGCATTACAGTCCCTTCCTTCTCCTCTAACCTATCCATCCTAACTCAAACATCAACCTATCTATCAATACAACCAAATGTAAGGAAATAAAAGTAAATTGAAAAAAGAAAAAGGAATCTGAAAACAAACCAAGCCAACTGAAATCAATATCTAAACTAACACCCAAGATCTGATACTCACCAACACACTGTCACTACCTAACCATGTTCAGACCCTCACATCATTCCTAAATCCCATTCTTACTTTCTCATTTCAGGTTTACATATATACACAGATACAAACATTCCTTCATGCATTCATTTAATCATATGTTGCATACATTAGGATAACAGGAACAGTAAAGTGTCAATGTGATTCTCAGTTTCAAATAGGAAAACAGTGTTAATGTCAGCCATGTGTGTGTATGGGGATATATATATAGAAAACAGTGTATATGTCCCTTGTGTCAGTTTAGTTTAGATTGTGTGTGTATATGTACATAAAAATGTGTGTATGATATCTAGAAAATCTGTAGGGTGTGTAGAGTTCAGAAAATCAGGGAATAATGTGTGAATGTGACAACTAACATGTGTGTGTATAAAAGTAACATATGTGTTCACAGTGTGGACTGAAATATGTTAAAAAAAGGGGTTGAAATCGATGGTAGAATGGTCTGAACATTCAGTCCCAAACCAAGGTACCAACTCTTCTAATCCTAGACTCCCTACCACTTTTAACACTCAAACCACCCGCCAACTAACTTCCATCCTAATCCTAATAGAATGCTAGATATCCTACCATAAACTTCCATTCGAAACCCCCAGGAAACTAACCTTAATCCAAAACTAACCCTCAAGTGGCCTAAATACTCTGATACCTACTAAACCTATTCAATGATAAATAATGAAATTCTAAATCTGGACACTATCTAATGTATCACTATATAACCCCCTCACCTGCTAACTAACTAATCTTAGGATACTGACAAACCCAAACAAAACCAACATCAAAACGTATGAATCTCAGGAAATCAAAACATTTGCTAATTTGAAATATCTCCAAATCTGGAACATGCACAGTCCTCATGGGAACATGAATTTTTGAAAGCCCAAAACAACAAAACTTTGAAATAATCACAGTAAAACAAGTGTACAGTGTATCTAGTAAACCCACGTGTCTAATGGAGTCTAAATGTGTCCAAAAATCAGGACACGAAGTGTCCAAATTCGAAGTGGTACAATATCAGAAAAATACATCAGGGCGGCCTAGTGCAGCGAGGATACGGCCTCGTGCACGCGACACAGGGGACGACACGACTCGTGCTCGTGCCCACATGTTTGTCCCATATAGGGCTACACATGTGTCGCCCTTGACAGTGTCAACGTGTCCCCGTGTCGTGTCAAATAGCGCATATCCGAGCACAAAAACTAGTCTGCACGTGTCAGTATAAAACCAGTGCAGCGACGATTTCTCCGCGCACACTGAACGAGGACCCACAAAATTTTGTAGGAGTGACTTCAGTGGGTGCCCCCATGTGTCCATGAAGTTTCATGGCACCTGGTTCCGTGTCGTGTCTGCTAGGACACTCGAACAGCAGGAGAGCCGCACGAGGTCTGTGCGCGGTGTCGTGCATGAGGTACGTGTCCATTTTGGACACAAAAATCCCCCAAAATTGTGCTCAGTCTTCAACATAATTAATCTACACATTAAGAGCTTCAAAAACATGTAATTAGTTTTGGAAAAATACGAAAATCTATTTCTATGAGGCATTTCAACAAACACTTGCACATACACATAGACACGTGTCCGATACGGATACCAAACGGACACGATTTCAACCCAAACTTTAGGGACAGCTAGGGGACACCTACATCTAGACTAATATGCAAATAAATCAGAATTAAAATGCAATTTGAAAGGTTTTACCTATAGGTGCAAATGATCAAGAAAAGCCCCAAATCGGTTGATTCCCCTTGCTAGCCAATTCCTCCAAATTGTACTCAAACTGAAATTACTCTCCGTGAATATTAAATAGAGGGTGATTAGAACCTATTGCAAAAGATTTGGGTAAAAAAGGAATTAAAATAGAATTAATAGGAATTAGGGAAGATGGGGATTTACCTTTCTTTTCTCTAAGTGTTGGAATGATACAAAAGAGGCAAGAACTAAATGAGGAGAATATTTATAGGGAGGGGAGCCCTAGTGGCTGGTCATAAAGGAAGGAATTAGGGTTAGGGTTCAAGTCATGGGCCATGGGCCAAGTTTCATAAGTCTTGGAATTAAATCCTTAAGTCATAAGTCATGAACCTATTCATTATTCCTCTTATTTCAAACTAGATTCTAAATGACTAAACTAGGGTTGACTTAAGTTAGGCTAGGGTTACACCATGCTATTCAAGTCACCATAACTAGGGTTAGCTTCTAGGTTAGTCTCTTAAGTCACAGCTAGCAAAAAGTCAAAATTAACAATCACCAATGCAATAAATCATAAAATAATTCAAAGAGGCCAAATGACCAAAATACCCTCATGCTAAAAAGTAAAAATAAATCATGCTAATGACATGGTTAGGCTCTAGGTCATGCAGTCTCTAGGGTTACACTAGTAAACATCAAAATCATAAGTCATTGATCAAAATAGTTTTTAAATTGATTTTTAAAATCACCAAAAATCATAGTATGATTTAAATGCAATAAATAATGATTATAAATACAAAATTTCAAAAATACACTCATTTCAGAAACTGGGTGTTACAACCACAACGTCCTGCGAAGGCAAACCAACTCAATGACCCCAAGTACTATCTTTATCACAGTACGTGCACCATTCTACCAAGGATTGCATCATCCTGAAGAAGAAAATACAATCGCTTATCGATATCCAAGTTATCAACCTCGAATCTGAAGACAAGATCGTATCTTCTAACATGATCTCTCTCCAATTTGGTGACTTTCCTTCCATAGAAGTTCCAGACGGCGTAGTTCCGATCCCCAAGGCAGTGATGGAAGTCGTCAACCTGCCGCCAGTTCGCGACTCATCATCAACGTTGGTCCCACTCACGACAGAACGAGGTGAGGTCATGTGGGTCCATCCAAACCTTGTGCAAGAAATGATACAAGGAGTGGTGCCTTCCAAAGCAAAGAGGGGCAAGAAATATAAGGCATGCCATATGGTGTCTTCTTCCATTTACGAAGTTCTATCTGGCGAGACGCGATCCGGGGAGACTTACCTGCAAATTTATGACCCCGCACAAGAAGACGTAGTACCTTCTCAAGATCCTGCTGCCCCCACAAGTTCAAAAGTTGGTCCATCTAAGTCCTCAACTACCGATAAAGCTAAGCAGAAGGAGATGCGATTTGACAAGTCTCTGAAGGTACCAACTCTCGAAGGTATGGATCGGCCTTACAACTTTGACATACTGGTACAACTGGCCAATACACCTGCCAGGTTGTCTTTGTTCGATCTACTGCACCTCTCCAAAGAAATACGTAAAGCTTTAAGTGAAGCATTACTACATGCCGACTCTTATCTCGCTGAAGTCAAAGCCCTCGCTGAAGATCCAGTTTCCTGTCCTCAGTGCCATAGCACTATGGAAGTGGTGCCCAACATCACCTTTTCACAAGAGGACATGCTGCTAAAAAACAATCGTCATGATAGACCTCTATACTATACAGGATATATCGGAACGGTTAAGGAGGATCGGATGCATATCGATCCAGGTTCCTCCCTGAACATCATCCCTAGAAGTTTACTCCAAATTCTAGGGATCCCTCTGCACAAGCTATCTGTAACCAATACAACTATGATGGCTTTCAATACTAGAAGAAGTCATCCTCTGGGCAAGATCCGTCTCAAGTGCCAGATTGGTAATCTTTGAACAAAAGTTGCTTGCTATGTCATTGATGCCAATGTATCCTACAACGTCTTGTTGGGATGTCCATGGATACGCGAGAACATGATTGTTCCTTCTAAAACGGAGTTTGCCGATGTCGATCCTTTCAAGGGTATTGAAGCCTATTATGGAGATTCGATACTTTATCAATCTCAGCCTTCCAAAGATGATGGCAACGAAGCTGACGATGAAGCTGAAGTTAATTCATCTGCCAGTGGCGGTCCCCTGGTCATCCGAGTCAAAGGACGTACTACTCCAAAAAATACTCCAAAGCCTCTCACAATTTGGGTCAAAAAGAAGCGTCCTGATATTGTCAAACCATTGACCATCACTCTCCGCAAAATAACTCAGATGGAACCTGCTAAAGTCCATCCTCCTAATCCGGATGAGTTACCCTATATGGTGAACTTAACCAAGTCTGTGACTCCTATTCCGGACAATGATGCCATCAATGAGTATATCAATACTCAAAATAATGTACCTTCAGTGGATGATGGTATCCCTCAAGAAGAACTTGCATATTTTCTGAGTAAAGGTTTATCTTTGAATTACTCAGATGTCTACCAATCTGTAAACCAGTACATATATACGTTGTACGCACTAGAGCATGGCATAGGACTATACCTATGCATATCGGTCATGATGCCTCATCTGCAAAAAAAAGTCTGGCCAGAAGATATCTACTACTTCATCGTTCCAGTTACAAAGAAGGGTGAAGAATTGATCATCTTCGGTCGAATAATTGGTGAAAGAAAGTTCGTTCAAGACTTTACTACTCCCGATTACAACACCGAAGCTGACTATGATTCAGGTAAAATGCAGCTTTACTGATATAGTTGGCAGGTCAAAAATATCATCCAGAACATGGGATATGATATAAAAAGCGATCAGGGACTAAACCACGATCAAGGGTGATGATTGCCAATACGTTACTTTGCTCCTTCCGACAAACTCGAGAACTATTATCAACGAAACAGTGTCGGCATAGATTATGTTACTCCTCCAACAACTCCTGAAGGATCAGACGTTGAAGTTGATCGTTGTTCTCATTCTTCTGATTCCTATCTCTGGGATTCAGACTCCAGTATTGGAGACGTGCTCAAAGCAATTTTGTTCGTCAACATGGTGTCAGTTGACCAAATTGCAGACGATATCCAATCAATCGAGCTCGAACAATGGGCTCAAAAGATAGACACTAGATGGAAGTTACGTTTCGAACAACGTGAACCACCTACTGAAGACGAAGTCGTCCAAGTTAATTTAGGAGATGAATCATCTCTTAAACCAATTTTTATCAGCAAAAGTCTGTCTGGTGAAGAACGAAAATCTCTTATACAACTTATAAGAGAATATATCGACGTCTTTGCATGGAGCTATAAAGACATGCCAGGCCTAGACCCTAAAGTTGCTATGCACCGCCTAAATATCTCGTCTAAAGCTAAGCTAGTGAAGCAGCAGCAACGGCGGTTCCGACCAGATATCATGGAGGCCATTGAAAGTGAAGTCAAGAAGCTTATCTCAAGTGGGTTCATTCGCGAAGAACAACACCCTGACTGGGTCACTAACATTGTTCCGGTCATAAAAAATGGTAAAGTTCGAGTCTATATCGATTACCGTAATTTGAACTCTGCATGCCCAAAAGATGAGTTCCCTCTACCGATCACTGACGTAATGATCGACAATACTTGTGACTTCGAGTGGATGTCCTTTATGGATGGGTTCTCAGGCTACAATTACCAGATCAAGGTGTTCCTCGATGATGAGAAACACACATCTTTTTGAACACCGTTGGGGGTATACTGCTATATGGTTTTGCCCTTCGGATTAAAAAATGTGGATGCGATATACCAGCGAGCTATTAACACAATTTTTCATGATCATTTGTGCAAAATAGTAGAATGCTACGTAGATGATATTGCAGTTAAAAGTCGTCTCAAGGGCAACCACCTCCAAGATTTAAGAACGATGTTCGAACTAATGCGTACACACCAACTCAAGATGAATCCAACCAAGTCTTTTTTGGGAGTCTCCAGCAGCAAGTTCCTTGGTTTTGTTACCACTTCAAAAGGTATTCATCTTGACCCAGAGAAAGTGAAAGCTATCCTCGATATACGTCCTCCAAGAAATCTCAAAGAGCTACGTGGACTCCAAGGAAGGTTAGACTACTTCAGACGATTCATTTTAAATCTTTCTGGAAGGTGTCAACCGTTTACGCAGCTCATGAAGAAATGAGTATCTTTCGTCTGGACTGAACAATGTCAGCGTGCGTTTGACGACATCAAGAAGTATCTCACAAGCCCCCCAGTGTTGGTGGCTCCGATAGTCGGAAAGCCTTTCTTGTTATATGTTTGCGCTATGGATCATTCTCTTGGTGCCCTATTAGCTCAGAAGAATGAAGGTGGTCATTAACAGGTAATCTACTACCTTAGCTGTACGATGGTTGGTGCTGAGCACAGATACACACCTGTGGAAAAAGAATGTCGTACACTGGTATTTGCTATCCAGAAGACACGTCACTATGTGTCTGGGTAGACTATCAACATCATATCTAGAGTCAATCTTCTCAGAATACTCATGACTAAACCGGGTTCTCTTAATTCCTGTTTAGCTACATGGGCAATGCTGTTAACTCCATATGATATGTTATTCGTCCCTCAGAAGGCAGTAAAAGGCCAAGTATTAGCTGATTTCTTAGCAGCTCACCCAGTGTCAGAATCTTCCAAACTCTACGATAAAATCCCGGATGAAGTGGTTGAGTCTAACACTGCAACTGAGGAAATCTCCATTTGGCGAATGTTCTTTGACGGTGCGTCAAGAACATGACCTAAAGGAAATATTGTGGCCGGAGTAGGCATCATGCTTGTGTTACCCGACCATATGGTTATACACCGTGTGTATTCTCTCATGGAACATTGCACCAACAATGTGGCCGAATATAATGCCCTACTGATTGGCCTTCAACTAGCAAAACAACTGGGAGTTGACTATCTGGAAGCTTACGGCGATTCTAAGCTAATAGTTAGTCAAGTCCAAGGGGATTATGAAGTTCGTCACGAAGATCTCATCCCATATCACAAAGCGACGATCGAGTTGGCTTCTATCTTTGCTGGATTCTTCATCGAGCACGTGCCTCGATTACAGAATATAAAAGCAGATGCTTTAGTCGGTCTGGCTACTTCCTTGACCGTCTCTATCAATGCTAAGCATTCGATCACAGTGTCTGGTCGAGAGTTATTCTGTGCGAAAGATGCTTTGTATATTCATCATAGTTACGTAACAGAAACAAACATCGACGTCAAAGACTGGAGATTTCCTTTCATAGACTACATCTACGGAATTCTTCCTGAGGACCCAAAGGTAGCAGTGTCTATCCAACAGCAATCCCTCAGATTTTACTATGATACAGCTACCAAAATATTATACCGACATTCTTACGACGGGCTACTGTTACGATATTTATCAGACACAGAAGCCAAACATGCACTATGTGAGGATCATGACAGAATTTGTGGTGCACACTAACCAGGCCCCAAATTATAAGATCGCCTCAGACGAATAGGTTATTATTGGCCCACGATGATAGCAGATGTTGTTGAATATGCAAAGAAGTGTAGGGCTTGTCAGTTCTATGCCGATTTCATTCATCAACCTTCGAAGTTTCTACACCCGATTGTGGCATCTTGGCCTTTTGAAGCCTGGGGTATGGACGTCATCGGCCCAATCATCCCACCATCCTCTAGAGGACATCGGTTTATCCTAGCTATAACCAATTACTTTTCTAAATGGGCAGAAGCTATATCGTTCATCGAAGTAAAGACGTCGAATGTGATCAATTTTGTCAAGAATCACGTCATCTACCGCTTCGGTCTACCTCACAGGATTATCCATGATAATGGTCCACAATTTGTGAGCCATGCACTCTATCGATTCTGCGATAAGAATCGAATCCAAAATGTAGCCTCTACCGCTTATAATTCAGCAGCTAATGGATTAGCAGAAGCCTTCAATAAGACTATCATTAAACTTTTTAAGAAGTTCATGTCTTCAAACAAGCATGATTGGAATGAGAAGCTCAGCGAATGTCTCTGGGCCTATCGTACAACGGTTCGGACTCCAACAGGCAGTACGCCATTCTCTCTGGTTTATAGGAGTGAAGCAGTTCTTCCCCTAGAACTCCAGATTCCCTCTCTTCGAGTAGCCTTAGCCAGAGAGTTGACTGCCGAAGAAAGTTACCGTCTGCGACTACAAGTGCCGGAAGCACTAGACGAAAAATGCTTATTAGCTCAACAGCATATTGAGCTATACCAAGCACGCCATTCTAGAGCCTTTAATAAAAAGGTGAAGGAAAGAATCTTTCAAGTTGGTGATTTGGTCTTAGCAGTGAGAAGTCCAATGGTCATGACGCACAAGGCAAAAAAAAAATTCTAGCATAAATGGGAAGGTCCTTTCGTTATAGAATCAGTGTATTCTAACGGTGCGTATCGACTAACCAAGCCTGATGGTGACTTGCTCACGATGCCGATCAACGGCAAGTTCCTGAAGAAATATTATGTGTAACATTCATGTACAGCGTTCACATATACGATGTTTTAATTATATAAATATACAGTACAATGTTTACATGATTAGAAAAATTATCTAACTATTATCCGTATTTCAAGATTCTTGAATACGCCATGGATAATAGGTCCTATAAAAAGATTCTCCAGTGGAATTATCTTCGTTTTGGACTCTGCCCAAACTCGGTCTTATGAAAACGATTACGTCCATATTACATCTAAACTGTTTTCCGATAATTATTTCTCAGTAGAATAATTAAGAAATATCTTGCCACGTTCATATAACCTCTGAGCAAAACATTCATCAGAAATAATCACGTCTATATTACCTCTGAATTATTTACTGACTCCTACTTAAATGTTATATACCCGTCCATGTCCATATTACCTCTGGTCGAGATATAAAATATTCTCTGCTATTACGTCCATACTACCTCTATTAGCAGCTTCTTTCAACTTATTATCTATATTCAAGAACTTTGAATATAAAACGGATAATAAGTCCACATCAAATTCTCTAGCGGAATATCCACCAGAAATATCCCTACTACATCCACACTACCTCTAGTTCTGATTTTTCATAAACTACATTCATAAGTTTCGAAGGCCAAAAGATTCTTTATTAAAAACGTCTCTCAAAAAACAATGAAAAGGAAAAAGATAAAAGAGTCTTTACGGCTAATTGAGCCTATTACAAAAGAAGATCTAAGGGATACACAATCGATTGATGCTATCCCATAGAGCCGCAATCTTAGTCTGGCTTGGCAGTAGCACGACGGCGCCCTTCTTCCTGTCGAGCAACTTCATCCCAGAAGGGGATCAGTTTTGCGTGCTCTCCCTCCAAATTCACCATCTGTTCTTTCAACTGGTTTGAAGTTGTGGCATTCATAGCAACCTGAACCCTATAGTCCTCCTATTCAGATGCGACTGTCCTTAAGCTAGCCTCCAGTTGGGCAATCTCCTTGTGGATCTACATAATATGATCGTAATTTTCAGTGATCTGGGTGGCCAGCTTGTTCTTCGAAGCAACACGGGCCTCGCTTTAAACTGTTCATATTGATCAACCAATTCACTGATCTCCTTAGCAAGGGCATCCTTCCTTGCTTGGATAGAAGCTTCCTCCTCCGCAAGAGCCACAACCAAAGCCTCGTCTTCTTCAAGAAACAGCGAGGTGGGACTCTGTGGCTTGGCTTCTGGAATCTGGCCACCTGGTCCTCTAGATCATTCAAAACTTTCCTCAGACCATTAGCCCGCTTCTCGTAGCCGACGATACTCTCAAGGGCCATCGCTTGGCAATCAGCAATAGCCTTTGCAGGTCCAAAGGCGGCATTCCGGTTTAGAACTCCAGGAAGCTTTACTTTCAAAATAGAATAGAAAGCTTTGACGACTTTCTGGGCCATCTCGTCATCTTCGGAAGAGGTCGTTGGAGAGGAAGCCTGATGGGGATCTTCCATCCCAGGAAGAGACGCTTGACAAGAAGTCGAACCTGATAAAGAAGTAATATATCGATCAGTGACGGAAAGAAAAAACCTGAAAGTATACGAAAGAGTTGTAATTTCGTACCTTCTGCTTGCTCAGCACCAACTTGAGCTAGGTCTTCAACCCTAGTTACGAAGGAGCCAAGAGCAGGCCCAGGTTGTTCAATAGTAACAGTGGCAAGGCCCCGCACATTTTCGATATCAGGCTGTCTATCTTCCATGTCCCCAGCTGGACTTGGAGTAGATTCAGTAATAGCACCCTCAATGCGCTGTTCAACCTCTCTTTCTAAAGTCGATGCTGGCGTACCAACAAATTCCTCTATGCCAGCAATTCTAGAGGAACCAGGGGTAACTTCTTGTCTTGCCCTAGTATCTGGGGCAGCTTCTGTACTTTGTTCCCTATTTTCGTCTACAAGGGAATGCACGATGGAAGTCAGCCTCACGAGAAGTATGCAAAATTAAAGTCAAAAAATCTCATCCGAAGTAAGGTGCAAGAATAATGTACCCACGAAAGGGCGAGCTGATTGTACTTGATTCTTGTCCAATTCCTTTATTAGAGCCCCAAGCTCAAACATATCTCCTAAAGAGATATTATAAAAAGGACTGGCTTCATCCGTCGGTTGAGGACTGATGGGGGACACCGTCGTCACGTCTACCTCTTCAAACAAAGAGGCACCTGCCTCGGGCACGACTTCGACGTCCTGTACAAAGGACAAATGCAAGGGTAAGCGAGCGTTATTTGAAGACAGCACGAGTATTGGTTTTACCAAGACGGCTATATAATCCAGAAAGGGATCTACCTTGGGATAGTAACGGCCCGTGACGCCGTTTCACTCCTTTGAGTTTGCCGGAAAGATCTTCTGGAAGGAGGCGAGCCGGCACCCACACCCTTGACCTTCTTTACACCTCTGACAGCAAGTTTCTTCTTCCTTTTAAAAGTCGACTGTTGAGCCAGTTCAGTCGAAGCTTTTCATTTTTGAGGATGATCAGGAAGAAAAGTGACCTCTTCAATATCTTCCCTTTGTGGTGCTATAGCAGCCGGCTCTTCAAGAGCTGCCCTCCGTAGTAGTGCTGCAGACGACTCTACTGCAGGTACGGCACCTTCCCTTCTATGGCCCCTTATTGCTCGAGCTTGTCCTATATCGACAAGAGTGGAGGCAAACCTAGTCCCCGATACTAAACTCTGCTCACGGTCATACCAAGGATTAAGGGTGTTGACCTGAGTATAAAACTTTGTAGCAGCAAAAAGCATGTGAGTTTCAGGTTTATCCTCTGGCAAAGTAAAAATTGCCCCTGTGTGTAGAAGCATGGAAAAGAATAAAACAAGGTTCATGCGGCCAAGGATCCCCATGCGGCTCAGAGAGCCCATGCGGCTCAGGGATCCATGCGGTTCAAGAGTCTATACGGCTCGAATAATTTCATGCGGCCCAGAGAGGAGCCACGTGGCCTTTCAACAGCTTCTTCCCTTCGTCTTTTGCTGTATTTAATGCCCTGACGGCTGACAGCTCTGACAAATGACAGCTCTGACAAAAAGGCGCAATAATGACTGACGTATTGGCGCGTCCCTAGGGAAGAGGAAAAAATTTTCTCACAGCTGGCAGAATCCATCTAATCCCGAGGCATGCGGCTGCGGCCGCCTATCTTCATGCGGCTGCATCCCTTATGCGGCCGCCCATCAGCATGCGGCTGCCCACTCCCATGCGGCTGTCCATCTTCATACGGCTGTTCATCCCCATGCGGCTGCCCATCTTCATGCGGCCATTTAGCCTCATACGGCCCACTCATCTACGGCTCTGCCAAGCTAGTTGAGACACGTGGCAGTCTTATCTTTCTAGAATTATGGGTGTTAACAAATCCTAATCAGATTTGTTACAATAAGTGCCCAGATCAAATCAAATCGAGCAAATTAGACACGTGGCAGGCCATTACAAGTCGCGAATATTCATGGCAATCAGCATTTATTGTCCACAGAGATTTAATGCAATCACATTAATTGCTTAAATCTATCATATACAAGATAGACGGCCCAGATTAACTAACTTTCAGACCACCGACTTTTGAGAATGGGCAATCATTGCAAACCCTAATGATGCCCCCCACTCTTATAAATAGCAAGGTATCATTTCCTTGCAACAGAGAGAGACAGACATAGACAAGCAGAGAGCAGAGAACAGAGAGAGAGAGCACACCCCCTTGGATCCAGAGAGAATAAGGAGAGCATTTCTTCAAAAATGCTAAGCAGTTCTTCTACAGAGCCAAGGCTGCACCCGATCGTCCAAGGAGTAAGGCAGAGCTGCCGTCGCTTTCCCGAGCCTCTACCGTCACCCCCCAGAATCTAAAATAAACAATTGTACTTAGATTGATATACCTAGGTTTTCGTCCCTAGGCTTTCTTTGTACAAGCGAGTTTGTATTGTGAGTCTAAAGTTCAGTCCTCCGATAATTGTTCTGTACTTTTACAATCAATGGCAAACACGATGGCGACTTTGCTGGAGACAAACTTCTCCACGGCTGAGGAGTTGGTAACGCAATCGGATGCAGCCAAACTTGGCTTCACGCAACAGAAGATGGTCGTCCGCTTCGACCAACAGGCGTTTGAAGAAATGCTCTCTGAGGAAAGCGCTGGCCCGGTCCAGAAGCGAACCCGCACAAAGAGGGCTCGCAGCGAGTGGAGGCCAAAGTCATTTGCTCCTCCCTAAGCTCTGGACGGAGTAATCTCTGCTACCCAAGACGGCGAAGGCGACTCTCGTATGGCCCCACTTTAAGCCATAGAGGACTCTGCTGTCCCCAAGTCCGGCAGAGGAAAGCACTACGATGCTAGACTTGCAGGGGCAAAGAGCGATTCTATGTGCTCCAGGAAGAAACCGAACAAGGGCATTAGCCGCAAAATGAAGACTCATGCGGCCAAGATTGCCAGCCGCATGAATGATGACCATGCGGCAGAGACTGCTAGCCAAATGCATAATACTCATGCGGCCAGGATTTCCAGCCACATGGAGAACACTCATGCGGCCAGGATTTCCAGCCGCATGGAGAAGACCTATGCGGCTACGCCTGCCAGCCGCATGAAGATTATTGATTCCAGCCGTATGACGCCTACTCCTCGCGACTCTTTTTTCGACCGCCTCTCCTATGGTCCTGATCTCTTGTGCTCCCAAGAAGACATGTCTGACTCTCTCCAGCACCACTTAGACTCTTTCTACTATGTGCCCTCATGCACTAGAGTGACGAAGTCTAGGGCAGCACGAGCTTGGCAAGCTCGGTCCGCTGATCCGACCTCTGAGCATCCGAGCGTCCCACATACTGTTATGCGGGCCTCTGATGGAAAGTTGTACAAAACTACTCAAGTCCAGCCCCCGGCGGCAAACGGACAGAGAGGTTCCCAAAAGTCTTCCAAAATCCAGGGAGCAAACATGGTCGATCCGGACCCATCTGACTTGCGTGAGGCCATCCTCCACAGACACAAGGAAAGAGAAGGTGCCTCGGGATGCAAAGAGTCCTCCCACAGACGTCACTGCACCCAAGTCATCGTCAACTGCTGTTGTAATAATGCAACGGTACGAAAAGACCGGCAGTCCATCTTTCAAAGACTGCAACGACCATGTTCAGAGGATGAGGCACCTCCCGTCGTCTCCTGCAACTCTACTCAGAAAATCTCCACCGATGGGAGAGGAAAGAAGACCAATGTTCCTAGCCCGAAGATTTCAACCACTATGACTAAGAGACTATCGTCTAAACGGGTGTCCACCACCGGAGTTTTCCAAGGTACCCGTTCAAAGACGAAATCAGCTACAGTGGGAGATTCATCGTCCACACCACTGGGGGTTGCTGGGACTGGGGATAACACTTCTCAGAACATCTACGATAATCCGATGTTCCAAGGAGATGAGCCAGAGGAAACAACTCTCCCATCAGATACTGCAAGGGCCGACGTCCCCGAGGACGTCCACGACTCCGAAGATAAAATAAACTCTGACGCTGGGGGTACTATCCTTTCTGAGACCAAACCAGAGGAGAACATTCCCACATACCCTGATGACTTCTCGCTATAAGGGTATGATTCGGAGGGCACGTCCTCCACCGTTCCGTCCATCTCTCCTCATGTAAAGACGGTGTTCATGACAGACAGCAACCAAGGTGGTTCCAGTGATCGCCAACGCATTGACACTCTGGAGGCCATACTGTATGCCTTGGTCAAGTCTGTGGACCAGATCAAAGCGGCCCTTCCAACTCTCCAAGGAGGGACGCCTGGCCAAACAAGCGCGGGTTCCGCGGTCAATGCGGACTCAAACTCAGCGGCACCGAACCCGGGCAACAATCCTCCTGAAATGATAGAACCCACTGCTGTGGATGAGGCCAGGGAAGCAAGAAGATAGGTCCAGGAGCTCCGAGCCATGTTTCACGCTCGAGAAACCTCTCAAGACCTCAAAATACGGCAACCATACCCTGCTGCATGGAGGGATGTCCCCTTCCCACCAAGATATAAGCCGTTCAATATCAATCCTTATGATGGCAAGACCTCCGCAAGTCGGTACATCACTTACTTCGAGGTCACCACCGACCATCTGCCCCATGACGATGCCATCCTTACACGATTATTCATTGGGGCATTGGAAGGAGTCGCCTTCGACTGGTATCGTAACCTGCCGGACAACTGCATCCACTCCTTCGCCAGCATCAAGCGTATGTTCTTGGAGAGATTTTACGAAGTAGGACAGGACATCACGATGTCCACCCTCATGGACGTCGTCCAAGGGGAGAAAGAGCTGACAAGGAACTATGCTGACAAGGAACTATATTGAGCGGTTTCGCCAAACCATAATGAAGCTACCGTCTGGTAACCCGAATTCCTCCTTAATTGAAATTTTCCTAAAGAGACTGCTTCCAACAATCAGCCTCTGGATGGGCGAAAGTCAATTCAAGGACTGGAAGACGTTCATCATCAGTGCCACAAGCGCCAAAGAACGATTGAAGAAGGCTCTCCAACTGGGATTGTACATCTCAGAGGGAGAAGACAAAGGTAGGCGTCCCAACGCCAACACCAACAATAGGGGTAGCTCCACCAACAATTGGGACAACAAGGGCAAGCAGGCTATGGTGGCCGACACAGCACAGAAACTTGAGCCAAAACTGGCAGACAAACAATGGCCACAAATGACCTACTCCATCGAAGACAGCCACGTCAAGCCCATTTTGGACATGCTCATACAAGGAGACAGAATTCAGCTCCCTCCACCAAGATGGGAACCCCGGCCGGCAGAAATAGAGAGCCCAAAGTACTGCCATTACCACCGCTACGTCCACCATGCTACACACGACTGCTACCAACTGAAATGGTACATCCAACATCTCATCGATTCGAACGCTCTGGCCATCGATTTCGAAGAGGTAACTGTGGCAGCCAATATAGTATCAGTACAATTTGGCAGCTTCCCTCCAACAGAGACTTAAGACGGTGTGATCCCCATCCCTCTGGCGACAATGGAGATTGCTAATCTTCCACCCCCTCGGGATCAGGCTGCTGGTCTAGTACCCCTCACTACATCACGAGGGAAGGTCATGTGGGTCCATCCAGACTTGGTATCTGAAGTAACTCAGTCCACACCATCTTTCATTCGCAAAAAAGAGAGTGAAAAAGTCAGATCCTGCCGCACAATCTCGACAGATATCGAAGAAGTCACAGCCGTTGTCACTCGGTCTGGGGCACAATCCCAACCTATGGCTGATAACTCGGCTGAGGATCATTAGCCCGCTACAACTGACGCTCCGGGACCTTCTCAGCCTCTGACGATCGACAAGCCTAGGCCGAAGGAGACTCGCTTTGACAAATCCCTCCGAAAAGAGGCACCACAGGGGCTGGAGAGGCCCTACAACTTCGACATCTTGGCGCAATTGGCCAACACACCAGCCAAATTGTCATTATACGAGCTTCTGAAACTCTCAAAGGATGTTCGTACGGCTTTGAGCGATGCATTCCAGAATGCCGACGCCTATCTGGCTCAGGTCAACCTCACGGGAGAGAGCCTGCCTGCAGATCTCCAAGGCAGCGCTTGCACGGAAGCGATGCCCAACATTGTCTTCACTCCACAGGATATGCTCATCAAAATCAACCTGCACGATCGTCCGTTATATTACACTGGATACATCGGCGACGTAAAGGTGGATCGGATGCACATTGATCCTGGTTCTTCCATAAGCATCATCTCGAAGGTTCTGTTACATCATCTTCGCATTCCTATGCATCGCCTGACGTCGATAAGCACCGCCATCAGCAGTTTTAATTCGGGCAGGAGCTACCCAATTGGAAAGATTCGCCTGAAGTGCCAAATTGGCGATCTCCAGTCGGAAGTCACCTATTACGTAATAGACGCAGACACTTCCTACAACATCCTCTTGGGGCGCCCATGGATACATGATTATATGATCGTGCCTTCCACTCTGCACCAGTGCTTCAAGTATGTCGACAAACACGACTTCATAAGGACAAAATTTGCCGACATCGATCCCTTCAAAGGGGTCGAATCCTACTACTCAGACTCCTGTCTATACAAAAAGTCAAAGAGGCACCTTGGTGAAGGAGATGTGCAAGCGCGTACCGAGGCAGCCACAGGATCAGAAGAGCCCCTAACGATCCACCTCCAAGCTCGCAAACCTGGCAAGTCTGTATCCCTTACAGCCACTCTGCGTAAGGATGCAATCAGCCTCTCAGCACAAGAAGAGCAAATGATAATCCGGCTGCCAAGGTCTGGCCAAGTGCCAAGACCCACAACGGAGCCACTAACAATTAGACTGCCAAGAGTCGGCCAGCCACAAATAGAGAAGCTCAATCCCTCCGACAAGCCAATGACGATACGCCTTCCCAAGAAGAGTCATCACCCCGATACAAAGTCTGGGGCTTCTAGCGAGCCAACAACTCTCCGCCCGGCATCAGGTACCAAACTGGTGGTCGCTAGTTTGCCAACAACTCCACGCTCGGCTCCACCAGCTGAACCCCTGACGATCAAGCTGCCCAGGTCGTCCTCTCAATCTTCATTTATACAGGGGGTAGCCGAAGAAGAACCGGAGCTAGCCAAGTATGTGGCTGCCTACACTGATGTTCCCTCCGCAGATGATGTAATCCCGCTAGAAAAGATACCTTACTTCATCAATAAAGGGCTATCTTTGAACTACCTCGAGCTTCATAAGCTTTGTACAATGTATGCTATGGAACACGGTATAGGCACTCATCTACACACACAGGTGACGAATGTTTACACCGCAAACCAACTTACCCCAGTGGAAGACGCTTACCGCATAATCAATAGAGGTGACCATCCAATCATCTTTGGCCGGAAGGACGACCCGCAGCCCTTCACCATAGAAGAAGTCGACCTTGAATCAGATGCCGGAAGACTGCCTCTGTATCTTTATAGCCCCCAATCCAAATACCTCATGTAAAAACAGGGGTATGATCTGGAGACTACGCCAGGTATGAACTACGGCACTGGGTGACGATTACCTTTAAAGCCACCAGTCCCGGCTGGCAAACCACGGGACTACTACAGCAAGACCCGATGTGGATTTGGTATGTTACGCCCACAATGACCCCTGAAAGTTCAGATGAGGAATGTGACTGGCACTCACATTCAACCGGGTCACAAACTACTGATTCGGATACCAGCATCGGAGACGTATTCAGACAAGTCCTGTCAGTCAACATGGCATTCGTCGATGCTTACGAAGAAGATGAAGACATTCCTGAAATCCTCGAGTTAGAGCCGTGGGCCCAACAGCTGGATGCATAATAGAAAAAGCGATTCGAACAGAGAGAACCTCCTACTGAAGATGAGGTTATACAGGTCGACCTCGGCAGCGAATCTTCTCTAAAACCGATCTTCGTCAGTAAAAGCCTAACAGACGAAGAGCGAGAGTCGCTACTGGAACTTGTTAAAGAATACATTGATGTATTCGCCTGGAGCTATGAAGACATGCCGGGGTTGAATCCCGATATTGCTCTTCACAAGCTCAACATTCGGCCAGATGCAAGGCCAGTCAAGCAACAACAACGACGCATCCGCCCGGACATCATGGATACAATCGAAGCCGAAGTCAACAAACTCATAGCCAGCGGCTTCATACGCGAGGAGCACCATCCAGACTGGGTCACCAACATAGTACCGGTCCTCAAGAAGAACGGAAAGATTCGAATCTGCATCGACTTCCACAATCTGAATGAGGCATGTCCCAAAGATGAATTCCCCCTCCCTATTATAGACATCATGATCGACAACACATGCGGCTTCGAACGCATGTCATTCATGGATGGTTTCTCGGGGTACAACCAAATCAAGATGTCTCATGACGACGAAAAGCATACATCATTCCGAACACCTATTGGCACATACTGCTACATAGTCATGCCTTTCGGTTTAAAAAATACTGGCGTCACATATCAAAGAGCTATGAGTATCATCTTCAGAGACCACTTACGCAAGACGGTGGAGTGCTATATTGATGATATCGCCTTCAAGAGTCGCTGTAAAGGCGACCATCTCCCGGATCTGAGGACGGTATTCGACCTGATGCAAGCACACAACCTGAAGATGAATCCCACAAAATCTTTCTTGGGCGTATCCAGCAGAAAGTTCTTGGGTTTTATCATCACTGCCCAGGGTATCCATGTAGACCCTGAGAAGACGAAGGCAATCATGGAGATGGGTCCCCCAAAAAAATCTGAGGCCTCCAAGGGAGGCTAGCCTACATCAGGAGGTTTATTTCTAACCTCTTCGGGCGATGTCGGCCATTCACCCATCTCATGAAGAAAGGTGTCTCATTCGTATGGGATGAAGAATGCCAACGTGCCTTCGAAAGCATCAAAGAATATTTGTCGAACCCTCCAGTCCTGGTGGCCCCGGTTGCTGGAAAACCATTCCTGCTCTATGTACGAGCAATGGAGCATTCCCTCTGCGCTCTGCTAGCACAAAATAATGATGCAGGCCATGAACAAGCTATATATTACCTCAGCCGAATGATGATTAGGCTAGAGCACCGATACACCGCCGTAGAGAAGGAATACCTCGCCTTGGTGTTCGCCATTCAGAAGATGCGGCACTATGTCACAGGACAAACCATACATGTGATCTCACGAGTCAACCCTCTCAGGGTCCTCATGACTAAACCAGGGGCACTCAGCTCTCGCCTCGCTACATGGGCAATATTGATGTCCCCCTATCATATGATCTTCGTCCCGTAAAAGGCTGTTAAAGGTCAAGCTCTGGCAGACTTTTTAGCAGCCCACCCAGGCTCGGAGTCGTCCAGAATATATGAAGAAATCCCAGATGAGGTCGCCGACTCGCATGCAACCTCTCACGATGATATATGGCGAATGTTCTTCGACGGCGCATCAAGGACCGGACCTAAGGGCAACATCGTCGTCGGAGTCGGGGTGGTGCTGGTTTCCCCTTTTGGATTGGTGATCAACCGTGCTTACTCTCTCACAGAGCCCTGCTCTAACAATGTGGCCGAGTACAATGCTTTGGTCATTGGCCTCCAACTTACAAGAGAGCTGGGGGTAGAATATCTTGAAGCATACGACGATTCACAGTTAATCGTCAATCAGGTCCGAGGTTCATACGGAGTCCGCCATGAAGACATGATCCCCTATTACCAAATAGCGATCAACATTATTTCATCATTTGAGGGATTCTTCATCGAATACGTTCCCAGACTCCAAAACATCGAAGCCGATGCCTTAGCAGGCCTTGTCGTTTCCCTAGCAATGCCAAATTATACTCATCATTCGGTGGATATGATAGGCCATGAACTGGTCTGTCCCATGAACAATGTTTAATTCGTGACGAGTTATTCTGCTCAGGCGATCGATGTAACACCCAGTTTTCCAGAAGAGGATAATTTTGAAATTTTGTAATTATAATTATTATTTAATGGTATTTATTTCATATTATGATTTTTAGTGTTTTTTAATTTATTTTTAAACTATTTAAATTCATGACTTATGATTTATGGTATTTTGCTAGTGAACAGTAGAGACTGCCTACCCTAGAGCCTAGCCATGTGATTAGGGTATTTAGACATTTTGGGGTTATTTGATTTATTAGAATTTATTTGAATTTATGGGAATTTTTAGGAATTATTTTGGAATTGTTTAGATTAGGTTGACTAGTCTTGACCCTTGTAGACAAACCTAGGAACTAACCCTAGTTAGTTGGACTTGGTTAGGCTAAGTGACTCTAGTCTAACCTAACATGACTTAAGTTAGTGGGTTTAGATTCATTAGAAATTGACTTAAGGAATTAGGAATTAAATGGGTTGAGAAATGACTTGTGGTTTCACAAGTCATTTTGTGACTTAACCTAATAGGACTAGCCAACCTAGTTCAAACCCTAACCTAGCCCATCATGGCCGGCCACCACTAGTTAACCTAGGGATTCCCCCACTATAAAACCCCTCCTAAAATCTTGGGCTAGCCTCCTTTCTCTAGGAAAATTATTTCAAGAAGAAAGAGGTGAGTCCCTATCTTTAGAAATTCATTATAAATCCATTTTAGGTCCTTTTTCCCCCAAACTAGTAGCATTAGATCCTAATATCATTGTTCTTGCTGTTGGTATTGATTGTTTGCAGGAAGGAAACAATTTGTGAGATTTTGGTGGTTTGAGGAAATCTTTCCATTTGGGGCTTTTTCATCCATAGTTCAAGAATAGGTAATCTCTCCATTTCTCCATGGATTTTCATTTTGTATTCATCATTAGAGAGCCCTAGGAGTCCCCTAAGCATCTGGATAGGATTCGTGTCGGGTGTCCTGGGTTTCGTGTCCATTCTGGACAGTGTTTGTCGAAATGCCTCAAAGGGCATCTCGACCTCCTTTATGTGATGTTTTTAAATAGGAAAATTAGTTTTACTGTTGCTTATGCATTTTTGATCTTCTGTGGTGATTATTGTGTCGCTGTGTGTCAGATTTGTTGTTTGGACACGTGCCGCACACGCTCGCGCGCGTGCTACAGGGATCCCCTGCTACTCGGGATCTGTAGCGGACACGACACGTATTGTATGGACACGAGACTTGACACGTGGCATGGGGCCATGACTGACACCCCATGTGTCAAGACCCATGTGTCTCCGTGTCGTGTCTAGGTAGGAAATCGACTGTGCACGTGTCGTGCACTGTATGTTTCCAGTGTTCACTTATGTGTTCCTGTGTAAACTATTTTTAAATGCTTTAAATAATGTTTTTTATTGTTAAATAGTTCCTAACTATTATGCATATTATGTGTTAGAATCAGTTTCCATGCTAGCTTAGGTTTTGTTTAGGATTTTGGTCTCGATCATGGACTTTTGGAGTTTCCACTGATACACATTGATACTGTCTTTTCCAGTTTTCCCAATGCCTTTATTCCCTGTTAAATTATGTGTTTCCCAACTGTTGATGATTCCTACATGTTACTTTTTATATAAACTAGGCTTTTACATACGATTTTAGGCTCTTGTTTGTGAGAATAGGATTTTGGCTAGTGTGTGGATTCATTCAATAGTTCAACTGATTTAGTGAACCTGAGATTTTTCCCTGTGTAAACAAACTGAGTTTCCCTAACTGAGATTTTAATGTTGATTAGTTTAGAAGCTTTATGTACATACCTGAGTTTAGGTTAAACCTGGAAGGGGATGGCTTTCACTGTTTCATTAATTGCTTCTTTTTCGTTTCAGCCTATAGCTGAGTTTCACTGTCTTCAAAGGGTTCACATGAGTTGAACCTGAGGTTTTATGTATACTGATTTCCTTTCTTCCTTTTGAAAGTATGTTGTTCAATTGATAATAGGAACCTGGGTTTGTTGTTAAACTGAGTTTTGAACTAAAGACTTGAAATCTGGAATTGATTGAGAATGAAGAACTGAGTTTCATCTAGAGCTTGATGTTCAGGTTAATTAAATTTTTATGGGCAATTGATATTGGTTGATTTCCATTTCCCTTCAATGATTCTTTCATTCTATTTCAACATTGTTCTCCTTTATAAACTGTGGATGAGTTCAATACCTGAAAACTGGACTTGACAGTCCAGTTCAACTGATTTCCTTCCCTGTCTGTTCACTACGCACAGCCTCATATTCATATCACTCCTCATTACACACACACACACACAGCTACACATATATCACTCACTGTTTCATACCCCCTTATCAGTCCACTCTTCACTCACTCACTGTTCCTTCTAACACACACACACACAGCTACACATCTTTCACCTCACTAATTTTTCCATGTTCAGCTCACACATTTCACTCTTCCCTCTTCCACTCTTACATGTACACACCCTATATTAGTATTACCAACCCTTAAATTTGAATTTTAGCTTGTTTTGATTTGCATTTTCCTACTTTCCCCTAGATTCCTGATACATGCTTTCTTGTATTATTCCAGTTTATAATGTTGAACTTTGCCATCAGTTTTTGACCTATTTAATACTGTTACATATTGGTTTTAGCTCATAAATCATTTCTCCTACATGTAGTCTAGCTATGGTATGAATTTAGGGTGAATTGCATTGGAGAATGAGTTGAAATCTGGAATTTTTCTCTGAAGGTTAAAACCTGATTGTAATGTGAAGTTTTACATGATTTGAGATGAAAAATCTGAGATTAGTTGTGTTTTCAGTTTTAGTTCAAACCTGAAATGTGACTCCATGTTTCCTTTATGCTTTCACTGTTCTTTCCAGCTCACCATTGTTTGTTTTGGACTGAGTAAACTGAGATTAAGTTCCCAGTTTTTATATAAACCCTGAGATTGTTTAATTGACTGTTTAATGCCTGAGATTTTTATGTTCCAGTTTCTGTTTTGACCTGAGATGAGTTCTGTGTAATATATTGTATATTGTTTCTAAACCTGAATTTACATTGGCATTGTTCCCTTCCCTCTTCTTAAATTAACTGTCTAATTAGCACACTATTTTATCCTAATTAACCACACTGTTTTCCAAATTTTTACCATTAAGTTATATACACATTGTTTCAAGTATGTCTCAATGCATATAGCACACACACACACATTACATTCCTGTACACCCTCACTCTTAGCACACACATACATATTTGCATTGTCTCACACACACACTCACATATACACTCTCTCCCTTTCACTATTTTATGTTCCTGCACCTTGTTTACCTGTCCATCACACACACACAAATCCTTGCTTTGACACACACAGGCCTTCCCCCTCTCTTTATGCACATGTATATATATGTATTATATATGAATATCTATATGTGGTGTGTGTAATGTTTATGTACTGTATGAATACATATGTACTTGTGAGATGTATATCTATATGTATATATATATAGTACTTAGCCTAGGTATACATAGTGTTAACTCAAATGTATGTAACTATATATAATGTTTGTATATGCATAGGTGAAATGGATATTTGGATAATGGGTAATGTAGTGTGATGGTTTGACTTTGGCTTGATATAGTTGTGTACTTGTTATTGGTCTGTGTAGACTAGATAGCCTAGTTTAGACTTGATTAGACTTGGTTGACCTAGTTTGACTTCTAGGGTTGACCAGAGTTGACCAAGAGTTGACTTTGGCCTAGATTGACCTAGAATCATGTAGAAAGCATAGTAGGACTTCATTTTACTATTCTGGACTTGTTGTGACTTGTGCTGTTCTGATTAGGAGCCAGACACCACTCCTTGGACAGTACGTTTCATATTGGACACTCAGATACAGGCGAGTACATTCTCTGATCATTTCATATCCTGCTTAGAATTATTTCCTGCATTAAATTACTTTACTTGATACTGTCACGTTGGTCACACGGATTAGTACTATACGGATCCCTTCTTGAGATGTTACCCCTTCTGGGAGCATCGGGTACTCTATGTTCTGTGCGTTTCACTTACATAGCGTATCATATGCTTCTTTGGTTCTTTGATCACTTGTGACATATACTCATATGATCACAGAGTCTTCTTTGAATCCTTATTCCATTTATTGGGTCTATCAGAATCCCTATTTTTGGGACTACTATGTACCACCCTTCGGGGGCTTACCACCCTTCGGGGGCTTATTACCCTTCGGGGGCTGTTACATAGAAGCATGTACATAACATAACTTGTTTGGATCCTTGTGTATTAGTTGGGGGTACGGGGGAGTATAAATAGCCATGTGAACAATTTCCAAAGTAGAATAGCCATGTACGCCTCTTTAGTATAGCCATGTACAATCAAGCCGTTCACATGTCGACTTTGTACTCTAAATCACTAGTCACTGGTAGCACTCTACTTATAGTAGATATTTCTATTACAGTTCTCTCTCTGTTTTCATACTGCATTTCCTTCAGTATCTATATCTTACTTTACTGCATGATTATATTTTCTAACCTGCTATGAACTGTTGAGATGTACTGTGCTCACTCCCGTCCTAACTGGACTTGTTGAAAATTTTACAGAGGATAATGAGGAACCCTGCACCCCTTACTTAGAGCTTGCCTAGATGACACTCGCAACCTGGACCCCTGGGGAGGTTCAGGCAGCTGCTGAGGATGATACCCTTGCATAGTATAGATAGCTTAGACTGTCCTTTCTCTTCATGTTTAGCTGTTGTCTTATTTTCAGAGTTGTATATTTTTAGAGATGATAAGACTTGTATTTCTTTTCTGTTGTTCCTCAGTTGAGGATTTTCTTATCTAATTATCGTGCCATATTCTATCTCTAGATTGTGATTGAGTTGTACCTCTGTGTTGGCCTCCTTTTGGAGAGTATTTACATGTTAGTTAGTTATAGTTCATGACCTAGAACAGCGTTCTACCGCCGATACTGCGACGTAGGCTGGGCGTTGTTACGTTCTCGTACCCTCACAGTGGGTGCGGGTCGTGACACGTTTTTAGTGGTAGCCCATGCAGGTCGAGTTTATGTAGTGGTATTCGAACTAGAGTATCACTACAGCCTGCAGTAGGATTAGGATACATATTTTGAAGGTACTCAATCACTGTTAGGATTCCTTGAAAGATTCCTGGGACAACCCTTGAGAATCTTATTAAACTTCGATTTGAATTATTTTCCTTGCTTTGTTGCTCTCACTCCATGATTATTGAATTTGATTTTGTTGGATCGTTGTTGATTTGATTTTCCTATCGAGATGAATTTTTATGGCCTGAGTTACGATATTTTTCTGATAACATATGTCGACGGGAATACAGAGATGGTAAAACGTCTACTTGATTATGGAACCTAGAGTTTATCGCAGCTATATTAGCTAGCATGGCAGAAACGTAGAGACCTGACTTCGGATGTACGTATCTTGGTTATGAGATTTGGAATTCCTCGCAGCTATACTAGTCGGCATAGCGAGAATTCCAGACGACATGATTATAGAGGTACATGCCCCTGTTATGGACTCTACCGTTTATCGCAGCCTTGCTTACCAGCGTGGCGAGGACTCTGAGTATCATGATTTTTGGACAGACGCATATGATTATCAGATTGTATCTTGGAAAGGTTCTTAAATATATCGTCTCTATCTTCATTCCAGTTATTATAAATTGTTTCCATCATCAAATAATTTAGGAGTAGAGATCTTTAGCTTTATAGAGCTTATGCATATGTAATTCTTTCTTAGTGTGACGATTTGATGACTTGTGATTAGGCCATTGTCTTAGGAATGATAGTATAGCCTGGCTTAAATAGTGATTCTTGTAGCTAGTTCTCCTTTGTTGATATTTACTAGTTTTCAGCCTTGATGATTGATTTTTTTTTTCTTTTCTTTTTCTTTCAGTATGGCACCCATGACCCGAGCCCGTCGCCTGAGAGCAGCTGCAGCTACTGAGAGTGTGCCTCCACCTCCTACTGTTCAGGAGGTAGTTATCCCTCTATCTGATCAGGGGGTGGTGGCACCTCCTACCATTGAGGAGATGGTGGTAGCCTCGCCAGAGAGTCTTCCTTCATCTCCTGTCGTTCAGGAGAGAGCTGCAGATTTGCCTGAGACCGAGAGCCCTTCCCTACCCTCTGTACTCCATACTGTACCACCCGGAGGTTTGCTACTTGACGCAGCCCAGGTGTTTGCATTTTTCCAAGAAAGGTTGATGGAGTCACAGAGAGTTCACGAGGAGGCCATGAGGGAGAAAATCTAGAGGTTGCTACGTCAGCAGGACTCTGTGCTTCTAGGAGGAGAGCCTAGCTCCAAGAGGGCAAGGAGCAGTACCCAGTCCTACCCAGAGTTTGAGGAGTACCCATTTATCCAGCCTATATCATCATACCCAGCCCAGTCTCCTGTCCAGCAAAGGCCAGCTGAGCCAGAGCCTATCTGTGCCTACTGCAAGAAGTCTGGACACAAGTGGAGCAACTGTAGAAAGAGACTAGGATTGTGCCTATTCTGTGGGTCAGCTGCGCACTGGATGCAGCATTGTCCTGATGCACCTACCAACCAGGGCCCTGCTTCCAGTTGGGAGTTCTAGTTCTCAGACCCAGCTAGAGGTGAGTTTTGACCTAACCTTAGTATTTCCTTCTTGAGAAATTTGATGCATCCCTTGCTTGTATGTTTTGATACCTTATGATTGCCTGGTACTGTAGCATGGTTAGTATAACTAGATGAGACCCCAGACTGATACTGCATGCCATGACCCCATAGGTTACACTTTCCAACTGTATGATTTAAGATAGATTTCTGAGACTATGATTGCTGGGGGCTTAACCTAGAAGGACTGCTACCATCTTAATTTCGAGGACGAAATTTTTATAAGGTGGGTAGGATTGTAACACCCAATTTTCCAGAAGAGGGTAATTTTGAAATTTTGTAATTATAATTATTATTTAATGGTATTTATTTCATATTATGATTTTTAGTGATTTTTAATTTATTTTTAAATTATTTAAATTCATGACTTATGATTTATGGTGTTTTGCTAGTGAACAGTAGAGACTGCCTACCCTAGAGCCTAGCCATGTGATTAGGGTATTTAGACATTTTGGGGTTATTTGATTTATTAGAATTTATTTGAATTTATGGGAATTTTTAGGAATTATTTTGGAATTGTTTAGATTAGGTTGACTTTGACTAGTCTTGACCCTTGTAGACAAACCTAGGAACTAACTCTAGTTAGTTGGACTTGGTTAGGCTAAGTGACTCTAGTCTAACCTAGCATGACTTAAGTTAGTGGGTTTAGATTCATTAGAAATTGACTTAAGGAATTATGAATTAAATGGGTTGAGAAATGACTTGTGGTTTCACAAGTCATTTTGTGACTTAACCTAATAGGACTTGCCAACCTAGTTCAAACCCTAACCTAGCCCATCATGGCCGGCCACCACTAGTTAACCTAGGGATTCCCCCACTATAAAACCCCTCCTAAAATCTAGGGCTAGCCTCCTTTCCCTAGGAAAATTATTTCAAGAAGAAAGAGGTGAGTCCCTATCTTTAGAAATTCATTATAAATCCATTTTAGGTCCTTTTTCCCCCAAACTAGTTGCATTAGATCCTAATATCATTGTTCTTGCTGTTGGTATTGATTGTTTGCAGGAAGGAAACAATTTGTGAGATTTTGGTGGTTTGAGGAAATCTTTCCATTTGGGGCTTTTTCACCCATAGTTCAAGAATAGGTAATCTCTCCATTTCTCCATGGATTTTCATTTTGTCTTCATCATTAGAGAGCCCTAGGAGTCCCCTAAGCATCTGGATAGGATTCGTGTCGGGTGTCCTGGGTTTCGTGTCCATTCTGGATACGTATCAGAACCCTAGTACTAGTGTTTGTCGAAATGCCTCAAAGGGCATCTCGACCTCCTTTATGTGATGTTTTTAAATAGGAAAATTAGTTTTACTGTTGCCTATGCATTTTTGATCTTCTGTGGTGATTATTGTGTCGCTGTGTGTCGGATTTGTTGTTTGGACACGCGCCGCACACGCTCGCGCGCGTGCTACAGGGATCCCCTGCTACTCGGGCTCTGTAGCGGACACGACACGTATTGTATGGACACGAGACTTTACACGTGGCATGGGGCCATGACTGACACCCCGTGTGTCAAGCCCCATGTGTCCCCGTGTCGTGTCTAGGTAGGAAATCGACTGTGCACGTGTCGTGCACTGTATGTTTCCAGTGTTCACTTATGTGTTCCTGTGTAAACTATTTTTAAATGCTTTAAATAATGTTTTTAATTGTTAAATAGTTCCTAACTATTATGCATATTATGTGTTAGAATCAGTTTCCATGCTAGCTTAGGTTTTGTTTAGGATTTTGGTCTCGATCATGGACTTTTGGAGTTTCCACTGATACACATTGATACTGTCTTTTCCAGTTTTCCCAATGCCTTTATTCCCTGTTAAATTATGTGTTTCCCAACTGTTGATGATTCCTACATGTTACTTTTTATATAAACTAGGCTTTTACATACGATTTTAGGCTCTTATTTGTGAGAATAGGATTTTGGCTAGTGTGTGGATTCATTCAATAGTTCAACTGATTTAGTGAACCTGAGATTTTTCCCCGTGTAAACAAACTGAGTTTTCCTAACTGAGATTTTAATGTTGATTAGTTTAGAAGCTTTATGTACATACCTGAGTTTAGGTTAAACCTGGAAGGGGATGGCTTTCACTGTTTCATTAATTGCTTCCTTTTCGTTTCAGCCTATAGCTGAGTTTCACTGTCTTCAAAGGGTTCACATGAGTTGAACCTAAGGTTTTATGTATACTGATTTCCTTTCTTCCTTTTGAAAGTATGTTGTTCAATTGATAATAGGAACCTGGGTTTGTTGTTAAACTGAGTTTTGAACTAAAGACTTGAAATCTGGAATTAATTGAGAATGAAGAACTGAGTTTCATCTAGAGCTTGATGTTCAGGTTAATTGAATTTTTATGGGCAATTGATATTGGTTGATTTCCATTTCCCTTCAATGATTCTTTCATTCTATTTCAACATTGTTCTCCTTTATAAACTGTGGATGAGTTCAATACCTGAAAACTGGACTTGACAGTCCAGTTCAACTGATTTCCTTCCCTGTCTGTTCACTACGCACAGCCTCATATTCATATCACTCCTCATTACACACACACACACAGCAACACATCTATCACTCACTGTTTCACACCCCCTTATCAGTCCACTCTTCACTCACTCACCGTTCCTTCTAACACACACACACACAGCTACACATCTTTCACCTCACAAATTTTCCCATGTTCAACTCACACATTTCACTCTTCCCTCTTCCACTCTTACATGTACACACCCTATATTAGTATTACCAACCCTTAAATTTGAATTTTAGCTTGTTTTGATTTGCATTTTCCTACTTTCCCCTAGATTCCTGATACATGCTTCCTTGTATTATTCCAGTTTATAATGTTTAACTTTGCCATCAGTTTTTGACCTATTTAATACTGTACATATTGGTTTTAGCTCATAAATCATTTCTCCTACATGTAGTCTAGCCATGTACAATCAAGCCGTTCATATGTCGACTTTGTACTCTAAATCACTAGTCACTGGTAGCTCTCTACTTATAGTAGATATTTCTATTACAGTTCTCTCTCTGTTGTCATACTGCATTTCCTTCAGTATCTATATCTTACTTTACTGCATAATTATATTTTCTAACCTGTTATGAACTGTTGAGATGTACTGTGCTCGCTCCCGTCCTGACTGGACCTGTTAAAAATTTTATAGAGGATGATGAGGAACCCTGCACCCCTTACTTGGAGCTTGCCTAGATGACACTCGCGACCTGGACCCCGGGGAGGTTCAGGCAGCTGCTGAGGATGATACCCTTGCATAGTATAGATAGCTTAGACTGTCCTTTCTCTTCTTGTTTAGCTGTTGTCTTATTTTCAGAGTTGTATATTTTTAGAGATGATAAGACTTGTATTTCTTTTCTGTTGTTCCTCAGTTGAGGATTTTCTTATCTAATTATCGTGCCATATTCTATCTCTAGATTGTGATTGAGTTGTACCTCTGTGTTGGCCTCCTTTTGGAGAGTATTTACATGTTAGTTAGTTATAGTTCATGACCTAGAACAGCGTTCTATCGTCGACACTGCGGCGTAGGCTGGGCGTTGTTACTTTTTCGTACCCTCACAGTGGGTGCGGGTCGTGACAATCGACGAAGTCCCAGATTGGAGACAACCATTCATTGACTTCGTAGTCTACGACATCCTGCCCGAGAACCCAAAGGAAGCCACTTCCATCAGAAGGCGTTCTCTCAGATTCTTCTACGATACAGAGATGAAAATGCTGTATCGGCGATCCTACGATGGGCTATTGCTTCGGTGTCTGTCAAACGCAGAAGCCAAAGAAGCCGTACGCGAAGCTCATGACGGTGTGTGCGGGGCCCATCAGCCTGGCCCTAAATTGCAAGACCGTCTTCGCCGAATGGGCTACTACTGGCCCACGATGGTAGCAGATGCGATAGACTATGCAAGAAAATGCAAAGCTTGCCAAGTCCATATGGATTTCATCCACCAACCATCCGAATTTCTACATCCGACAGTGGCGTCCTGGCCATTCGAAGCATGGGGAATGGATATCATCGGTCCGATTACTCCATCTTCCTCCTGAGGACATCGCTTCATACTCGCAATCACAGATTACTTCTCCAAATAGGCAGAAGCTGTTCCGCTTACAGAAGTGAAGACTTCAAACATGATCAGCTTCCTCAAGCATCACGTCATCTATCGCTTTGGACTGCCCCGAAGATAATGGTCCGCAGTTCGCAAGCCATGCCTTCTATCGGTTCTGCGACAAGCATCGCATCTAGAATATTGCTTCAACGCCATACAACCCAGCGGCGAATGGGTTGGCCGAAGCATTCAAAAAACAATCATCAAACTTCTCAAGAAGTTCGTATCGTCCAACAAACGCGACTGGAACGAGAAGCTTGGTGAATACTTATGGGCGTACCGCACTACAGTCCGAACAGCCACAAGGAACACACCATTCTTCCTGATGTACGGGAGTGAGGCAGTTCTCCCATTGGAGACTCAAATCCCCTCACTCCGCGTCGCTCTCACTTACCAATTGACGACGGATGATAACTACCGTCGCCGACTACAAGAGTTGGAGGCCTTAGATGAAAAGCGCATCCTGGCTCAGCAACGGAACGAGCTATACCAAGCACGCATCTCCGGAGCCTTCAACAAGAAGGTTAAAATCAGAATATTCCAAGTGGGCGATCTCGTTCTGGCAGTCCGGAGGCTGATGGTCATGACTCACAAAATTGCCGGCAAATTCTAGCCAAAATGGGAAGGTCCGTTTATCATTGAGGCCGTATTCTCCAACGGTGCTTACCGCCTCGCAACACAAAACGGAGACTTGCTCATGTTGCCCATCATCGGCAAGTTCCTGAAGAAATATTATGTCTAAACGACATTTTCCAGATCGTCGAGTCATGTACCTGCTTGTACCGCTGAACTCATATTCCAAAATTCCAGATTATTGAGTTATGTACCCGCTGGTATCGCTGAACTCATATTCCAAGTCCCAGATTATTGAGTCATGTACCTGCCGGTACCGCTGAACTCATATTCACAGTCCCAGATTATTGAGTCATGTGCCCGTTGACACCGCTGAACTCATATCTACAAAATTCCAGATTATTGAGTCATGTACCCTCCCGTACCCGCAGGTGCCTCTGAACTCACATTCCGATCACTCTTTCAGATAGTAAGTCATGTATGACCATACCTCTGAACTTTCTTCCTGAAAGAGATCCTCCCTCATGATCTACTACCCGCACTCCCAGTGCACAAAAAGGGTAACAGATCCACAAAGTTTCCAAAACGACCATGTCGATGTTACCTCTGAGTCGTTTCACTTCCGCCAAAAACAAATCACACCTTTACATAGAACTTCCATGTCCTCATTACCTCTGAATCGTTCTATGCACCCCCCTTCATTGAGCCCACTCCTGCCATGTCCTCATTACCTCTGAGTGAGAAGGCTCCGTCGAAGAAACCTTCATGCTTGCCATGTCCTCATTACCTCTGAGTAAGTATGTTTATTCCCTTTCGACTTATTATCCGTACCCACAACCGGAGTACACCAAGGATAATAGGTCCACAAATATCCTTCATTGAGCCCACTCCTGCCATGTCCTCATTACCTCTGAGTGGGAAGGCTCCGTCGAAGAAACCTTCATGCTTGCCATGTCCTCATTACCTCTGAGTAAGTATGTTGATCCCCTTTCGACTTATTATCCGTACCCACAACCGGAGTACGCCAAGGATAATAGGTCCACAAATATCCTCCGTTGAGTCCACTCCTGCCATGTCCTCATTACCTCTGAGTAGGAAGACTCTACGGTAAAATTCTCATACTTGCCATGTCCTTATTACCTCTGAGAAAGTATGTTGGTTTCCTTTTTCATCCTATTATCCATATCCTAAGCCAGGGTATGCCAAGGATAATAGGCCCACAAATGTTCTTTGCTATGTTTCTTAGTACAGACCCATCATTTCTCATCATGCCCCGGGAGCCCAGCTGCTCCATGGCATTCTTTCTTCCGATACCAGGAGCGTCCATGACCACCTTACCGTGGAACTGTTCTAGGTATCCCCAATCAAACTTGTTATCCTTACCTAAAACCAAGGTATGCCAAGGGTGACAGGTCCATAAATAAGTCCCCCATTCGGGACAAACACCACCATAACACCATAAGTACAACATGCAGTACAAATAAAGGATGGAATAAAGCATGCTCTTTTATTTGGAAGACAAAAAGTACTACATGTTCTAGGGATAATGTTCCATTTAAAGAAAGAAAAAAAATGAAAATAAAAAAGGAGAAAAAGGCCGTCTATGGTTCGGCATTAGATAATTCCAGGAGATGGTTCTTCACCAAGGTGGTCCCCTGTTCAAGCTGCTGTTTATCTCGGCGCTCCGCTTCCTGGGACAACCGCTCCGCATTATCCAAGTCCATGTGTGCCCGCCAGCCGTCCGCCAACTTCTTCAGGACAAGCTCCAGGCCAGCAGAAGCTCGATTAACTCTGTCAGCCTCCTAGAATTTTGCCCTCTCTCATAAAGGAGATTCACCCAGAGAATAAAATTCAAAGATTTAATGAGCCGACCCTTGGGATTTCCCCCAAAAAACGGCGCTAAAACGAATTAAAGGCAATTAATGACATGCACACATGGCAAGGAGCCCATGCGGCCAGACAGCCTATGCGGCCAGACAGTCCATGCGGCTGGTTGGTCAATGCGGCTCAGATCGACAGGCGGCTAAGGAGGCCATGCGGTCGGGACGTCCATGCGGCCCGAACACCCTATGCGGCCAGAGGAGTTTATACATAGCCATGCTTCTTATTCAAAGTATTTCAATTTTGCAAATTGAAAACTTTGAAGGGGGTCTTGTAGAAGCATGGAAAAGAATAAAACAAGGTTCATGCGGCCAAGGATCCCCATGCGGCTCAGAGAGCCCATGCGGCTCAGGGATCCATGCGGTTCAAGAGTCTATGCGGCTCGAATAATTTCATGCGGCCCAGAGAGGAGCCACGTGGCCTTTCAACAGCTTCTTTTCTTCGCCTTTTGCTGCATTTAATGCCCTGACGGCTGACAGCTCTGACAAATGACAGCTCTGACAAAAAGGCGCAATAATGACTGACGTAATGGCGCATCCCTAGGGAAGAGGAGAAAATCTTCTCACAGCTGGCAGAATCCATCTAATCCCGAGGCATGCGGCTGCGGTCGCCCATCTTCATACAGCTGCATCCCTTATGTGGCCGTCCATCAGCATGCAGCTGCCCACTCCCATGCGGCTGCCCATCTTCATGCGGCTGTTCATCTCCATGCGGCTGTCCATCTTCACGCGGCCATTTAGCCTCATGCGGCCCACTCATCTACGGCTCTGCCAAGATAATTGAGACACGTGGCAGTCTTATCTTCCTGGAATTATGGGTGTTAACAAATCCTAATCAGATTTGTTGCAATAAGTGCCCAGATCAAATCAAATCGGGCAAATTAGACACGTGGCAGGCCATTACAAGTCGCGAATATTCACGACAATCAGCATTTATTGTCCACAGAGATTTAATATAATCATATTAATTGCTTAAATCTATCATATGCAAGATGGACGGCCCAGATTAACTAACTTTCAGACCGTCGACTTTTGAGAATGGGCAATCATTGCAAACCCTAATGATGCCCCCCCACTCTTATAAATAGCAAGGTGCCATTCCCTTGCAACAGAGAGAGACAGACATAGACAAGCAGAGAGCAGAGAGCAGAGAGAGAGAGAGCACACCCCCTTCGAATCCAGAGAGAATAAGGAGAGCATTTCTTCATCAACGCCAAGCAGTTCTTCTACAGAGCCAAGGCTGCACCCGATCGTCCAAGGAGTAAGGCAAAGCTGCCGTCACTTTTCCGAGCCTCTACCGTCACCCCCCAGAATCTAAAATAAACAATTGTACTTAGATTACTGTACCTAGGTTTTTGTCCCTAGGCTTTCTTTGTACAAGCGAGTTTGTATTGTGAGTCTAAAGTTCAGTCCTCCGATAATTGTTCTGTACTTTTACAATCAATGGCAAATACTGTGCATCCGGTATTGTAATTGCCCCACGTACGTGCTCCGTCAATCAGACTTCCTAGTGACTCCAGATACGGACTAGGATTGCCCAGAAGAAGCTGGCTATACCCAAACTGCCGTACAAAATGATTTGGCAGATAAGGTTCCAGGAAAGTGTGGTTCCTATCCCTGAGCACCAGATGAGAAGGCCTGATAGATTGGAGAAAAAGGAATGCTCCAGGAGTCAAGCTCATAGTGAGTGCTCCCTCATCTAGTAAAGAATCGCCTGTACGGCCACTGCCAGATGGAGGGGACACTCTGAAGAACACATAATTATATCGGAAGCTCAAAGCCTTTCTAAAAGTAGGTACCCCGGTGACGGCCCAGTCTGCGTCATTGAACCTTCGAAGAAAGGTATCTCCGGCCAAAGAGTCTGTCATCAGCCCGATATTCATTAATCTGGGACAGTGCAGCACCAGCCATCCCATTAAGTAATAAAAAGGAAGTTTAGTCCTGACAAAGTCCTTTCTACCATCAGGCGTCATCGCGCTTGCAGTAAAGTCCTACAAACCTCATTGGATGGCGCAGACCATTGTAGAAAGCTGGGCGAGCCGGTATCCGAACCCCAGCCTTACAACCGAAAGAATTATACCCCGGCTCATCCTCTCGATAGACCCTGAACTACCAAGGACTACACATTCGCGGAGCCAGGTCATCAGAAAGGCGGCCAACACAGCCTTCTCCGACAACTTGAACTCAGCTTGCCGGAAGAAGTGATAAATCGAGGATTGTCCCTCAGGATCATCGCTTTCGTCGGTGTCTGCTGTCCCGTGATCTGTCATCAGTTCCTCTATCTCAGATTTTGTTAAGGGCTTGGGAGTTGAGAAGAAGACCAAGCCGTCTTATTCCTCTTTCTTAATGAAGACATAGTTAGTCCAAGACCTCGTATGGGGAATGACCCCCTCGGTCTTTCCCTTCTTTGTGATCCTGTAACAGACGAAGAAGTGACAGAGTAACTCTTTGTACACTCCCACCATCTCGAGGTTTTGCTTCTCCAAGTCTAAAAGCTCTTCATCACAAGGAACGTATTCCACGTACGACTCCGTTCTCCAGGGCAGCTTTGATATTGCCTATATCTCATGTAGAGCCAAACCCATCTCCCTACCTGGAGTGAAGAAAGTATAAGTGTAATGATTGTACAACTCCATCAATGCGATAAACATAGGCCAATTCACTTTTATGCTATATTGGGTGGCTCTAACAGCATAAAACAGACCGACAGCTTTTAGGGTGGCTTCATAGGTCGAGATCACCCATTCAGTAAGGTCACTCCAGAATGGGACAGAGTAGCTCCAACCGTCCATCCGCAGCTTCCATTTCGGATACGACTCCTTCTTTGACATCATCAAATTGGAGAGGGTCTCGGCAGCATAAGGATGAAGGTCAGTTGGAACGTCGTTTATTATGGCTCTAGGATGCAACCCCCTCGTGGAATAGGATGTGGAGCCCTTGACACATTTGAAGGTGTCTTTCTTCTGGTCACCTGAGTTAAATTGTATCTTGCCAAAGACGAATCCATGAAGTTCAGGGGTCAGATCCTATTTCATTTGTCTCCGGACAGCTAAATCGGTAAACATCGACAGAGGGTATTGGCGTTCCATAGACGGCAACCATATTCTCAGGTCGTTCAATTTGACCACCAGAGGGTCCCTTAGACGTTTTGGCTCGTCACCCTCAAACTCCAGGCTGTCACCGAACAGAAAGTACGGTCTCTTGAAGCTCCGTTCCCCTCTGAGCACGAACTTCTCATTGTTCATCATCTGCATTAGGAATGTTGTATCCTATTCAAGGATAGCGATCATCTGCACCGAAGGCTGGTTTTGGCTAATCTTAGCTTGAACGTTCCTGATCATAGCAGTGACGAGGCTTGAATCCAGAGCATGGCGGGCAGAGTTGAGAGGGATCCCACCAAGAGCTTGGACAACCATGTCAATTGCAAAAACGGAACAAAAAGTCAGAAAAAAGACCAAGTCCTAGAAAAACATTATATGTGCCTGAATTCTATGCGCCCACATGGCCTTTGGGCGCATAGCAGTCCTTCTTGAACACAGAGCATTCTGCGTGGGCGCATAACACACAACAAAGTGTGTGGGCGCGTAAGAATGCTCACAGAAGTGTATCGCTTTGGGCGCATATCAATGGTTATGCGCCCAAGCAGAGAAAAGTCTGAGCGTTGCAAATTAACGCTCTGGACTTTGTTTAAAAGATATCGCCTCACCCAGAATGGGGTCTTAGACTAGTGAAGACGTTGCCGAAGGAGGAGAACCGCTCGCTGCAGCCTCTTTACCCTTCGCAGACCTCTTGGGAGTTGAAGCAACCTTGGGAGACATAATCTCACGAAAAAAAGGAAACGAAAAAACTCTTAGAAATTTCTGAAAAAAAGGAGATAATGAATTTGCTCTCTCCTCGGGCTTATTTATAGGCAAAATAGGGTACTATGTGCCCACATGACCTATACGCCCACATAAACTATATGTCCATATGGTCTATGCGCCCACGTAGACTTAGTCTTTTGCACATTACGTACCTGCTACTTGCTGATGTGGACAATGCATAGACATCGCTCGAAGGGTAGACCTCTTCAAATTCTTCTTCGATGAATCTGTTAGTTCAGATTTTTGAGAAAGATCTCAACATCCATCGTTTGACAGCCTGGCAGCAACTATGCGCCCAAAAAGAGAGTCTGTTATGCGCCCACAGAGCCACAGAAGACAGTCTCCCATGTTTCTTTCAAAGTATTTCGAACTCGTTCGAGTATCATAAACTTTGAAGGAGGTCTTGTAGAAGCATAAAAATTTCAGCATTATGCGCCCAATTCAAAAGTATCTATATGCCTAAATCTGGAAGTAGCTATGCGCCCAAGTCTGGATGTAGCTATGCACCCAAGTCTGGAGGTAGCTATACGCCCAAGTCATAAAGTGGCAGACACCCACAACGCAAGTCCTATGCACCCATATGTACAATCCCTATGCTCCCACATGACTCCTCTAGAAGAGGGCACATAGCCCTGTTTCCACACAATGTGCCCAAGTCAGGACAGCACCACAAGTCGGTCAACATCCACGATCAGCTGTGCACCAAAGCATGCAGCCACGTTAGTCTCCACGAGCAACTATGCACCGAAATATGCGGCCACGTCAACCCCACGATCTACCCACGATCATCCAGTCTTTATGTGCCTACACTCTATGCGCCCAAAGGAAGACTATGTGCCCACAGGGAAATCAGTGTATTTTCCCCTGTGTGCGCATAATAGTCATTTCAGTACAAAATGACTATAAATAGAGGTCTCATACCTCTTCAAAAACACAGAACGTAGAGCATTTCAGAGCCAAAAATTACTGCCCTTCTTGCCAGTAGGCCGAGAGTTAGCAATTTTCTTAGGTTTTCTCCCACTTTTGTCAATCGGAGTGTCAACGGAGTAAAGGAGCAACTGTCGCTCGATCTCCATCGTCCCATTTCCTAGAATTCTTTTTGTACTCGGGGATTCTCAGTACAGGGTCTCTCAGGTGTACTCGACTTGTGGTGCCTTACGCCAATAAGAAAAGACGGTACTTCTTCTTCTTTTTTGTGTGTGTCCACAATCCCATACATCGAATTCGATCTTATAGCTTAGGCCCAGGCTGATGTGTACCACAAACACCATCATAAGCTTCATGTAGTATCTGCTTTGCTTCATCTCCGACAAGACAATGTAGAAGTATACCATCATATGTTCGTCGGTAGAGTGTTTTAGACGCATGGCTGTAGTAGAATCGAAGTGATAGCCGACGGATTGTCGTTGCTTCCTTAGGATCTTTAGGTAGGATGTCATGTGCCACAAAGTCGATGAAGGGAGCTCTCCAGTCTTCACTTATGGTGCAGACCTTGACTGAATTGCTGGAATCCAGATGCAAATTATTCTCAATGCAGAATAATTCCTTGTTAGTGAAGACGATCATCTGTTGTCTTTTTATAGTGATTTCTAATAATGCTGCTAGATTGTTAAGCGCATCAGCTTCTGTATTGCAAGCTCTACGTACATGTTAAATAAAGAAACCTTTGAACGATGTATCCAACTTGACTGCTGCTTTATAATATGGAACGAGATCTTGATTTGACGATTAGTTTAGAGTCTCTGTATACTTTGAGGTAGTCGATATCCAATTGTTTGGCTAATTAGAGACAGATGAGTAGAGCATTGTATTCAGCCATATTGTTAGAGCATGACTCGTCCAAAGAATAAGCTCTCTGAATTGCCAGTCCTTCGGGAGATACCAGAACAATTCCAACTCCAGCAACGATAGTGGCTTTAGGTCCGATTCTGGAAGCACCATCAAAGAATAGTCGCCAAGGAAGGATTCCTTTTAAAGTCATATTGGAATCCATAGTTTTCTTCAAGAATTATGTCATAGAGTTTAGATGTCTCAGGGATTGGGTGAGCAGCCAGAAAGTCAGCTAGGGCTTGACCCTTAACAGACTTTTATGGAACATAGACCATATCATACTGTGCTAGTAGTATGGCCCATGTAGCGAGTCTGAATTGAGTATACTTGGCTTCTTCATCAAGACTCATAGAGGATTGACTTTGGAGATGACATGAATGGTTTGGCCCGTGATGTAATATCGTATTTTCTGAATAGAGAACATCAAGGCTAAACATTCTTTTTCTACTGGACTGTATCGGTGTTCAGTATCGATCATTGTACGACTAAGATAATAGATAGCTTGCTCATGACCATTTTTGTTCTTTTGGGCTAGTAAAGCACCCAGGGAATGATCCATTGCTCGGACATACATCAGGAAGGGTATTCCTTTGACTGGAGGTAATAGGACTGGAGGGTTCATCAAGTACCGCTTTATGTCTTCAAATGCTTGTTGGCGTTCTTCAATCCAAACGAAAGACACACCTTTCTTCATTAGTTGAGTGAACGGTCTACAGCGTCCAGAGAGATTTGAGATGAATCTCCTGATGTACGCAAGCCGTCCATAGAATTCTCGTAGCTCTTTTAGGTTGCGTGGAGGACGCATCTCTTGAATAGCTTTGACTTTCTCGGGGTCAACGTGTAAACACTTAGAGGTAATAACAAATCTGAGGAATTTTCCACTAGAGACACCCAGGAATGACTTGGTGGGATTCATCTTGAGTTGATGCTGGCGTATTAGATTGAAGATAGTTCTTAAGTCTTGGATGTGGTCTTCCTTTAGACGACTTTTGACAGCAATATCATCGACATAGCATTCGACTGTCTTCCATAAATGTTTACGAAAGATGGTGCTCATGGCCCGCTGATAGGTTGCGTCGGCGTTCTTGGGACCAAATGGCATAACGATGCAGCAATAGACTCCTAAAAGAGTATGGAAAGATGTGTGTTTTTTTATCTTCGGGGTTTATCCTGATTTGATTATATCTAGAGAATCCGTCCATAAAAGACATTCGCTCGAACTCGCAAGTGTTGTCGATGATGACATCAGTGATTGGAAGAGGGAACTCATCCTTGGGACAGGCGTCTCTAAATTCGATGCAGACTCGAACCTTCCATATTTTCTTCATAACTGGGATGACATTAGCCACCCAGTCAGGATGTTGTTCTTCTCTGACAAAGCCACAAGCGATGAGCTTCTTGACTTCAGCTTCTATGGTGTCCATTATATCAGGTCAGAATTGACGTTATTGTTGCTTGATTGGCCTTACATTCGGCAGAATGTTGAGCTTGTGGGTAGCGATCTGAGGATCTAATCCTGGCATGTCTTCATAGCTCCTGGCAAATATGTCAATGTATTCTCTAATAAGCTGAATCAGTTCTTGTTTATCTGCTTCGGGAAGGCTTTTGCTGATGAAAATCGGTCTTGAAGAAGCTTCGTCTCCGACATCGACTTGAACTAACTGATCTTCGGTAGGTGGCTCGCGTTGCTTGAAGCGAAGTTTCCATTGAGTGTCTATCCTTTGTGCCCAAGGATCAAATTCAGGGGCTTCAGCAAAATCATTTTCGTCTTCGGAGAACTCGGCAGTCACCATATTAGAAGATAGAGTCACTCGATGGACGTATGCTACACTGGTGTCTGAATCCCATGAGGCAGAGTCAGAAGAGTTAGATCGCTCCTCTTTGTTAGACTCAGAAGCATCTGGGGTCGTGATCGGCGAAGTGTAGCCTAACCCATATTTTGTTTTGCTGTAGTATTGTAGTGACTTTTTTTTGGAGCAGGGATACGAATAGGAGTTCACCTTCCCCTACCACCGTTGAGGCCAGTTTTGAAATTATAGCCCATCTTTTGGATGATGTTCTTCGATTGTTGACTGTAACGACTTAGTTGAAGTCTCCTACTATCATCATTTTCAGCTTCGTTATCGGATGTAGCCTTTTGATGCAATCCTTTGCTGAAGAGGATAGGATGTTCATCCTTCTTCCGAGAAGGAACCAGAAAGAATGAATCTTGTGTTAATTCAAGTGATACTTCGTCTTGAAGAGGTCGAACTACTCCTAAGGTAAGGGGTTCAAATTTATCCAGGATTTTTAGATAACATCGAGCATAGTAACTAACATCAGTATACTACAAAGGAGATGCTACTTTATTGATAATTACATCACCATTTACAATAGGGTTCTTGATCTTAGCCGATGGCATGCTACGATTGATAACCAGAAGAGAAGAAAGAGAAAGAGAAGGAGAATGAGAAGGCTTGTTACGACAAAGGTCAATAACAAGTAGCTCAGAAGAGGTGAGCTCCCTATGCTCCGTCTTCTCAATAAGAGGATGTTTGATAGAAGAAAAAAGATGGATGGTCAGAGTTTGAGAAGATGAAGGATGAGAAGTACATCCTTTGATCGAAATCACAAGGATAACATCTGTATTGTCCTTCTGATCTTCCTTAGTGTCCATGGCCAATATAACTTTCATGAACTCTTCTTTGTACATCCTGGAGTCAGTAAAATATACTTCGATGCCCCGGAAGGGATTAAGATAAGCCACTTCCTTTCGGACTTCTCCATTGTCATCCATATTTAAAGCATTGGTGGAGAGTAGATGTTACAATGTTGTGTTCATGCAACCATGGTCTTCCTAACAAAGCATTGTAGGAGGCATGATTGTCAATCACATAAAAGGTGACCTTCATGCGGAGATTATCGATTTGAACTTTCAGGTGAATATTTTCCAGTGGTTCACTTCTGCAGGAATTGAATCCCAGAATAGTCGTGATTGTTGTAGAGAGATTATGGACTGGGATCTTTAGTGCATCCATCAGGATGCGATCGACTTTCATTGTATCAATATACCCCGTGAAATAGAAAGGACGATCATGTCGATTGTCTTCTAGAAGGATGTCATCCTACGTGAAGGTGATATTGGGAATAAGCTCTATCACACTATGACAGTGGAAACAAGCCACAGGTTCCTCATCTGGCTTCTTGAGGTGTACCAGACAAGCGTCGACTTGCATTAAAGCTTTGCTTAGCGTTTTCCAAGTTTTCCTCGAGAGATGAAAGAGCTCAAAAATTGACAATCTCGTCGGAGTATTGGCTAGCTGAGCCAATATATCGAAGTTATATGGCTTCTCCAGTCCAAAAGGTGGAGTTTTCTTTAATATTTTATCAAAACGAACTGGTTGTTTGCCTTTTTCGGCCGTTGTTGGTTTGGGAGGAGTCGATTCCACTAGAGGGGATGAAGCTTATGGAACAACGACAGTAGGTGGAGAAGATGTTGAAGGGGTATCAGGGACTAGAGGTGGAATAACTACATTCTCTTGTCCTCTGGATAGTCTCTGAGGTAGAGTCTTCCAGATCTGGTACCGATCATGGCTTCCTCTTCTGGAGCTGGTGCGAAGGAAACCATATTGTAATTCTTTATTAGAGTCTTATTTTTTGAAGACTTCTTCTGAAGCGACAAAGGATTTGTCCAGAATCCTAAGCCAACATGAGACTGGTTATGTTGAAGACGTAGGGAAAGAGGTATAGGAGACCCCTTCCCATTATTCAAGTTAGGGGCTTTCTACAGGTCATATCCTATTTTTGTCATCAATTCACGGGACTGTTGACTATATAGATGGAATGCTAACTGGTAGTTAACTTTCGGCTTCGATATTATTGTTTTGGCAGAAGGAAGTGAAGTCACTGCTGGAATGAAGGTAACATCCAGAAGTGGAAGATGATGACCACCCAGTGAAGTCATGTGACAGACTTGTATTTGGTTGTCTTTCTGGATTTTGTAAACGAAGCAGGCATCTCAAAATCGGCAACCAAATTAGGATGGATCCACATAATTTCTCCTTTGTCGGTTGACATAGGGACAAGACCATCACTTCGTGCTAGTGGAAGGTTAACGATCTCTAGAGTGGCTTTCGGGATAGAGACGACTCCATCCTACACAAGTTGAGCAGAAAAGTCGTCGAACTGCAGAGAGACGACATTGGCAGTCACAGTCTTCTCATCCTGCTGGAGAGTGATCGCGCCGACATTAATCAGCTCCTAGATCTTTCCTTTGAGCACGTAACACGCCTTAGTCGGGTTTTCTATGAACCTGTGATACACACGGTATTTAGGATTGTCAGTTTTACCTACTTCATCTGGTCGTTTTGCTTCATGCAGTTGAAGCTTGTTGCTTTTGATCAGACAATCAAATAGGCTCATGATATCGTCCCCGTCAAAGAAATATTCCTCCTTAGTATGTTGTGCTCTATGTGGAGATGCCGTCGTAGTAGGTGTTGACTGACCCACGTTAACAACCAAAGCTTCTTTGCCTTTCACATTGATGGCTAAAGCTTTCTTGTTCTTGTGGTTGGTTTGACGACCACCGCTGTTGGAATGTTCATCTTTGTCAAGATTAGGCATCTTGATGCCTAATTGTTTGAACTTGTCAGCACTGTCTTCAGCTGCCCTGGCACTTACTATGAAGGAGGCCCAGTCTTGAAATTGCATAGGTCCAGTCCACATGCTGACTATAGATAACAAGTTTGATTTACAAGTATCTATAGTCAGTGCATCTGGAGTACCTAGAGGCATTTTGAGTGCCTCTCAACGGAAGCGTTCAATAAAACGTTCATCGGTTTTATTAGGTCGTTTCTTGATTTTGATGAGGGCCGACATAGTCATGTCGTTTGTTTCCTCATAGAATCGTTCTAGGAATATTTGCTTGAATCCTGCAGAAGATATTATGCAACCATCTGGCAAGCTGCGATACTAGTCATAGGTTGCACCCGCTAAGCATTCGACGAATGCTCTAGTGAGTATAGCATCGTTTGGTTGGAGCTGATTAGTTATCACCTCAAAGTGAATGAGGTATTGACTTGGAGATGAACTGCCATCAAACAGCATGATGGTTGGTGACTCATATTTGGGTGGAAATGGAACTTCCTTCCACTCTATAGGGTAGGGTTGTTTAATCCCAAGCTTCTACAGACCGTCTTTCTGTATGAAAGCTTTGTACTGATTTATCAGAAGCATCACTACCTCAATAGTATCCCCTAATGCTTGGGGAGCAGTAGACTGATTCAATATGTTAGGAGGCGGGACTGCAAGATAAGCACCACCTCCAGCACCAGAATGACTTAGAGCTGGCATGGTAGTATTTTGAGGAGATCGTACCCCTAGACCAGTATTAGCAGGGGCAGATGCTGCTATGTGTTCTTGGGTTAGAATCGAATTCACAACCGGCGGAACAGTGTGTTGTGCCACGATCACAACCTGTATACTTGCCATCATTTCGGCCATGTTCGATGATCCTCTGCTCCTGACTGTTGGAACTAGATGCATCTTGTTCTTCGTTAGTGACATAGGCAGTCACTTCTCTGGCCATCGAAGAAGAACTGGTGGAAAAGATGGTCCGCGCAGAGCCTTCACTATCGGCATTAAAGTCATACAATAAACCACCCCCAGGATGAAGAGTAGGAAGATAGATTCCCTTTATCAAGGAAATCCTGATCTGAATCAGGAAGATTCCTTTGATCGATTGTTTCTTAGTCGAAAGGAAGATTCCTTTGACCGATTATTTCTTGATCGGAAGAAAGATTCTTTTAACCATTGTTTCTCGGCTTCTTGATCTGGTATTTTGGTAGACTCCTTCGTCGGAGTCACAGATCCGATTAAGGTATTGTTGACTAGGGCTACGGGCTGCATTATGTCTTGGACGTTTTCTACCCCCAGTGCTTCGAGATGTCATGTTGACTGAAGCATACAATAGTTCATCTTCGTCCACCATCACTAGTTCAGGAGTGCGAGTGTAGTTCAAACGGTCAAAGACAGACCGTCTAGCTGACTGGCAGCAACATTTGATCACTACTTCATGGTGGTGATTACAGTGATGTTCCTGATACGGAGTTACAAATGGACGAGACGATCCTACGATCTTCCATTTTTGTACAAGAAGTTCACGGATGTAGGATCGTTGAGCACCTCTAGAGGGGGGTGAATAGAGTGAGTGCGAGTGCAGCAAAAAATAATCACCAATTTAAAATTAAAAGCAGATAACTATGGCAGTGAATAAAAAATAGTAAATAATTAAATATAGCAAGAGACAAAGAGATCAAATTCAGTGACACAGCGATATATACTGGTATCCCTCTGAGAGGACTAATCCAGTCTCGAGTACTCTTGCTCAATGTTAATCCACTAAGGCACAAGCTAATTGAGAACTTGCAGTCTCTTACAACACCGTACTTGGTGACAAGTGCACGACCGACTTCACAACACCGTGCTTGGCGACGAGCGCACGACCGGCTCCATAACAGAGATAGTTTTTGAACCTTGAACAACCTCTTTACAACTCTTGAGAACCAAAAGACTCTAGATCAAATAGATATTACTGACATTTGGCTAAAAGATGTGTAGGTAAAATATCAAAGCTTTTGATCAGATGAAAACACTTATTTAAAAAGAGAAGAGAAGATGAATTGATTAAGTGATTTGGAATAAGAAATTCTCTTCTATTTATAGGTGTTTTCGAGGACCGAACTCGAACAAAATTCGGGCAGAGTTTTGATGCAAATATTTCGCAAACGAACATTGCATGCAGATTTGGAGTCACAAATATTTAAATTCAAACTGATCGAACTCGGTCAGAGTTCGGACCGAACTCGGGCCGAACTCGGCTTGAGTTCTGTCTCAGTAAAAATGTAAAATATTTGTTTAAAGTTGATGCAGAAGGCGAATGATATTTTTGGTAGGTAGACTTTGGATGGGTAGGCTGTATAGGAAAGTGGACTATGATTAACCTAAGCCAGTAGTATCCAGTCGATCTTACAATTTATATCCTAGACTCAATAAAGATAAAATATATAATAAATTGTAAAATGACTCGGACTTGATTCCAATGAAAATGAGTTTCAGAATGATGATTCACACGCTTGCTGATGTAGTAGTACGCTTTTTGATATTGATTTCACTAGACGTGAAATGATTAGCAGCAGTTTATATATTTTGTGCATTGACTTAAGTTAGTGTCGATTATTAAAATCGGGTGTGACCATGGAATGGGCCAACAATCTCTCCCATTTTGATAATTGACAAACTTGAGTACCAAAATATATCTAAATAGAACAAAATAAAAAATACCTAAAAAAGAATAAATGATGGTGGCGTTCTTTCTTTTATCTTTGGTATTACTCTTTTTCTTCCCCTTTGTCAATAAAAAAAATGGTTTTGTCTCCCCCGTAATGTGTGAAGCCAACAATGTTCATCAAAAGATAAAGTAATACTAAAGAGATAACCACAAATAACAAAATTTCCACCAATAGTAAGTGTATAGCAAAAATAACTAGAAGTGAAGTACTGAAATGTCATACAAAATGAAAGATACAACCATCACAAACTGCTAACAAATGTCTAACTGTAAAATTTAGACATAAAAAACATAAGATCATCATCTATCAGACGCCATCCAAAATAACCACTAACTCAAGTCCTCATCACATCGGCGTATCGTCACCTCCAGGAGCATCCGATGGAAAGTATGCAGCAGTAGGATCAAAATGAGGAAATGTCGTCTCATCAACGAACCTAGGTCCAGGAAAGCTGGGGTGATAAAGCATAGTAACTGGATGTGTGAGGTCATGAGAGAGACTCCAGTGAATATCAGCAATACTGTTCCGCAACACCTGAGCCTGGGTTATATGGCGGAACTCAGAATCAAGATAGCCTTGATGTCGTTGCGTTGAGAGGGCAACGAAATCATCAAAGTGCTGATAGAAGTCAGGGTCAAAACCCGGAGCAGGGGCTGGAACAACAGCAGCAGGAGGAGCCTCGGTGTCATCATCGTGAATAGGTTCAGCACCAGGAGGCAAAGGAGGAGTAGGATATAACCTAGACCTACTGAGTTCAATGGCAGTGGAGGAGTAAGGACAGGTTTGAAGATCAATTTCAAACCTCCTAAAGATGGAAGCCAAATGCATAGGGTAGACAAGGTTGCGTCCTGCATTTCTGCAGTTAAGCATCCATGCCATAACAGTCTTTGGAACAGAAAAGGAAATACCAAAGTGAATATGGTACATGGCTGATAATTCCATGAAGATAATCTCATCAGAAGATCCCTTCTTTGGATGAAGAACAGAAAATATAAGCCTATGGAGTTCATAGAAGTTTTGATTTAGATTTAGATGTTTGGAATAAACTCTTCTAGGAACAGGTTTAGGATGACACAAAAGTTCTTTGAAGGAATCAAGGGTGACACCTTCAGGGAATTGAATATGATAAATTTCTACTAAAGCCTCACCTACATCAGGAACATGAAAATATTCACTGATGTCTGTAGCATTGAACTCTAGTTCCTGCCCAGATACACAAGAATAGAAGTTGTCGTTATCTTTTACTTGCAGATTACAGTAAAACATATGGACAGCATTATCATAAATATTCTCAGCAACTTCAAAAAAATTACGAAAATCGAGACGGTTGAAAGTGGGGGCATACTCAGAAAAGATATTAAAGTTAATACGTGCCGCAGCACAAATTTTACGATCCGAAAATGAATCAAACCAAAGATCGAAAAATTCCCTATCGGAAAAGAGTCCGGAGTCGTAATCATCAGATCTAGTAGGACGGGCTGGACTGAAGACATTTGTGGGAACATAGTCAGAGGAAGATGATCCTGCTTGAGGAGAATCAATCTTTCTCTTTTGATGTTTAGTTGCCAAGGATGATAAGGAAAGGAAGTAGAATACCTTAAAGAAAGGATGAAGATGGTGGAGAGGATGGCCCACTAGACTCCAAGAAAGCTCGAAAAGAAGGAGGAGGCGAAGCTCTATAGAGTTTTTGTGGGTTAATCTCGATAGAAGAGTAAAGAAAAACGAAAGGAGTATGAAGAATATATAGGGCTAGGGCCGGCTGTTCGGTTCTGGAAATTCGTACAGCGCCGACCAAACTCGGTCCGAACTCGGTTAGAGTTCGGTCCGAGTTCGGCTGCTTGTATTCCCAATGTCATAAATGCAGTATTTGTTTATAAATTTGAGTCTATAACTGTTACACTCCTTCATTTAATAACTTTTATTACTTTGGGTTAGCTGTAGGAGTCGAATCCCAGCTAGCGGTAGTCCGAAGACTAATACACCGTGTCACTTCAGGCTATTTACGCCTGTATGACAGAAGGACCCTTTCGGCTTGTACCCAAAATAATTTTTGTTAATAAATTACAATGTTTCGAGTTATAAAATAAATTTAATAAAGATACTACATTATGAATCTAAAAATTCAAGTATGCCGAGCTCTCGTCGTATAACGTTAAATCGGTCTTCAGCAAGTGGTTTTGTGAAAATATCTGCTAGTTGATGATCTGTGTCAATAAATTCTAAGCAGATGTCCCCGTGTTGTTGATGATCACGTAAAAAGTGATGGCGAATTTCAATGTCTTTGTGCATGAGTGACATACAGGGTTCTTAGTCAAGTTAATAGTGCTAGTGTTATCATATTAAATAGGAATCTTAGTATAGTGCAGATTGTAGTCTTCTAGGGTTTGTTTCATCCACAAAATTTGAGCACAGCAACGTCCTGTGGCGATATACTCAGCCTCAGTAGTTGATAATGCTACAGAATTTTATTTCTTGCTAAACTATAAGACTAAGGCCTTTCCTAGGAAATGACACGTACCGCTGGTACTTTTACGGTCTACTTTGCATCCTGCAAAATCTGCATCCGAGTAACTTATCAGGTCAAAGGATTTGGTTTTAGGATACCACAAGCCGACTGTAGAAGTTTCCTTAAGGTATCGAAAGAAATGCTTAATGGCACTTAGGTGTGATTCCTTAGGATTGCCTGGTATCGTGCACAAATGCAAATACTGAACATAATATCAAGGTGACTAGCAGTTAAATATAATAAGCTACCAATCATACCCCGATACTTACGCTGGTCGACAGGTTTGCCACTTTCATCGGTGTCAAGCTTTGTAGATGTAGCCGTTTGAGTTCCGATAGGCTTTACATTTTCGAAGTCGTACTTTTTCAGCATGTCCTTCGTATATTTGGCTTGATTGATGAATGTTCCCGTTGAGTGTTGTTTGATCTGGAGTCCTAGGAAAAAGTTCAGCTCTTCCATCATACTCATCTCAAATTCACTCTGCATACACTTAGCAAACTCTTGACAAAAAATTTTATTAATAGAACCGAATATGATGTCATCAACGTATATTTGCACAAGAAGAATATCATCATCTAAAGATTTGATAAACAAAGTTGTATCAACTCTTCCTTTTGAAAAACCATTATCAAGTAAGAAGGCACTTCGGCGTTCATACCAAGCACGAGGTGCCTGTTTGAGTCCATAGAGTGCTTTCTTAAGCTTGAAGACGTGATCAGGTTTTTAAAAATCTTCAAAGCCAGGGGGTTGTTTCACAAATACTTTTTCTTTTAGAAATCCGTTTAAAAATGCACTTTTTACGTCCATTTAAATAATTTAAAATCATTAAAACATGCATATGCATAAAATATGCGGATAGCTTCTAGTCTAGCAACAGGAGCATATGTCTCGTCATAATCAATACCTTCTTCTTGATTATAACCTTGTGCCACTAGACGTGCTTTGTTGTGTAGAACTTGTCCATCTTCACTTAGTTTATTTCAGAACACCCATTTGGTATCAATTATCGATTGACCAATAGGTTTAGGAATGAGTTCCCAAACTTGGTTTCTCTCAAATTGATTAAGTTTCTCTTGCAAGGCATTAATCCAAAACTCATCATTAAAAGCATCTTATATATTCTTAGGTTCTACTTGAAAAATGAAAGCTACATTTGCTGCTATTTCAGAATCTCTAAGAGAAGAGCGTGTTCTTACACCTTTTGATACATCACCTATAATGAGTATCTCTGGATGATCTGGTAAGAACTTCAATGATTCAAATTTATAATTCAGATCTTCCACAGGACTCTTATCGGTTTTTGCTTGTACACTTTCATCATCACTGTCGCTAGATCAGTGACTATTGAGCTCATCAAAAGTAACGTTAATAGATTCTTCAACAATCATAGATCTTTTATTGAAAATTCTATATCCCTTACTCTTAGCAGCATATCCGAGAAATATCCATTTATCTGCTTTAGAGTCGAACTTACCCAAGTTGTCCTTGGTGTTCAGGATAAAACAATGACATCCAAAAACTTTAAAATAAGAAATGTTTGGAATCCTTCAGAACCAAAGTTCATAAGGTATTTTCTTCGAGACGGGTCAAATTAACACCCTATTTAAAACATGACAGGTTGTGCTAATAGCTTCTATCCAAAAATATTTAGGAAGATTATGCTAATTCAGCATGACTCTAGCCATCTCGCTTAGAGTACGGTTCTTCTGCTCCACAACACCATTCTGTTGAGGAGTTATAGGATAGAAAATTTTTATGGTAGTATCCACTATCATCATAAAACTTTTTGAAATCAGTATTTACGAATTTGCCACCATGATCACTTCGGATACGAGTAATCATGAAGCCTTTTTTGTTTTGTACCTTTTTACAAAATAACTAAAATTCAAAAATAGCATCACTTTTGTTTAATAAAAAATAAACCCAAGTAAAACAAGAGAAATCATCAACAACAATAAATGCGTAGAGCTTACCACCAAGACTAGCGACTCTACTAGAACCAAATAAATCCATATGTATCAACTGCAAAGGTCTAAAAGTACTTACGGCGTTGATGGATTTAAATGTAGACCTATGTGCTTTGTTCTTTTCACAGTCACATATACCATATCTCTCTTGAACGGTATCTCAGGGAATCCTTTTACCAGCTTCTTAGGGCTTAGTCGTGAGATAGTGTCCATATTAGCATGTCCTAGTCTCATATGCCATAGCCAGCTTTCATCTAGGTTAGCTACTAGGCATCTTCCTGCATTATTAGTACTATCCAGAAAGAAAACATAAATATTGTTTTCTCTAATCCCTTCATATACGGGATTACCAGATGACATATCATATATGGTACATTTGTCTTTTACAAAGTTGATACCATAACCATTAACAGCCAAGTGACGTATGCTTAATAGGTTATGTTTCAATTCTGTAACTAGACAAACGTCTTTTATTACAGGATAAAAAGATATACCAACAGTGCCATTGCCAATGATATCACCTCTCAGATTGTTCCCGAAGGAGACGTATCCTTCTTTCTTCATCGATAGCGTGGTGAACAAAGATGCATCACCAGTCATGTGCCGCGAACATCCACTATCGAGGATCCACTTAATTTTAGTATGAAAGGGTTGAGGGTCCACCTACAAAACAAGTAGATGAATCCTTCGGTACCAATTTACTGAAGGGTCCATATTGATTAGTCTTAGGTCTCCAAAATAATGTGCGATTGTCAATAAGTTTTCTTGGTAAATAATATTATGATATGTGTCCATGAGTACCACAGTATGTGTAAGTAAGTTTTGAAAATGTGTTAGTAGAATTTGTGTTGACATGCATATGTGGTCTCTTTGAAAACCTATAAGTGAAAGCATGGTGATGTTCGTATTTCTTACAGTGCGTTGATGGCACGAGCATCTAGACTAGCCTTTGCTTTTTCAGCCTTTGTATATTTGTCATGAGGCTTGTCTATAAGCACGCCATCAACTATTGTAGTTGTCGGTTTATTATAACCATCAACTACTATAGACCAAAGATCAAAGTCAAGAGACTTTAAAAAGGATGTCATTCGTATTTTCCAGTAGGTATAGTTTGTACCATCAAATAGAGGGGGTCTATTTGTGGATTCCCCTTCATCGTTGAATATTGATTTCACGACTGCCATATTTACTCTCTGAGGTTTGTTATATTAGAATATAACCTGCTCTAATACCAATTGTAGGACCGTTGAGCACTTCTAGAGGGGGGTGAATAGAGTGAGTACGAGTGCAGCAAAAAATAATCACCAATTTAAAATTAAAAGCAGATAATTATGGCAGTAAATAAGAAACAGTAAAAATATCGCAAGAGACAGAGAGATCAAACTCAGTGACACAGCGATGTATACTGGTATTCCTCTAAGAGGACTAATCCAGCCTCGAGTACTCTTGTTCGATGTTAATCCACTAAGGCACAAGCTACTTGAGAGCTTGTAGTCTCTTACAATACCGTACTTAGTGACAAGTGCACGACTGACTTCACAACACCGTGCTTGGCGACGAGCGCACGACCGGCTCCATAACAGAGATAGTTTTTGAACTTTGAACATCCTCTTTACAACTCTTGAGAACCAAAAGACTCTAGATCAAATAGATATTACTGGCTTTTGGCTACGAGATGTGTAGGTAAAATATGAAAGCTTTTGATCAGATGAAAACACTTATTTAAAGAGAGAAGAGAAGACGAATTGATTAAGTGATTTGGAATGAGAAATCTTTTTTATTTATAGGTATTTTCGAGGACCGAACTCGGACAGAATTCGGGCAGAGTTCTGATGCAAAGATTTTGCAAACGAATGTTGTATGCAGATTTGGAGGCAACAAATATTTAAATTCAAACTGATCGAACTCGGTCAGAGTTCGAACCGAACTCGGGTCGAACTCAGCTTGAGTTTTGTCTTAGTAAAAATGTAAAATATTTGTTTAAAGTTGATGCAGAAGGTGAATGATATTTTTGGTAGGTAGACTTCGGATGGGTAGGCTATATAGGAAAGTGGACTATGATTAACCTAAGCCAGTAATATCCAGTCGATCTTACAATTTATATCCTAGACTTAATAAAGATAAAATACATAGTAAATTGTAAAATGATTCGGACTTGATTTCGATGAAAATGAGCTTCAGAATGATGATTCACACGCTTGCTGATGTAGTAGAACGCTTTTTGATATTGATTTCACTAGACCTGAAATGATTAGCAGCAGTTCGTATATTTTGTGCATTGACTTAAGTTATGTCGATTATTAAAATCGGGTGTGACCATGGAATGGGCCAACAACGGAGATCTGTTACAGTGACAGGAAAAGGAATAGTCTGATGTACATATTCCTTAATGATGTTAGGAACATGATTCCGGTTCTTGAGGTGATCTGTTCCCTGTGTATATAGAGAATTACTGACTTTATTGGCATAGGTGAAAGGATTCTTGATTTAAGGAACTCTCCATGTACGCAACTTGACAGGTGGAGCAGATTGTTCTTGATGTATGCTTGATATTATTCTGTGCTGGTTAAGGTAGGTGCGCATGTCAGGGTTGTTCGCCACCTGACTGTCAGTCTGAGACACCCTTAGTTTACCCTACTTTGTTCTTGAAATGTGCAGGATAGGAAGATCCTGGCTCTGTCTTGATTGGTGCTGACCATGAGAAGTGGATAGGATGCCCTATTGTTCTGTGCCACCTGTTCCAGCACGTTTGGCGCAGCGTAGATGAGCAGTAGAAAATAGACCTCGAACATAGTCTAGTTTCTTGGCATTGATTTGATTGTCTTTGTCAAGAGAAGTAGACCTTCTACTCAGAAGCGTTCTTGTATTGACTGGCATGGAGGAACAATCAGATCTATTTTCTACCGAGTCCAGGACTGGAGAATGATAAGGAGAGGCCATAAGGCGCTTTCCTTTGTTCTGTACAGGGGCAGTGGTGATTATCTTCTCTACCAAGTTTAGAACTGGAGAGGAAGAGGGATTAGCCATGCGGCGATGTCCCCTGATTAGCGCTTGAGCAGTGATTGGCATGCACCCTCTACCAATTTCAGAATTGGTGAGAAAAAAGAAGTGGCTATATGGTGCTGCTCGTGGTTGGCGCCAGGGTAGTGGCTTGAGCACTCTCCACCAATTTCAGAATTGGGGAGGAAGAGGGAGTGGCCATGCGACGTTGTCCCTTAGTTGGCGCCAGGACAGTAGTTGGAGCACCCTCTACCAATTTTAGAATTGGCGAAGAAGAGGAAGTAGCTACAGACCTTTTCTCCAAGATTGGCGCAGGAGTCATGATTGGTGCACTAGAGGACTTCGGAGGCTAGATAGCGAGTGCCCTATTTTTGGCAGCAACAGTGGTGCGCTTGATACCCTTTGCGCCAATCATAGCTTCATAGGCAGTTTGGTCGCTTGTACGACCAAAATCTTCTGCGTCGTGCCGACCGATGCAACATCACATTGAGTTGTCACTTTCTCGTCGGAGGAGAAAGTTGCCCCCAGCAGAGTCACCATTTTGTTTGCAAAAACAAAAGTTTTATTACAAACTAAGAAAAGAGTACAATAGTACAATTAATTTATGGGGAAGTATAACTATAGGAATCTGATCAGAAAATGATCACTTTATCCCTTGGACGATGTGATGTCGAAGAAGATAGCCTTTGAAGAGTGCTGCAGCAAGTGCTCGGGAGATTATGATCATTAGTGATACTTTGAAAGTGATTTGGAACTCTATTTATAGAGTTTAGAGATAATTGTTAAGTAGTTATCCTGGTTGGCGCACACTGCAATTTGCGCGCCATTCATCCCTATGCACGAATGGTTGGTTTAACTGCTTGGACGCGTGGCATGTTGTGATTGATATGCGCTTGGTCATGGGCAGTATCACAGATACGTTCTTCGAGATTAGTGGTATGTGTGCCACATTATCTAACTGCTTCAGGATGATTTGATCAGGTAGCGCCGACTGTAATGTAGTGTCAGGCGCTACTTGCTGTTTTGTGACTTTTTGAATGATGTGGTGTCATTGATTACCTCGTGCTAACTGTAGATGGTGCAAGACAGTTGTTGGTTATTTGTGACGAATCTGACACGCCTGACAAAATCTCCTCGAGCGCCATGCGCTCGGGATTCAAACGAATTTTTTGACTGACGTGCTATCAGTCATGATGATAACTGTTTAGCTTCTCCGAGAAGATGGCCACGTAGCAGGCAGCGCCACTTGATGACCAGCGCCTATTGATGTCCTGCGCCATTTGATGTTTGGCGCCACTTGATGATTTAATTGCTGACACTATTTATAAGTAGCACCTGATGTTGATTGTACTTTTTAGGCTTCTACAAGGTTCTAGTAAACTTTTAGTCATATGGTTAGTTATTTAATTAACCAAGGCTAACAACTAGTCTAGAATATTCTTCTAACTAATCCTAACAAACTCCCTTTTTTCTAACAACCTATAACAAACTTTTGATAACAGCTTGTAATAAATGATTTGTTTCTGTAATTAAACTAATTCTTTTACAAATACCTATTTGTCCTCCCATACATTATATATATATGTGGCTCTCTCCTCTGTTACTCATTTCTCTCATTTCGATCAGAGCAGCCGATCAAGCATGGCCTCCTTCCTCTTCCTTCCTTTTCTCTCCTCCACTCTTCTTCCTCCACCCCACCGACTGGTTCCCGAAACCCTAACCCTCCATTCTTGGAGCTCTCGATCATGGCAGGGATGACCTCTATGACACGCGGTGTGTAGGTACAGCATCTTCCCAATGTCGGAGACCACTCGGTCGTCCGGTCGGTCGAGGCAGCACCACGACTGCAAGCGACGGAGGCTCCCTGTGATCAAGATTGGCGACGGTGCACCAGTGTTCTGACCCTAGCATTTCTCTGCAAGCGGCGAGTCGCCACATCGGTAAGTAACAATTCTGACGACTCCCTCCACCGACGATCGGGCGACTGCAGCGCTAAGCAAAGTGAAGCGCCGTTGGACGTACCGTAAAGTCAGAACAACCGATCGATAAGTCATCGTCATGATTCTTTTCTTTAATTCGATAACTGATCGATCACAATTTTGATCGGTTGATCCATTCTTGATCCGATCGAATTATTTGAAATCGATGTGAATTCTGTCCTCGAATTATGGATTAATCAATCTGTTTTGTTCTTGTTCCATTTTCACTTTCATTTCTAATTAGAGAATCCTTGATAGAACTCTTTTTTATTTTTCCTATTCTTGAGCATTAACTGCTTGATTATTTGTCACAAGGGGGTTCTTAACTATCCGAACCATTTGAATCTGATATTATGCGGTGTAGACACATGTATTACTCTTCTCCTCCTCCTTCTGATTCTATCATGATAGTTCCTTGCATCCTTAACAGATTCGGCAGTTAGAATAGAGTTTTGTGTCCGGGTGTGGTGTCCTGTAGGACACGGGATTCATGTTTGATTGGAAGACGAGTCTGGGTCCAGAATTATGGTTGTATCTGTGAGGATGAGGTGTCCAGTTCGGCACACCATATAACTGACTTGGTGTTAGACACAGTGAAGTGAGAGAAGTTTTAATTTAAAACTTTGGGTTCAAATTTGGATAGAAATGGAGAAGAGTGGGTCGGGCAGAGGTGCTGGCCTGAGGTGTTTGGGTTGTGGCCTTTGAGCCCTAAGTCATAGGGAATTAACATGGCAATTGGGTTTGTCTACAATAAATTAGTAGATAGGCATGGGTATTTGGGCAGATTAATGAAGGGGACTGGGTCTCTAGTACAGGCTTCTACACTTGATAAGGATCTTGCTTTCTAAATTAGTGTTGGGCTAATGTTTGGATATATTCTGGTGTTTACAAGTAGGTTTTAAAGAAACAAACTTTAGGTTAATTATTAACTAGAGTTATAGAAGCATTAATAAAGATTTTAGAAATAAGAGGAGAAAGAATAAAGATTGCTGATAGGTTGGGCTTTGGTCTTAGTTAAGAGTTTTTGGGTTTGGGTCCATTGACAAGATTTGGCCTTGTATTCATTTTGGGTTGTATCTTTTAGCAAATAATTTTGTTTGGGAAGAGACTTGATGGCCCCTTGGTTAGATGTTCATAAAGGTATTGATGTTAGGTTAAAGTATAGTCATGGGTTTATTCTAAGAACTTGTTTAGGATATAGTAATTTTAGGGATTCAGTGATTTTAGTTGGAATTCTATATAGAAGCATGATTCCTAAATCTTGTATTATTTTTAGGTTTAGACTTAGAGCGGTTTTGGACAACTTGGATTAAAGGCAAATACAACGACTTGAACTCTTTACTTTTTATTTCTGTCTTGCTCCTTGTTCTCATGTTGGATACGAGATTGACACGATTGTATTGTGCTTCATTGATCGTATTATGTTTTACCGATTGTCTTGCAGGGATTGGAGAAATATTAACTAGTATGTGACCACATCCCTTAGCTAGGTTATTGTTTATAGCCTAATCGTACACCTCGTGTACGATTAAGCCGCACCATATTGTGATGTTGTGGTTTCCAGCCGGTCACACATTAGATTAATATTTCAAATTCACTATTACATTGACTGTCTTGTTCATTGTTTCAGTTCTTGTACTATTATTTCATATTGCAGGTTAGTCTATATCATTACTTGTGCATTTCAGATTGCTTTGTATTGTGTTTCTTGTCAGGGTTGTACTTTGCTCCTTTCCTAACTGGGTACGTTGCAGGTGAGACTGATGGAGACTTCTACCCTAGCTATTATGGATCACTGTAAGAGATAGCAGATGATGGGGCAGATGTTTGGATTTAGACATAGGAATCCTTTGTAGAGAATTATATTTTGTCTTGTAGTACCCATTAATGTACCTGGATGACTGTATTAATAATTGCTTTACTTTTACCAGATTTGTCTCCAGACATATATTGTATAGATGTTGTCATGACCCGCACCCGCTTTTCGGATTCGAGACGTGTCCAAGCCCAGCCTACACCGCATTGTCGGCGGTAGTATGCTGTCTAGCCCATAATAAACAAAGTGCTCATAAATACTAACTGCTCATTCACAACAACTAAATCAACTTTACAAAATATAGAAGTTTTACATTTGAAGAAGAATGTAAGCTTTTACAATTATAGAAAACTACCACACATCTAACTAGTCTTCTATGGTTTGGCCTTCGAGTCTCTATCTCCCCCTCGTATGGTCCATAGCGCACGAGTAGGCATGTCAACATCACCTATAACAACGATCCAGTCAGGAAAGAAGTAGAGTACAACCATATTGCAATTAATGTTGTTAGTCCAAAATAAGTTAGAACAACGAGAAACAATGCAAAGAGTATATAAAGAACTAACCAAAGATGAACTAGCAGGATCTGAACTAGCAAGATATGAACTAGCAAGGTATGAACTAACAAGATATGAACTAGCACTAGCAAAACTAGATAAAGGAAAAATAGAAACAACTATATGTGTGTGAAATATCTTTCAATACGTGAACGGCTGGGCTAATACGACACATCATACGATGGTTATCCACAATACTAGGGTACAGCTAACTCATACGTGGGGTGTATGACTTAGCTATCCACAATCAAAATATTTAGGTTTGTTCACGTACTTACCAAGTATTTCTCCTCCCGACTCTCTAATAATCAATAACGGTCAATGATACACTAAGAATGATACAATAACTTCGGTATCACAATCGTGTCTCAACGAAATATCAAGCAATGTCTCAATGGGATATCAAACAAGGAAACGATAGAGAAAATGTCATAATAAACTAAAACATAAATACAATACTGTACTTGCCTGAATTCTTGCACAAACTATAGTCACAAATCGAGGATGAGGGAATTGCCAATCTAGAATCTGTCAACCTATAATATACATCGTACTACGAACCATGCACGAAAACCACAAATCAATTCTAAGGTTCTAATTCTAAATTTATGGAAAAAGTTCTAATGGGTTAACTAATCTAATAATAGTTAATTATGGAATAAATTACTTAAAAACCTAATTTAACCTAATAATAATCTGAATATAATCTAAACATGCAAGTTTGGTCATCAAAAGTCATGTTTTCAATTTTGGAAACTATGGCACGCAAATTGAGGCATGATGTTGACTATCTAGTCAAACGTCGTGAACTCTAGATTTGAAAAGTGCAACTTGGTAGATTTCAGAGTGCGCTGGAATCAATCGTGCCATGAAATCATGCGTTGGTCAAAAGATATCGCTGTTATGGCTAATCGTGACCAAAACGGTGATTAACCAATCAATTCTGAGTTCAACAGAATAACTAAAATACTAGATGAATCAACTAATTTCAAAGGAAAACATATATCGTAGGGCTCTATGTTAGCTTTCTGAAACTTCAAACGGTTAGTGATTTCGATTTATGGTTCTCCCAGAATCTCGAAAAAACCGAAACGTGTCAAGTTTCGGACAATCGACACTCTACGAATTTTACAGCAATTAAGGTTCAGAAATAATAAAAATGAATTATATATTCAGAAATTATACCTCAATATGCTTCCAACAAAAAAAAACGGCACGCTAAAAGGAGGTCGGAGTTGACGAAAACCGCCTCGGGAAGTCGGAATTCTCCTTGGAATCAATACTCAAAATTCGACAGAAATAAACTAGGGTTTCGAAAAAAAAGAATATATATATATAAAGAGAGCAGCCAAAGAGGCGGTTACTGTAGCACTGGCACCGACAGGTGGGCCCCCCTGGGTTGATGACTGGATAATTCTTTATTTAATTCAGAAAATCATTTAAAAATTATTTTAAGTCCAAATAAATCAAAATAAATTGTAAAATAATCCAGAAAACTCTAACAAATATTTCTAAGTGTCTAGAATCAAAATAAAATATTTTAACATAAAATATTATCGTGTGATCTCACAGTCAATTCTAAAAGCCTATAAAATATAAAATCTATAGGTTTTAATTATCTACAAATTCCAAAAATTCTAAATAAATCCAAAAAAATCCTACAATATTCTAGAAAATATTTTTTGTCATTTAGAGCCCAAATAAAAATATTCAGTCCAGAAATACCGCCGAATGACCTTATAGTAAATCCTAAAAGTCCTAAAAAATAATAAACCCTTAAATACTAAATACCTAAAAATATCCAAAAATTATAGAAAAATATAAAATAGCTAAATAATACATATATAAGCTATCTAGAGGCCTTATGACCATAATATGGTCATAGCTCACATATGAGCTAAGGAATAAACCCTAATGATCATAAGAGTTTAATCATAAACCAATAAAATAATAATAATAATAATAATATTTATAAAATTGGGGAGTGGGCTTACAGATGTAAAACAAAGCATAGTGATATCTATGATGGTCGTAGTGATTAGTGTTCTGGGTACGATTATAGAAGCTGTGATGAGTATGACTGAATTTCATTCACTTGATGATTGATGAGGTTTATATACAGCTTACTACGTTGTGTCTACTAACATAGGCTAGGTATGTCCGACTCGTATCCGATTATTCGAGAGCGGGTCGTGACACGCCTTGATTTACGTGTCATGGTTTCTAAAATTAAAAACATAACTTTCTATGGCCAAAGTTCTTTGTTTAAATTAAATTTTAGATTATTATTAGGTTAAATTAGAATTTTAAGTGATTTTTTTTAGAATTAAATAATATTATTATTATTTTTGGTATTTAAGTATAGCTTATTGACCTTAAAATATTATTATATATTTTTCTACCTATATTATAGTTTTGACCTAATTCTGATTTTTCTCTAGTTCCAAAATATTTATTTAAAATATTTTGACTAATGGTTTTCAAATATCAAAACGTATTTTCTAAAACAGTTATATATATTTATTTATTTATACAAAATTCTCTTCAATTTCCATCTTGATCGTGACTAGTCATACGTTCCTATTTTTTGTGATTCTGATTACTTCATATCGACCCTAGGCTAATTGGACTGCCCCGGACCCAATGGCATGGTATGTTCCATTACTAGAGGCCGTCTTGCATAGTTATGACATCCATGACTATTATGTGCCAACATGATCAAGTCACTAATCAACTGCAATTTAATCGAGGCAAGTACAATATTGTGTTATGTACTTATATTATATTATAGTGCTATCTTTTATTGTCTTTCATTGAGTTATCCTATGGAGACATGATTGTGACACGATAGAATTAAGTGTATCATTGCTCGTTTATTAACTGTTTAGTGAGTCGGGAGGGGAAATGCTAGTAGATATATGAACAAACCCAAATAGTTTATGGAATTATAGCTAAGTCATACACCTCATGTATGGGTTAGCCGTACCAAAATTGAATGATAGTCATCGTATGATGTGTCGTATTAGCCCAGTCGTTCACTTGTCGAAAGGTATTTCAAAGCACTGTTTGATTAGTTTTACTTGTTCATGTTTATTTTCCATTTGTTTTGTTCATACATGTTCCTGCTAATAGTTTCTTATACATATTATCGTTTGCAGTTAATATACATGTTCTTTTACTGTTACATTGCATCTCTAATGTCTAGCTTTATTTTGTATTAAGTTACATAAATGCAATGGAGTTGTACTTTACGCCTTTTCTGACTAGATCATTGCAGGTGACTTGGCATGCTTCCTACTTTTGCGCTATGGACTATACGGGGGAGATAGATATCATAGAGGTTGACCTTAGATTCTAGATAGATTAGTTAGTTTCTTTTATTTAATTGTTTAGCAGATTTGTTCACAAACATCTTTTTGTTGTATTATTAGATTTGTAAATAAAATAGTTATTGTGAATGAGCAATTAGATATGATTTTGTTGTATTTGAGATTGACATTGAGACCTAGATAGCATACTACCGTCGATGTTGTGGCGTATGCTCGACTTGGATACAAACTCGTATTCCGAAAAGCGGGTGCGGTTCGTGACACCCGATACGACGTATGACTCAATCGTGTATCCATATGCGTAAACTTGGTAGGTCATGGAGCCCTTGCCTAGCATGGTTGAGCCACGTCTAATAGTGGGCCTTGGAGCTCGGGGTCGGTAGTATGAATTTCCTCCTATAATGATCTACTTGAATTTACTAGTTATGTACCTAATCATATTCATGTCAAATTCTCAAGTCGTAAACACTCAAGAATTTCCTAAGATGACCTGTGCTATGTACGAGTAATTCGTAAGTTATCACTTGCGAACATCCTCGTACTAACATCACGCGATATACGGGACAATACTCACACTTGATTGTCGAGTGCCTAGATGCAATAGATTAAACATATAACAAGTTAAATCCATGGTGTCAATAAAGAACATGCATTCAAATCTGAATCTAGAAATCCATAAGGAAATCAGTACATGAGTCTGCTACTATGAGCCACCATCTACAATCTAGACATACAACAATACATGAACATAAACATGTGTCATGTATATAGGGTGTACAATCCCTTTCTAACTATAAAACAACATTAGAGCAAGATTAGACATCATTTCAATCAAAAAAAAGCAAAAACGGACAAAAATGGACAAAAACAGCCTAATTCGAATTATCGACGGATTTTTGCGGAATACCGACGGATTTTTCGAACTGTCACAGCAGTTTTGAGTGTGATATTCGGATTTTTCGACGGATTTCTGTGGACTACCGACGAATTTTTCGAACCGTCACAGAAACTGAAGTCTAAAACTACAAAACTTGTTTCGGCTATAAAAACTTTATTTTACATCGAAATTCGACGTTTCAAAAGTCAAAATCGCATGAAATTGAATTTCCTACAACATGGGCATATTAGGTTTTACAAATTTTGAAATTTTTTATATGAATACCTCATAATACTCGAAAATCCTATCTACAAACGCAGATCTATATATACCACCGATCAAAACCAAAAATGCAATATACTAAAGATGTTAAAAATTTAAAGAAGCATATTATAGGCCAATAAAACTTTATTTTCTATAGAAAACCAAAAAAAAGCATGATCATATCACTTTTGAGCAAGATGTACTTACATAGAGTCTCTAGCAACCACGCCTAAGCTTCTACTCCACCACCAAGAAGGAAGGAAGAAAAAAATGAAAAGAGATAGGAGAGAGAAACTGAGAGGGTATATATATAAAAGGTGAATTAATCGTGACCGTTGGATCACGATTCGCGTCACGATCTAAATCGATCCTAACCATCCAAAGAAAACTAACTATCCATTGAATAATAGGGTGAGTCAACCAATGGACCAATGGATATAGGATGCATCGACACTATTCACTAAAATATCTAAACACTATTAATCAAAATATCTAAACACTATTCATCGAAATATCTAAAATTAAAAATATATAAAAGTGGAAAATATCTCCGAACGGTACAACGTCGATAAACATTGGTACACCATCAGTATGCCGGTCAAGGAGAAAATTTTATAATTTGGAAAAAAATTTAAAGCGTTCCAAAAACCAAGAAAAATAAAATACACTACAAAATACGTATCCGTATATAAATATCGATACTGTAAGACGAGTCTCACACCATATCTCTCTTTCACTCTTCTCTTCTAATGGTTCTCTTTGAAAATTATTACTTTTAATATATTTTTCTTGGTTTTTATTAGATATCTATTGGGGGAAGGGAAGCAGTATAATAGGGGTTAGTCCACCATAATAGTATTATTATTATTATATAGGTATTATTATAAGCAAGGGAAAGATATAAATATATGTATTATGTATGTATGTGGGTATGTTAGTACATAGGTATGGTAGTGAGTATATCTAAATATATGGCACAAATTATTTTTTTTACTATTTACATTAATAGTATTTATTATTTTCAATAAGTATAATAGTATTTACTAAGTTATATTGTCATATTATTTTTGGTACCCTGAATACGATAATGTATTATTCTATTTTAATCTATTTGTAATTATAGTTTTAAACCTAAAAAATGTTTACTTTGACAACTTAGAGTTTTTGCCTAAAATAGATTTTTATGATTTCTTAAAGAATTTTCCTAAGAATTAATTTAACTAATAAAATCTAGTCTTCAAGTATTATAAATATTTTTAAAAACTAGTATATGTATTATTTACACCAAAATCCATCGACTATCAATTCTTGACCATGGCTAATCAGACTTCCTATTCTCTTGCAAAACTGGACTACCTTATGTCAAACCTAGCTAATTGGACTGCTCTGGACTCGATGGAACAACCTGTGCCATCACCAAAGGTCATCTTGCGTAGTTGTAACACCGAAGACAACTCTGTGCCACCTTGATCCTTGTACCACACTAGGCGTTACTACCAGGCAAGATACCTTGACACTTACTGTCTATTTACTTCATCTCACATATTGCATGCATTTATTATTACTTTTTTTGTAAAATAAATTGTGCTATATTATTATATTTAGATGCAATTCTACTGTCTAGTTCTATTTCCTGCTACTTAATTATTTATATACTCATAAAACCTAGATTTAAGAGACCACCTACATTCATTGGCCTTTACATATGTATTCCATGAGTCACATATATATCTCAAACTTGCGTATCGACTGGCCAGCGATACATGTAGGATGATCATTAGGCTATAACTACTAATAGGGTTGCATGATAGAAGACTAGTAGCTATTAGAGTTAGGACATTGGGTGGGGAGAATATAATTGGACATTGACCTCCACTCTATCTATCGTAGACTCGCTCGCTACTGAGGAACGATAGGTAGGCTATATGCTATAGACTCGCTCGATACTGAAGAATGGTATATAGTATTTAAACTTGCTACTGAGGTACTATACTATATTATTATATTCCTGACTAACTTGGAGGTCATGCAACCATGCACTATTCTTGATTGCATTACACCTAGAGTGGTTAGGTGTCCTTATCCGTTAGATATAGGTACTTTTGGTTTGTGTACTTATACCTGATCGCGGTTTGGAACATTATCTTATAGCGAACTAGTGTGCCACACATTGTCCTTGTTTGGTTGTAGATGTGGTTCACTACTTCGATGATAAAATACTGAACCTTGTCTTAGTCCAGATACTATATCGAATTTATGGCATGAAAAGATACTTCATCATGGATTAGGGTGCCATCTCATGTCCTTGTTTGGTTGGAGGGATGGTACGCTAATTCAATGATGGAGTACTAGACCATATTATGATCTGATTAACTTATTGTTGAGCAGTTTATATTCAGTTATATGACATGTTTATATGTATCTTGTTACGTCCCTCTGAGGACATGGTGATCTCTCTAGGTGTGTGTTTTCTTAACTTTCTGCAGGAATTGCAACCAAGATCGTGGTCTTCTCCTTCCTATCGAAGATGACATGCTCTTGGATCGTCCTTTGCTACTTTTTACAAATTCTTTCCCTTGTATTTATTTCTCCTCATTTAAAAATGCTTGGTAATGGATCTGTCTCCACCCAACAACTTGTACAATGATAATTCATAGTCGATTTATGATATCATTATTATTTTATTTTGTGGATGAGATTAGTTGTCGTGGATATACTGCATTTACAACTTACGTATATTTATTATACGGTTGGCATGTCTATGTACCTAGTCCTACGTATTTCGGGACTGGGGCGTTACATTCATATATTATGTCTCGTATAGGTGAATTATTCAACGCGACCGCACGCCTTGAAACGCCAAGGAACTTTATGCCTTAGCGCATCCAAGCGAGCTCCGCCTCGAATGAACAAGTACCTGTAACCTACACATAAAAACTGGTGGGTGGTCAGTACACAACCGTACTGGTGAGTGAGCCCCTCGCCCACCCATACAAAACCAACACGTTCATTTAGTAAGTGTTTCCTATGATTTTGGTTGCCTTTCTAACCTTGCCTTAGGATCAGCTTTCAAGGCATAGACTCTAAGCCATATTTTGTATTGCAACCAACATGATAGTGTTCCAAATCCATGGGACCGTGCTACAAAACCCATTTGTGCAAACACTGTAGTCGTGCCATAAGATCCATATTATGTAACAACAATGAGGTCGTGCCTTGCCACACAGTGTAACCCATTCATACTTGCTTTACAGACTTTTCCATTACAATATACAACTGACTCGGTGAATACCTTGAGACTTTGTGTCAAACTTCTTTGAGACCAACGCTACAAATCGTGCCCAAACACATGACTCTTTTGAGGCCAAATCTTAGGCTCAATAATTTCGATGAATATCGTGCTCACATTCTTTTGACTCATTTGTATTGTGCATACATTTCTTGAATCACTTCTAAGGCATGCACGCGGATAGTCGCTTTTATGCCGACTCATCTATATAAAATGTCACTAGCAAGTCTAGCTATATGTTTCACTTAACAAAATGCCTGGAAATCGGATTTTGAAAATAAAACGAGAAGAAGTACAAGAAGTACAAATTTGATTCTGGGAAGTATTGCTATGGAAGTCTGATCTGTAAATGATCACTTTGTTCCTTGGACCATACGATGATGATGAAGATCACTGCTAGAAGATGAACAATTGGAAGAACTAAGTCACCAGAAAGGTATCGACGCACTTGGGCACTGATGGTGAGGCCGAATGCTTTCCTGCTTTGCTTCACTCTGTTCTGGAAGAAAAGTTGAAGAAGAACGCTCCGAAAAATCAAAGTCTCTGGGCTCTGATCTCTGTGTATTCTCTCATTTCTCTCTGTCTGTCTATATGAGAAAAATCAATCTATTTATAGACTTGGCTTCTTGTGCGTAAAAACTCAGCAAAAGTTCCGTCTTTACGCTAACAACTGCCACCCATGACCGAAGTCATCCTCTACATACGTTGACACGTGTCCCATCATTTCAATAAGAATATGATGCACGTACACACGTTCTTCGAGATATGTGGCATGAAATCCATGTAGGCAAACCACGTTCTGAATTGGAATAGGGCGTAAAAACAATCCAAATATACCCTGAGCGTAAAGTAGTAGACTAGGCGTACAATAGCCCTGATGTAGGCTTCCCGTGTAAAGTGGTTGTTAGATAACCTTGAGCGTAAAAGTAGCCCAAATAAACCTTACGCACACGTCAATCGTTGAGCGTAAAAACTCGTATAGTCTCCGTGCGTAAAAGAAGCCATATTATGAGCGTAAAGTGGCTCAGTCCACATACTAAACGACAAATGGAACCCTGTGTAAAACAAATCCCTTTGATTTCTGTGATATATGCCATCATTAAATCTTCATGTCAGACTTTGCATTAAATGCAAGACTTGACAGCTTTGTCCAGCGTAAAAGTGGCTAGCTTGTCTTGGGCGTAAAATCATTAGCTTTGACCCGGGCGTAAAATGATTAGCCTGTTTCGGGCGTAAAGTGATTAGCCGCTCTTTGGCGTAAAGTGGATCGATTTGAATGGAATGATCCTTATCTTTGACTCATTCTTACTTTTTACGCTCCTACAAGACCCCCTTCAAAGTTTTTAAATATCTTCAAAATTTGAAACACTTTGAACAGAAGCGTAAAAGTTGAGATTTGACCAGTCAGCGTAAAATTCGGGATACTCAACAGTCATCCGCATAATAGTGGGGATATCCAACAGTCGGCATAAAATCTGGAATTTGAACCGATTTGAAAATTCCCTATAAATAGGGTTTTTTGGGGAGAGAAAGAACTTTACTTTGTTTCCTTGCTCCCGTAATCCCGATCCTTCTTGAACTCTCTTCTTCCTCTTGCATTCCATTCGACGTCCCCCAAGAGGTCCGCCGCCGGCAGTAGTAAAGGGAAGAAAGCCATTGATTCGTCATCTGTAGAACATGTGAAAACTCCCGTTCGATCATCAACACCACACCGACAACCCAACCCAGCCGTAGCTCCGCCTATGAGGGGTAAAGTACTCCCTTATGGCCGTAGAACTTTATCGGAGAAGAAAAAGGTCTTTTGTTTCACGCCCATGTTATACGTGTTAGCGTAGAAACTGAGATAAACAAAATACGCCCACGTTATACGTGTTAGCGTAAAAGCTCAAAAATACGCCCACGTTTATACGTGTCAGCGTAAAACTAAAATACGCCCACATCTAATGTGCCAGCGTAAAAACTGAAATACGCCCACATCTAATGTGCCAGCGTAAATTTCCAAAATAAAAAAGACTTTGTGCAAAAACAAAAGACTTTTTTTGAAAAAAATTTACTTTTCAGATCCATTTATCTACATAAATAACGTCAAATTAGATTTTCTCTAACTTGATTTCCTTTTCTTTTTGCAGTAGACTTACAAATTCACCCTCTTGCAGAAGTCTTTGGCTCGTCAGTTGGCATGGTGGGTTCGAACTATCTGGAAGATTTATCTCATGTCCAATTTCCTCAATCGAACCCTGAATACCCTATAGAGAGGGCACAACTGATAGCAGCCCAAGGGGATAGGATGTTGCTATCCATAATGAATGGAGATTTGTTGACTTCACTAGATGCACAACAATTTGCAAAACCGGCCTTCTTGTTTGGGGACGCAATTGACTGTAAGTCCCAGACACACCCCAAGAAGGAGTCTTGGGTATTCAAATTTGGGGATAAAGCCATGTATCTCCCGGATATGGACAGAGATTATCCTCTGTCAGCATTTTTCCATGCTACCCACCATCGACAGATGCTGTAGAATTTGACTCCTAATAGTTATGGAAGACCAGGTAGAATTGTTTTCAAGAGGGAGCATGCTAATGACATGGGGTATTTTGCTAGTGTTCCCAATGGTGGTGTCACTTCTATTTTTGGCCTCATGCCAGGAGCTAATCCCAGTGAAGACTCGGGTTTAATTCAACCAGTACAAACTCCGATGTTCGTCAACAAATTTATGAGGGCTGCTGTATTATATCCTCAGACAAACCCCAGGCTGCCAGGATGGTTGACTCCATTCAATCAAAACTGGATCCAGATTAGTATTTGGATGATGAAGAACTTTGAAGTAGAGCTGAAAGACATTGGTTTGTATGAGGCGATAGCTTCCACTAGTCAGGGTATTCCTTCGAACGGAAACCTATTTCTGGCCTTGATGGAAATATACATGAGTTCGACTGGAACTTTTGCCACCCCGAAAGGCGAAATGGGCCTTGCTCTTCATGAGATGCAGTTCATCTCGAAGCTGCCAATGGGGGAAGCTCCATATAAGGAATACGTTCCCTCCAACAGAGAACTGGCTGAAATCAGAGAGACTAATCCTCAGTTGATTGAGGTATATGAGGAATTGATGTGTCACTACATGGTTTGTACCACAATGCATGAAAGTACATCTCATTTGGCGTACATCAACAAGTGGACGACTTATCTCTTCTTCCATAAGGATAAGATATCCAAGGAAGACAAAGAAAGGTTTCAGGAAAACAAAGCTCCGGTAATCAACATAGATTCGACAATCCTTTCTAACAAAATTAGGGATATGATGATTGTCTACAAATTCCCTAATAAATATCTGTCTACAAAGATTGGGGAATTCCCTGCCGGAACTGAAGCCTTGAGCTTCCTTAGATATGGTAGTCAGAAAATCTCTAGGAGAGCTTTGCTGGCAGGCTTTCTTTCTTTATGGCTGAGAAGATGGATTGTGTCGGGTATTGGTACTGTTGACAGAATTCACCGTAGCGTACTATGGCCAGCAGTATATTTGGTTTTTAAAGCCAGGATTAACCTGTTATCAGCCATGGTGTGTCGAATAAATGCAGGTTTAAGGACCTTCGGCGAGGAGTTAATCAACAATGCTCCTCATCGGAATGTTTTCCCCAGGGTAGAAATGCCCTACACTTATCTGATGGGCTGGCTGTTGCATCACAACTGCAGATTGTTGCCACCAGGCCCGGGTGATGATGCGGAGGTCTTCCTTCAAAAATTCAGCAAAGCTACATGGACCGCTACGACTGTGGCGGATACCCGGGCAGTTCTGAATTATTCTTTTGGTTGGAACTTCTTCTGCACTCGGCCACAAGTTCCAGCAGATTGCTTTGGCATTCAGTTTGAGGATGAAGTTGAAGGAAGAGCGGTATTGCCATCATCAATCTTCAGATGGCTTCAATGCATCAGACCTTCTCACTTGATATATAGAAATGAAGATAATTGTGCGTTTGAACCATATCTACCCAGTAGGTTCTCTCGCTAATTTGGATATGACCAACTTCATGTTGGTAACTCCTCTACTAACTTCCGTCATTATGGAAAATTACTCGACGGTGCTAGGGGTTGGAGATATTTCAATGCTGCTCGTACTGGTGCCAAGTTTAGAGTCTCAACCGCTACTAGTACTACAGAGCTACGTATAATTCATACGTATGCTCACTTTTATGCTTCAATTCGTTCTTTTGCCTACGGCTACAATATGAGAGGTAGTCTAAGGTAGCCTAAAGAAGGAGATATTGAGGAGCAGGTCAGGGTACCAGCAGACATCCCTGACGATACTGGCATTCCAGATCCATATTTGGAAGTTATCCCAACAGGAGTTGGAGAACCAGCTGCAGAACCTATCATCATTGGTAAAGGCCGAAAAAGAAAACAAAGTGCAGCCGTCATGTTTCCAGAAAAAACTCCAGAAAAGAAGAAGAAGTCTATCACAAAAGGGCCTTCCAAACCGAGAGCCCTCACTCCAGAGGATGCCACTTTGATTATAGGAGATCATCTTGTCGGTTCTTCTTCAGTTCATCCAGGAGAAGGATCTTCAGCCCCTCCACCAGTAGTTGGATCAGAAGCTGTAACACTGTTGTCTCCTGGACGTCTAAGCACCTCACTCCATTTATCTTTGCCAACCAAGGCACAAGTCAGAGGGGGTGCTACTGCTGTATCTACTGTTGATCGAGACCATACTCCATCAGATGAGCTGGCTCTCGACTTTGATGATGATGATTGGGATAGCGATTACGATTCATATCTTGAACATAACGCACATATTCCAGGTATCATACAAAACCTATATGGAATTATGTACCATGATTTTGTATATTAACTTATTTTGTTCATTTTGTAGATGTTATCATTGCACCAAAGCCTATGGCTCCTCCTCCTCAAGAAGAAGATATCTATGAAGAAAATGAGGAATCTGAGGATGAAACTTCTTGTTCAAAAGAAGAAGACGCTGATGAAGAGGGAATTCGACAACCCAAAATGGAGCTTCAAGAAGAATACCATCCATCATTAGAGGTACAACAAGCACAACCTGAAATGTCCTCTCTTGCTGAAGACCAGCACAAAGAAGAAACTATAATAGGCCTTACTGAAGGTGATGATAGAGCTGCTGGAGAGGAACCAGATTTGAATAAAGAAGCAGCTATAGAAAATTTCACTGCAATTGAAGCGATGGAAAATCCTGTGGAGCAAACCATTGAAGGAAATACTGAAAGCATTCTTGAATCACCAACTGAAACTGGAGAAGCTATAATGACATCTTCTATTGTTGCTACTGATTCAGTACCAGTTTCTGACGAGCCAATGCTAGAACCTGAACTGGCTCCCGCAATTGTCACCACATCCACCGATATTACCGCCATCAGGACTCCAGAAACGGCTGGAGTAACAAATATTAAAGACATTGCTCCCGAAGCTCTTGGGAATCAATTGGCTGTGGCAGTAGTAACAACAACAATTCCATCTCAGCCTGTTGTTACACCAATGATATCTGTTGGTGTTGGAGATATAATCCCTGAAGCTCATAGGGATCAATTGGCCATGACAGCAGTAATAGCAACGTCCTCGTCTCAACCGGCTGTCATACCAACAACATCTATTTTTGGTCTCCAAAGAAGAAATCTACTAGATATTGCTGCCACACCAAGCTCTAGCATAGAGATGAATCTCCTAGTTGAGATTCATACTGAGACCTTTTATAAAACTCTAGTAACCCTAATAAAAATGGTCCTGAATAAGGGCCTCAGTTACGAGATTTTGAAGGCAGCGATGGCTCTGACTATTAAGAATGTTGCTATGTTCGATGACGCTGGGAGAGCTGCAGTATTGGAGAAAATTGTAGAAGACCTTGAACATCCAATCAATGAATACCTCAAGCTATCAAGGGAGACTGTTGAAAGTCTCATCCAGGAGGAATATGACACCTTAACGGCTGATTATCTTGCTCGAGAGACTACATATAATGAAGCTCTTCATGAACATAGTCTGAAAGTTGCCAAAGAGAAAGCTTTTTTAGCTGGAATAAAGCCCGTACTGCATGGTCACAGAGTAGCTTACGATGCTTTGAACATAGATATTCAGAATAAAAATGATAAGATCCGTGAAGTTGAAACTGAATTAGCTCGCTTAAAGGCTGAAAGAGAAAAGATGATCGATGCTCGAAATCTGTACCTCACTCAGAGCTCCATTTTAGAAGAACAAGCCTTCGGGGCTGAATCAACTATCAGAACCCTTGATGAAGCCAAGGATCATCTGATAATCAGTTTCGCTGGACTTTCTCGTAATTGTACCCCTGAAGCTCGACGTGCTGAAGCTACTAAAAAGGTTGTGAGTTCTCGTGACAAGCGACTGGAAGAACTACAGAAGTTGCTTCAAGATGTTTCTACTCCACCTTAGAAGAACTCCTTGTCATCTTTTATCTCATTCATTTTTGTAATGTTTTCACAAGGAATGAATGAAATATTTATTTTGTGATCTCCATAGGTATGAGGCGGAAAATACTTATCAACGGTTATATGAACATGACAAGTCTTTTAAACTCAAAAGTTTGTATCTATCCAGAGGTAATATGGACATGATAGATAATCAAATCTTACTTTCTGGTTTTAGAGTATGCAATACTATCAGAGGTAATATGGACATGATAGTATGTAAGAACTCAAAGAAAAGTAGATTAATATCTATGCAGAGGTCGAAGGAACATGATAGATAGAAAAAGCAAGTAGATTTAATATTTATCCAGAGGTCTTGAGAACATGATAAATAATAAATCCAGTTTTTTTAATCAATTGGTAAGATAGAAGATCAAAATTTCTCTCCGAAGAGACAAGTAATCAGCTTAACCAAACCTTGGTAGCTAGGGATTAAGAGGACAGATGTTATTAAGGATATTTGTCAATATTGATGAAAGAATGAATGAACCAACATGGCCTAAGGATGATTCTCAAATGGCTCGGATTCATCATCAATTTGAACCATGTAAGCTGAAAATATTTGCTTAGATTCATCATAATAGTCTCCTTTAACACACGAGGAGTGAGAAATATCGGATTCAATGAATTGGACTTCTTCTGAATCTGATGATTGTGAAGAGCTAGAAGAGAATTCCTCTTGTATATCGTCATTAAACATGTAGGACGGATCATATCCCAATCTATGACAAGTTTTCTGGTAAAACGGATCACCACATAATGGTAGTCGTCTACCTTTGCCTTGATTGAGACCTTGTATAGTCTTTAAATTATATCCCATGTTCTGGATAATTTTGAGAGATTGTTGACTATATCTGTCAATTCGGATTCTTCCTTTATCTTTATCCCTCAAATCATCTGTCTGAGCAACAGGGATATTTCTAGCCAGGCCAAACACAATTTGGCGCTTGTTTTTCTTATCAGACGGAACCACGAAATAAGATTCTTTGTGACGTCTATAAGTTACACAAGCTTGCGATGAAGCGGCTACAGGAAGAAGATAGGGAAAAGATGTTAGAAACCTTTGAGCATAAGGTCCAACATCGATATGAGGAGGAAAAGAATTTTCCTTATTGTCAATGTATAAGGTTTCCTCTGTGTCTATGTCGTCTTTATATTGATGACTTTGATTATCAGAAGATAAAGTCATTCTTTCAATAAACTTGACAGCCATATACTCGAAAAGGAAATCTTCATTGATATCAAAAAGTACAGAATGATCAATATTTACATCATTTACAATTTGACTGCTACGCTTTGGATTAATCACTAGTGGATTATCATCCGTCTTCTGCGTAGATTTGCCAAGATTGACAATCAAAGGAGGTTCTGGATCATTCGTACGAAATATACGCCCTTTGACTTTGATCACAAGAGGTTGAACTTAGCTTTTAACAGGAACATTTATTGATCCCTCAGATGAAGCTTGAGTTCTTCCTTTAACCTTGATCATCAAAGGTTGATTGTTGACAGATTGGGGTTGGATTCGCCCTTTGACTTTGATATTCAAAGGTTGCTCTTCTGGCGGATCTTCGTTAATAGACTGATCTTCAGCAGATGGTTGATCTTCAGCCATCTCTGATATCTCTTTCACATGCTCTTGTTTGTAGAGCCTTGAGTCAGAAAAATAGGCTTCAACACCTTTGAAAGGATTGATATCAGCAAACTCAGTCTTCACAACCCCTTGGGGATCCACATACTTGAAGCATTGGTGGAGAGTCGAAGGCACAATGTTATGCTCATGTAACCATGGTCTTCCAAGAAGAATATTGTAGGATACGTCTGAGTTAATAACATAAAATGTTGCCATAGTTCGAAGATCACCAATCTGAATCTTCAGACGAATCTTCCCCAGTGGTTTGCTCTTTCCAGAGTTGAAACCAACTATTGTGGTACTAGTGTAAGTCAGATCACTAGTAGGAATCCTCAATGGTCTTAGCATACTTTAAAGAATTATGCTAATGGAAGACCCAGGATCGATGTAAATTCTGTCAACTTCAATGGATTCGATATACCCAGTGTAACACAAAGGCCTATCATGCTTGTTATGCTTCAACAACATATCTTCTTGTGTGAAGGTGATGTCGGGAATTGCTTCCATCACACTATGACATTGCGTGCATGATACCGGTATATTGTCAGGAGTCTTGAGTTGAGCTAAGCAGGAATCAGCTTGCAGCAAAGTTTCACTCAAAGTTTCACGGCTTTCTCTAGAAAGGCGAAGCAACTCGAAAATAGATAATCTAGCCGGAGTATTAGCTAACTGGGCTAAAATATCAAATTTATAGGGTTTCATCACCACCTCCTGACTGGAAGTAGACTTCAATGGGACATCGAAGCGTACCGCTTTCTGTTTTCCCTTTTCAACCACAGCAGGAGCAAGAGACGGTTGAGTTGATGGTGTTTCAACATTCTCAGCTTCCTTGGAGGATCCCTCATAATCTTTGTGGTACTCTTTTCCAGATCTTGTACCAGCAAAAGTTTCTTCTTCAGACTCGGAAGAAGGAAGTACCATATTGCAGGATTTAATCTTCCTTTCCTTAGCTTTCTTCTTGTGAGGATTGTTATGAGGAACCTCAGAACCTAATCCAACAGTGGATTTTTGACTTTGAATTTGTAAAGGAAGTCGTATCCCTTTATCATAATTCAAACCTTCTGCCTTTTGAAAATCATAGCCCATCTTCTTCATGAGAAGGATAGATTGTTGACTGTACAAGTGAGTAGGCAGTCGACTTTCAACAGAAGAAATCCCTGCAACTACGGAAGAATGGGGAATAACCGTCTCTGTAGCTACGGGAGGAAAATGATTCGGGATACGAGAAAAAATCCCTGTAGGAGCCTTTTCATAAGCAGCGAAGACTTGTTGTGCCCTGTATAAGGGAACACTATTCATGGCTAACCACTGCTGATGAGTAAGCTTGAGCTTGGTAGGAGGAGCTAGACCTGGAGGACATATGTTCAATCCTCTCAGTCTATCTTCCAAAGGAGTACCATCCCATAGATGAACCAAATCATCAAGATCTAGAATAACAAGAGAAATCATATTGCAGGTTTTGACCTTCTTACCTTTCTTGGATTTTGAAGTTTTACCTTCATCTTCCATTTCAGGTATTAAGTCAGGATGTACCCACATAATTTCTCCATTCTTTAATGTAAGAGGCAACAATCCTTCATTTTCCTCCCTGGCAGGCGGGATATTCAAAATCTTCATCGTCGCCTTCGGAATTGGGACAATTCCATCTGGTACTTGTTGTGGAGGAAAATCTCCAAATTGAAGAGAAACCATATTGGTTGTAACCGTATGGTCATCATTGGTTAAGGCAATGGCACCACCATTTATCAGCTCTTGGATTTTCTTCTTCAAAACATAACAAGCACTGGTAGGATGATTAATGTATCTATGATAGATACAATATTTGGGATTGTCAGTCAGATTCACCTCATTGGGCCTTTTTGGCTCCGGAATCTGGAGTTTGCCACTCTTCACCAGACATTAGAATATTCCTGGGATATCACCTTCGTCAAAAGAGTATTCTTCTTTTGACCTGGAAGATTCCTGATTATTCGGCATCGTTTTATTCTTGGAAAGATTGACCATAAGAGTGTCTTTTCCTTTCATATTACGATTGCCGGAATTATTACCAAGATTACTTTTCTTTCCTTTATCCTCAGAGGCGAAAATCATCCCATGTTCACGAGCCAACCTACCATTGGTCTCGACGGAAACTGCTGCTATGATAAACGAAGCCCAATCTGTGAATTGGGAACCCGTGAAGACAGCGATGGATGGTCGCAGATTCATCTTACATGTATCAATCAGCGCTGAATCTGGCATACCAGGGGGCATCTTTAAAGTTGTCTGTCGGAAACGTTCAATGAACGTCCGAGTATCTTCTTTCTCCTTTTGCTTGATTTCTATTAAGGAGGACATGTTCATGTCCATACCTCCTTCATAGAAACGGGAGAGAAACATTGCCTTAAATTCGTCAAAAGATGAAATACAATTGTCGGGTAGACTACGATACCAGTCGTAAGCTGAATCCGTCAAGCATCCAATGAATACTTTAGTAAGAAGAGCATCATTTTTCTGCAAATGTACAGTCATAATATCAAAGTAATTGATATACGGACTAGGAGAAGCCTTTCCATCAAACAATACTATGGACTGTGGCTTGAATTTCGGTAGAAACGGTACATCATTCCAATGAGGAGGATAAGGTTGCTTAATCCCTAACCTCTGGAGTTGATCATTTTGCTTCAAAACTTCAAACTGTGCTTTGAGCTCACGTACTGCTTGAATGGCTTCACTATTTTGTGGAAGCACATTTGATTGAAAAGTTATCGGTTGTACCGTAATCCCGACCGGAGATGGTACATCTTCTGAAATGATGGGATCTGGAGATGCAGAATTTTGGTTAACAGCAGGCTCTTGGATATTCAAAGGTATATCAACCCCTTGGCTATCTTGAGTTGGTGCTGCTGTCTGAACCGGAGTTACAATTGCTGGTTGAGCAGTTTGTTGAGCCGTTATTATCTGGTGCATGCTTTGCATCAAGTTAAGCATGTCTTTCAATGATTGCTCAACAGCAGTGAGACGTTGTTCTGTATTAACAGATGACGTCTCTGGTTCGTCTCCAATAGCGTAGGATTCAACCTCTCTTGAAGATACAGAAGGATTAGTATAGAAGTATGAATCAACACTATCAGTTTCGGACTCAAGAGATTGAGTACCCCCAGCTTCAGAATCAGAAGTCTGCAATTGTCTTTGTCTTCTTGATCGAGTATTCTGATATACTCCTTCAAAAGAATCAAGAAGTCTATTGAATTGTTGTTGACCTGGGGTTTGGGACATGTTCCATCTAGGACGTCGTCCTCTGTTGGTGTGAGATGCCATGTTGACTGACGCATATGACAACTCATCAGCTTGTTGTTGGGGTGCATTAAAATTCAATTGATCAAAAACTGACCGTCTAAAAGCCGAGCAACAACATTTGATCACAATCTGGTGACACTCACAGTGATGATTTTCTTGGGGGAGCGTCACGGGAGATTGTCTATTTTTACGCTTTTGCATTAGCAATTCACGTAAATCAAAAGGAGTAGAAGGAGTAGTCTTCTTTATTACATTTGGGGTAGCAAAACGTTTAGTCCCTTGTGTATAAAAAAGATTACTAGCTGCATTTGCAGAACCAAACTGTACATTTCTACGCGTTTGGAGTTGTGTACGCAAATCTTGAGATTTTTGAGCACGAAGGACTCCATTTTTATTGCGTGTGATTTATAGGTTTGGTACTTTGCGTAGAGCAGTGTAAGAAGGCTGTTGGTATAGAACTGAAGCTTTACCAACAACATTTTTATGCTGTATGCATTTAGGTACATTCATATTAGATGTAAAAATATCGTTGCAAATTTTATCTACACTGTTACAGACAGGAGACTTACCTTTACGCGAAGAGTGTAAAAATTGATTATCTACCACGTCACAGACGGGAGATTTTCCTTTACGCGAAGAACGTAATTTTTGTGTGTCTACCACGTCACAGACGGGAGACTTATTTTTACACTTAGAAGCACAAGCATTAGAGTCTGCCTCATTACAAATGGGAGACTCGTTCTTATGCACTGAGCGTAAATTTTGGTTTTTACCCACTGGACATAAAACCTGATTATCTTCACCGTCACAGACGGGAGATAACTTGCCACACTTAGAGTGCAACACCGAAGTAAGGACTGCCTCGTTACGAATGGGAGCCCCTACGACAGGAGTGGGAAGAATTCCCTTGCCCTCAGAAGCAACAGAGAGATCAGAAGCTATTTTGGATTTAGGAATCCAAACTTTTCGTGCTTTGCGAGATTTTTGAACATTAGAGCGGCGAGAACCACCCCTAGTTCAGAGCATTTCTTCATAAGCAGTCTGGTCGAAGTGTACAACCAGAGTCTTCTTTGTCGATCCAATCGACACATCATCGTATTGAGCAATTGCCTCCTCGTCAGAGGAGAAGGTCGTCCCTAGTAGAGTCGCCATTTTTGTTTCACTTAACAAAATGCCTGGAAATCGGATTTTGAAAATAAAACAAGAAGAAGTACAAGAAGTACAAATTTGATTCTGAAAAGTATTGCTATGGAAGTCTGATCTGTAAATGATCACTTTGTTCCTTGGACCATACGATGATGATGAAGATCACTGCTAGAAGATGAACAATTGGAAGAACTAAGTCACCAGAAAGGTATCAACGCACTTGGGCACTGATGGCGAGGCCGAATGCTTTCCTGCTTTGCTTCACTCTGTTCTGGAAGAAAAGTTGAAGAAGAACGCTCCAAAAAATCAAAGTCTCTGGGCTCTGATCTCTGTATATTCTCTCCTTTCTCTCTGTCTGTCTATATGAGAAAAATCAATCTATTTATAGACTTGGCTTCTTGTGCGTAAAAACTCAGCAAAAGTTTTATCTTTATGCTAACAACTGCCACCCATGACCGAAGTCATCCTCTACATACGTTGACACATGTCCTATCATTTTAATAAGAATAGGATGCACGTACACACGTTCTTCGAGATATGTGGCATGAAAGCCATGTAGGCAAACCACGTCCTGAATTAGAATAGGGCGTAAAAACAACCCAAATATACCCTGAGCGTAAAGTAGTAGACTAGGCGTACAATAGCCCTGATGTAGGCTTCTCGCGTAAAGTGGTTATTAAATAACCTTGAGCATAAAAGTAGCCCAAATAAACCTTACGCACACGTCAACCGTTGAGCGTAAAAACTCGTATAGTCTCCGTGCGTAAAAGAAGCCATATTATGAGCGTAAAGTGGCTCAGTCCACATACTAAACGACAAATGGGCCCCTGTGTAAAACAAATCCCTTTGATTTCTGTGATATATGCCATCATTAAATCTTCATGTCAGACTTTGCATTAAATGCAAGACTTGACAGCTTTGTCCAGCGTAAAAGTGGCTAGCCTGTCTTGGGCGTAAAATCATTAGCTTTGACCCGGGCGTAAAATAATTAGCCTATTTCGGGCGTAAAGTGATTAGCCGCCCTTTGGCGTAAAGTGGATCGATTTGAATGGAATGATCCTTATCTTTGACTCATTCTTACTTTTTACGCTCCTACACTATACTTGGACCCAATTTGGACAAGACGGTACGTTCGTCAAAATGAGGCACGATCTTGCCAAATTTTCTGCAATACCCGTTATACAGCGAACCCCTCGGGTCAGGTCGCACACCATTCGAGTGTTCTGTAATTACGTTCCTCCTAGGACGGATAAGCCCTATGGCCCCAAGTTACCGTCCGAGGAACATTGCCCTTATCCACAAGTTGTCCAATGACAATGCAATGGTGCCTACCTAACTCACTATATGACTCAAATGATGTTCTTCCTTGCTCATAAACTATAGTTTCCATACTTCATTGGAGACTCCCAAATGAGGGACCGCATCGACGACAAACAGTCATGTGTGTTGGCCTATTGGTCATGGTCGAACCGATTTCAATAATTGTCTAAACTCGAACTCGATATAAGGGCTACTTACAACGGGCTACGTCAACCAGTACTGCTACCGTTCGAGATTTACACACTCATCACGTTTGTATTTATTTTCCTTCTCAAGTGTATTTTTCACCATTTTATTGAATCTAGGAAAGTATGTAAATCATGTCGTATTGGCAAATAGGCTTAACCCAAAAATGTTTTTTAAATCTACCCATTATTTTTAAACAAGCCCTAATTTATATTTGAGAAACTTTTTCAAAAGCCCAACATTCCAAAAGACCAAAACCTATTTTAAAACCCTGGATTCTGACCTAAATCAAATACCAGAGTTCAAATAGAGTTCAGCCCGAACTCGGGTACCCTGATTTGGTAAACCCTGTAAACTTGTTCTTCCTGCAGATTTGGCTGCAACGGTCAAATTTTTGAACATTTGGCATCTGAATTTTGCCAGAATTTAGTTTTCAGCAATCCTATAAATAGAGAAGAGTTTTTCATTCTAATCACTCATTCACTTTCTATCTTCTCATCTTAAGCTTTCTAAGCTACTCAAAGCTCTCATTTTCAAATCCTAAGCATGTTTTACAACCTCTAGTCTATTTGCCAGTTCAGTACGATCTAGAAGTTTTAGAGAGTTGTAATCAGAGTCTTGATCCAGAAGTTTACACTTCACAATTGAAGTCGGTCAAGCACTTCGGATTTAAAGCTCGGTGTTATAAGAGCGATAAGCACTCGATTATCGCTTGTGCTTCCAATAGTGGATTTTAAACTTGGAGCAAGAGTCCTCCGATCTGGACTGGTCCTCACAAGAGGAAAACCAGGATATATCATTGTGTTTGTGTTTGCTCTCTGTCCCTCTTATTTAATATTTTTATATAACTGTAGCTAAGCCACTACAACACGATAGTGATATAATAGTGCTTAATTTTTAATTGCTAATATTCTTATGCACACTCTATTCACCCCCTCCAGATTACATATTAATGCATGTCGGTCCTACAATTGGTATCTGAGCTAGTTAATTGACAAGTATTTACTTACTAGTTAACAGTTTCTGTCATTTACTTGTATATATTCTCTAAAGACACTGTCACATGGCTAATGCACGTGAAAGACAATCCACCAACAGACCTCCACTATTTGATGGAACCAACTACACTTACTGGAAAAGACAAATGAGCTTCTACTTAAAGTCATTAGATTTTGACCTTTGGTTAATCGTTATTGATGGCTAGAAAAAGCCAACATGTATAGTTTTTGATGGTGCACTTGTTGATAAACCACACGACAAGTACACTGATAATGAAAGAAATAAGCTAGTCTTGACACTCGTGCTGTTAACATATTATTTTGTGCAGTAGACAGGACTGAATTTAACAGGGTGTCCACTTGTACAGCATCATATGAAGTATGGAAGCTACTAGAAGTGACTCATGAAGGCACGACTCAAGTCAAAGAATCAAAGACTAGTATATTAACTCAGGAATACGAAACATTCAAAATAAAGCCAAATGAGACGATTACTTAGATGTTCACCCATTTTTTTGACATCGTGAATCCATTATCTTCTCTCGACAAGGAATAAAATAATCATGAGAAGATCCGCAAAGTACTGAGGGGTCTAACAAAAAAATTGGAACCCCAAGGCTACAGCAATCGTTGAAGGAAACGACCTCACAATAATGTCAATTGAAACACTCATAGGGAAGCTGATGACTCACGAGCTATATCTGCAAGATTTTGAAGAATCGACACCCAAGGAGAAATCAATTGCTTTCAAGGCGCAACACAAAAGAATAGTTGAAGAGGAGTCTGAAGACGGTGACTCAGATGGTGAAGAGCAAGCTCTCATGGTAAGAAATTTTAGAAAATTCCTAAAGTTCAATCGTCGAAACAAGAACATCAACAACAACAACGTTGACAATAAAGAGCAAATATGCTACGGATGTAAAAAGAAAGGACACATCAAGAAAGACTGTCCATCAGCATCATCGATCAAGAAGGACAACAAATATAAAAAAATTACACGAAGAAATCAATGCCCAAAAAATATGCAAACACGAGTATATGGCACAAAAGCGAAGACAACGAATCAGAAGACGACAGTTCTAAAGACACTACAAATGTGTGCCTAATGGTGTTTGATCAAGTAACTAGTAACCCTTTATATGAAGATTTTACTTTTGATGAGCTAGGTGATGCCTTTAGTGACCTTCTAGAAGACCATAGGAAATTACTAGGCAAATACAAGATTTCTAAGAAGGTACTCAAAGAACACAAATTTGAGATAGAAAGACTGACCCGACTACTAGAAGAAGTTAGAAAGAATCAACCCTCTAGTGAGACTGGTGAGTTAGCTTCTATCAAGCTTCAATTACACAAAGCATCACGCATTCTTGAAGAAAAGGGCAAGACCATAGCTCAGCAGCAAGAAGATTATCAAGTCGAGAAGAAGAGTATTAATGCGCTGATTAGGAATGACGCCCTAACAGCTGATTACAATAGATTGTTTGAAACTTTCAAAAAGTTGGAAATTAGGCTAGAAAAATAGCCGATATCAACTGCTTCATCTCCTAACACGTGTCACATACCGAAAGGAACATTGTCCAACCAAAGACTGACAAACCCAAAAGGCATAGAAATCCTAGACATACTTTCTATTATAAATATCCTCTGAAAGCCCATTGGACTACCAAACAAGTACACAAGACCAACACTTCATCTAACATTCATGCACATGCTAGATGTCACTACTATGGCACCCCTGGTCATATTTCTTCTTCATGTAGATTAGAAGATTAGTAGATTTAAATATTTTTACTTGGGTACCAAAAACTAACATGTCAGGACCCTATAAGAAAAGGGTACCAAGTGTTTCATCTACAAATTGTTTTATAGCTGGAACATCCAACCCATTCTAAAAGCAAGTGGATCATCGACAGCGGTTGCTCAAGGCACATGACCGGCAATACATTTTTGTTTGCAACACTGTCGACGAAGAAAGAAGGATATGTCTCCTTCGAAAACAACTTGAAAGGGTACATTATAGGTATTGGTAACATTGATAAGGCTCCCGATCCCATTATTAAAGATGTATACCTTGTAACAGAATTAAAGCATAATCTACTCAGCACAAGCCATTTAGCTAATCATGGTTATGGTATTAATTTTGTACAAAATGAATATACTGTAGTTGATAACTCAACTGGTAGTACTATTTTTGAAGGTATTAGGGAAAATAATATTTATGTTTTCTATCTTTTGGAGAATACTAACACTGTAGGTAGATGCTTATATGCTAAAAATGATGAGAGTCAACTATGGCACATGAGGCTCGGTCATGCAAACATGAAGACAATTGCGAGATTATCCACAAAAAAATTTGTACGAGGCTTACCAGAGATTGTTTTCAAGAAAGACATGGTATGTAGCAATTGTGAAAAGCACAAAGCTACTAAATTAACCTTTAAATCGATCAACACTATAAGTGTTGTTCGACCTCGACAATTATTACATATCGATCTATTTGGACCCAGCATACTTTCTAGTTTAAATGGTAAGTTATATGCCTTTGTAAGTGTAGATGATTACTCCAAATACACGTGGGTATTTTTTTGCTCATAAGAATAATGCACTTTCAGAATTTGTTACATTTTGTAAAAAGGTACAAAGTGAGAAAGGCTTCATGATCACTCGCATTCGAAGCGATCATGGTGGCGAATTGAGAATGCTGACTTTGAGAAATTTTGTGACATACACGGATATTTGCATGAATTTTCTTGCCCTAGGACTCCACAACAAAATAGTGTTTTGGAACATAAGAATATAACTCTTAGCGAATGGCTAGAGTTATGTTAGACCAGTTTACCATGCCTAAATATTTATGGGCTGAAGCTGTCAATACAGCATGCTATGTTCTGAACAGGGTTCTGATTCGACCTAAATCGAAGGAGACTCCTTATAAACTATGGTTTAATAGGACCCCCTCTGTTTCCGATTTTAATATTTTTGGTTGCAAAAGTTTTATTTTGAATACAAAAGATACTTTGGGGAAATTTGATTCGAAAGTCGATGAAGATATTTTTTTAGGTTATGCGGCCAAGAGCAAAGGTTACCAAGTCTTCAACAAGAAATCAATGTCAATTGAAGAATCAATCAACGTCACCTTCGATGAGTTGAATTGTCAAATGAACAATGATAGTGACGATGAAGACCATGGTACACAAATAAAGCACCTACTGAAGCAAAACCCGAAACCAGCTACTTGGAGAGTCTGCCAAAGAGAATGAAATTCATGACTGACCACCCCCAAGAACTTGGTAATAGGTGAGATCACAAAAAGTTTTAAGTACTCGTTCCTCAATTAGAGATGTAGTATAGCATTTATTTCACAATTAGAGCCTAAGAACATAGAAGAAGCTTGTAATGATATTGATTAGTTAGATGCTATGCACAATGAATTAAACCAATTTGAACGAAATCAAGTTTAGGAACTTGTTCCTAAGCCCATTGATCATCCGATAATTGACACCCATTGGATATTCCAAAATAAACTTAATGAGAATGGTTTAGTCACACGTAACAAGGCTCGACTCGTAGCTCAAGGATACAACCAAGAGAAAGGTATCGACTATGATGAGACATATGCCCCAGTTACGCGTTAAAAATCTATTTGTATGTTATGTGTTTTTGCCTATTTTCATAATTTTAAATTATTTCAAATGGATGTTAAAAGTAATTTTTAAAGGGTTTTATAAAAGAAGAAGTTTATGTTGTCAAACCGCTTGGTTTTACTGATTTCAAAAATCCTGAATATGTTTTCAAGTTGAAAAAAGCCTTATATGGTCTGTAACAAGCCTCTCGTGCTTGTTATGACCGCCTAAGCTCTTTCCTACTTGAAAAAGGTTTTTCAAAAGGCAAGGTTGATATAACACTTTTTATAAAATCTTTGAATAGTAATCTTTTATTAGTACAAATTTATGTTGATGACATTATTTTTGTTCTAATGATGAATCTCTTTGTCAATATTTTTTAAGTACATGCAGAGTGATTTTGAGGATGAGCATGATGGGAGAGTTGAAATTCTTTATTGGACTACAAATCAAGCAGACCACGAATGGACGTTCATTAATCAAGCTAGTTACACAGGATCTGCTAAAGAAGTTCGATATAGAGTCAGCCAAACCACTTGGAACTTCGATAGCAACTGCAACTAAGCTTGATATAGATGAACATGGAAAACCAGTCGACACACGTAAGTATCGAGGTATGATCGGTAGTTTATTGTATCTAACTGCTAGTCGTCCCGATATAATGCTTAGTGCTTGTTTATGTGCTTGATTCCAAGCTAACCCTAAGGAATCACACTTGTGCACTGTTAAGCGTATCTTTTGATACCTTAAAAGGACTTCTTTTGTCGGCTTGTGGTATCCCAAAACTACGTCCTTTGACCTAACTGGTTATTCGGATGCTAATTTTGCTAAATACAAAGTAGATAGAAAAAGTACTAGCGCAACGTGTCATTTTCTAGGAAAATCTTTAGTCTCTTGGTTTAGCAAAAAATAAAATTTTGTTATATTATCAACTACTGAGGCTGAGTATATCGCCGCAGGACGTTGTTGTGCATAAATTTTGTGGATGAAACAAACCCTATAAAACTACAATTTGTATTATTCACATATTCTCATATTTTGTGACAATACCAACACGATCGATTTGACTAAGAATCTAGTATGTCACTCACGCACCAAGCATATTGAGATACACTTTCTTAGATATCATCAACAAAATAGAGACATTAATTTAGAATATGTTGACATAGAACATCAACTAGCTGATATCTTTACTAAACCTTTGGCATAAGATAGATTCAACTATTTACGTCAAAAATTAGAAATTTTAGATATAAATAATATTAACTGATCTTATGTATTGAATTAATTTCAATATGTAGCAATTGTTTAAGAAACAAGCTTACAAATGATCTGTCTGTCACCAAGGCAATAAGAGCTTAAACAAAATAGAACTTAAGCATCAAGTGTGGATCTCCGCTAGCTGGGATAGTATCCCTACAGCTAATCTGACACAATCAATGTGTAAGGGAATTAATTTGTTAAATAATTTTAATTATATTAATTGAAATTTAAAATTAATATTTTTGAATTAAATAGTTGAAAGGATTCGATAAATTGGATAAGTGGATTTTTTTTTTGTAAAAAGTAGCCCAAACTAAGTCCAACAGAGTTCAGGGTGAGTTCGAACCGAACTCGGGTGGCTTAGTTAACAGTCGACCCTGTGGGTCCCACTGTCCCTATTTATCACCCTTCTTCACCTTCTTCTCCTACTCCACGAACAGCAGCACCGAACCCACCAAAACCCTAACCCTAGTTCTATTTTTTTTCCCTATTTACTTGGTTTTTTTACCTCCAAACTTCATATTCGGGATCTCGGATTTGTTTTCTACATCATACTGAATTTCAGGAAGGTATAATCTCTATTTTCCTTCCGTCTCCTATTTTAATTTCTAGAACTTTTCTTTGCAATGGCTCCTAAATTTTTTAGAAAGAGAAAGAAGAGTGATGAAGGATCATCATCCTCTCAACAACCTTCAATTTTCTCTCCGGTCCAACCGGATGACGGATCCTTTTGCGGATTCTCATTCACAGTGCTAGACCAATCCCTTGAATGGTTTAGTGATTTCTTTGACCGCACCGTCTGTGCCGACGCCTCGATTAATTTTAATATTTTTTCGAAACATCTTAATGCTTTTCAATTATTATAGCTCAATGACTTAGTAGCAATTTCATTTCCTATCTATCTCAATGCTATTAGGTTATTTTACTACAACTTGACATATGACTTTGGTGTTGTTTCTTCCCGTATTGGAGGAATTGATATTAAATTTGATGCGGATGATTTAGCGGCGATCCTTCGTATATCAAATGAAGGTGAAGCGCTAACTAACCTCTCAAAATTTTTCTTTCCACCTAACATGTCTTTGAATACTTTTAAAGCGTCTATTTGCCATCTCGGACCTTGTCTAGTCGGCAAACTTAAGGCCAAACACTTGAGTTTGTATTTCTACAACCTCTATAGGATTATCTTCTCTATTATTCTTCCAAAGCAGACTTCCACTGATGATATTACTACACTTGAGTTATCTGCCATCTACCATATTCACTTTGGGATTACCTTTTCATTCCAAAAGACTTTGATCAAGATGATGGTACGTGCTCGCATGAGCAAGACAATCTTGTTTACGCGATGTACTTACCATTCATCTTTCGGCACTTTGACATTGACCTAGATGAGTGCACCGTCCTTGCTGAACCTGTATATCTTAGTACAGCTAGGCATTCTGAGATTGTTGTTCTTGTTGCTCCACCTCCTCCTCTCCATCACCTACCACTCCGGCCACTGCTGCTCCACCCACTGATTATCCATAGGCTATTAAGGGTCTCCGCCATATGATGAAAGATCACATGTAGTTAACCTGGACTCTGCATCAGGATACTCTTGGTCGATTTAGTACTTTAGAGACTCGCTGGAGTGAACAGTTGAGAGATTATTAGTACGTGACGTCATTTGCACCTAGACGATCTCTAACACATTCATTGATCTACGCTTTGCTCAGACCTATCAGCCTGGAGGCCCTGGCTTCTTTTCCAGAGATCCTACCTTTTATGGCTACCATGTTGAGGATTAGGAAGTACGCCAGTACTTCAATCCTATGGGTACGTATGATTGGTTTAGATCTTTTAGTGACCCTGCTCATACTTCTGGTGGTGGTGATGATGTTGTTGATCAGGATGTAGGCGAGGATTAAAGATATCTAGATGTCATAGTCTTTAGCATGGATATTATGTTTAGTAGATTTTCTATATTGTCATCAAGCCTTAGAAATATCTTATATTCTAAGAACATGTAGTATCTGTGTATGCATTTTCTTTCTAGTTGCTTGTATGGATTCAAACTATTTCAGTTTCATTTGTACTAAGTTGTTATTCTCTTTATGAAGATGAGTAGTTGTTCATTTATCTCTTTTTGGCAATATGCACATATCACATATTTTATAGTTTAGCTTAAATACAGCTTCTTACTTTTAACTACTCTGTGAAATTATGCTTTATTATTATTATTATCTCTTTTCTTTACGTTTATCTTTTTGTACGCATCAATTGCGGGGAGCATTTTGTTAAATGACAAAAGGGGAGAAAATATAATACTTGTTAAGAGGAGAGAGTACAACTATAGCTTTGAAAATTTTCAAGAAATTCTTTTGAACAAGATGTTATATCGGTCAAGGTTTGTCAATTATAAAAATAGAGGAGATTGTTGGCCCATTGGTCATGGTCGAACTGATTTTGATAATCATCTAAACTCGGACTCGATATAAGGGCTACTCACAACAGGCTATGTCAACCAGTACTGCTACCGTTCGAGATTTGCACAATCGTAGCGTCTGTATTTATTTTCCTTCTCAAATGCATTTTTCACCATTTTATTGAGTCTAGAAAGTATGTAAATCATGTCGTACTGGCAAATAGACTTAACCCAGAAACGTTTTTCAAATATACCTATTATTTCTAAACAAACCTTAATTCGTATTTGAAAAACTTTCTCATAAGCCCAACATTCTAAAAGCCCAAAACCTGTTTTTAAAACCTGGATTCTGACCAAAATCAGAGACCAAAGTTCGGACAGAGTTCCCGAACTCGGGTACACTAATTTGGTAAATCCTGTAAACTTGTTCTTCCTGTATACTCGGCTGCGACGGTCAAATTTTTGAATGTGTGGCATCCAAATTAGGCCAGAACTCGATTTTCAGCAATCCTATAAATAGATAAGAGTTTTTCATTCTAATCACTCATTCACTTTCTATCTTCTCTTCTCTTAAACTTTCTAAGCTATTCAAAGCTCTCATTTTCAAATCTAAAGCCTATTTACAACCTCTAGTCTATCTTCCAGTTCGGTACGGTCTAGAAGTTTCAGAGAGTTGTAATCAGAGGCTTGATCCAAAAGTTCATACTTCATAATTGAAGTCGGTTGAGCACTTTGGATTTAAATCTTGGTATTGTTAGAGCGACAAGCGCTCGGTTATCACTTGTGTTTCCAATAGTGGATTTCAAACTCGAAGCAAGAGTCCTCCGGCCTAGACTAGTCCTCATAAGAGGGAAAGTTGTAGTTGTATAATACTTTTGTGACATAGCCACTGCGACATGATAGTGATATAATAATGCTTAATTTTTAATTGCTATTATTCTGTTGCACACTCTATTCACCCCCCCCCCCCCCTCTAGAGTATATATTGATTCATATCGGTCCTACAGTGTAAATTTTCAATGTTACCATACCATTTTCTGACTCAACTCAAAAACAACTATTTTGATTGCCCTCCTGCTCAACTTGAACCAACCGTGTTCCATATCAGTGGCATGACTGTGCCATAAACCATGTGATAGAACTTAACCCGTGGGATGAGCAAAGGTTATACCAAGCCTTGCACCATAGAAATGTGTATCGATACATGTGGGACAATTATGCTATACCAGACATTTGACAGTAGGACGGTGCATACTTTACCAAACATTAGACAGTAGGACAGTGCATGCTTTGCCAAGCATTTATATCGTGTAACTCCCATGACTATGCTAAGTTTATAGTCTTGTGGCAACATAGACCAACTTTTTCTTCTCCTAAGCCACGGGACGAAGGACCGAATGTAAATTTGATAGCACGTGGTGAAACATTTCTAAGCCAACCATGAGACATTTTCATATTCTAACTCAATCTGACTCAACAGTAATTATTCACTTGCTATATGGATTCATTTCTTTTGTTATTAAGCCTATTTAGTGCAATAAAAACATCACTTTATTAGTGTGATGGCCAAGCAGAGGCAAGTTCACCGAAGCCACCCACCTGAACGAGGAGTTGCCTCGACCGAGCAAAATTTTGAGCAAGCCGTTGCATGACTAAGTCCAAATGTCATTGTGTTTCGACTCTTCTGTTTGAACTGAGCGGGACAGGACATTACTAATACACTCAGAAAAAGTTTCGTCCTTGAAACTAACTGAGTACATACTCATCGACTTATCACTTGATTCAAGATTCAATGATTCTCGCACACACTCCTCCTATGTGTTTCTTTAATCTAAGTCACGCTCATGCCTTAGTTATTTTCACATCAAACGACTATATCTCAAACTTGGGATAACTTATACTCGCCGGCACATAGACAACTTAGTGTTAGCCCAATGATTATATTATGTTTTTGAATATGGCTAATCAAATAAGTTTACCATAATGACATCACTAATATTCATGTAATCACTATCATGTTGCTACTTAAACTTAGCATTTTCCTAATGTTCTATATTATATTTTTATGTTTGTATCATAATACATCATACTGTTTTGTTTGCCTAACATTAATTTGCAGACATGCAGTAAGCATGATCAAACATGATCAAACCAGGACATATGCAATGGAGAATTATTAATGGGCCAAAGATGGCGTTATACAAAGAGATTTCTCTGAACCGTCCAATGGAACTGTTTGTTCAAATATCAGAAGAAAGGCGTTATCAAAGGGCTATTTATTTTTCTATTTGATTAATGTATTTTTCATATTTATTGAGTCTAGAAATATGATGTACACTGCATCGTACTGGCAACTAGGCTATCCAAGAAACGTTTTCAAAATACCCTTTCATTTTGAAAACAAGCCCACTTGTAAAAAGCCTAAACTACTTCCTAACTGCTTGATCTTTTCAAAAAGCCCAAAACCAATTTAAAAAAACCTGACATAACTCCAATAGAATTCGGCCCGAGTTTGGCCCGAATTCGGCCAGAGTTTGGTTAGTGGACGTTGGATTTTGAACTTGGTCCTCCCGCAGTTACGGATCTTGCTGAGATTTTCTCATAGAGTTGTGCCCGAATTCTGTCAGAATTTTGCCTTTAGAAAAACTATAAATAGAGAAGGATTTCGATCATTTCAACACACCAATTCACTTTCATATCTCTTCTCTATAAGCCTACTACTTCTTCCAAAGTGTTCTGAGCTTTTCATTTTTCAAATTCCAAGCCAGTTACAATCTTCTAGTCGATTTGCCAGTGCGGTACGGTCTAGAATTTTAGAGTGATTGTAATCAGAGGCTTGATTGAAGAAAGACACTTCACAATTAAAATTGGTCGAGTACTTCGGATCAAAGCTCGCGTTGTAGAAGTTGCAAGAACTTCGGATGAAAACTTGTGGTGATTTTCTATAGTGGATTCAACTGGAAGCTAGAGTTCTTCCGACTGGAATAGTCCTCACAAGAGGAAAACCAGTATACATTGTCGTGTTTAAGTTTGCTCTCTGCCCTCTATTTTTTATTTACATATATGTGATATATATTTTATGATCTTGTTGCTAACAATTTTTTAAATAGCGAATTTTCCGTTGCCTACTCTATCCATCCCCCTCTAGAGTATAGTGCTTTACATCCCGTTCCTACAGTTGGTATCTACAATTAGTTCTAGGTCAAACCACCCGAGCGGTATCCTCAACAATTTTCGAATCAAAATTTCATCAAGTCATTCATTCGTCGTCTCCTAGTCGAAATCCAGTGTTACCCCTTCTTAACCAAACTCCGAAACCTGACTTACATCAATGCCTCAATCAATATTCACACGTATCCATATTCAAGTATTCTGCCTACCAATTTCACTATCTTTCAAATTCATTAATTTCCGATCAATCAACATTCAAGTTCATTTCAAATCCAACGATTGCACTACCGTCAATATTTTTTTTTGAAACATACGATTTCAAAATCCTCAACACATTTTCGTTCCTTTAGTCTTACTTGAATTCAACATATCACTTAGTTGGATCGTGCACATATTTAAGGCATCCCTAAAATATATGCATTTTAATAAAGCCTCGTGATAGAGAATCTGTCATTATCACTCGAGTCGGATCGTGCACATATTTAAGACGTTCCCGAAATATATGTATTTTAGCCAAGCCTCATGAGTGGTGTATCTACATAATTGAATCATTCTATCCACCAATATCAATATCCAATCCTAATCCTCAAGATTTTTCAAGAATGCTTCGGCAACTCTCACTAAGGTGCAACTCTCACTAAAGTCGATCGCACAATTGTTATCTCTCCGTACAGGGACGTCTGCCTAACCGCTAGGCTATCTTTACTGGGCTAAAGTCGAAGTATTGGGATCACCATTCCTAAACAATAATATCAGAACATTCACCCCCAATTCTAAGGTCAAACCATAGTTGAAACTCCAATTTCTAAACTTCGAGCATAGATTCCTCATATTTGCATTCGCAACATTCAGTACAAGGGGTCCGAGTCAATTAGCAAAGCCATTCATTGGTTAACTCATTCCACAATTATCCTCGATCACACTATGGTTCCATGATACAATCGCACAACTCCCCGAATTGAAAATCCTCAATTAGATCGTCAGGCCTATCTATCTATACTCGTATTCCTCGACTACAAAAATCACAAGTCATACTTATTTATCTCAACTCTTCAAGTTATATAACATCAATCATAACTTATCTCATGTTTCAATCCTAATAGTCCTCAAGTCGTTCATTCATTTCATCATAAAATTCCTAGATCGCCTACTACAAATTTTTGAGTCACAATAATCCTTACTTCATTGATTCATCAAATACGTCAACATTTTTGTTTTGCATAATCTGAGTTGTATAAATTCATGCAAACTTCAAGTGTATCTTATCAAATCATCCAACATTCATTTTTGTTGAAATCCTAAGGTATAGAATCCATCTGAACAATAACATTTTACACGATCATCATTTCTCGAATCAGAGTACCGCCGAGTTATCGCACATCGATCTTTGATATGCCTCAATACCATCGATGATATACATAACCTGACGATCTTCCTTTGCAACGAACTCTGAGTCGTACAACTAATGCTATCATCCAAACTAGATATACGATCCGCTCTTACAATTTTAAGATCAATTTTGTTATAGCTATCTTTCGAACTAGTTACCTGATCAATTCGTTCAAATTAAAAATCATGTCCATTACTTTCTATCTTAGTCATCGCGCAACATAATTCCTCAAATCGCATTATTCTATCTTGTCTCAAGTCATCAAGCACTTTTGTTTAAAATCCTTAGTCATTTTTGTATCTCTAAATCAATATTTTCATGCACACTATCCTGTAATCGTACTATCTTTCCTTAGTCAAATTCGAAATTCAATTCTGTTCAGTTTTGTATCAATATCTCATATACAATACATATTAATTTTCTCGGCTGAGTCATTTATTTGTTACGCCCTAACTTTTTTGGTTCAATCTACCTACTCAATCATTTTTGCATTTATACTCAGCAAAATCACAACCCGATGCACGTCATTTTCTCGTTCGTTCGAATCAAACTCATACTAGCTGTAAAGTCACGACTAACTTTGGAACACTCTTTCTAAGGTCTTGCACAATCGTCGCTTGCTAATAGAATCATTAGTACCCCGATCCTCAGTCGATCAAACATTTCCAAGGCTATCCTATACACCACTCAGGGATGAAGACACTCGACAAATCTTCGAAACAATTGTTCGAATAACAACCGATCACTTTGAACCTCTGTTTGAACCACTTTTCAAAATCCAAGCATGTTCCATCTATACGATAGTACCTCAATCGATAGTTATCCCAGATATCCAAATCGAGTCTAACTCATTCTTATTCGCAAACATTTGATCCCATACACAACTTGTTATTATCGACGCAATTCTTGGTATATATGCCCAGCCCGACTTAGCCAACCGTACCTTATGTGAAACAATCTTTTGTTCGATTAAATTTTTCCCTCGTATGATTTTAAAAAATATATAGACTTATTGTATGAAAAATCCTGCGAAACATTGAAAGAAAGCGCAAAAACAACATCGATTGCGAAAACAACATTTAGTACAAAATATCAGAGTTAAAAAATTCAATCGAAAGTTTAAGGACGTAAAGCCGTGATTTGATACCATTAAATCATGCCCCGGTTCCGAAAAACCGATCGTCCTCGCTAGGACGTGATGCCGCATGAGCCTATGTTGTGCTCGCATAAGGCGGGTTACATAACGGCCGATTGCAGGCTAAGCGACGAAGTTGTCACACAGAAGTCCCGAGCAGAAACGTTGAACATTATAAAGGCAGATACAAACTGATACTCTTTATTGATATTGAATATAAGACTACAAGGGCACGAAGCCAAGATTACAAGTCACTCAAGCTCACTTTCACTCTGAAAACAAACACTTAGTTCTCTCTTTTCTCTCAATTACAATCACTCATGCCCGAAGTCTTACAACTTGTAGATGCTTCAGAAGGCGATTTCCATACATTATGTCCCGTATAGGTGAATTCTTTAATGTGGCCACACGCTACGAAATGCCAAGAAACTACATGCCTCAGTGCATTCAAGCTAGCTCCACATCGAACGAGTAAGTACCTGTAACCTGCGCATGAAAACTGGTGGGTGGTCAGTACACAAACGTAATGGTGAGTGATCCCCTCGTCCACCCATACAAAACCAACACGTTTATTTAGTAAGTGCTCCTTATAATTTTGGTTGTCTTTCTAATCTTGTCTTAGGATCAATTTTCAAGACATAGACTTTAAGCCATATTTCGTGTTGCAACCAACATGATCGAGTTCCAAATCCATGAGACCATGCTACAAAACCCATTTGTGTAAACATCATAGCCGTGCCATAAGATCCATATTGTGTAACAACATCGATGTCGTACCTTGCCACACAGTGTAACCCATTCATACTTGTTTTATAAACTTTTTCGTTACGACATACAACCGACTCGGTAAATACCTTGAGACTTCGTGTCAAACTTCCTTGAGACCAACGCTACAAATCGTGCCCAAGCACACGACTCTATTGAGGCCAAATCATTGGCTCAATGATTTTTATGCATACCGTACATACATTCTTTTGACTCATTTGTACCATACATACATTTTTTGACTCACTTCTAAGGTATGCACGCGGATAGCCGCTCTTATGCCGACTCATCTAAAAGAAAGGTCACTAGCAAGTCTAGCAATATTGGACCCAATTTGGATGGTACGTTCGTCAAAACGAGGCATGATCTTGTCGAATTTCCAGCAGTACCCGCTATATGGCACACCCCTCGGATAAGTTCGCACACCATCCGAGGGTCCTGCAAGCACATTCCTTCTAGGCCAAATCTGCCATGTGGCCCCAGGTTACCGTCCGAGGAACATCGTCCTTGTGCACAAGTTGTCCAATGACCATGCAATGGTGCCTAAGTAACTCACCATATGACTCAAATAATGTTCTTCCTTGCTCATAAACCATACTTTCCATACTTCATTGGAGACTCCCAAATTAGGGACCGCCACGACGACAAACGGTCGCGTGAAATTTTAATGTTACCATATTCTTTTCTGACTCAACTTAGGGACGACTATTTTGATAGCCCTCTTGCTCAACTTGAACCAACCGTGTTCCATATTAGTGCCATGACGGTGCCATAAACCATTTGTTAGAACTTAACCCGTGGGACGAGCAAAGGCTATACCAAGCCTTGCACTGTGGAAACGTGCATTGAGACTTATAGGACAATTATGTTATATCAGGCATTTGACAGTGGGACGATGCATACTTTACCAAGTATTGGATAGTAGGACAGTGCATACTTTACCAAGCATTAGACAGTAGGACAGTGCATGCTTTACCAAGCATTTATATCGTAGAACGCCCATGATTATGCTAAGTTCATAGCCTTGTGGCAACATAGACCAACTTTTCCTTCTTCCAAGCTACGGGACGAAGGACCGAGTGTAAATTTGAAAGCACGTCGTGCAACATTTCTAAGTCAACCGTGAGATCTTTCCATATTTCAACTCAATCTGACTCAAACTGGGAGTATTTCCTTAGCTATATGGATTCATCTCTTTTAATATTAAGCTTACTCAGTGCAATAAAAATATCATTTTATTAGTGTGAAGGCCAAGCAGAGGCAAGTTCACCGAAGTCACCCACCTGAGCGAGGAGTTGCCTCGACCGAACGGAACTTCGAGCAAGCGTTGCATGGCTAAGTCCAAATGACATTGTGTTTTGATTCCTATGGTTGAAATGAGCAGGACGGGAATTACAGTACATGTCTCAATTAGTTGGAGGCAACTTGCACAACACGAACGTATCGACATAAAATGATTTAGAAGCTAAATTCCAATAGATGATCCCAAATGATGAGCAAAGAGTTCCATTGAATCCAGAATAGTCTAAATAACCCACTTTGATATATAGAAGTCTGAATTTGAAAATCAGCACAATTATCAAGATCGAAATAGAAGTCCACATTTGCAAGAAAACGATTTGATTAGGTATGGTCGTGATTTGATCAAATAAGCCAAAAGAGAATTCATTAAGGAATTAGTCTTGGAGTCAATATAATATTTATCTAAAAGTGCCATTTAGAAAGCACTTTAGAATTTCCAAATATTATTTAGAAGGCGAAGGCTAAATATTAATTAATAATAAAAGCCCAAACCAAATAATTGATCAAATATTATCTAGGACCCAAAGCCCATGGCTAAAATAAGAAAGATTTTCTAATAATCATAGGCCAATAACTAGACCAAATTGATTATTCACTTTAGGGTCATAACCCATTTAAGTCATATAGGGTCTAAGCCTAATTAAAATATCCAAATAATTTTTTTATTGAGTCTAAACTCAATTATTTATTATTGTAGGGCCAAGGCCCATATTGTAATTAAATAAAATATATAAATGATATGTAGGGCTCAAAGCCCAATAACTAAAGAAAATGATTATTTAGAGCCCAAGGCCCAATTTATAATAATAGAAATTGCCATGTAGGGCTTAACGCGTAATTTAGACTTAATTTCCAATGATGTAGGGCTAAAAGCCCAATTAAAATATTAAAGTAATAATGTTGGGCTAAAGCCCATTTTATAATTGCTAGCCAACAATGTAGAGCTAAAAAGTCTAATAGAATTATTGATCTTATAGGGCTCAAAGCCCATTCAATTATATATATATATATATATATATATATATATATATATATATATATATATATATATATATATATATATATATATATATATATATATATATATCGAACTCGCATGCCTCACCCTTACCACTAGACTACGGGTCATTGTCTATATATATATATATATATATATATTTATATTTTTATATATATTTATATTTATATTTATATTATATATATATACATTTTTTTCATATATATATATATATATATTTTTTTTTTTCATATATATATATATATATATATATATATATATATATATATATATATATATATATATATATATATATATATATATATATATATATATATATATATATATATATATATATATATATATATATAGCCCAAGTGGTTAGGGAGGGGAAAATATATATATATATATATATAGCCCAAGTGGTTAGGGAGGGGGGTCACTCGGGGGAGGTCCCAAGTTCGAGCCCCCTCGTGGGTATAGGATGGCTGGGTGGTCCCACGGCAGCCACGGTTCCAAGCTGACGGCCTTATATATATACATATATATATATATATATATATATATATATATATATATATATATATATATATATATATATATATATATATATATATATATATATATAGCCCAAGTGGTTAGGGAGGGGGGTCACTTGGGGGAGGTCCCAAGTTCCAGCCCCCTCGTGGGCATAGGATGGCTGGGTGGTCCCACGGCAGCCATGGTCCCAAGCTGACGGCCTCAAGAAATGTCACGACCCGCACCCACCGTGAGGGTACGAGTGCGTAACAGCGCCCAGCCTACGCCGCAGTGTCGGCGGTAGAACGCTGTTCTAGGTCATGAACTATAACTACATAATATGAAATACTCTCCAAAAGGAGGCCAATCACAGAAGGTACAACTCAATCACAATCTAAAGGTAGAATATAGCACGATGGAATAGATAAAGAAATCCTCAACTGAGGTACAACAGAATGAAATAACATAAGTCTCAACAACTACCAGTCTCCAATAATACAACTCTGAATCCAGACAACTACTACATAAAAATAAGGAACCGTCTAGACTATCTACACTAAACATGGGTATCACCCTCAGCAGCTGTCTGAACCTCCCCAGGGGTCCAGGTCGCGAGTGTCATCTAGGCAAGCTCCATAGTAAGGGGTGCAGGGTTCCTCATCATCCTCTGTAAAATTTTCAACAGGTCCAATCAGGACGGGAGCGAGCATAATACATCTCACACAGATCATAACAGGTTAGAAAATATAAACATGCAAGAGAGTACGATACATGAAACTGAAAGAAAGTACATGATGTAAATAGAGAGAGAACTGTAATGGAAATATCTACTTAAGTAGAGAGCTACCAGTGACTAGTGATTTAGAGTACAAAGTCAACATGTGAACGGCTGGACTTGCACATGAATATACTAAAGAGGCGCACATGGATATACTACTTTAGAATTGTTCACATGACTATTTATACTCTCCATATTCCCAATCAATACACAAGGATCCAGACAAGTTATGTTACGCACATATTTTCACATGAAGGCCCATAGATGGGTGCACATGAAGTATACATGAGGGCTCATAAATGAGTGCACATGAATTTCATATGAAGGCCCATAAATGGGTGCACATGAAGTATGCATGAGGGCTCATAAATGAGTGCACATGAATTTCACATGAAGGCCCATAAATGGGTGCACATGAAGTATAGGTTATACATGAGATACATGAGAAACATGACCAAATCATGAGAGCACATGAGAGTACACGAGCGAGCATGAACGAACATAAGCACATGAGAAACATGAATAACATGAGAGCGAGGAATACATGATGTACATGAAACACACGACATGATGTATCCGATGCTCCCGAGGGGGATAACATCTCAATGTAGGGATCCATATAGTACCAATCCGTGATAATATCGTGACAAGCATCAAATAAGGTAAACTAGAGCAGGAATATAATTCTAAGCAAGTTATGAAATGATCAGAGAATGTACTCGCCTAGTATCTGAATATATGAAGTAAATATACTGTCCGAGATGATGGTACCTGACTCCTAGTTAGAGCAACACAACTCAAGATGTATACGAGGGATGATAATTGAAATGTACAATACATCTGCATGCTGTCTAGGTCAAACTAGGCTAAAGTCAACACTTGGTCAACTCTAGTCAACTATACTAGTCAAGGCTAGGTCAACTAGGTCAAGTCCTAGCCCAACAAGTCTAACCAGTCTCACTAGGCCTAACCAAGCCTAGGCTAGCACTCACATACCATCACAATGCTATACAAGCTATCAAACCTACAATTTACACATATATTTCATATACAAGCATCAAACTTTTTATATATATTTATATACCACATTATTCATGCCTATATTGTATTACCTATTACATATCATTCCTGTCTACCTTGCATACATACATTCATTCATACATTCATTTATCACCTTATATACATATATATGTATCACTACATGTATATATAGAGACACTTACATACATATACCAATACATAAATTACATGTTATAGATATATAATATATTACCATATATCAAAATATATATAGAGATATATAGAGAGTGATGTGGGTGTCATTGTGTGAAAGAGTGTGGAAAGGTGAGGGTGTGGCATGTGTGTGTGTGTTTAGTGTTTGTGGTCATGTGAGAGTGTGTGTGTAGCATATATGTGTGTACAGGTAATCAGTAGGTAGTGTCAATGTGTGTGAGGGTGAGTGAACTCATGTGTGTAGAAAGTGTCATAGGAAATCAGATTAAAGTATAGAGTGAAGTGTGTGTTTAACATGCAGTGTGTGTGTCCCTGTTTACATATTCTCAGGAAAACCATGTGTTAAATCTCAGAAATGTGGCAAGGTGTACTCAGAAAAATGAAGAGTCCATGTGTGTGTGTGTGCATGAGTGAATGCGATTTGTGTGTGTGTTTTCATGTGTGTATTAGTGAAAACATTAGGTGGGGTGCAACTCCACTCATGTGTGTGTCTCCAAACTGTGTGTGTCAACTCAGATTTAGGTGTTCACAGGAAATAAATGACAGAGGGTGTACATGACAGGGCATTAACCTCAGTTAAACATAGGACTAACATAATGAACTTCCAATATTACATGAACTCTTAGTCAACAGGGAACCCTTAGGCACTTACATTCAAATAAATCAACTCAGTTAGATATAGGAATCACTTTGCAATAAAACCAATCAATCAATGCAACAAAATGGCTTGGAAATTCTCAGGTTTTGGTGTAACCCACAATTTAGGTGTGTTCAAATAGGGAATCAAATCAGTGTATCGGTTCAATGAAATCCATAGCCCAAAAAAATGCAATTCGAAGACAATATTTCCATGCTAACATGATCCCCACATATGTAGGTTAATTCTTAGTTAAATACATGACAAAGTCATGTTTCAGTTGTAGAAATTCTCAATTTTTTCTCTTGTGAGTAAACATGTGCTCTCCAACAGTGTACCAGTTAATATTAGATGTAATATTGAAAGCCAAATCCCTAAATCAATTCTCAGTTTAAAAAATCAGCTGACAATTATTTTGAAACCCAAAATTCAAAACCAAAACAACTCATCATTTCTCAGGAAACAGTGCTTGTGTTAGTCAGCCTAGAACTCAAGAAAATGTGTGTGTGAACTTAGAGTTCAGTTGCATAGGTTAACAGTGAGAAATGTTAGGGTGTTGTAGTGTACTGTCATAGGTATTTAATATATGTAACTCAATCAAAGGAAACCAAAAATCAAGTTAAAATCTCAGTTTTTTTCCTAATAAAAATTCTCAGTTTTAACAGGGACATGTGTGTCAATACAGTGGAATGTGTGTGAGAAATTCAACTTGGGTTTTCAGGTTTTCAGTTATTCATGTGTGAGTGTACAGGTGCAGGGAACATCACAGGTTATGGGGTTCTCAGATTTTTGTAAAATGACAGTTAACACATAGTCCAAAACCAAATCATAATCCATTTCTCAACACAAAAACTTAAACCATCATTTCAGTACTCTAATACAGGTGTAAGTGAATTAAGATGGTGATTAAAACATTAACAAACAGTTGAAAATACAAATTTAAATTCAGAATTTGAATTAATAAAACTGTGTATCAGTGAACCCCATTCGAACCCGAGAATCACATAAAACCAAATCAAAAGTTCAAAACAGGTGTACACAAATGTTCCTCACATCAATACGTGTCATGGGGGTCCATTCGTGTCCAGGAAACTGGACACGAAGTGTCCAAACAGAACACAACACAGACACATGAACTGTGCACTCGACAGTATCGTGCACGCGTGCACACCACTCGTGGACACGACACAATGCACCACGTGTCACGTACACCTACCTATTTGTTCGCCTAGGGTAGGTCTAGGTGTCTAGGACCCTGATTCGTGTCAAGGCCGTGTCGTGTCTGAGCCACAGGTGCGTATCAGTGAGGCAATGACGCGCGCGTGCACACAGTGAGGAATCGGTGCGCGCGTGATTTCTCCCTAACCACTCAATAAGGTCCCACAAATTTTTGTGGGCCTTGTGTCAGTCACCTCACACACACACACAAAATAATTTCAGTCTTCACAAAGATTATCACACACATATATACCTAGGTATCTATGTAATTATTTTTACAAAAATCGAAAATAAAATTCTAAGAGGCATTCTATCAAACACCTATACGTGCACTATGACACGTGTCCGATACGGACACCAAATGGATACAAAATTGGCCCAAACTTTAGGGACAGCTAGGGGACACCTAGGCTATCCAAATATGCAAAGAAAACGAAATTAAAATACAATTTAAGGGGTTTTACCTATAGGTGTAAATATCAAGAGAAAGCTTCAAATGGGGGGGGGTTCTTCTTGATAGCCAAAATCTCCAAATTGATTTGAACCTGAGATTTTTCTCCATGAATACAAAATAGGGCTAGATTAGGATCATATGCAAAAGGCTAGAGTGAAAAAGATTAAAATTGAAGAATCAAGGGATTGGGGAAGAAATGACATTACCTCTTTCTTCAAAATGTTGAAATATTACAAAAGAGGCAAGAACATGGAGGAGATGACTTTATAGGGTTGGGAATGACCTAGTGGCTGGTCATAAAGAATAAAATTAGGGTTAGGGTTTCTAGTTAGTGGGCTTTGGGCTAAGTCACATGAGTAATGGGCTCTCTACCTTAGCCTTAAGTCCAACATTCAATCCTTCCTAATTTTCTCAAGAGCTAAATCACTCAAGTCAAACCTAAGTCGACTTAAGTTAGATTAGGGTCTCACCATGCTAATTAAGTCACCTTAACTAGAGTCAGCATCTAGGTTAGTCTCTTAAGTCACAACTAGCAAAAGTCAAAATCAACAACCGTCAATCCAATAAATAAATCAATAATTCTAATAAGTCAAAATGACCAAATTACCCCTAGGCTAAAAATAATAAATAAAAAATTCCAATCACATGGTTAGGCTCTAGGGCAGACAGTCTCTACGGTTTCACTAGCTGTACATCAAAATCACAAGTCATGATTTTTAAATAGTTTTAAAATAATTAAAAATCACCAAAAATCATATTATTATTTTAATATCATAATTAAATAAATTAAAACACAAAATTTCAAAATTATCCTCATTTAGAAAACTGGGTGTTACAAGTGTACCCACCTTAGAAAAATTTCGTCCTCGAAATTTAAGATGGTAGTACTCCTTCTACGTCAAACATAGTCAAGGGTCAACCACTAGTCAATTTTTCAACATCCAAGTACTTGGTCATCAACTGATCAACTTCTTAGGGTTTTACCTATGCTAGCTATCTAGGTGTTGGCAACTAGAGATTAGCAAAAAGAAAAACTCTATAATAGACTAACTCTTAACTTCCCAATCTTATCAAGTCACCCATAACTAAATACCCATAATCTAAGCACACAAATCCTAAATACTATATATACGTAAGCTCAAGAACAACAACCCATTACATATATCCTAAGTATATCATCTTATTATCCATATATATAACTGATTATCAAGGGTTAAAGTAGACTAAACTTATAAGGAACTGAACAAATGCTCAGAAATTAGGCTAAGGATGAATGGTCTGAAACATCAATGTAGGCAAAAGGAAATGATGCTAAGGAGACTGAATTTATAAACAAAGGTCAGGACATCTAGTGAAGGGTCTGCACACTTCCTATAAAGGTTGATCTATCATGCCTAAACTCATCTCAATGAAAACTTAACTAAAATAGAATACTAAACCAATATAGGCTAAACAACATGTCTATAATCCTATACAACAATGGCCTATAGATACCAACTAACCCATATCCCATATGCCACTATCATCTGCAATCTATCTATATATATAGACCTCTCAGTCTTAGGTGAACTACAACTATACTCAAGGACAGGCTCTGGTCATGGGTGCCTTACTGGAAAGGACAAGGGAAAATAATAACAATCATCAAGGCTGCAGAGCAGACTAACATCCTCTATGGAAACTGGTAGGTATTATAAATAACAGAAGAATCATCTACAATAGGTTACTATTCTAATACCAATGCTAACTATCATCTAGGGTACAGCCACGCTACAAGTCATCATATTATTATACTATGAAAGAACTACATATGAATAAGCTCTATAAAACTAAATTATTCCTACTCCTAAGTTATTTGATGATGGAATACAATTTATAACAGAAGGGTATGATAGAGATGATATGTTTAAAAACCATCTCAAGATACAGTCTGATAATCATATACGTCTGTCCAAAATCATGTTACTTAGAGCCCTCGCCATGCCAGTAAGCAAGGCTGCGATAATCGATAGATAGATTCTATAACTGGGGCATGCACTCTATAATCATGTCGTCTGGAATTCTCGCTATGCCGACTAGTATAGCTGCAAGAAATTCCAAATCTCATAACCAAGATACGTACATCCGAAGTCAGGTCTCTATGTTTCCGCCACGCCAGCTAATATGGCTGCGATAAACTACAGATTCTATAATCAAGTAGACGTTTTACCATCCCTGTTATTCCGTCAACATATATATCAGAAAATATCGTAACTCAGGCCATAAAATTCATCTCGATAGGAAAATCAAAATCAACACGATCCATCAAAATCAAATTCAATAATCAAGGAGTGAGAGCGAACAAAACAAGGGAAAGGATTTCG